>CM024753.1:201914143-202527014 GCA_014218235.1 Colocasia esculenta
AAAATAAAAATCAACAATAGACCTAAATAAAAAAACCTAAGATTTGAAGTTCCAAAATTTTTTCTACCTCCGTTCCAAACGTTCAATCCTTCCATATACTGGGAGGATCTGAACTCCAACATCTGAACTGCAACCCGCATAATGGAGGAAGTGTCTCGATCGGTGAGCTAGCTTTTGCCGCTTAGCTAGGGAGGCAAACTCATCAACTCTGCATGGCAATGCACCCTTTAATTCCCCCCTCCGCAGATTGCGACTGCCATGGGTACTGCTGTGAGAGGGCTCAGGACGCCGTGGTCCCTCAGCGAGGACCATCCTGCATGTGCATGGGGTACTGGTGTTGTGTTGTGTTACCCTTCCAAAATTTCTCTAATTAAAAAAGATGTAGGGTCGAACCGGACACAGAGGCCCCAACTGTAGTGGCCGCCACAAACCTGTGTCTGCACTGACGGGCCCCCTTACTTTAAAAAAAAAAATCTATGGCTATTGCGCCTGCTATTGTCTGCAACCCTACATTTCATTTTCCCTAAGAATAGCTGGCTCCCTCATACCCTGATTTTATAGGTAAGCGTGAGGGTGGGGATTTGAATCTAATATATAATGGAGGGTCGTCTTAACCATTAATCTAAGAGAAACAACATATATATTTTTCTGTTGAATAGAAAATTATTTTGCCCTACTAAAACACCACATTGATCGAGTACTACTTGAGTCTTATGGCATCAATAAAATGCAAGTGTCGTGAGATTAATTTGGACACCCGACTAATAAAGTACTTGAGTACTAAATAACATTTTTTTCCCATTCAAACGAAAAACAAATATTTCTCCTGACACTTCTCATGTTCCCTAACACATGTCACTATCGTTATTCTTGCAGATTATTATTTTTAAAGTATGCTATTTTTAGAAGAAGAAAAAAAAACTAGCCAAAGTGGTCCTTCTCCGATATTGGTGAATATTATTTCTGACTGCGTTTTGTTGGGTTTCCAGTTCTTTCCACATCCATATATATATAAGACAAAAAAACGGATCACAACAAAACATTATATATATATATATGGATAGGATTAAATTAAGCTTAAACAAATTATGATGAAGTTTAATTAAATTAAAGCAAGCACATGAACTCTATTATTTTTTCACAAAAGCTTTGGGGAAAAGATTACCTGCCACCTAAGATTACTGCTGCGGCCGCTCACCCGTACAAAACAAAACAACACGCAGGCGTGTGGTTTTGACGGATAGTTGAGAGCGGCAGCGCCGGTCACGAGCGTGGACCCCACCACGTCCGTTTCTCTTAAAAAAGTTAGAAGAAGTCGATCGCTTGGGTTTCTAACTTGGTGCAAACTCTCACGGGGAGTTTTCATCCAGATGGATGTAAATTATAATTTTATTGGAGGTGGGCACAATTTTAAGGATGTGCCCACCCTAATGACCTCAACTCTTTTAACAGGGAGTTAAGTTTGTTGCAAATAATATAGGCTGACGGTTTACAACAAGTCTTTTCTCCAGATTAGACTTTTTTTCTACTAGTATATAATAATAATAATATAGTTTGGGCTTACCAGATCGAATGTGTGGGCCGGACATGTACATGCTCGATCCGTACTATGTTTGGACATTGGAATATTGCGGTCAATATTTTTAATTTATAATTATTAAATTTTAATGCGAATTGATACAGCCCCTCTCTGAGTGATTCGTACCACACTTTGAACTTTCCGGTTACCCACGCACCATAATAATATGGTACGTATTAATTCATACCCTCCATTTCACCATACACCGTGAAAAATTAATTAAGAAATCATATTTGGGCCTCTGGACTACTGAAATAATATCTGAGGATTCCAACAAAAGTTTTGCTGGAGAGTACCTGATCATATAATATCGGATATATATCGATAGACCGGGGGGCATATTTATCTCACATGCAATCGGTAGTACTATTACCTGATCGATCGATAATATATATACGTACGGATGCACTCCTCATAGTGATCACCATCGTGACACGTACCCTCTTAATTTAATTACCTTTGTCTTTAAGAAGTTAGTTGGTCAAGATTTATAAATGCTAGCTACCAGCCACATCGAACGAGGTTGAATCATCAGTACGGTACCATGCATATATGCTTCTAACTTAATTGTACGTTAATCTATACGTACGTGATCTATATATACCGGCAATAATTCGAGTCCTAGCTATATTCTGATATTGCAATTACATGTTTTGATGATGAGAAAAGTTGAGTCTATTTTTTTATTACATTTAAATATAATATGATTAGACATAAAATCTCATGTGACATAATTGAGTTACTACTTTATCACTCCTCACATGAAGAGTGTCACATGAATTTAGTACTTAATTATTATACTTATGGATAATAAAAAATACACTAAATCTTTCTCTTTGATGATATAAGAACCCCCGGGTGGCAGTGTACTCTTGCATATTTTTACTCACTATATACGCGAAAGTTAATTGTGGGGGATGTATGTAAAATTGACAGAGTAATATAAGGACAAAGACGTGGACGTTACAAAAGAGGTTGCAAGAAAAGTTGTGGGAGGAGGAGAGACATCCATGCATGAAAGCAGCGGCAGGAAAAGCATAGCGGGCAGACGCATGCGCCAGACGCTGACCCCCCACGAACCAGAAGTGAGTAAAATTAGAAGAGAAATACTCACTGCACTGTCAAAACTGCAGTTTAATCTTGTCAAATTATTTTTTTATTTTTCTATTTATTTACTTCTTTATGAATTATGTATTTCTTCTAAAAATAGAAGATAAAATTGTAAAAATATAATTTGACATGATAAAATTACACTTTAAGCACTTTAAGTAGTGCGGTAAATCTTTCTCAAATTAGAAAGCAACATACCGCATTGCATAGTTGGCAGTGCCGCCTCAAGTCGGACCGTACGATATAGGTTATTATAATATTTTTATTATTTAACATTTAGTTTATCTTTATCATTATTATTATTATTTTAATTAAACTATCTAGGTCGATACATATCAATGCGGCACATTTCAATATTAGATTGTATACATCTCAAATTAAAAGAAAATATTATATATGTCTTTACTGTTTCTTTCCATTCATTTAAATCAGCTACACTTCAGTTAGGAGAGTAAAAAAAACTAATTTATCCTCCATAATTATTTAAGAAATAAATTTTTTAATCTATCTCACCTCTCTCTCTCTCCTCTCTCTCTCTCTCTCTCTCTCTCTCTCTCTCTCTCTCCTCTCTCTCTCCTCTCTCTCTCTCTCTCTCTGTTGAGCCGAAGGGGGAGACCCCTCCTCCTCCGACACCTCATTCTCTCCCCTGCCGCCTGACCCTATCTCTCCCCCTTCAGCACTCCCCCAACCCGACCCCCGTCATGTTCTCTCTCCCCCTTTGACACTCCTCTCCACCTTCTCCCTCCTCACTAGTCCCCCGCTGTCCGCCTTCTCGATCCTCTCCACCTGAATCGCCAGCCCTAGCATTAGCTCCTCCTCCGGTCATCTGCTGCTTAGAGTGGCCATCCCGCGAGGGAAGCTCTCCAGTGTTGACCCCCCCACCCCCGAGTATCTCCACCTGCGGTGCCCACAACGGAAGTAGGAAGCTCTTCCCCTCCGTCCGCTTGGTGAACCCCTCCGATAGGCAACCCATCGAGTCGTCGAGGTCCGCTTTGGAGGAAGACAAGAACACGGCTGCGGAGTCACCACCTTTCAACCGACAGATGACCCATAGGAGCCTTTGCCACCTCAGCTCCAGCCCCCACACCAGTACGTGAAGAGGGTCCCGCTGCTACCAAAGGACACAAAAAGCACTGACCTCAGTGGTTGCAGGTCCAACCATGCTAGGCACTTGTACTACTGCTTGGGGTGGCCCATCGTGGACTCGGACTTTATCACCGTCCCCACAAGATAGAGTGGCAGGGTGAGGACCGCGCCGCATAGGTGGGGAGGACCGGCCAGCTGTGGTGTCTTTGGTTCAGAGGTCTTCGTGTGCCTGACATCTTTGGTTCATCGTCCTCGACCTCAGTAGCAAACTCCTTCACCGCATTGTCGGCATTCTCTATATGTCCGACATCTTTGGTTCGATGGTCATCACAGCCGAACAAAGTGACCAAGAAGGGGATATGTTGCAGGGACATCTCCCCCCCCCCCCCCCCCCCCCCTTCTTTCTCTCTTTCTCTCTTCTTTCTCAAAGATATTTTTATCTTTTTATCTTTATTTTGATGGTTCTGTTTATCTCAAGAAGAAATATTCTTCAAATTCTAACGGCAAACAACCATAGAGATATATATAACCAATGCTTTCTTTTGATTTGAAGAGTATACCATATAATAGTTAAATTTTAAAGATATATCTCTAAAAATAAAAAAAGTTAAGAGATATATAAATAAAATTTTCAAATATTAAGCTCGTGTATATAAGTAACTGAAGGGCATGTATATATGCATAATTAAAGATAAGATACATAGAAAATAAGAAAGAGTACCCCACCAGCTGGGAAGCTTTAATTAATTTAATGCATTACGGTAGATATCTGACAAAACCAATCTTTTCCTTCAGAAATCTGCGTTTTTTTCCCCTCTGTTGCATGGGACGTCGATCGGCTTGTAGAGATGCTGCTGTGCATGCCAAGATGATTAATTGCACTTTGTATATAATTATAATCCAAAAACTTATTAAGTCTTCGTACATAGTTTTAGGAGAAATAGTTATTATATTTTTAAATATAATTTTAGTGCACTTTGAGTGATCTCCATATGATTAGTGTGTTATTGATTTTTTTGTACTAAATCAGTTGATCTAGTCTTTAAACTTATGTAGAGAAGTATTGAGTTTAATATCTAGAATTGACACTTAAATTTTGAATATATATAAATTTTGAAAAAATCTTCTTAAATTTTATCAAATTTAAATATTGAACTCTCTATCTCTTAGTATAAGATGAAATGTCCAACCAACCGAACCATTTCTACTAATATGTTATGTCCACCTAATAAAGAGGCCAAACATATATACATTGAGAAAGTGTACTGAGTGTTTCTCCTAGTTTAGTTACAATTAATGAATAGGTTATGGCAGCTTCAAAGTGAGTGCACAATAAACTGGAGAAACTATAGTCCAAAGTTTTTATCCTATAAATGTCTGCGAGCATATTTTTTTTGTCACAAAGACATAATATCAGGTAAGATCGGTAGAATTTGGAATTCGAAGAGGATTTTACTTTTTTAAAAAACAAGCAAGTAATATTTATATTTTCAAAAGAATGAGGGTTTAAAAAAAGAGTTTATCAAGACTCTTGATCACATCAATCGACGTCGATCGCTTGTCATGTCTACTTGTGTCAGCATCTCATAATTGTCTGCTTGTTCGAGTAATGTAATGTATATTTTGGCCGCCGACAACATAGATGATCAATTAACTTGCATTAGTTCAATGCTCCTGAGTGAGTTTGAGACTTTCAAACTCAAGTCCACTTTTCCTTTCACAAAGTAATTATTGTTCCTTTTCAATTCTTTTAATCGATGCAAACGAAGAATGTCATTTTGTAAAAATGACAAAATAGATATAACAAAGGTCTAACATTCCACCTCTTTAATATATATATATATATGATGGATGATGAATAAAAATCTAATGACAATAGTTGGGGCACGATCCTGCCGTACCATAGCACGTACTGTGAATGGAGATCTATTAATTAGAAATAAAAATAAAAATAAAAACAAATTGATCAGTGTTGCGCACTTTTGTGATGCGTGCATAGCGTGAGCGCTCGCACGCGTCATCCAATTACTTTCATATATATATATATATATATATATATATATGAAGAAAAACACTTGTTGCAAACCGTCATGTGGCGGTTTGCAACAAGCTCCCCGACCATTAGATGGGATGATGTCATTACACCCCCATTTGAGATTGTGTTCACCTCCAATATTGGAGGTGTAGTTTGCACCAAGTGGTGCTCATATATGAATTCAAAGTCACCCATAAAAAATAAGTGTCACATCATTTTTTTATCATTATTCTCACGCACTGAGACTACTAATAAACTCACATTGTCCTCTTAAATGGCATGCAAATGAGTGTAAATGTGATAACTTATTAGAAGAGAGAAAGAGTAAGATCTAGGAAGTTAAGTCCAAACATCTTTTCCTCTCTCTTTCAAGTATGCCTACTTGAGAATAAAAAAAGTGAAAATTGGCACACACACGTGACTTGAATCAGTTCTGACCAAAAAAGTTACTTGAATCAGAAAAAAAAAATTGTAACCCCATCAGAATTCGTACAATGGGAACAAATTGTTGCTGTTATTTTTCCAAGCAATAGGGACATTAAAATATATAACAATCATTGCCATGCTCATTTAGAAACCTTTCCATCTTAATTAATTTCTAGACCAGTCCAAGGGAGAATCTTCAAAGAAGAGAACAATATTGCTATAGGCTCACCAAATTAACCAGTCAACGCGCAACAAGATTGATGCTTAAACAGCTCTAGGGATCATTAGGAAAGGCATATGTATGATCGTGGTATGTTGAATTGAAAAAAAAATAGACAAAAAGTATTATTCTTTTATTAATAGACGATGATAGTACGTTTCGTATTATATAAGTAAGGTTGAAATTAATAAGGGTTTCAAGATTATGACACATCTTTCACTGATTGGTTGCCATGCATGCTTAATTTAAAGGATGTAACAGTTTGTAAGAATGACCTTATTACTTGTAAGTGATGTAGGAACGTCATTGCTATATATATATATATAATTTAAGACATAAGGACCACTAAAAAACTACCTTATAGTTAGATGCTGCCTAAAATAATTATATAACAGTTCATAAAAGGAAGGGGCACCGTTGCATCTATTTTCACTTAAAACGTACGATTATCTTTTGCCCTTATATCTAGCTACCTAATAAGATTATTTTTGCAGAAATAAATTAAGATACTGGGAATATTTTTAACTCTAACTAAAATTTACTCAAGTAATTAGTTATACTTTTCAGACCAGAACTGGTGACGGTGACCTGCCACAGGCACATTTTAATTTCATGTACATGTACGTATAGTGCATGAAACTATATCAAAATTGACTGAACTGATCACCTCAATATAGGTAAATACACTTTAAAAATCTATTGATTCATCTCGCACAGTTTATTGTGCCGCACTATGATATTTTTTTATTTTAGAGTTTAACTTTTATTTTAGAGCCCAATTATATTTATTTTAGACCTATGTATATTCTCAAAGGAAACTTGCTCTTGGGGTGTTCTCCATGCGGCGTGGTCCGGTGAGAGCTACGAAGGCACACGTGGGAAGTGAGAGAGAGAGAGATATAGAGAGAGTGGTGAAGCTGTGGCTAGCTAGATGAAGAGAGAGGAGAGCCGTTTGGTAGAGCAACCGGTCAAAACCTCCTGTCAAACACAGCAAGGTGAATCCAGACAGCCGCGCGCACAAACGCAGCTCCCCCCTCACATCCGCTGCGACCTTCCCTTCCATTCTTCCCCCATTATCCCCACATCCATCTGCCCTGCCGTACCTTCCACCCCTTCCCCTCCCCACTCCGCCAAAAACAAATCCTCGGATCCCGATGCTAACGATGGAACCCACCTACCCATCTCTGCAATCCCCGTCTTTACCCCCGCGTCCCCCTCCCTCTCAGTAGATCGCTTCTGTTGAGGTTCTAAAGAACAAGAAGAAGGAGGCGACACAGCACAGACTTCGGTACTTGAGCGCGCAGGCCGGCTCGCAGGACGATGGCCGCCCTCCACGGTGGCAGCGATGGCGGCGGCTGCAACGCGGGGGCTAGCGCTCCCGCCCTCCAGCAGATGCTCCAGTCGGCGGTGCAGGGCCTGCAATGGACCTACAGCCTCTTCTGGCAGCTCTGCCCACAGCAAGGGTTAGAGCTAACTGCACACTGTCAGCTGTAGCAGCAGTCTCTAGCTAGCAGGCTAACTTCGTATTTGTGTGTCTGTATTGTGTGTTTTGAGGGTGCTGACGGTGCTGTGGTTTCCGAAGGGTGCTGGTGTGGGCCGAGGGTTATTACAACGGGGCCATAAAGACGAGGAAGGTGGTGCAACCTGTGGAGGCGACGGCGGAGGAGGCCTGCCTGCAGCGGAGCCAGCAGCTGCGGGAGCTCTACGAGTCGCTGTCGATTGGGGACACCAGCCAGCAGCCGGCCCGCCGCCCCTGCGCCGCCCTCTCGCCGGAGGACCTCACCGAGTCCGAGTGGTTCTACCTTATGTGCATCTCCTTCTTCTTCCCCCCAGGCGTCGGGTAAGCATAATATTCCTACTATGTTCATACTGCGATTATACTGATTCTGCTACTAGCTAGTCTACTATACCTCACTGCGCCTCATGATTGCGCTTTTTAATTATCTGCATTCCATGGATCTCGTCCTTGTCTTTTTTACTTCCTTGGTCGATTTTGTCACTATCTTAGTTACGCGTAATGAATGGGATAGTTCGATCGGCTTACGGTGTTTCTTGTGTACTTCGGAGTTTCATCCTTCTGCTGTCTGTCTTGTAGCCAACCCATGTGGGAGCTTTTTTTCACCCTACCTCACACGTTGATGTCACTCTGAATGAGTGGTAATTTGCTTGGCCTTCGCGCGCGGTTCCTAGCTTCTCTGGATAAGGGTGCTTTAGATCTGGTGTAGAAAAAGTGGGAGTTAGAGGTGCATGTGTACCCCTGACGGTCTTGTAGGGAACCCAATTGGAATGAATCCAATACTGGAAACAGTTTCCAAATAGAAATGACAACAACAAGAGTCGATCGGTATCCGTTTGTATACCCGGATGAGCTATATATATATGTACCCGGCCGGGGTAATTAAGTCCCCAGAGAGCAGCTTCTTTGATGCTGCACACAATGATGTTTACCAACCAGAGACCTGCGATCTCTGCACGCTGTCACCAACGCTTTGCCTGTTTCATATGGGTCCATTGTGATTAATGTACTACTCCCCCTTGGGGCTCGGTGAAAGGGTATATGGTGGCCTAGTGGGAGAGGGCACCGAAGAGCTGTTTTATATTTTTACTTCTTTTTTGATATGGCCATCCTTGATCTTACCATATATATATCCACAAAGTAATGTTCCTGGCTCATGGTGAAGAGTGAAGGATATATCCTTCGAACGGCGAAAGCTATCATGGATAAACAACTATGGGACCATGAGCCAAAAAAACTATATATACGCATTTGATTCATTTGTCGTTGATATTTGTTTGATGAAAAAGGAATAACTTCGTTGATCAGCAGGACATATGATGAAGTGCTAGAGCTAAGATTAACTAATGCTAGCTACTGTCGTCCCAGTTAGATGGAATCGGTCTGGTGCAGCGTTTTAGAGCTAATAGATCTTCTTACTTATCTCATAATAAATATAGGGACAAGAATGCATTTGCATTCAGATAAAGGCTAAATCGTGCATGGCCTCGCCAAACCAGAAACTTCTTAAGATCGAAACCTTCTTATCAAATGGTTAAATTCTTTCTCAAGAGACCTCTTTTGGGGTTAGGGGATCGACCTCTTCCACATCCCTTTCCTTCAAGTATGCAAGCAATTAAAATGGTGGCGAAACGTGCATGCTCACAGGGGCACAGGTCTTTGTGGGGGTGATCTCTTCTCTGCATGGGGTGCAATTAATTAGTATCTAGCTGGAAGCAGCACACAACATTAACGTCTGGCAGACTGGCATTTAATTTCATCGCAAACGCTCGCTTAGTACTGCACTATCAAACAGTACAACCACAGCCATGCAGAAATCCCACCTTGATCACCACCCCAATCTGAAGTGGAAGCACCATGTGATGAGAGACCTCATCATCCTCCCATCATTTCCCCCCACCACAATTATAGCCCTCTCGTCCTGTAACATCCGTGACGATATGGGGATTGCCGGATTGGTCCACGGTCACGCAGGCCGGCCGGAGGCGTACGAGGCCAACCCACTGCAACACTCGTTTTGATGCCCAGTTGCCCCACAAATCTCCCGATGGAGACGTGCACAAAGTCGGGGGATCGAAAAGGCTGGCTCTCTTCAGAACGACAAGAAGGCGAAGTTAGATGAATTGAATGGGGGCTCCCTGTTGAACCGGAGGTACTACTGCTAGATCGAGGACGAAGTGGTGGCTGCGTAGATTTATCTCGCCAGGCCGTCGCAGATTTGTCGAGCTGAGACTCTTCCGTTCTCCGCGTGAGGACTTCACACTTGTGAGATAGATAGAAGGTTATTCTTATAATTGACATCGACTCGAACATGCATGAAGAGTACTCGGGCCCTTGGATAATTTCATAGCCTATCTGCATATTTTTGATTTGACAGAGAAACTTATTAAGACTGAAAATTTTATCAAATCTTAGAGAGAAGATAGAGTTATCAAGAATATTTATTACCAATATATAACAGTTGATAAAGTTCTGATAAACAATTCAAATTACCAAAACAATTTTTTATTTATAAAGGCTAGCTGATCATAAACCCTCAGTTATCCTATTGTCAAAGGGGAGTTCACATATGATTAGGTAACAAGTCTATGTGACATCTACTAATTGAATTATCACTTTATCATTCCTCATGTGAGAGGTGTTACATAGATTATTACCTAGTCACATTACACTTAAAGTGCAATGTACAAGTGCAATAAACTTTTCTCTAAACACAATGTTGTCACTACTATCACAAACATATATGTGTGGGATAGTGTACTGAATAAGAGAATTCGTCAGTTAAAAGAGGAACAAGATATTTTAAATTTTAAGAAATTGGATACACGTACGTACGTACGCCAATCTCCATTAACGAGGTAGCAGCATTGTATATATGTGGAAGTTGCCCCATATATATAGAAGAAGCAACAACTCGATCGTGAGGATCCGCTTGTGGTTATATTATGAGGGCAAAGTTATACTCTTTAGTTGTGAAGATATGAAATTAAGTAATACAGTAATATATAGTACTGCAATAAGTTTCTCTTTTGGGCGCAGCAGATTGCATCAAATTAAGCCATCAGATTTTAATCTAACAGAGAGTGGTTCAGAAAGGGAAAACAAATGTTCGAAATCCTCTTCCTGCATTACTGATCATCTCAGCCGTACGTGGTGCTAATTACGTTAACAATTTATAAGGCTACCTCGACTGTCATCTTATCTGCAGGTTGCCAGGCAAAGCATTTGAGAGGCAGCAGCCTGTGTGGCTTTCAGGGGCGAATGAAGTGGATAGCAAGATCTTCTCCAGGGCCATCCTTGCCAAGGTGACTATATCTTCCTTCTTTCTTTCCTTTCTCCGGAGAGGAGAGCTTAAATTTCTCTTAGAGTACACAACTAAATTGGAATATTAATGTAGAACATCAAATTAAGTACTGTTTCAGTCTATTTTGTTGGGAGACTCTTCTCTTTATTTATTTTTTTCAAGTTTTGCTTCTCACTTTTTTTCTTTTCCTACGTACTCTATGTGCTTTCCTTCTTCTGGTGATCAATGTTCCACGCCTCCAATTAGCAGGGAGCTCAGATTCAGGTCAAATCTGCCATTCACTTGTCACCATGCATGAATTCCATAGAAAGCTAGCTTTTTAGGTTTCCCATTTGAAGACGCTAAAACAGGGAGCCTGATTGGAGATGTGATGATATATTATTGCAGACTGTGGTTTGCATTCCTGTGGCAGATGGAGTGGTGGAAATAGGCACCACAGATAAGGTATGAGCATGCACCCATCTCAAGTTCTATCCATCTCTCTCTCTCTCTCTCTCTCTCTCTCTCTCTCTCTCTCTCTCTCTCTCTCTATATATATATATATATATTATATATATATAATATATATATATAATATATATATATATGTTAATCCATATATGGTTCAGATCTGTCAAAATTTTAAAATTTGACATTGATTGGCTTCTATAAAATAGTGTATGATCAATTTAAGGTTGTTGGTTCAATATGCTACAAGATGTCCTAATCTTCTGATGATTTTAAAATTATCACTTTTCAAGTTTGCAAATTTTGATCTAGGATATTCCGGATGGAAAATTGAAAACAGAAAAAATAAAAATCCCCCAATAATGGTTTACTATATTTTTAAATCAAATCCGTTAGAGCATACCAAAATGTCAGATAAACACCAAGAAACTATGTCTTACGACTGTTTTAATTAGCTCATCAAGTAACATCTTATCCAAAAAAACAAACTCCCTGTTTAATTAACCTCCTACTTCCGCTGATTTGATTTGTCATAAAAGTAAACTTGCCTACGGCACTTACCATCTTAGCATTTGTTCCCGTACATATATACATGTGTTTAGGACATGCAGGTAGAGAAAGTGTCCGTCTGTATGGGCATTAAGTCTCACTCAAAAGAGAAAACACATAAAGTAAAGAATTAGCTAGACTCCAAAGATCACATTCTCTAGAGGTTTTTTTGGAAATATATCTCTTGAAAAATAAAAAATAATATGAAAATCTATCTTCAAGTAACATTTATATGCATATTCTTCGTATCGTGAATTAACTGTGATGTAGATCATTTTCATCATCTTCTGTTATAAAAAATCATCAATATCTCATAAAAAGTGGTATATATAGAAGATAAAATAGTTTATAAATAATTTCATGAGAGTTGTACTAGTAACTAATTAAAGGGCATGTAAATATAATTTTAAAATAAATTTTCATCCAATTGCAATTTTAAGAGAGATAGGTATTAAAAACCCATTATAATACATTAGTCAATAAAATAAATTAATTGTGGCAGCTGTCCTAGGACAAACAAGAGGACAATTAATCCTTTTGGCAGTTAAATCTTTCTTGTCATACGTAACATCAGAGCTACCACTCCTCACTGAAAACGAAGAGAGAGAGAGAGAGAGAGAGAGAGAGATTGAGCTTAGATTAATGTTACTTAGTGTTTAGTAGTTATTTTACCTAATTAATCTTAATTAGTAGGGTGTTTATTTTGGTGGTTAACCAAATACGATATAAAAACACACACACAGGTGGAGGAGGACCCGGCGCTGGTCCAGCACGTGCGGAGCTTCTTCACGGGTCACCAGAACTACTCGATCCATGGCGGTGCCGCCGCAGCCGTCACCAAGCCCGCCCTCTCCGAACATTCTACCTCCAATCCCGCTCCGCGCCAGGTCTTCCGCTCCCCCTCGCTCCCCGCCATGCCCCCCGCCTCCACCGACTCCTTCCGCTATGCCGACGACGACGACGACGACGACGTCGACGAAGATGACGACGGTGCCGACTCAGGCTCCGACTCGGAGGCGGCCGGAGGAAACAGGGGCGGCGGCGAAGTGGCTCGGCCCTGCCCCGTGGCAGCGGCAGCCGGGATGGAAGCGGAGCCCAGCGAGCTGATGCAGATGGAGATGCCCGAGGAGATACGGCTGGGGTCCCCCGACGACTGCTCCAACAACCTGGACGTCGACCTCCAGATGCTGTCCGCCTGCCGCACAGCTGCCGCCGGCCATTTTGAGGGCCAGCACCGCCCCGGCGCCTGCTCCGTCCCCTTCCAGGCCTGGCCCCTCCTTCACGTGGACACCACCAACAGCTGCCTCCCTCCGTCTTCTGGTAGTGGTAACTCTCTCTCTCTCTCTCTCTCTCTCTCTCTCTCTCTCTCTCTCTCTCTCTCTCTCTCTCTCTCTCTCTCAAATCCTGTCCCCTCCATCCCAGGCGCCACGGCGACGCAGACCATGTCCCAGGAGGACGCCCACTACTCCCAGACGGTCTCCACCATCATGCAGCACAACTCTGGCAGGTGGGTCGACTCCTGCTCCAGCGGGCTCGAGCACCCGCGGCAGACGGCGTTCTCCAGCTGGAGCTGCAGAGCGGAGGCGCCCTTCGCCGCGGCTCCCCCGGGAGGCTCCCAGTGGCTGCTAAAGCACGCTCTGCGTGGCGTTCCCTACCTCCACGTCAAGTACAGGGGCGACGACAGCTCGCCGAAGCCTCTCAGGGAGGGGGAGGGGGGGCAGAGGTTCCGCAAGGGCACGCCGCAGGACGAGCTCAGCGCCAGCCATGTCCTGGCGGAGAGGAGAAGGAGGGAGAAACTTAACGAGCGCTTCATCGTTCTGCGATCGCTGGTTCCCTGTGTGACCAAGGTTAATTTGTTTCCTCTGTACACTGCTTCACATGCCTTGGACAGAAACCCAAAAGAAACAAATTTTTTGGTGGCCAATATTTCCATATTCATATAAATTTTCCTTTTTGGGAACAAGCGAACATCAGTTGTTAGGTTTTTCAGATCATTCAAAGGACGTTAACTTGAAGCAAAAAATTTAGTTTCGAAGTTGTTTCCCCAGTTGCCTTGTACACTATTGGCATTAGCATGTAATCCAAGAAAAAAGCAAGAAAATGAGAAGAAGAAAAAATAAGAAAATGAACTTAACTAAATATTTATATCCACTTATTTTCCTAAAACTTTACTGGCTCTGCAGATGGACAAGGCATCAATCCTGGGCGACACCATCGACTACCTAAAACAGCTGCTCAGGCGCATCCAGGAAATGGAGTCCCAGATCAAGCTAATGGAGAGTGAGAGGACAAGAGCTGCAGAGACCATCAGGGCAAACCCTAAAGAACAGAGCGTCCAGACACACAGCAGCCCCCCACTCGGTGATGCATCGCAGCTCCTTATCAGTGACAGAGGCAGAGCAGCTGGATCCAATAAGAAGAAGCTGAGGGTGGTGGGGGCTGGGAATGGGACTGTCAAGGCCAAGGCGGTGGAGGACATGAGCGTACAGGTCTCCATCATTGAGGCTGACGCGCTGCTAGAGCTGGAGTGCCCACACAGGGACGGCCTCCTGCTCAAGATCATGCAGGCAGTTCATGAGCTGGGGTTGGAGACTCTTGCTGTTCAGTCTTCCTCGGCCGATGGTGTCTTTGTGGCAGAAATAAGAGCCAAGGTAGGTGTCTCTCTCTTCTGCTTCTCTACTTCCTCCCAATGAGAAGATGATCATATATATACTTCTTGCATGCATGCCCACTTACTGTGAACCAGAAAATAGTGGTCTCTTGAATCTACAGATTTCTCCTTTTGTGACGGGTACTGTACGTCCAACAGTCCCTCAAGAACACTTTCTGCATCTGAATGGATGCATCTAACATGGTAATAAGACTTGTGGTGGAGAAATCAACAATGGCCTTTGATCACATAAACGTTCATTGGTTGAAAGACCCCATTTGGGTCTAGGTAAAATTTGCAGGGGTGGTTTCGTGCATGTTACAGCTGCTCGAAACGTCTGGTTTTCCCGTTTGGAGTACATGGGAGTTTCACATTGTCTTTATCTTTGCAAAACGTAGAACCTCATGTATCTTAATATATATTATGATATTGACCACCAAGGGATGCATTAATAATGGGATTTTCTTCTTCTGTTCCTTTTTTTCCCAACTTTTTTTTACAGGTGAGGGAGCCTATTCATGGGAAGAAAGCAAGCATTCTGGAAGTGAAAAGGGCACTTCATCATGTGTTTTCCCAAAGCTTGTGTTAAGCATAGAACCTCAGAATACTGCAAGCATTGGTGGGACTATCTAAGGTAAATTTTAGGAAGTCGGCATACGCAGATGATTACATGATGTAAATAGTCAGTAGACATGGGAAAAGGCATTCTATATATCAGCGGCTTACCCATATATAAGAACAAGGATATTACATTTTTTCTTAACAACCGAGGTCCTTCACACATGCTGTTCGTGAGAAGACCAGTTGAAGTGGATGCTGGAGAATTTAAAGATGGCCTTACCTTTTTCAACTTTGTTTTGGTTAATTTACTTTTTGTTTTCATTTGCTACGTACTCGGGGATCCTTAATTTTAGGTGGACCATCTGTGACCTGTTGTAGTTTCTGAGTCTCTGACAGTGTGGCCTTTCTTGATCAGATTGTTGAAGTGGCAGAGTCGTAATTAAATTGTAGGATCCAGTGGATATGAAGTGGGGTAAGCAAAATCCAAGTGAGTGGTGGAGAAGCCTCACCTTATACAAGCATCTCCTTCCCCATCACTGTTAATGAGCCAAAGGATTCTCTTATTGGACCACCAACAAAGAAGGAATCACGCAAAGGAAATGGTTTCTCGGAGAGAGAAAGTACCATGTTGTAAATATTGTTAACATGAATACATTAGAAATGAATGGGAATGGTAAGGTTAGAAGTGGGGTAAAGTGGGCTGTGTGTATTGGGTTTTGCAGGAAGATACAGCAAGTTGCGGTGAGTTCAACTTCCTCTGTCCTCTTTTATGATACTTTTCGAGTTTGGGTAATATTTGTGGCACGTCAAATGATGAAATGGCAAGCATATGTCTATAAGATTAGTCCCATATGCAAGGGTCCGAAGGCCCATTATAAGATACAGCAAAGATTATCGTCTACGCAGTGTAACATCTCTATCTTCTCCCCATCACATCTGTCATGTCACTTGAGGCTAATGACACCGACCTAGGATGTCATGAGAATGTAATAGATGAGTAGTAGTAAGATATCTGCACGCATGAGCCTCGATAGATGTATCCGTCCTCACAAGAGAGTGGGCCCCGCAGCAGCCAGGTGGAAGATGTATCCGACTGCGGCCAGCCCTCACAAGGCACCCATCTTTTCCAGTAATAGATATGAGGAGAGAGAGAGAGAGACTACAAGATGATGTGATACAATTGCAAACGCCCTGAGCTGTAGGAAACATAACTCTTTGAAAAGCTGGCCAAATTGTTGGCTCATGCACGGCCCAACCCAAGAGTTCTCGGGTGGCAACGGCCCATTGTGGCCAGCTTACCCTTTGCACCCGAAACTGAGGGAGACCTAGCAGAACGCCACCAAGGGTGAACACTCGTACTGCCTGCGAAGGGTGAGAGCCTGTGGATTTGTCCCTACAGGGCACTCGTAACTTCATCACCTGTCTTACATGGAAAAAGTGGGGTGGAGGAAACATCAAAAACCAAAAATCTAAACAAGAGAAATATTTATTGCAAAGAAAGGAGCTGATGTGGATTGCGAGAAGGCAATCCTATTGGCTGGATATCCACTTCCCACTTTTCTTATGAGCCAATAGAATTGCTTTCTTACAATCCACATCAGTAATTTTTCTTGCAATAAGTATTTCACAACAAGAGAGACAAAGTCCTCGATATTAAATCTCTATGTACAGTACAGCTTTCTGAAAAATGTTCAGTAGGACCTATCCAGTCAGCTAAATCAGCCTGTTACGGACTGGTATTTTTTTTAACAAGAAGGATGGAACTAAACATTATTGCAATGAGAGGGGGAGAGAGAGAGAGCGGGAGGGTCGTTATGCACAGGCATTCGGCATAAGATTTCCAGAGAATACTATGTGGATACATTTATGTACATCACGGACGGGAAATGTTGTCCCACGCGCAGAGTAAGACGTTCTACAAATTTTACCGGCGGGTGTCAGCTTTCAGAAATCGAACATACTCCTGCTGCAGCATCTCTCCTCCATTAATGGGGTCAAAGCTGCACCTGTAGAAACTGGAGGCAAAATGACGCATCAGAAAACCGCCAGATGGAAAACATCACCAACGCAAAGTGCATATCAGACAAACGGTTAGCCTGCGCTTTCTGCAACATATCAGAAAATCTCGCAAATGAGGAATTGAGATCGCGAGTGAGGAATTAGGACAATGAAGAGAAAGAAAAAAAAAAAAAACAACTTAGAAACGCAAGGTGGATCAAGTGTAAAGTCATGCCAGTGAGAGTTGCATTTGGGGCAGCATCTATGACATGTGTCAGGGTGGTAGTAGGTACTAAATTAGCATTCTCCATACAACAAAGCTACTTTAGCGGCATTTAGGGAGATGACTTCCAAGGATCATGAAGCACGTCGTCCATTTATTGGATCACAGTAATTGCAGAAATTACTAAGATGATGATATTTATCAGTAGCTAGAAGATTCCAATGATGCCAGAATCTGTGAGCACAAAACACTGTCATGTATTTCAATCCCATCTAAACATCGAAGGCAGAATCAGCTCCGGATCGAGATAGACTGATTCTGGATCATATCGGCCTGATCCCGGGGGGAACCCCCTTACATGGTTAAAATTCCGGCAGAATCGGCCTAGATCGGTCAGGATAGGTCTGGATCGGCCAATTCTACCACACAATTTTTATATTATATATATATATTAATTAATACATGTATTAAAATACATTAATTTATATACTTATGTATGTATGCATGTATTAACTATATATATATATGCATATTTTTATTATATTTACATTAATATATGATTGTATGTACATTAACACACACACATTAATATATGAGTGATATACATATTATTATTTTGAACATGATTGATATACATATTAATTATGTTTATAAATTAATATATGGACAATTAACTATATATATGCGCATATTGTTATTATATTTACATTAATATATGATTGTATGTACATTAACACACACACACACATTAATATATGACTGGTATACATATTAATTATGTTTATACATTAATATATGTACATTAATATATTATTGTATGATTGATATACATATTAATTATGTTTATACATTAATATGATACGTAAATATATGTGCATATTGTTATTATATTTACATTAATATATGATGGTATGAACATTAACACACACAAACACATTAATATATAATTGATATACATATTAATTAGTTTATACATTAATATATGATTGTGTGATTGATACACATTAATTATTAAAATATGATTGTATGATTGATATACATATCAATTATGTTTATACATTAATATGATACATATATAGTGTATGATTACATATCTATTGTGTATGCATATATATTAAATTATTAATGGGTAAATTTGTGAGTATGATTACATATATCATATATATATATATATATATATTCTTATTTTTTCTGATTTTTATGGTTTTCTCTGATTTTTTAAATAAAACTATTTTTTAATCTGGCCGATCCTAGATCGGACAGACTTCCTGATGATCGGGACTTCCTGAGGATTGGCTGGCTCACCGATCCGATCCCGATGTGGATTGGGATCGGCCCAGGCTATTCTTGGGCCGATCCAATTCTGCCTTCCATACATCTAAATCAATCTCATCTCCGCTTATAACACCTTCCAATGACACAAGAGAGCATCTTGATATATGCATGAGGAAGAAAACTTGTCTAGCAAGAAGGGAAAACAACAATGTGAAAGAGAAAGGGAAAACTAATAAAAACCTGCCATCCATGCCAACAATTAATATGGTGTTCTGGGATCCAAATGCAGTAAGAAACCGTGTAACTTCTGGCACGTGGAACTGAGCAAATGACCACTCTGAACTGAAATATTTTGGCAATACTCCTGCAAGATTTACACCCTCTCAGTATAACATCCATAATTACATTTGCAGGTGGCATACTTCATATGGCAAACATAACAAAAATGATGAATTCACTTGCAAACACATTTTCATATAAAAAGAACATGTACCTTGACCATGAGCATTTAAATGTTGGTTCTTATCAAGCTCCAAGAACCAATATATCTATCATTTTTACTGTTTCATAACCTTACTAACGTTCTATAGATAGGTAAATAGTATTGGTCTGGAGTGGAAAAAGAATAGCCAGCAGTTAGGTCTAACAGTGGTTGCAGGTTAATCAGCTCAGAGCTGATCTAGGTTGGCCAAGCATAGGACCAATCCTGAACAGTTCAGAACTTCAGAGAACTTCTGATTTACGATTTTGGCTATTAAAATGTTTCAAAAAGTAACAGCAAAAAATACAGAATGTTGATGATAATGAAGTGCATTGACATTTGTTCTTTGGTAATGCTGCATAGTTAAGTATCCTTGAAGACTTCTTCTTATCTCCCTTTATTATTCATTATTTACATTTATTGTGCACCCTAATATGTTTTTTGCAGTCTTCTTTAATCCTCTTCCAAGCTATAATTTCCTTCTAGATAACTGTAAGACCTATCAGAGAGACAGACAAACAAATGATAGGCAAAAAGATACTGGCAGACAGATGCAGAGAGAGCAAAAGAAAAAATCATGCAGAAACCTTGCAGAGAAAATTTGTTATTTCCTTACCCTTCATAAAAGACAAAGATGAGCTTGGGTTAGCACCCGTATTTGGAGATACAAGGGCATCAATAGAATTAGATGAGTTTTGATGAACCATGGCTGGGCCTTGACTAGGAGGATGCCGGTTAAATGCATCATCCCCAATAACACGAACTCTAAGGCTGAATATGTGAACAGTGCCTTTGTCACTAGAAACTGCAAGCCACTGGGCATTTGGAGAAAGGGCAATGCTATAAATTTCTGCTCTGTCCACACCTCGACGTACCTGCAGTTTTGGCATATCGTCAGAACTGAATTCAATGCTATACACAATGAACTTTACTTCTCATATTATAATGCAGAAAAATACATGCTTCCAGTCAATCAGGGAGAAGGAATATGTCAAACGGAGAAAACTGTGAGCAAGGTCTCTGATAAACAAAAATTGCAGAAGTCTAGAGCATTATCCATATACCTTGCAACTAAAGGCATTCATACTTTTAGCCACATTTAGAACATTTGTATCATGGTTTACAATCTCATGAGAACCTGTTGAGATTCTGCCTCTCTGGCTTTCCAATTACCAAAACTTATGAAGCATGTAGATGAAACATGCACAATAATCACAATTGTCACATGCTGCAGACAGTCTATGGGGATCTTTTAGTCCCACTTGATGTTTTAAATTTATTCGTCCATTCTTAGACCGAATTTGATTTGCTTGTTCATCTTCAGAATAATTATTCTTCTACATGAAACTTATTAGTTGTAATCCTTGAGGTTTGAAATGATCACTACTGAGCATCACACTCTTTTTTGTGCTTTTGTTGGTGTAGCACTGTTCTTAGCATTACCTTTCTAATTTTATTTTATTCTGGCTAAACAAAAAGAAATTTTAAGTTTTAACCAAAAAATGAAAAATTATTAGCATTTACCAACAGGATCCTAACATGGATTTGTTCCACAAACTATGTACAAACCAAATTAGGCTCGCAAGAGCCAAACATTCATCAATTAGAAAAAAGTACATTTCACATTGAAAATCAAGGAATACTGTGAATAAGGAATCAAAATATTCATAAAGAACATCATCCTTGTGGTAGACATGGTTTGAAGAATTGAAGGATTGAACTGCATGAGAGGCCAAATAGGCTATTCACCATTTTGGTTGCTTGGCCAAATAGGCTATTGACCATTTTGATTGCTTTTGCCCCAAATCTGTGATCCCATTTTCATGATCACCAACATTGACACAGGATTGGCCAGATTGGTCCCCAACAGCTGGTTTCTACCATTAGGGATTGTCCCCTAGTTACTGTAGACATTTTTTAATGGCTAGAAACGAACCAGTAGGGACCACGAGATCTATAAAAAAAAAAAAACCCTCACTTAGCCCCATCCAACCAACCAAATCTGCCCTCTGTCAACTTCATTCCTCTCCCACAATGTGCCCCTCCTAATGCCTCCCAACCCTAACCATTCTATTCCCCTTTATACAACCCTTCTTTGGTCTCTCCTAAAATCACCTTAGATGCTCCATTACTCATAGGCATCCAGACCACCAGAATAGAGGAGCAAATCAAACATCACAGCTGTTGGCAGGAATTTTCCCATCATTGCTGAATCTAGTAGGAGCTTGCTGGCTCATTTTGCTCCACCCAAATTCCTTTGAGCTGCCATTTGCTCCCCTCTCCTCTCGTTCACTCCTCTCTCGCTGCCCATCTGAAATTTTTTAGGAAAAGTGGAAGAAAATCCACTAACATTACTAATAAAAGCCAAGAAAATCTAGGAAAATCACCTGCCCTTATACAGATTAGAAACAAGAGTTGCCTCCATATCCATTGAGGAAAAGATGACTGAATCCCTGGGTACAGAAGATCATGGGCAAAAGTGACAAAGGGAACAGCAACTGCACGTCCCGTCAAATTTGGTAGGCTTTCATTCCCTTCCTCACTTCTCTCTTGTTCTTCTTTAATTTCCAGTCATGCTTCCTTGACAGGTTCCAGATCTAAAACTCCTTGGCAGTCTGAAGTATGGCAGATCACCATATAAGATTTTACTAGGACAGCTTTGACTCTTTGATTGTCACTAATTAATCACTAGTAACAATTGAACTTTCTCATATTTTCCTCAAACAACAAGGTATCATGTGTGAGACAGAATGAAATACAAGGACTTAAACATGAGTCTGATTCTCATGCTCTATTTCCTTGCTTTTAAATGCACATAAATTTCCTACTTCTTTTTAATATTTTTTACATTTTTTAGAATTTTCCTTGGTGGGTAAAGGGTAGAGTTTGGACAAACCTAACTGACTCTAGACTGTCCAGGATTGGGTATGGGATTGGCTGACCCAGCATCATATAGAGATGGTTGATCCTGACCCAAATTTCTCATATGATGATGGCAAGGATAGTTCTTACCTCTTGAAGACGAGAACCATCCATTGTGTTGAAAATCCTAATTAAAGTGCCTTTTGTGCTTGCCGTCGCAAGAAGAAGGCCATCCATTGTCAAGGTGAGGCAGGAAACACTTGAATCATGAGCATTGATGAACTTTGTGACCTTCAATCCAAAGTGTTCAACACGAACCTGTCCACGGTGCAAACCTGGACAAGCTAACACAGATGTGTTTGGATGATGTGAAAGACAACACAGGCCCTTTGGATTCGCCAACGTCTCAATTTGATGCAGAAGCTGGAGATCTGTGAAACTGTACACATATACTCGATGCTCAAGGACTACCACAATGCGATCACGTCTTAATCTCACACCACGGATGTCAGATCTGAATGCAAATTCACCAATACACCGGTTCTGATGGTCATCCCAGATCATAACTTTATTTGATGGGTATTGCGGATTTGCACCACTACCAACAAGAGCAAGAATATTGGAACGGAATAACATTTCAACCATAATAAATCCTCCATTTTTCAGATCCCTTCTGAATGTCTCCTTGAAAGGATCACATTTGTAAATAAGAAAACCATGACTTGTACCAGCAGCAAAACATCCATAATCCTGATTCCATGAGATGGAGAGCAATTCAGTATCATCAACATCACGGGAACTAGATTCAGCTTGACCAAAAGGTACAGCTGTTGGCATTGCATGTGATGATTCCAGCAACCCAAGTCTCATTGCTGTATTCGATCCCTGAGTTGTTGAAATAGTTGAACTCATATCGAACGAGGCAATGTTCACCACAGGTGGAAGCAACGGAAGACCATTGGAGGGTAAAAGTATAATTTGGAACTACTTGAAGTGCTCTGTCAAAATTAGGATGGAAAAGAAATGTCAAACAGGTAGAGGTGAATGAAGGCAGGCCAAGCAAAAGGTTACTAACAATGTGAAAACTAAAAGTTCAATGCTGAAAATTCACCCAATGGGAGCATATAACATGGCCAGAATTAAGAAAATTTAGAAGAGGTGTTACCTTTGAGGAACACATAAAATAGGAGAAACTGCAATCGTAATAGAGAATGAGAGTAGACATTTGTGTATAATCAGCTCATCTTTTTCAAAGATGATTAATAAGTAAAGAATTTTCTATATTCAAATAAAAGTGGACGATAGCTAACCACATTTTTTGGCAATAGGACTTCGCACTCCGTGTATTAGCCCATGGCAACAAGGTGCACAGTTATGTATAGCTAGGTTAGGGTTCAAGTCATCATACTAAAGTATGACAATTTCACAAACTAACAAAGAAACAAAGAATAATTTGGGGCAATCTTAGACATTGGTACCCATGCAGACGTGGTAATATTTGGATATTTGGCACTGTCCACTTTTTGGAATCACCAATGGCAAAAATGGATAAAAGTGATAATATGAATGTTAGAACTCCCCATACCGCTTTACCAAGGAATAAGCAGACGATACATTTACTTCTACAAAATTAACTCAAAATCTATAACTCTTGTTGGGCAAACCTAAGCAATAGACATGTTTATTCTAACGAGAACTATATTCCTGTCATAATCAGAGGATTTTCCACATATTTTCTAATTATTCTCCAAGCAAGATACTCTAATTCTAAAGGGCAAAGGAAATTAAGTCCAACTCTAGCTTGGAATAAGAAATTTGAGTAGTACTTCCTACAATTCATACTTGTGATTTCTGACATCACTGCAATCAGGAAGACAAATATAGTCTCTAAGAGATTCTTAAATCACTGGAGTCAGAATCTAGCCAATTTTCCTAAAGTTTTTTTGGTAAGTCAATTTTCCCAAAACATGCAGGCCATAACACCAACTTAATTTTTAAAGGTGATACATAACACAACAACCTTACCTCTAATGATATGTCCACAGAATAGCAACAATCACATTGTCCACTGACTGTTCTTTTATGTACCAAATGCAGATTGGAGTATATTATAGGAAAGAACAGAAGAAAAATCTATACAAGAGAATCTGGACAACCTAAATCCCGATGTGTTTCTACACGAAAGATGGTTAAGCATCAATCCAACTTAGGAATTCAGTAGAAATGCGGAACCTTCTTACCCGTACGTACACAATCTATGTCCTTATACAAGAACCCCGGCAAAATGAACACCCCCATTTCACGCTACTCGTCCATAAGCTCAAAAGGAAACCACCTGGAGAGAGCTTCCTATGAACAAATATAACTTCGTTTTTCTCAAAGCTCATCATTGGCAATTAATTCTGTGCAGCGTCAACACAAATTCCAATCCGGATACTCAAAAAACAAGAGAGCCAAGAAGATCACCACATTATGCTATACACAATACACAATTCCAGATGACATCTCAAACAGGAGCACAGATCGGCAATCGTCAGATACCTTCTCCAACCGGAAGGTCCAACGGACGCCGCCACGAACTCGTAACGACGAATTGCGGATCCCCGTGTGAGCCGCCGGCCGCTGCGGCGGTGTTGCGACTGGTTCGGAGACGATCGGAACCAATCTCGAACGCCACGCCCACCGGAGTGCGGGAGAGCAGCTCCGAGGAAGGCCGCGGCGCGGCTTGCGGAGATGTGGGGGAGGGGGGGGGACCCCGCCTGGTGCGGCCCGTGCGCGGACAACGTCGGGGAGTGAGAGTGGTCTCGTGCGGACGCCGCCGAGGGGAGAGCGACGAACCAGAAGGAAGGGAGGACGCCGACCCGATTTCGACGTTAGCGAATCCGGATCAGAATCCAATTGGAGACCTCAGTGCGTCTGCCACGTGGGAAGGCGCAGTGGAGTTTGGCCGGCCATTCGCACAGAACGAGTGGTGGGAGGACAGGTGGCGGATGCCGATGGGCCG
Organism: Colocasia esculenta; assembly: GCA_014218235.1. Classification (NCBI taxonomy): domain Eukaryota; kingdom Viridiplantae; phylum Streptophyta; class Magnoliopsida; order Alismatales; family Araceae; genus Colocasia; species Colocasia esculenta. The sequence goes on from CM024753.1 coordinate 201,939,470, forward strand.
TTGGGCCCACTTACGCCCGATTCCGGTTTTCGGCCCAAATAGGCTTAAATTGTAAGCTTGGGCACCGTCAGTTGCCGATTATCTAAAACAATGAAAATAAATAAAGATCATGTATTCTGGTTAATAGGGCAATCACTTGATTCACTTCCTAGAAATCATTTATTGCTATACTTTATTTTTTATTTAAAATCATCGGATTAGATGCATAGAAATGTCTTTCAACTGTCACTTTTAATTAAATATATATAATTGTATGCATTTGTATGGGGAACAAGTTGGGGTAAACACAAAAGTTGAGTATTAGCATGCCACCAGTCTTCGTCTTAGGCCCGTTTGAGTGTGTATAGCGGAGCGATTTCGAGGTTGAAATTGTTGACAAATTCAAATATCGTTTCAAATATCAGTAGCTCGTCTAGGCTTCCGTGAAAAGCGCTTTCAGCATTAAAGAAAGAGACAGAGTGTAAAAATAAATCTCTCTCTATCTCTTCAAAAGTGGCCCTCAGATTACTTTTCGGGACAACAATGCGATTTTGACAGTGAAATGTCCAATAAAATCTTAAAGAGAAATGCTTAATGCACGTCCCCCAGGCAAATGATTTGCCCGGGCGGACGAACCTGGGTGCGCTGTTGGGCGACCAGGTGCCCCATGTGGGCATGCCCCGGCCCGGTGCCCGGGCAAATCATTTGCCATGGGCGGATGTGCGCAAAGCATTGCTCAACCTTAAATCCACCGTGCCTTCCCAAAAAAGGTGAAGGGCAATACAGTAAAAGATCTCAAAATTTTTTGAGAAAGACTTATTGCACTTTCACATTGTATTTTAAATGTAATGTGACTAGACAACAAGTTCATGTGGCATCTAACAATTAGATTGTCAATTTATCACTCTTCATGTGAGGGGTGCTACTTAGATTATTATCTAGTCACATTACATTTAAAATGCATGTACATATGCAATAAATCTTTCTCAAACTTCTTTTTAACCATGCTGCTCTCAAATAAAAAAATCATCATCACAATCTATTATTGTCTCAAAAACTAGTTAAAATCCGATCGTAAAAAATTCTATTTTCGAAACTTTTGTTCGGAACGGTGCCTTAGTTTTGTAGGACCACCGCAGAAGCTGCAAAGTTTTGTCGTCCTACGTACGTATTAAAGTCGTCCATATAGCAACACGTTAGTACAAGGTTTTAGATAAAATAAACTACCGTGTGCTTTTACCGCTTCTATTTGGTATACTCTTCTCAGCCGTTTAATTACGCAACGAGACAGTCGAGATATGAAGTAAATCTTAAAGTACTCTTTGTCAAAAAAAAAATGAAAAAAAGGAAGTGAATCTTAAACTCAAGTTCGATGTTGAAGCAGGTCACCAGGAACTTAGGTTCCACAATTTTGGCTAGCCAATCTCGAAGCAAAAACCTAGAAAAAACTGTAACATGAACACAATCATTGGCAGTTTTTTTTTTTTTGCTTGAATAGAATATATTGCTAGATAATATGGAGAATATTCTTTATGCGACATCACCATGATGTAATGATGTAGAAGTCCCGGGTTTCAAGATCCGAAATAACCGTTCAAGAAAGCAAAACGGGCAAGGCAGGCATTCTTTGATGGACTATCATTTTTTGAAAGGTAAATTAATTAATTAAGAGTTTTTATTAAGATATTTGATTTTTTTAATATTAAATAAAATTGTAATTCATTATAGCAAATGTTATCTTCGATTATAATATACGTTAAATCATATTATATTAAAGATCTCCTTATTATAGTCAGATACTCTTAATTAATTTACTCTTTTTAAAATCTTCAAAATCAAGTGTCACAATTTTAGTCAGTATAATTAATTTAGTGTACATTTTTTATGTGTACTAACTAAGACAATGTCAATTTTTATTTTTGACAAACGTTATCAAGCCTAAATCTCGTACTGAGCTACTTGGAGACCCAAGTACGATGGATCCTGCTCCCCCACACACCACGCCAACAGATATATCTATATATAATATTATATTTTCTTCACCCTGTGACCACGAACAAATTAAAACTGAGCTGCCACTCCCTCTCATCAAATGGAGTGGGGATCCCCTAAGTGCAAGGGTGGAGGGAAGCCGATAAATACAAAAGAGTTTTGAGAAAATTTTGTATTTGAACACTCCTATGTAAACTTTTTCACATATTTTACAGGGATCGAAACATGAAATTCTCTCAAAATCTCGTTGTACTTACCGACTTCTCTCCACCCTTTTTATTAACAGGATCTCCACTCCTCCAAATGAGGTGGGGATCACCCGACAGTACTGGCCAGCAGAAAAGGTGCACCAGTATATATATATATATATATATTATTCGTACGTACGTCGGATAGGATAGGATCTCCACCTGGCTGATCTCCTGCTCGACCACTGCGTACAACTCAATTCTTCCACTGCCAGGAGATCCCCGACCACCGACAGTAGACAACAGCGAAGACAGTTGGATCGTTTGCAGGCTGCTGCCTGTTGCATGCATGTGTTGATCATATGATGAGGACCCTGCAGCTAATTACCGTCACCCGGCCTCTCCCTCTCCCCCACCACCATGAAATCTAAGAATCCAGTGGACACGACGGAGTCGATCGAAGCAGGTCCCCCCCACCTCCCTCTCCCTCACAATATTGGTTAACAGCTGCAACTGCTGCTGCTGCTAGAAATGGATGGCCACTGCCCAGGCTTTGGAGAGGGCATGGGTACTCTGGAGTAGTATTACGCGTTTCTGCCAGCCGACGTTGCCGACGACTAAAAATTTCGCCGGCGATTGGTGCCCACATGAGACCCAACGTTGCGGCTCTCATGGGTATTGCAAACTCTTGGCGCCCACCGGAACAGCATCATCTGTCGATTCTTGTGTATGTAATCTGTCTGTCAGATGTACTGTCAAAAGTGATTATTATGTTCATAAACTAATTAAGTGGGATAATCTCCTTCTCTCACAGTTAAGACCTTCTCTTTAAGAAGGAAATTAAGGCATAGGCCAACTCTTGAGCGCCACTGCAGAGAATATTGCAGTACTCTAGCTGGCGAGAGCATGAGATGTGTCATCAACTGGGCACAGCTAGATCTCAAGATCTTTGGCTCTCCCGTGATTCCGTGAACATGCATGCTGCCCTTCTGAACAGACTCGTTAAATATTAGAGAGTTTTAGAATGAGACCGTCTATATTTTGAGAAAAAATTAAATTAAAATATGAAAAATTTTGAGAGAAAAAAATTTCACAAAAAAATATCTTCTAATAATTACCAAATCCGGTCCTATGTGCTGAGAGGAACCGTACTCCAAACTTCCCCAGGGTCAGTTCCTTAATTCTCTAGATTAAACCGAGTAGGACAAATACCTCGTAGCAGGTTATATGGACTCTTTATTCTAATAGAGTGAGAGTTTCAATTGAGTAATGTTACGTTTTCGGATAGTCGGAAATATAGTTTACTTGGAATAGTCTTACATCTTTTTTTAGTGTGTATTTAATATAGGAGAGAGAAATTTTATGTGTTTGTACACATAAATAATAAAATAATATACATAAATGACATAACAATGCACATAAATAACGCGACAATATACACACAAATAATGTCATTTATGTGTATTATTTTATTATTTATGTATATTATTTTGTGCACATAAAATTTTTCTTATATTAAATATATTCTCTCTCTCCGTATATTTAAAAATAATAAATAAAAATATAAGATTAATCCATATCAATTAATCTGGAGCATAGAATTTCTCATTTCAATAAAACGGTCGGTAAACAGTACTCGCCGCAGCTAAGTATACAAGATCTTTGTTTCTTCCTCCGTGAACAATGTCCTTGGAATAATAAAAACACAACACAGATCATGAGAAGTCTCCCAAACTACCTAACACGTACGTACTAGCTAGGGAGATGGAAGGGATGGAAGAACTTGATCTTATTTGCTTATTTCATTCATCATCTACATATATATCAGCCTTACCGCGGCATGGCAACACAGACACTAAAGAATACTAAGAGCTAGGCTTAATCCTCTCCTGACCAGCTGGGGGGATTTCCTCACCCGCCACATGCACGTAGTGATTCCCTGACTGGTGCTGCTGTTGCTGCTGTCTGCCCCCGTTCCTGTTGGCGCTCTTCGTCTCGGCGCCCATGGCTGCAGCAGAGACCTTCGGCTTGCCCCCGCTGTGTCTCGACTTCCCTGCCCTCTGCTTCCTCCTCGGCAGCGAGAACTGCGGGATGAAGACGCCGGTGCCCCTGACCTGCCTCCCGTAGGCCTGCTCGTAGAACAACAGGGAGGGTACGGCTGGCAGCGACGCGTGGTACAACCCCTGATCAGGACGCCACAGATTTTAATTTCTTGAGGAAGCCAAAACTTGTACTGATGAGTAAGAATGCTTCGCTCTAAAGCACTTTTCGGACATCGTAGTTTGATGCTTAGATTCCTGTCTGCGCATTATTATACTTCCCTAGTAAGCAAGAATAAAAAGATGGCTAATTAGCATATGTTCTTCGTTTTTATATATTCATCGACGTGACACACTTCCTAACATTATATGTTCACTCCTTTGTCTGTAATGATAAGATTTTCTTTCTGGGCGTGTAACTTTAATAAATGTGGGTTTTCCCCAGAAAGAAGAGAGCAAATTAAACGCGTTGCCTCAGGGCTGATAACCTAATTGCACATGAGAAGAACTGAAGTCCCTTTCAAATCAAGCTGTAGCCTTTTGTCACAGTGCCCACCACCTTTCAGAAAGGTGATGAACATGGTATATGCATGTGTCTCATGTGAAGTCGGCCACAGGTTCTCCTCCTCCTCCGGATCCAATGTAAAAGGAAAGAGAGAAAAGAAAGGAAGAGGTAATTAAATTAAGCAGTTATCTCAAGAGACCATGCATATATAGGAACTGGGGGTGGGTTCTAATAATGTTTCATATATTCATGTATCATTTGGTTGGAGAGATAGAATACCGTGATAAAAGACATTATTTTTATGATATATATTTTACTGTGTTTTACAGCAAAGCCAACATTTCTCCAAAAGTTCATGTACTTCCGCTCCGAGTTAAAATCTGAAGAACAGAATCAAAGAAAATAAGTGGGAACAAAAGAGATCGACACGAGTACCATATATTGCTCTTATAAGCTAGAGAGTGGAGATTGGTTAGTCCGCTGCATGTCTCGGCACAGGATCCCGGCAGGGACCCAATTAACCCGATCCCTGTGTGATGTCTTTTTTGATGCAATTGGGGAAGAACAAAGGGAAGACAGAAGGATTCTCACCTGAAGAGAAGAAGGGCGCTGCGGCCGGAGCGCCTCCGTCTCTCCACCGTCGTCGTCCATGATCAGAAGGGCAATCCGCTGGCTTAGGTCGGCAAAAAACAGGTCGTCTTCCAACTCCAGAGCCGCATGATCCATCTCAACCATCCAACTCTTTTTCTACTGATCGGCAAAGCTACGGAGAACAGGAGGGAAAGAAGAAGAAGAAGAAGAGGAAGAAGGGGAGTGGGAAGGGGGGTGTGGGGAGGAGTAGGAGACTTCGTTAACTAGGCTTCCCTCTCAGCGCGCCTCCCTCTGCATCTGTATGCACCCTTTCTCCTCTTCCCACTTCTTCTCCTCCCACTTGTTTGGGCTTCCATATGTTGTGGTTTTAATAGGAGTGGGAGGACCGATCGATGGTGGACAAGGGGGAGAGAAAGAACATGTGGGATTGTGGGGTGATTGCAGACCAATTAATGACTGCCGTTACTTGGGTTTGCCACCTTTTTCACATAGGAATATATATATATATATTATATAACATGCATATATGACAGGTAACAACGGTGGCATTCCCATCTGAAGGCTCAAGATGGGTGGGTATCAGACTGATCAACGCATCCACTGCTCATATCCGGTCCACAATTCTCCAGTGCAACTGGCAAGAATCTTCCGGCCTCCACTCAACCCCACTTGAACTTTAGGATAGATCCACAATAAATTATGAAGATATTCTCGTTCTATTCTCGATTTATTTCGATGTCAAATATGACCTAAGGTACCAATTAAGGTGGATGTTCTAATGAAACGTACATTCATTTGAGTTATCCGGAGAAGGATTGCTTGGATAGATTTGATTTGAGAATTGTTTCTCAACATGTACATGAGAAGGCAAAGATTCGATGCGACTTAAGATGACCTGCGATAACTAGGGGTATAAGCGAGTCGGAGTTGGAGTCGGGAATTGGTGTTTTTTTATCTGAATTCAATAAGAATTATAAAAAATTATCGAATCTAGAATCGGGTATCGCGTTCGTTTCTTCAAATTATCAAAAATCATATTATATTATATATATTATATATTATGTATTATGTATTATGTAATATATATAATCTATATTATATGATATATATTATGTAGTATTATTATATTAAATATTATAGATATATTTAATATATATTGTATATAATATCAGATTCAGATTTCGATAATCAGATCCGATAGCTTAACGAAAATATCTAAATCTGATAAACTATTGGTTGTTAAACAAATTAATTTTCTAATCCTATAATTGTTATCAGAATCAGATCATATAATCAAATTTTTGAATATTTTTTGCAGCCCTAGCAATAACATGCATATGTCGCTAATTTTACAAATCGATGGTAAACTTAGAAACCTAATAAACATTCTTTAGAAACAATTCAGTTTAGAGATATTTTCATAATTTATGTGAAAGAACTAGTTTTTACGAATAATATATATATATGCTTTTTGATTTCAAAGGCTAAATAATCAGATTACAAGATTAAATGTTAGTTGCAAAGATACAGAGAGTAAAAATCAAAATAATAATAATAATAATGATAAAAATCTTTATATATATGGAGAGAGCACTCGAGAGCATCTAACTGGGATGTGTCTCCTCCCTCCGTTTTCACTGTTTTGTCCGGGCAGGTGTTCAAGAGGGGGGAATATATTAAGTGTTCTGTGTAGAAGGAATGCTTATGACAACCCACCCTCCTACACATTCATGTATGTAGAGTATGTATGATGATTCAAGTGGGTGTTCATATAAGCACTACCCATGTCCATTAATTAATAAAAAAAGAATGTTATATATATATATATATATATGAAGTCTGTCTGCTTTGGTGAAATGGACATCTAATGGGTAGGGAGAGAGACCCGAGATCTATCCCGGAGTGAGGGGTTTCTCCAAAGGTAGATCTATATGAGATTCAGTGGGGTCACAGGATCTTGTTAGATTTTTTTAAATTTATAAAAAAGATAAAAAATTTGTATTATATTAATTTTGATTTAAAAAATTTAATGAAAATAATCTCATTAAAATTTTAAAATAAATTTATATGTGCATCTTAATTGTAAGAGTAACTCCACTAAATAAAAATTTTACGTTCCCTACTGAGTTTTTCTCTGTGATTTTAATTAGCCACTGGCTACTAACTCAAAAAATAAAATAAAATAAATAACAATGGCATGAAAAATTTGGCACCCAAGTATATAACTGGAGTTCTCATGCGGAAGGGTGGTTTCGCAAGTTTATCATTAAAAAATTTTCTTTTTTATAAAATAGTATTAAATTGTCTTAAAATCGATCATTGGGGCACAGGGCTCGAACACGTGCGTCCCCCGCTCTATGTTAAGACCACAGAAAACAAAGGTACTCCGATAAGTGATCAAAACACCTTTTCGAATGTTAAATGTTTGGGCACGATGAACACTTGTGTCCGGCCCCACGTTCTATTTGAAGACCTCAAAAGGCAATACTACTACAATTTAATTCATCGATACACCTCAAAAGCCCCTTCATGGTTGTCGACAGTTGTTGTCTTGCCTTGGATTCTAACAACTTTTCATGATAAAACTCTTGCTTAAACTTCATCCTAATAGCCTACCAAGTTACCCCCTTAATTGCCTTGGTATCTACTGTCATTTCACTGTAAAGATTACCCTCTTAATGTACCTTACACCCCTGAATTATCCTTGAAGTTGTCAACTACGAATAGTACTCCGTTGAGTCCATTTTCCTGTATTCGGTAACTAAGTTCATATTACTTGATATCTTGAGAGTTTAAAGGCTTGCATATCTTGTGAGACGTGATAAATTGATGATGATGACATTTATTGGGTCCTTGGACCCCACATGATTATTATGCCTGGCAAATAAGGGCTGGTTCAGTCCTGGGAGGAGCGCCCGAATTCATCAGTGGCCGCGCGGGGGTGATAAGGACATTGTGGATGTTGGCATACATTAGTTCGTATTTCATTAGTCATCATATCATAATTGTGTGTGTGAAAATGTGTCTGATTGTCAGTGGCCGCACGGGGGCAAATTTGTCAGTGGCCGTACGGGGGCATTGAGGACACCCAGATGTTTGGCATTACATCAATACCTGTTTAATTATAGTCATCATGATACCTGTCCTATGAGAATATATCTATGAACCAGATTTATGAGATTTACTGTGAATTCCTGAGCACATTTTGTAATTCAATACCATTGTTCCAATTTCATTATCCTGATAAGATACTTGTTCGTTCATCTTTGATATCAGTTAAGTCTTTTCTTGTGTCCACATGAACTAGAACTTGAGTTTCAATGTGAATTCCTGAGCATACCCTGTGTATCAATTCTACTATTTCACATTCACTGTCATGTTCAGATGCCTATTGGTCCATCTATGATATTACTTAAGCCTTTTCCTTTATCATCATATAGTTAATCCTTTGATTTGAGAATTTGAATCCTACTGGGCTAGTTAGCTCACCAAATCGTATTTTTCAGGTATCTACCGTTCTTGAAGGAGGGAACTTCGGGATATGTGTGTGGAGAGACCAACCATGACGACATTTTACTTATGAGATTGTAAATTTGAAATCTTGTAATTATTCATAGAATGACAATTATCAAATTTTTTATTTAGTAGAGCTTCTGAGCAATTTGCTGCTCAAATAGTGTAAATTTTTACTCTTGATTTCTCGTTCACTCACGTTTCGACATTTATAGATATATTAAATATCGTGACGTGACATCTAGTGCATCTTGGGTAGAAGTGAGACTTAGTTCTGAATCCAAAGTTAGTGGGTTTTCAGACTATTCACTACAAACGTCTAGGCACATCAGCCCAATATGATGCATTCTGAATGCATTAGGCTAGAGTGGCACATTATGATCTTTTATCTACCAGTGAGTCTGCAATGTCAGGTGCGATTGACTGAGATGTCAGAAGCTTTATCAGATGAATGTGTCTGGGAGGCATAATGCATTTCGATAGTACACTAGTCAACTATCAGGTGTCTGACTCTGATTGCAGGTGGCAACCCTGCATGGCTAAGAATGCATCTGGGTAGATTGATGCATCTCTCGATATATCAGTTAGCCCTATAGAGGTCGACCCTACTCGTCAGGTGTCAATTTGGTTAGATAGTTGAAGATGTCATATTTGGATGTGTTCTGAATGCGTCAACATCCTATGATGCATTCCCAAAATGTCACGTCACAATGACATGTTCTAGCAATCAAACATTTATATATGAATCCCCCCTCCTCTAACTCTTAATCCTCTTCTTCCTCACTCCCTTCTAGTCCAAGCCCCCTCTCTTCTTCTCTTCCACTCCCTTCGATGGTCAACTACTGATGTGGGACGTAGGCAACAGTAGTGCGGTGCTCGGCTTTAGGTTAGTGGTGATGGTAAATGTGGTTGTGACGATGAGGACATGGACGGATCCAACCTTAAGCCAATGTGGTCACGCAACCCCACTAAATTAAAAAAAAACCCTCAAAATATCTCTTTTGTTGATTAATTAGGAAGGTTTTTTCAAGGTAGGTAATCCCACTGGATGGCTAATGGGTCACCCTTATCAATGGGTGATCTCATTGGACAAAATTCCTACGTCCGTCTCTCGATAAGAAGGAGGTAGCCAACTTACGAGAATACCCCAATGAACGTGGTTCATCATTTAGAAGATAAGATGACATTCCCTCTACTCCATGAAGTTGGATTCTCGTGGTTTCTCTTTAGATCTCCATGCGGGGGCTAAGTGAGCCTGATTCCCTAACATTTTCACTTTGGTTTCTTGCAATGTGGATAGCCGATGCATGTGTATGTTGGTGGAATGTTTTCCTCCTTTTTGCTTGCAGCTTTCATGGTGTTTTCGATGTTCTTGGGGCTGGAATGGTCATGGTCGGGAGGGCTAGAGCTTTGCTTAAAGACTATGTATGAAACTAACACCCTTGCAAGACGAGATTTCAAGGCATCCTTGCGATATGTCATGTTCATGAATATTTTCTGAATATTGGCATTTCGCTAAGTCTAGTCGAGTCATGAGGTTGTGACATGTGTTCTAAACGCATCACTCTTGGCTGACGCATTCTACTGCTTGTGTACGAGATATTTCTTATGACTAGTCCAGTTGTGTCACTACGTTCTGGAACATCTTTGGATGTTTGGCTAGTAGGTCTGGCCTTTTGTCTCCCCTACTTATTGGGGTGGAGGTGCTTTCGATATTTTTATAGGATTGCGTGTAAATATGTTGTAGGCCTTTAACGTGTTCTGAATGCATCATTGGGGAGTGACATGTTCTGGTGATGAACATGTCGGTCATGACCTTTAATGTGTTGTCAATTAGATTTATACGAACCATTTTTCTGATGATTTTCTGTACATTTCAAGTTCCATAATTGTTAGTGCTACTTTCTTAGCTTGACACCCCACTAGTTAGGTATCCTAATACTATTGTGACAGAAAGATCAAAGGTTTGATCATTGTTCTCGAGGCACGACAAGGCTTAGAACCATTTTCCTAGACCCTTATTTGTTGTTTAGCCTATGTCCAAACTGGAGAAGACAGTTGAAGATAGTGTTCTATGTACGTTGCTTGAGTACACTCATAGTTGGTGGAGAGGACACCATGCTGGAGTTTTGTAGACATAGTCTCCAACTAGTCTCATTCTTTTCGCAAGTCTCACTCTAAGAGGTTTCAGAGCTAAATAAGGGTGGACAAGAATAGGACCACAATTAAGCCATGCTGCAGTTTTACCAATGTGTGGTGTAGAGTCCTCACATACCTCACCCCGAGAGTGAGAGATGGATAGACGTAAGACAGTAGTCAAGAGATGAGATGTCAATGGTCACCCTAACTACGAGACTAGTGGTTGTGTTTTCCATCACTGTTGCTAGTGTTTCTATGATTGAACCAGAGGTTGACTATCACGAGTTGACTAGTCAATGTCTAAATGTGTGGTGTCAAGTCATCTATTTCTCGAGTAGCATAAGTTCTCCACTTGTACTTTGACTAGGATGACTACTTGTTTCTTGTAGTTGGCATAGTTCCTTATATAATGTTATTATATTACTCTTGTGCATTGTTTTAATTGAGGGACAAGATTGGAAGATCCTTAGTGGGTCTATAACTTTGTGAGGCTCATCCCTTACTTTTGCAAGCGATACTTGCTGCTTCAACACCTACCTCGAATTGGATCGCAAAGCATGACAACGTCTTCCAGTGCACTAGTGATTAGTTTTTTTTTTTTTTGTTACTTCCTAGGAGTTTATCCCTTGACGAGATGCAATTTATTGTTGTACTTGTGTTATCAATTAAGACATTATATCATTTAAACAATATGAATTTATTTCTATTCTAGTTATTTTAATTATTTGTTCATCTCTCTAAACTGATAAAAATCTTTTCAAGTCCTCAAATTTGTGAGTGATGAAATGGGATACATGTCCCTAATGAGTCGTGGATCCCTAGTTTTTCCAGACATTGTGGCATAGAGACCTTTCTGGCATGGTCAACTAGCGATCTTATGGTCCCAATTCAAAGGATTGGGTACTTCTTCTTCTGAAGCAACCCTTATATACCCTATGATGAACGTGATAAAGGCACCGTCCGGATCGGCCATGCCGCATTCTCCATGGGAAGGTACAGTACCGTACCGTACCGCTGAGATACGGTAGAAAAATGGCTTGTTTGATTTATTTTTTTAGTTTTGTGACTTGATGAATATTTAAAATGAGTAAACTTCAAAAGAAAACTCTCCATCCAAATTCAAGATAGACTTTCTATCTCTTCTCATACATGTACCATTTTTCTCTCCCCTTTCTCTCTCATATCCTCCAGAACTATCAGGAATATTACGTCTTCTACAGCCTAAAAAGGGGTTGATATGCTCACGAGGTCTTCATCAAAGTTGTTCTATTCTTTTTCAACTTCGTCTTCGAAGTGGAATCACCTCAATTAGTGGTCTATGTCCAAAGTTATAGTAGATTATTCTTTACATTCTCTCTCATATCATGATCTATATATATATATATATGATTATATATCATGCCTTCCACATCTCAAACGATGGTATATCTCTTCGAGACTTCTTCATGAAAGTTGTTCCCCACGGCTTTGTCTACAAGCTCCAACTAGAATCACATCAAATGAATGTCTGTGCTTAAAGACACAGTGGATTATTCTTGACCTTCTCTCTCATATCACGATCCAAACTAGCAATGAGTGCGGCCTCTCTACAGCATGAACGAGGATGATCTAATCTTTGGGCTCTTCATAAAAGTTGTTCATGATATGACCAATTTATTCCATTAGATCAACACCAACAATCCGAAAACAGAAACAAAACTGTAACGTCTTAAAATGTATAATAAAATATTAATATGACACTAAGAAATTAAAAGAGATAGTCAATTATACGTAAGACGATCACTTATATAAAAATATAATTATTTTTAATTTTAAAATATTTTCATATTATTAATATAATTCTGGTACTATCTTTGATTGCGTGCACTTCAATGGGACGACATTTGATTACAAAATAAAGTCAAATCTGAAGTCATCATAATTACTAGAAAATATACTGATTTTAAAAATATAAAATATCAGGAATTATTGATGCATAGATGTTGAGATTAAGTTGACCTAATGATTTTTGAGATAATTTTTACTTGACAAAAAATTAATTTAAAAAATTAAACTATAATTACTATAATTTGTATCATCTCTTAATTAGTTTATATTTTAAAATTTTATCTTAATTAGACATCATTTAGACCCCTTAAGTGCACACAGAATTTGTCGCGGTACGGCAAACCTTCTATGCACTTCAACGGGACGACATTTGGTTCTGAAAATAAAGTCAAATCTGAAGTCATCATAATTATTAGAAAAATATACTGATTCTAAAAATATAAATATCATGAGTTATTGATGCATAGATGTTGAGATTAAGTCGACCTAATGATTTTTGAGACAATTTTTACTTGATAAAAAATTAATTTAAAAAATTAAACTAAAATTACTATAATTTGTATCATCTATTAATTAGCATATGTTTGAAATTTTATCTCAATTAGACACCATTAGATACATTAGATGTTGAGATTAAGTCGATCTAATGATTTTTAGGATAATTTTTACTTGACAAAAAATTAATTTAAAAAATTAAACTATAATTACTATAATTTGTATCATCTATGAATTAACTTATGTTTAAAATTTCATCTCAATTAGACACTATATAGATCTTTTAAATATACTGGATGCGAGAAGTAAAGTAAAAAAAAAGATCTGCCACGGACAGGATTGTACCGATCCGTGGCAAACCGTGGGGTGCCGCTACGGCACGGACCCGACCGTGCGGTTTGAGCCATGGCACGGTGCGGTTTGGCCAACCGTGGATAAAGGTGTCCGACTTGATCTTCCATGTTATAATAATTTTTTAGTTAATATCTATTATGCTATTTAACTTACATTAGCTCTCTTTATTTGAACACTCTCCCTTACTTAAGCCTACTACTAAGTCATGTCACTTAGATTACAACAAATGAGAGGTTGATAACAAAATAAAGAAACTAGCATGATACCAAATTAGGACATCTAACTTAAAATTAATTAGTTATAAATCAAAGGTTTTTGATCCAATGCGGATCTACATCCTACCTGATTAAAAAAGTGTGCATTCAAATATTCAAACTCGGATCTGACCCGGTGGATAAATATAGATCCGAGTTTATCCCAACAGCCGGGTTACGAAGAATTTTTTTTTTTTAATAAAAAATCCCCAAAGGTGATTTTTTTTTTGCTTAGAGAAAAGTTTACCGTGCAGTAAAGCCACGCTTAACCGCACTTTTAACCTGCCATTAGTCACCTTGATTTTGGAGTTTATTTTTTTTTATTTTGAAGTGCAATTTTTTTAAAGCCCAACACCACAAATTTAAAGTCTAATTTTTTATTTTAAAATACAACTTTCTTTTTTATAATCTAACTTTATATTTTAAAATTCGTTGACACAATTCACAATGTCACTTGAGGTGGATGAATAACAAGATAGAAGTGCAATTAAACATGGTCTTACTGCAGTACTTCTATAAGTGTAATAAAAATTTCTCTTTTACTTATCCCCGGATTCACATAGAAAGATCACCTGTACTCTTTGCTTTGTTCTTGACTTATTGTAAAGGACAAATGCTAGTCCAAAATCCCCCAACATCACTTTAAAACTAGCAATGTCCTCGATTAGTCAAATGTTCTTGTCCTTTTCCTTCTCTATGACGCACTTTCTCAAGTCTATCATACTATTAATTTTGAAATCTCTGTTGACGTGAGTCATATGGATCTCAAGTAATTGGGTGTTGAAATGAAGCCTTCAGGATCTTGGATAAAATAATGACAAGGAGGAGAGAGAGGAGTGAGATAGCCTAGTCTATTCTTTTATGTTATCTATATCGGCTCCATTCCAATCTTGTATAGCATCCTCTTCTCTTGATCCTAGAATTCAAATCCTGAAAAAGAGTATAAAAAAATTGAATGTACACAATTGCAATATATATATACATTATTTATATACATAATTATTTTTTTATCTGTTCACACATACAAAACTTTCAAATAAAAAAATGCGTCCACATACCTTTTATGTGTGAGGGAATAATTAGCATTTCTTATTGTGGTGGCTATTTTCCGCCACCTAGGCCCATCATGTCAGGGCCCATTAACTCTGTCCCATCCGGTAGTGGCCCCTCGTGCGAGAGCCCACGCCTTCGTACGGAGCAGGTGAAAGGAGACCCATGCGCTGGTCATCCTTCCGAAAGGACTGCCGAGCTCGTCAGCAGGCAGCTTCCGAGCACGGACCTCAACCTCGCTGCCGGAATAGCCCTGGATGTCGCCGAATAGCACGTTCGACCCCTCGCGTGGGTCACCTGCTCGGAATGTGTCACCAGGGGCCACCGAGCTGACTCCCCTGTTTACGCTGCGGTTATAACCGCCCCAGGTCACGCGCTCCATCATCAAGAGGCACGATCTGTCTAGAATCACAACGGTCACCTGAGCGCATAACCCCCCATTATGCGCGCCCATCAAGGCGCCTTCTCAGGCACGATCCACCAACGTTACGCACGTTGGCCTTGACACCGACGTTTATAAAAGCACAGGTATAGTACCATGCAGCGGTACGTTCTCTTCCTCACGCGAACACGCTCTCATACTCCGAAACCCCCTGCCTCGCAAGTTCTCCACTGACTTAGACATCGGAGGGTTCCCCGGTCTTCACCGGGCCCCACTGATCCTCTTCGGTTTTGCAGGTCTTCGTCCTCACCGGCGATCGTCTTCCCTTTCTTTCTAGTGGAGGCCCGTTTGGCTCCGGCCCAAGCAGGATCATACCACCACATTTGGCGTCGTCTGTGGGAAACGACGCTGCTATGGCTCGAGGACGATCCTCATACCAGAACATAGGAAGCAGGGCGACGAGGTCCCGCCAGTCGCGAGGGGGCTCTCGCCGCCAATCCCCTCCGGGCGACGTCGCCATCTCCCCTGCCGGTGCTAATCACGACGTCCCAGCACCACTGGTTGCCGCACCTGCAACTGCCCTCGAAGTAGCGGAGCTTCGGGGGCAGATGCAGCAGTTAACGGGCGTCTGCCTAGCTCTGCAGGCCCAGTTAGCAAGAGCAGCGGCCCCGGCAGTTTCCCTGCCGTGTGAGCGACAGGGGGTATCGTCGCATCGCCGCTCTCGCATCCTCCCTGTGCCTCAAGAACAGCAGGCGGATTCACAGCGTCGGTCCCTCCGGGCTCAGACGGAAGAGCGAGCACTGGAGCGCCGCGGGCGTTCGCCCCGTCGCTCTGTTGCCTCCCCCCGTCCGCCACGGTCGGTCGTGGGCGGCAACTCTCACAACTCCGGACGAGGGGGCCCCGCCAACTCCGATCAGGAGCTCGCCATGCGCTTAAGGCATATGGTCGCCCTCGAGCGCCGCATGGACGCGATGGTTCAGCGTGCGGAGGGAAAGGCGCCAGCGGATGATGACTTGGACTTCCGCTCTCCTTTCAGCAGGGAGATCCTGGAGGCCCAGGTCCCCTCCAAGCTCCCTCTGCCCACCATTGCGCCCTACGACGGCACCACCGACCCAGCCGACCACATCCACGGCTTCGAGTCGCACATGGTGTTCCAAGGAGCATCAGATGCGGCTAAATGCAGGGCCTTCCCTGCAACTCTCAAGGAAACCGCCAGGGCCTGGTTTGAAACCCTCCCTGCGGGTTCCATCACCTCCTTCCGCCAACTGAAGAAGTCCTTTAGGGACAACTTCCTTGGTGGGAGATCTCAGCCGCGAACGGCGGCCTCCCTCCTGGCCGTATGCCAGAAGAAGGTGAGGCGCTCTGGGACTTCGTCAAGAGGTTCCGAACAGAGGCGCTTCGCATCTCGCGCCTGGACGTCCCTCTGGCAACCAGTGCCCTCATCCAGGGCACTCGCGACGGTTCCTGCAGAGGACCCTCGGCGTCCAGCAGCCCACCACTCTCGCCGAACTACTCTCCATTGCACAGCGCCACGCAGCTTGCGAGGAGAGCCTGGCGGCGAGCAGGGCCGAGCAGGGGGAGCAGTTGGACAAGAAGCGGCCTTCCGACAATGGTTCCGACCGAGATCGGAAGAAGGGACGGCGCAATGGCGATTCTCCGCGCCGTCCGCGCCCCTTCACCAACTACACCCCTCTCACCGTGGCACCCGAACAGATCCTGGCAGAGATCAGGAATGAAGCGTTTGTTCGGTGGCCGCAAAGAATGCGCTCCGACCCTCGGAAGCGCGATCAAAATAAATACTGTTGCTTTCATCGCGACCACGGCCACGACACATCTGAGTGCCGCCAGCTTAAGGACGAAATCGAAGACCTTATCAAGCGCGGCTCTTGGACGGTTCGTGCGCCGAAACGAAGAACGCCCCCGACGCCGAGATCGCACTCCCGAGCAGCCGATCAACAACGAGCCAATGGGCAGGAGATCAACGTGATCGCGGGAGGCTTCGGCGCGGGCGAGAGAGAGCACTCGAAGCCGACGCGATATGCAAGGCGAGTGCATGTCGCAGGCCTTCGGTTGTTCGGTCGGCCCCATATCCTGCCAGTCCTGCACGCGCACCGCCCGAGGAGGCTATAACCTTCTCGGACGAAGATCTTGTAGGGGTTACGACCCCACACACTGATGCGTTGGTCATCTCGGCCACCATCAACCACTGTAATGTGCGTCGGATTCTGGTAGATAATGGAAGCGCCCCCGATGTCTTGGCTTATGACTGTTTTGTCCTTATGGGCCTGCGAACCGATCAACTCACCCCCGTGAATTCGCCATTGTTCGGCTTTTCGAGAGTTTCGGTCCAGCCCATGGGAAGGATCCGCCTTCCGATCACCTTGGGGACGGCCCTAAGGGTTGTGACCAAGATCGTTGACTTCTTGGTCGTCAACAACATGCTTGAATACAATGCTATCCTTGGCAGAGGTCTGATTGGGCGAATCAAAGCAGTACCTTCGTCGCTCCATCAGAAGATGAAGTTTCCTACCCCGAGCGGAGTTGGCGAAGTGCTCGGGTGTCAGCGCGAGTCTCGTCGTTGCTATGTCCTCTCCTTAAGGGACAAGCAACCACTCGCCGATCCGGCGCCTCCGGTTTCCGATCAGCCTTCAACCAGCCGAGGGACGCCTGCTGAAGACCTAATCCCCATTCAAGTGGACGACGACCCCGAACACGTCTTGTACATTGGCGCCTTGTTGACAGAGGCCGAGCAGCAACGCTACACAGCCTTCCTGCTGGCCAATTTGGACGTGTCGCTTGGTCCGATGATGGGCTTCCAGGCATTCCCCCGGAGTCATGGTGCATCGCCTCCGGCTGGATCCCCGGATCCCTCCAGTTCAGCAAAGGAGGCGACCCGTGAACCGAGAACGGCAGACCGTGATTCAAGATCACGTGGTCAAGAGCCGAGCTTGGGCTTCTCCGAGAAGCCCAATATCCAAGATGGATCTCCAACGTGGTCCTCGTACGCAAGGCTAACGGTAAATGGCGTGTGTGCGTGGATTACAAAGATCTCAATAAAGCAACGCCCAAGGACAACTTCCCTCTGCCGCGCATTGATCAGCTGGTGGACGCTACTTCCGGACACGAGCTCCTCAGCTTTCTGGATGCCTACTCTGGTTACCACCAGATCAGTATGCACCCTCCGGATAAAGACGCCATAACATTCGTTACAGACCTAGGCTTCTACTGTTTCACCAGAATGCCTTTTGGTCTGAAGAATGCGGGCGCGACTTACCAGCGGCTGGTCAACAAGATGTTCGAGCAGCAGATCGGGCGCAATATGGAGGTCTACGTTGATGACATGCTGGTCAAGACACTTCCGAGTACTGACCACCTTTCCGACCTCCAGGAAACTTTCGCAACTCTGCGAAAGTAAATATGAAGCTCAATTCTGCCAAGTGCGCGTTTGGTGTTCGGTCGGGTAAGTTCCTTGGGTCCTCGTATCAAACAGAGGAATAGAGGCGAACCCGGAAAAAATCCAAGCCATGCTTGGGATGAGCAGTCCGAAAACAGTGTGCGACGTCCAGCGCCTGACGGGGCGTCTGGCGGCACTGAACCGATTCATGTCCGAGCAGCAGAAAGAAGTTTTAACTTCTTCAAGTGCTCCGAGGCCTAAAAGCTCCTCGAAGCAAGGGGGGCAAGTACGGTGGACTGATGAGTGCGAGCTGCCTTCACCGAATTGAAGGCATATTTGGCAGCTCCTCCTGTTCTCTCAAAGCCTGTGCTCGGTGAGCCCCTGTCGTGTACCTTTCGGTTACCGAAACATCCATTAGTGCAGTCTTAATCAGAGAAGTTGGAGCGGCGCAGCACCCTGTTACTACATCAGCAGGGTCCTCCAAGAAGCTGAAAGGAGGTACCCCAGAGCAGAAAAACTCGCCCTTGCCTGTCTCGTCACGACAGCACGGAAGCTCAGGCCCTATTTTCAGGCCCATTCCGTTCTACGGTTTTAACCGATCAGCCGCTGAGATCTATCCTCCAGCGGCCAGAGGCTTCCGGCAGGTTGGTTAAGGGGGCAATAGAGCTTGGTGAGTTTGACATCAGCTTTCGACCGAGGACGGCGATCAAAGCGCAAGCGCTGGCGGACTTCATGGCGGAATCTACCCTTCCGGCCGAGCAGGATCCGCCATTGGCAGACGAGCCCCCATGGGAGCTTTATGTTGACGGATCCTCTTGTGTTACCGGAAGCGGGGCGGGTTTGGTCCTCACCTCCCCAGAGGGGTTAGAGTTCCAATACGCCCTCCGCTTCTGCTTTCCAGCCTCCAACAACGTCGCCGAATATGAAGCTTTGCTGTCCGGTATTCGTATGGCTAGGCACCTCGGGGCTGTTCGGCTTAGAGTCTTTAGTGACTTCCAGCTGGTTGCCAGCCAGGTGAGTGGACAGTTTGAAGCACGGGAACCTCGCATGGCTCAATAGCTCCAGCAGGTCAAAAGCCAGACGGAGGGCCTCGTCTACTTCGAAGTCATACATGTTCCACGGGAGCAGAACGCACGAGCTGATGCACTGGCCAAATTGGCATCTTCAGGTGACATCACCCCTTCTCGCTCTGTGTTTATCGAAGAGCTCGCCTCGCTGAGCACGGAGATCGATATAGCCGCCATAGAAACGGGCCCACCAGCCCCGAGTTGGGTTGACCCTCTCTTGGCGTATCTTCTCCGAGGAGAGCTTCCGCCCGAACAGGGCGAAGCTCGTAAAGTCAGAATGCGCGCTCAGCACTTCACCCTCGTAGAGGGCAAACTGTACCGACGGTCCCTTGCTAGACCTCTTCTGCGTTGCCTCAACCCTGAGGAGGCCCTCGCGGCCACAGAAGAAGTTTATGAAGGGCTGTGCGGAAGCCACCTGGGGGGCAGAACGCTAGCGCGCAGCATCGTTCGAGCAGGGTTCTGGTGGCCTTCTCTTCAGAAGGACTGCATGTCCTTTGTCAGGAAATGTCCAGAAATGCCAAAAGTTCGGAGAACTTATCAAACAGCCTGCCGAACAGCTTCACAGCCTGTTCGAGCCGCGCCCTTTCGCCAGGTGGGGCATTGATATCTTGGGTCCCTTTCCAGAGGCCCAAGGGCGGAAGAAGTTCCTGTTCGTAGCCATCGATTACTTCACTAAGTGGATCGAGGCCGAACCTGTTGCCACAATCACCGAACAAGCCGCATGGAAGTTCGTATGGAAGAACCTTCTCTGCAGGTTTGGTGTCCCAAGGGTGATTACGTCTGACAACGGGAAGCAGTTTGACATCACCTTCTTCAAGCAAAAGTGCGCCGAGCTCGGGATCTACAACCACTTCACCTCCGTGGCTCATCCCCAGGCTAACGGTTTGGTCGAAAACGCCAACCGAACACTGCTGCACGAGATCCGCACGAGGGTTGAGGCCGCAGGTGGATCATGGATCGATGAGCTCCCAAATGTCTTTGGTGTCACCGAACAACTGCTCGGGTAGCCACAGGGGAAACACCTTTCCACTTGGCCTACGGTTCGGAAGCAGTTGTGCTTTGGAAGTAGCCCTTCCAACCATCCGAACAACCCACTTCGACGAAGCCGCCAATACCGTGCTCTTCGAGAGAACTTGGACATGCTAAGCGAACGACAAAGGGACGCCAGCATTCGTCTCGTTGCCTATCAGTAACGACTCGCACGATACTATAATGTGCGAGTTCGGGAAAGGCGATTCAATGTGGGAGATTTGGTTCTGCGCCGCTGTTCGGCTTCGGACCCCCGAAGAGCAGTAGGCAAATTAGCCATCAAATGGGAAGGACCTTATCAGGTCACCCACGTCCGGGAAAAGGCTCATATAAGCTAACTACTCCTAGTGGCGAAGCCATACCAGGACTTGGCATATTTCTAACCTTAAGGCTTATTATTTATAAAAGCCTTCTCTTTCCAGCATCCTACCTCTCTTCTCCCAACTCCTGTCGCTACACAAGCATTTAGCATACACACCTGATCGGAATCTCCTTTTGGTTCCCAACGATCTGCGTTTTACATGCAATGCTTATGAAGCTTTGCGGATTCCGATCCGAACAGGAACAATCATAAAGGGAAGAAGATAGAGAAAGTGAAGCTACAAAGCAATTCCATGAACAGAATACTTCATTCACAAAAAGTTTTTTTTTTTTTACAAGAAAGCTCTTTTCGGCCGCGGTTACAAAAAAGTGAGTACAAGGAGCATAAAGTTCAAGGAGCCTGCTGTGAAGGACCGGCGTTGTCATCCGAAGGGGGCATCCGCCCAGACTGGAATTGTGCGAACCGCACACCATCCAGACGAGCGTCCTGAGTACGACGTCGGCACTCCCAAACAGCAGCCTCGAAGGCTTCTCAGGCGTGTTCAACCCAGGAAAGTCGCTCTCCAAGATCCTTCCCAGCGTTAAGGCCCACTCGGTAGCACCGGGCCCCGTACTGCTCCAAGTCTTCCTTGTACTCTGGCCCGGCCTTGTAATCTGCAACGGCGCGAACCCCCGCGTCCATTATCACCTTGGTTAAGGCTTCCTTTTCGGCCCGCGCCAAGGTGGTCTCGAGCTCCGAAGCCTGGAGGGCAGCTTTGAGGTTCATCACCTCCTCCTCCAGCGCCGTCTTGCGAGCCTTATGCCTCACGGTGAGGTCCTCACAGAAAGCCACCTGCGCCTCATTGACATACTTCTGCTTCTGACCCCGAACAGCTAGAGCCTTCAGGGTGCCCAGTGACTTGGCCAAGCCATCCATGAGCGCCTCCAGGTCAACATCGCTTGTTCCATCGTCCTCTAGCCCCTCTGGTTGGTAACCTTCAACGGACCTCTCCGGAGTCAGCTCGGAAGGGAGGTCCAAGCACCTAGCCAGCTGTTCGAGACGGGAAACAGTGGGGCTTGCGGGCAGCTTCCTTGGTGATACCTCGACACGGCGAAGCGCTGCCTCCAGCGCTGCCACCGAGGGCACTTCGGGGATTCTTCGGTGTAGCACCTCAGTGAGAGGCCTGGTGTCGTCTCCGGAACTCTAGTCCCCAGCCGTAGCAGCGGTAGACGAGATCGGAATGTCACCAGTCACAAGGCCTTTCGGACGGCCCAACTCGGAAGTCGTGGCAGCAACGTCCCCGGAAGTCGAAGTTCGACTCGTTCCGGCGGCCTCCTGCCTGGTCGTCGGCTGCACTTCCCCACCGTCCTCGGCAGCGGAGGCTGCAAAGGCTGCGTCACGGCCCTCCTCGGCATCGCCAGCAGTTTGAGCGCTCTTTTCCCCAAGAGCGGCTACACTCTCGCCAACTACAAAACCTTCATCAATCACTTCGGCTGCATCCTCGCCGACTACACGGCCTTCGGTGATCACCGAGGTGGGGGGCATGGGGGGTAGGATATTTTCACTCCTTTGCGAGATATCCCCCCTCAGAAGAACTGCCTCGCCAGTACCACAAACGGCCGCTGGCGTAAGAGTCAGGTCTGGGGCGACCACCCCGTCCTCAGGACCGAGCTGTGCGCCCTTGTCAAGCGCACCACCCTACTCGGAGTTCCCTTCACTGGGCAGGACCTCTTGGGCTTCACGCACTGGCGACTGCTCCCGCCCTCCGGAGCGATCTGATTCATCGCTGACCATTATCAGGCCCAGCTCAGCAGACATCTTCATGACCGCCTCCGAGCGGTCCACGGCGGGAGTTGCGGGCGTCCTCTCCTCGGACGTCCCCGTACACGAGCGAGATCTTCGAGCCAACAAAGGCTCAAGATCCTCCTCTGTTTCTTCCTCCACTACCGCAGCCCCTTCTGCAGCGCGCGGCATCGGCTTCGTCATCTTCTTTTTCTTGCGAGCTCGGGGCTCGTCGGACACCCCTTCTTCGGGAGAGCGGCCCCCAGCCTGCGACTCCACTACGGTCGCCTTGCGCTTCTCCTTCCTCTTCGTCTGAGGGAGAGAAGTCGCTCCTGCGGCTGCCACCGTCTCAAGTGCCTTCTTCGTGGCACCTCCTTTCGCCATGGCTTCGCCTGCTGCGCGGACCCCTTCGCAGAGCCTCCCTCGTCCAGCTTATTGAGCATAGGCTAACAGGGATTAGCTCGGCATAATCGGCCATCTCTTTCCGGTCCCGACCAGCAGCTTTTTCTTCATCGTCTAGAAGAAGCAAAAGAAGAGTTAAAACATGAATGAAGGAAAAGAGAACGAACAGAGCAGCAGAAGACTTACCCCAGGCGCGGCTAAGCTTGTATTTCACAAGCTTGTACTCGGTCAGGTACCCCTCGGCGTGGTTCACCCCGACCGTATTCAGCTGCTGGGAGGCCGCGGCCGCCTCCCTGATCAAAAAAGGGGGGATGTCCGCCCTCCTCAAAGGCTCTACCACCCTCACGGGAAAATCCCACTCAGGGATGTTCGCTCCTTTTCGTCGCCCCACGGAGAAGAGGCGCCCTGTCCACCCCTTGTTGTTGGACAGCGGGGGGGAGAAGTTGACCCGCATCCGATTTGTACGGTGTTTCACGTACACAATCCCCATCCCGGACTGCGGAGAGCACGCCAGACTGAAGTGGTTACGGAAGATCTCTGCAGTCGCTTCGATCTTCTTCTTCCTGCATATAATGTAGAAGACGAAGATGGTCCTCCACGAGTTGGGCGTCAGCTGAATCGGCGCCACTTTCCAACTCCGGAGTAGCTCCTTGGCAATCTCCGGCATCGGCAGCCGGAGACCAGCCTCTAGCATATCTAATGAGAGCACGAAGCACCCCGGTTTCAGGTTAGATACGACTCGTCCTCGCGCATCAGGACGATGTCGTACTCCTCGCCTATCCGGAAGCGCTCGCGGAGGCCCTCGAAGCTCCGGTACTTCGCCGCTTTCGCTGCCACCGGCGGCATCCCGCTGGCTTCAACGACTTCCTTTCCCTTTGAGCCATTACCAGGGAGCAGACAACACAACACAAGAAGAAGGAGAACAGTAACGGAGGAAAAAGCTCAAGGGAGAAGGAGGTGAACGATCTGGGAAACAGCAGACTCTGGAAAACCTTTCGAAGGTGAAGATCTCGTTTTCGTCCCCTCCCCTTCCTTATAAGGAAGGTGAGGCGCGAAATTCGAAGCGGGGCTGGAAACGACGTTTCCCTCCACTCCAAGTCTCCTCTCGAATGACCCGCGGGTGACCGTTCGGGCCTGCTGTGTGACATTCTGGGTTTGACATGACCCACGTGGTCATCATGAAAGCCTCATCTTCGAGGCGAACCCTTCTGCAAAAGCGTCACTACAGGTCTGTTCGGATCTCCGAGGACGATACCGCATTTATGGCGGAGGTGACATCCGAGCAGGACACCGCCCACAAGCGCTCCGGCTTCTGAGCCACTTGAGGGCGTGGGGGGCAAGTGTGGTGGCTATTTTCCGCCACCTAGGCCCATCATGTCAGGGCCCATTAACTCCGTCCCATCCGGTAGTGGCCTCCTCGTGCGAGCCCACGCCTTCGTACGAAGCAGGTGAAAGGAGACCCATGCGCTGGTCATCCTTCTGAAAGGACTGCCGAGCTCGTCAGCAGGCAGCTTCCGAGCACGGACCTCAACCTCGCTGCCCGGAATAGCCCTGGATGTCGCCGAATAGCACGTTCGACCCCTCGCATGGGCACCTGCTCGGAAGGTGTCACCAGGGGCCACCGAGCTGACTCCCGGCTTACGCTGCGGTTATAACCGCCCCAGGTCACGCGCTCCATCATCAAGAGGCACGATCTACCTGGAATCCCAACGGTCACCTGAGCGCATAACCCCCCTTATGCGCGCCCATCAAGGCGCCTTCTCAGGCACGATCCACCAACGTTACGCACGTTGGCCTTGACACCGACGTTTATAAAAGCACAGGTATAGTACCATGCAGCGGTACGTTCTCTTCCTCTCGCGAACACGCTCTCATACTCCGAAACCCCCTGCCTCGCAAGTTCTCCATTGACTTAGGCATCGGAGGGTTTCCCCGGTCTTCACTGGGCCCCACTGATCCTCTTCTGGTTTTGCAGGTCTTCGTCCTCACCGGCGATCGTCTTCCCTTTCTTTCTAGTGGAGGCCCATTTGGCTCCGGCCCAAACAGGATCATACCACCACACTTATTGTTCTAGAGTGGGCGAATCCTAATCCATAAAGAGAAGTATGTAATTAATTAGTGTAGTTACTCTGACAACTTTTTTTTCTCATAGAACATGCGAACGACTATGCCAATCCACCTTGCTAATTTCTCAATTGTGCTAGTGGATGTAGCTTATAAAGAGGGAAAAATTTGTAGTGCGGTCATCCAACTCAATTTAAATTTTCACCCAACTTCTTGCAGCACTCATATCTTCACTGCAACTAGTCCAATAAAAGTTGAGGCATTAGCCATCTTCCACACTTCTCTTTGAGCCATCAACAACAATTCCTCTGCTCTTATCCTTGGTGATGCCCGCAACATATCATTCATGTCATCCATGACATTTTCCCTCCATTTTGGCAGTGCAATAACATTATTGAAGATTGTAGGGGTTTATTGAAGCGACCACCCTTTGTTCTAAGGTGCCGTTTGGAAATAAGTTTGAAAAAGGTAAAATCAGATTTCAATGATTGTAATCTCACTCTTTCTCACTCTAGTTTTCAAATGAGAAAAAGTGATTGTGGATTCTCAAAAAGTAGATTTTGAAAAAATAGAAGAAATGTGGAGAGATTGTGGATTCTTAAAAAGCTAGGTTGTATGAGCTTTTTAGGTGATTTTGGCTTTTGAAAAAGTGAAATCACCAAAGTGTGTTCCCAAACGGCACCTAAGTCAAATATGCCCCCAAGAAGATTCTTAAAGTAGCTCACCTTATGACTAAACTTGCATTTGAGCATGACTTTGATGGGGATTGGCATTCTCTTTCCATCCCATCTCATGTCCTCTATGCATGTAATCTTGTATCTGTAATCCCCAATGTTTAATGAAATACTATCTTCAGTTTCCTATTAAAAAAATAAGTTCAGTGTCAGAGTTTACCATCATGGGCACCCTTGGTCTCACGGCGAATCCCTTGACCCAATGAGAAGAGTATGCCCTCGAGCTCTTAGTGGAAGAGGAATGACTAACGAAGCCAACAAAAGAGGAAGCGTCCTCCATCGAGTTGTCGGAGTCCCGTCCCCGCTAAGATGCCAACTGTTCATCATCCGAATCTTTCTTGATCTCAGATGATACATCCTCGCCTAGCTTCTAAATGGAATCCCTGATCAAGAAGTCATCCTTGTCACCGTCGTCGACAGCGGCGGCGGGTGGACTCAATGCTTCCCATTCATAAGAGGAGTTGGTGGCGCCCTATCGATGGCAAAGGCAGGAGTAATAGCCATATAACAACGTTTGGGTGTGAAAATTGGAGTGATTTTAAGAGAAAAATCTCTAACACATCTCAAACTTGTTTCCAATGTTAGTAGGTTGTTTAGACTTACGTGAGAAATGCTTTCAGCACTGAAGAGAGGGATAGAGAGAACTTCATTTTTCCCTCTTTTCAAAAATGGCTTGAAGACCACTTTTAACTTAACCGAATTCTTACTTAAAATTTATTTTTAAGGTCAAAGTAAAATGAAGAGTTTTTTTAGATTAAATAATTTTTAAATAAAATAACTGGCGTGCCTTCGAGAGAAGGTTACGGATAATGTAATAAAAACACTCAAAACTCTTTTTAATATACCGAGCTGCTCCGAAATCGAAAACTTGACTTTTAAACGCATCATCACAATATGTTATTGTGTCAGAAACCCATTGTAAATCAGATTAATGTAAAATCCTTTTTTTAGACTTTCAATCTCAAAATGTTGCGTTAGGCTCCTGAACTTTTAAGCGCAGTATCGCAAGTGTGGGAGGAAGCCCTTGGATCGACAAAGGAAGCAAGTGAAACAGGTGCCAAGAAGAAATATTACCAATAGATATAGAGAAAAGTTTTCTGTATTTGTGAAAATGCAGAAATGTTTAGTCATCCTTCACTTCTCCTCTTTTATTGGTGGGAATGAAGCTACCACATAGATCTCTCTCATCTTTTCTATCAATAGGAGGAGAAAAGTGCAGGATGACTAAGTATTTCTGTACTTTCACAAATGCAGAAAGTCATTCTCAAAGATATATAAGAGAAAGAAGGGTTCGTCACACAAATTTTGGTTGGTACTGATTCAGCGATCTAGTAAACCATATTTGGCTTGAAAAATATTTTGCATTCGATCATAAAAAAGTGCCTAACTATTTATCTACTACATAAATAAATAAGATCTATTATAATATGTAGCGAGATCCACACTTATTTATATTTATAAATATTTGTAGTCGTCTACTTTTTTTATAAGGACTATAAGTCTTTTTAGATTAGGAAAATGTTTGTTCATTAAGAGCACTTTAATGTGGACAGGTCCTCAAATAAGGAAACATACTTAAAAGTAATATGATAATTCGGATAAAAAAATCTACGATCGGATATCTCATTAGAGAAAGATTTTCTGTATTTCTAAAAGTACAGAAATATTTAATAATCTTACACTTTTTTCCTTCAATTGATGGAATCAAGTTGGCACATGAATCTCTCTTCTCTTTTCAACCAATAAGAAAAGAAAAATGTAAGATGACTAAATATTTCTGTATTTTCAGACTTACATAAAATCTTTCTCATCTCATTAATATCAAAAAAAAAAGTTCAGATATCTAATGCTATCTTATTTAAGACTAGTAAAAGTATTTAGATTAGTATGTTTAAAATAAAAATAAAAAAGTTAGCAAAGGTCTAGCCGGCCAAACACGTTGTTGACATTAATAAATATATAATCGGCTTCCACTTTTAGCAATAAATGTCCATTAAATAATTATGAATGACCTGATAAGCTCTAAAAATAAATGAAAAAAATAAAAGGATAAACCCGCTGTGCGACCCGATAAACAAACCTTTAACCTCCCCCCACTTTCTGGGCGGCGCCGGCGGGTGGAACAGCAGCGGGCAAAACGAGGAGGGTGGAGGGAGTGGTAAGGGAAGGCGGCGGTGATCGAGATGGAGGTCCGGTCGCGGGCGCCTGGGAAGGTGATACTGTCCGGGGAGCACGCCGTGGTCCATGGATCTGCTGCCGTTGCCGCCTCCATCGATCTCCACACGATCGTCTCCTTCCTGCCTGCCCCTGCCCCAGGTCTCCGCCATTTCTCTCCTCTTCTCGTCTGGTCTTTCTTGTTGAACGGGATGCAGCGAGGGGAGGGGGTGTTTGTCTGGGAGTTGCAGCTTCTGCGACAAAGGTGATCACTTTTTTTAACTTCCCCGAGAAAGGAAATGTGGAGAGACCAGGGGAGAAAGAAAACCTTCTCCTGTTTTCCCTTTATTTTACTCGAATCCCGTTTCTGACGCCAGAGAAGTAGTCTTGATGGGCACCCAGGCGTTCTACTGTCCCCGGACTTGTCCCCATTTCTTGTATTGTTCGCCGGCACTTCGCATCACGCTGTCTGGAATCATGTTTGAAAGGTTGCTGCGAGAGGACCAGTAACATGGATCCTTTTGAGCCTACTTTTGCTTTCGTCTGACGCATTTCTGCGTTCTTCTCTTTGGCTCGGCATCGTTGCTGCAGGGGTTGATGATGGGTTGATCGTCCTCGAGCTTGAGGACATTCTTTTAGAGTTTTCATGGCCGACAGGAAGGCTGAAGGAGGTGCTCCCTGACATGGGCCCTGCTCCTTCGTCACCGCAGGCCTGCTCCCCGGAGTCCATGGAGTTAATCTCTGGGCTTGTCGACGAACAAAACCTGCCGGAGGCCAAAGTCGGGCTTGCTTCCGGGATTTTTGCCTTCCTTTATCTCTACATTTCAATACAAGGGTACAAATGCTCTCTGTTTATTTGAAAAAGAAGTGTTTTTGTTCAGCCCACCTTTTACATGTGCTGATCTGGTTTATAGCTTGTTTTTTCAATTACCCATAATCTTGTTCTTACCAGTTTCAAGCCAGGAAGAGTAGTCGTATCCTCTGATCTTCCTCTGGGATCGGGTTTAGGATCGTCGGCATCGTTCTGTGTCTCCCTTGTCGGTGCCTTTCTTGCACGTTCTGGAAGCGTGGAGTTGCGCGGTCAACAAAATAGTTGGTTTAGGTTTGCGGAGAACGAGCTTGAGCTGGTCAACAAATGGGCTTTTGAAGGTGAAAAGATAATTCATGGTAAACCGTCTGGAGTTGACAACACTGTCAGCACTTTTGGTGAGTGATTATTGCACGAATTCACCCAATAGCTTTTCCATACGGATGAATTTAAGTTGCACATAATAACTTTTCTGTTCAGATGGATCTATTCTTGCTATTCCTGATGTATATTTGTTCTTCTTTTCTTACTTTTCTGCCGCTTCTGGTTCTTGCCAATGCCTACTGGCACATAAAGATGTTGTCGTTTGGTTTCTCCCTTCTCTGTGCCTTGTGTTTTTCTCAGACCGTGCAGTAAAGATAATATGTATCTAGATATCCATAGTTGTTCTCATTTATACATTTATGTTGTTGAGTTTCATGTTAAATTGCACCTGGACTTTATGTAACAGGCAATATGATCATGTTCAGGTCGGGGGAACTGACTCACATCAAATCTAGTGTGCCTCTTAAGATGCTCATTACAAACACGAAAGTGCCAAGGAACACCAAAGCCCTGGTTGCTGGTGTTTCTGAGAGAGCTAGTCGACACCCACAGGCAATGGCCTCTGTGTTTACAGCAGTAGATTCAATTAGCAAAGAGTTATCAACCATCCTTCAGTTGCCTGTTATTGATGACCTCTCGATCACTGAGAAGGAAGAGAAAATAAGTGAACTAATGGAAATGAACCAAGGCTTACTCCAATGCATGGGTGTCAGCCACGCTTCTATAGAAGCTGTGCTTCGAGTGACTATGAAATTCAAGTTGACTTCCAAGCTGACTGGAGCCGGTGGTGGAGGCTGCGTCTTAACTCTTCTGCCGACTTGTATCCTTTAGTGTGTATTTCCATCTACATTACATGTCACAAGTTAACCTGGAAATTTGGATATAACTACTAGAAACTTGCTGCCTGTTTCTTTATCTATTTGGTACAGCTACCTTGGTTTAATTTCTGTTGTCCGCTTCTCTCATTCATCTGCACTCAATATTAGATGTTCTATGATACATTGATACTTCCATTGTCCTATGGTTAGAACAGTTATTGTGGAGGAGGAATATGAACTGTTGATTTTCAATAATTCCTTTCAACAATAGTCAACTGGTAGTCTAACATAATGTTTTGTTGCAGTCTTTCACTTTGCATGTCCTTTTCATGCTTTATACATGCATACATATTTGTATATGTGTAAATTTGTGCATATCTATGTAACGGTAATTGATATGCCCGGATATATATACACACTTCCTTCTCAACTCTCACTCATTCCTTCTGCAATATGCTGGGTATTTGGAGGCGTGTAGTGACAGTGTATTTTGAGGTTGCAGACTTGCAGGTTTATGCAGAGAATGCTCTAGAGTTATTGCTTTCTTATGCTGCAGGAGCAAAAATATTCTTTTAAAGAGCTCCTGTAGACTGTAGAGCAGGAATTGAATTGTTTTAGAGGGATGTAAATTGGGTGGCCTCTGTCCGGAAACACAAGATTGTCATACCTCTGTAGATGATGAAAATCCAGTGTTTCAGATTTCTGTTGACATTGTTTAGACAATAATCCTTTACATCTAGCCAATTGTATTTACCTACCACATAGGCATATCAGTAGTGTGTCACTTTTGCTGAACTTCATTTAATTGGTGTTTTCTTAAAATTGATGACTAGATGGTCAAGTCACCTATTCATCCTGCATTGCTGTATCTGTTCTTTAGTTTTATCTTCAGATAGTATCATTTTATTCTTTTTCTTTAGTTTTATCTTCAGATAGTATTGTTTTGTTCTTTCTATGATCCTCTGGAATGGATTATTCGCTTCAAATTTTGGGCTTCGGCTTGCTGATATTGATAGCTTCCAGATCCCAAGGCCTTCTGCCGAGTCCATAGTTACCTTGGGTACTCTTGTTAGTTTTAGCTAACATTTCCTGTCAAAAAGAAATATTTTTTGTTCCTAGGTTTTTGATAGTTCCTGATTTATCATGCTTCTTGCATTATATTAATTTTTGCTTGTTTTCTCTTCATTTTCTTTGATCTTTACCCTCTGATGACACCTTGACATGGAAATCAGTGTTATCCAGTACAGTTGTGGACAAAGTCATGGCAGAGCTTGAGTCATATGGGTTTCAATGCTTCATAGCAGAAGTTGGCGGGAGAGGTTTGGAAATTTGTTCCAGTGATTCCTCCTGAACTTTGCCAAAGTACAAGTATTATAATTGAAAAACAAGGTATTTATTGTCCAGAGGGCTTTTATTCATCATCTGTCTAGACTACTTGAGTTTCTCTTGTATCACCCATAATATTAACGGGATTAAAGATGTTCTGCTTGTTCATGTGATTACTTTCTATTATGGCAAGCATATGGTTTATCTATCTTTATGCTGTAAGATGTGAATCCCTATTTTGTTTTTGCTATTTCGAGGTTGTTTTTGGCATATCTAAATCAATTTTTATGAATCCCAGACCACTGATGATCATTGCTAGTTCTGTAAGTACTAACCTCTGTAAGTAGTAGTCTGCACTGTCCTTTCATAGCTAAAACATCCAGTCAGAAGCAGTAAACTACGTAAAGGTTTATCTAACCAATATGGATATTCTCAGAAGCAACCATTAGGTAGTCCAGAAGCCAGAGATTGTTACCACCCCTCTTTGAAAACATCGGCTCCATATGATGGCTACTTCAAATTCATCAAATGGCTCATTAATCCATTACTGTAGGATCATACACTGCTAAATAGATGTATGAGAGCTTATTCCAATCAAGATGACAAGCTTTGATCATGAGGACAAGTAGTTAATAGGAGATAAGAATGACAAGGAGATGTCTTGTCCATCTTGAATTGCTGCTATCTGTGTGAATTGCTCATCCTGTGTTCCATGTTTCCATTAGATATGTTGAATTCATGCTCATCCTCTGTGCACCTGTCACTTGTATCCAGTGGTAATTTTGTACTACTTTTTTTGCCCTTTGCAGGTGCCATGAATAAATCTATGTAGGCACCATAAATTCCCCATCTGCACTTTCTTTGAGAGTGTACACCATCTCAGCTGTGAACTAATGGTGTCTAGGATAGATGTGTCCCTCAACTTTGTACCTGGTGTGTCATTAATTGCCTTTTGTTCCTCCTCTTCTCTCGCATTCTTATGTAAGTTGTCACTAGCCTAGCTGGATACACCTCCCATGATCCACTTTTAGCAGATGTATGAGATCTTTATGTTTCTAATGATGTTCATTCAGATGTGAAAAATCTTCTTCTTGGCTCATTTGTCTCATGACCCCATGATACCGGAGTTCAATTTTCACCTGCCCTGTGAAAAAAAAGGAGGAAAAGTTTGTCATCTCTTTTCTGCAGCATTGGAGCAATGAGGTTCTTATCCATGAGAACATCTTGTCCGAACAGCTCAAAACGTTTATTTATACTAAAATCTTTGTTAAGCCATGACTTGGTGGATGCATCCTTGGGTAAAAAAAACCATAATGGTTATCTCTAAACAACATGAATGACCCTCAGGATAATAGCCCTCAGATAATAGCATATATACTTAAACTTGTGTAACTCTTAGGTGACATCAAAGAGGATTGTGATGATACATCTGTTCTCTGAAGAGGGTATTCATTGCACTATGACTTTGACAAGTATATTTATAAATTTTGACAAGAACTATTCATTAACAGAAACACTTATTTCACATGGGCGTACATCCCATACTGGGATTGGCCAGTTCCCCGCCTTATGTCTACTTGTACACTGGTCAATCACACGTAGTGAGCAAGTATTTCTTAGTCATTAAAAATCTTAAGAATATCTTTATGAACAAGGAAACATGGTGTCTAAGAATTCTAGGAAGTTTAGAAAGCGGTACATGTTATGAAAGAAGCTAAAAAGTTTTGCAGATTCTCTAAAAATTTACTTTAATATCTGGTGTTCCAAGATAGATTAACTCGTTTCCCCTCCTCAGTTCAATGACAACTGAAATAAACCCAATAAATTATCAGATAATGATGCAAGAGGTTTAGGGTTTATACAACACACAGCTTTTATATATCTTTAAAAGAGTAGCACAAATATCAAACATTTAAGATTCCCACAACGAGAAGAGATCACAATTCAAATAATGTTACCTTTTCCCCTCAAGTGTGAAGGCTTTTCTCGCATCTAGTGTGACCCAGTTGCCTTCTTGAGATGATTATTTTGGGTATGTAATCTTACCATTGGGCGTAGGAAATAATAATACTCCCACATATAATACGAAGAAGATCTAGTGATCACGAAATTTGGACTCATGCACAATTTTTGTTGTCATAATATACAATATAGAAAAAGAATATTATGGTGCCCTTTTACTCTTCTAAAAGTTAAATAAGTGAGATGATGAATTTAAATTCCTCTTTATCATCATCACATTTTGAAAATATGACAAGTAAAAATTAATTAGAAGTCCTTCTAAAAAAGGTGGTTTGTTTTCTAGTCCCTATCAGAATAATAGAAGTCGCAAAGTCTATACTTTTTATGTAATAGAGAATAACACTTATTGTATAAATTACTATAAAAAGTTATAATTCATATGGGAAGATGAAAAAGATGAAATAGTGATTTAATTTTTAATCCTTACGTTCAAATTTTCAACATTTATGAGCCTCAAGAGAGGTCTCTAAAAAATAAACCATTTTCTCTAATAAAACAATCTAATTAATTTTCATCGTTTGACGAATATAAGGAAAAGGGAGAATTAATTTCAGGTCCCTGTCAGGGATCTAACATCAATTTCAGGTCTCTGTCAACTTTTCCAAGCCATGCGGTCTTTGCTTTATGCATAACTTATTTTTAAGTCCCTACTTTTTGTCCCCGTTATCCTCCCTCGTTATCTCAAAGTGTGTAACCGTTATCCCAAAAGTGTGTAAGAGTTACATATAAATCCTGTAATTGTGTAACTTACCCAGTTACACATGTAACTGTGTTACCCAGTTACACATGTAAGTATGTAATTACATACTTACACAGTTACACATGAAACTATGTAACTACATAGAAATTTTATAAGTTTGTAACTCTATAATTAGGGCTTACCTAATACATAGTTACATAGTCTTAGAAAGATTTACCTAATTATTTTATAACCGTTATCCCAAAAGTGTGTAAGTACATACTTACACAGTTACATATAAATTCTGTAATTGTGTAACTTACCCAATTACACATGTAACTGTGTTACCCAGTTACACATGTAAGTATGTAATTACATATTTACACAGTTACACATGAAACTATGTAACTACATAGAAATTTTATAAGTTTGTAACTTTATAATTATGGCTTACCTAATTACATAGTTTTAGAAAGATTTACCTAATTATTTTATAATTGTTATCCCAAAAGTGTGTAAGTACGTACTGTAAGACCCGCCCCCCTTGGGCCCTTTGGCCCCATCCTCATGGTCGCGTCGGGCGCCCTGGCCGCGACATGGTCGCGCCAGAGCGGTCTGCCGCGATAGCGTTGGGTCGCGCCGCACCCGGCCGCCGCGTTCTTGTCGCGATGGGGGTTGCCGTCGCGTCCGTGTTGCGGCGTCTGATAGGGTCGCGACTGCTTTTCTGACAGACGTGACCGATGTCCTTTCTGTCAGAACGGCTTTGTCAGGTGTCAGACGCGTGCAGCATTGACGCGGCCTGTCTGGGCGTCGCGACTGCTTTTCCGGTCTCGGAGGTTTGACCGCCTTTTTGGGGTCACGCCGGGGGCAACGTCATGACATGGTCGCGATGCTGAGGAGCGTCGCGACACGCTAGTTGTCATGTCGGGTCGGCCCGTCGCGTTCTGGGGGCCGTCGGCTTAAAAACTGAAGGCGCGCCCATTCTCCCCCTCTCGCCCTCTCAACTCTCTTTTCCCTCTCTCCTTTCCCTCTCTCCTTTCCCTCTCAAGTTTCTCTTGCAGTTTCTTGGCGGATCGTGGTGCTTGAGGCGTTCGTGCTGAGGTGGTGTCGTCCCGCTCGTGCAGGGGACGTGTTCGTGCCGTTTGGAGCGAGGAGGAGGCATTCATTCCTACGAGAAGGCCCTAACGGGTTCGTTCTTCGTGTGGAGGTAGGGACCCTTGATCCTCTCGCCCTAAGCATGCTCCCTTCCCCCCCCCCCCCCCCCCCCCTCTACATCGTGTTTACTCTGTGGTTTGGGGCTTGGGAGTGTGAGAACTCCATGCTCGAGGTTGAGTGAGATTTTCCTTTAGTGTAGATTCGTATAAATCCATGTCTGTGGGACTTTAAGGGTGGTTTGGGCGCTTTAATGGCTTTCTTGCATGTTGAGCATGCTCCCCTCCCTCTGTGGTTTGCCCATTTTCATGTTTTGGGATGATTTTCGGAAGAAGGGTTCCGAAGCTCCCCCTGCTGAGAACGCGACCCCTTTAGAGGCTGCGATCTTGTCGCGGTGGCCCGGCCGACCGCGACAGGATCGCGGTGCTCTTGGGTGTCGCGACCTGGTCGCGACAGCTCGGGCCGTCGCGACAGGATCGCGACAGGGTCGGGCGTCGCGACCTCAGCCGTGAGACAGATTTCGATCTTTGCCATTTCCGCTTGTTTTACTGTACCCGTGGCACCTGTGCTAGTTCCCTAGTGCGGTCTACACTAGTCTTTCGCCCGGTGCTCGGCACTTGAGGGCTTGTCCCGCGTGAGAGATTGTTACCGTTGCCTGGGACCCCCATCCTCGGGAGCCTGTCGAGGGAGTACTTCGAGCTACGAGTGTGCTCGAGTTGGCAGCCACTAGGCGGACTCTGGAGCTTAGGGGAAAACGGTGGTTAGGACAGTGGCGTTGAGTCGCTTGCAGATCTCTCGTGGTTGGACTGGGACGCCGAGGTCAGTTTTCGAAGTTCTTCCCAGCGCAGTCCAGCTAGTCCTTTTCTCACTGCCTCGCTCTTTGCGGCCCCGGAACCGCTTAGAGAGGCCAGACGTGGGACCGTAGTCCGGCCAGACTACGGCAGTTACTGTTGTGTTACTTTGTGTCCTACCTCGCTCTTACGAGACGTGAGGGTCAGGACCCGGGTCGAGGATAAGACGTCGGTGGACGCACCTGACCTTGACTAGTGATAGTGTTTCCGTAGCTAGTGTTTCTTGTCCAGGCGGAGTTCCATCCGTCTGTGTTTACTAGCCGTGTGGTGGTCACGACGAGCAGTCGTACGGAGTTTCCGACCGTATGTACTTTCCGTACCGTGCTAGTTGTAGTTTTGTTTCCGCACTTCTGTTGGTAGGTAGAAGATATAAACTGTTGTCATTCATTTGATATTTATACTCTCCTGCCTGTTTAGAGCCAGTAGGAGATTGGTAGTCCCTACTGAGCTTCTGTTGTGAAGCTCATCCCTCCTTTTCCCAGGTGAGACTTCTCAGCAGCGGCAGGGCGCGCGCCGGGCGGAGGAGACGGGGCGGTAGGCGTGGTCCCCGTAGCTAGCAGTGGCTCCCCTGTTTCAGTGTACGTCACCCTCGGGGTATGCCCCTAAGGGACTTGTCCTTCCCCTGCCTTTTACTTGTACTAGCGTGCGTGCGCTGGGACTGTACTTAGAGTGGTACACAACGGTCTCGCTCTCTTTTCTGTTCCCGCCTGTACGCTTCTAGTTTAGTAGTTGACGTTTACTTCTGTTACATATCCTGTTAGATGCATATTATAGCCCTTCCGGGTCTTCGGATCCGTGGGTGACGATCGCGAAAATCGGGTCCTCGGCGTGGGCCGAGGGTCGGGTTCTCGGGTCGTTACACGTACTTACACAGTTACATATAAAATCCTGTAATTGTGTAACTTACCCAGTTACACATGTAACTGTGTTATCCAGTTACACATGTAAATATGTAATTACATACTTACACAGTTACACATGAAACTATGTAACTACATAGAAATTTTATAAGTTTGTAACTCTATAATTAGGACTTACCTAATTACATAGTTACATAGTTTTAGAAAGATTTACCTAATTATTTTATAACCGTTATCCCAAAAGTGTGTAAGTACGTACTTACACAGTTACACATAAATCCTGTAATTGTGTAACTTACCCAGTTACACATGTAATACATACTTACACAGTTACACATGAAATTATGTAACTACATAGAAATTTTATAAGTTTGTGACTCTATAATTAGGACTTACCTAATTACATAGTTACATAGTTTTAGAAAGATTTATCTAATTATTTTAATTCGTAATATATCAAAAGTGTGTAACTGCGTAAATACATACTTACACAGTTACATGTGTAACTGGGTAAGTATGTAAATTTTGTAACTGTGTAACTTACCTAATTACACATGTATGTATGTAATCATGTAAGTATATAAATTCTGTTACTGTGTAACTTACCCAGTTATACATGTAAGTATGTGTAACGTCCCGAAAAATTTTAATTGTAAGAAATTATGAATAATGTGGTCATTATATATTATGATTGACATTAAATTGAAATAATTAGAATTTGGGCTTAATTAGTGGTAATATACGTTACCTTAGTGTCGTACACAGAGGTGTGCGCTCCGACAGGGCGACACCGAAAAATTGTAACGAAATAAAAATCCGACACTATAATTTTTAGAAAAATATGAAGATATCAGAAATGTAAATATCTAGATTTGTTGACGTACGGATTTCGAGATTAAGTCGACGCAACTATTTTTTTGGGTATTTAACACTCTGTGTAAAATAAAATTTAAAAATTAAACAAAAATTATCATAATTTGTAAACCTATCACATTAGTCTATGGTTAAAATCTTAACATAAATAGACATCGTTTGAATATATAAAAATTTAGACAATTGGACCAGCCCAATTATTGTTCAATTATGTTGGGGAATTTTTGAGATTTGCCTCCTGGGTTCCATTATGTCTGATCTAATTGTCTAATTTTTTTTTATATTCAAACGATGTCTGTTTATGTTAAGATTTTAACCATAGACTAATGTAATAGGTTTACAAATTATGGTAATTTTAGTTTAATTTTTAGATTTTATTTTACACAGGGTGTTAAATTACCCGAAAAATAGTTGCGTCGGCTTAATCTCGAAATCCGTACGTCAACAAATCTGGATATTTATATTTCTGATATCTCCACATTTTTAAAAAAATTATGGTGTCCTCGAATTTTTATTTCGTTATAGTTTTTCGGTGTCGCCCTGTCGGAGCGCACATCTCTGTGTACGACATTAAGGTAACATATATTACCACTAATTAAGTCTAAATTCTAATTATTTCAATTTAATGTCAATCATAGTGTATAATGACCACATTATTCATAATTTCTTACAATTAAAATTTTTCGGGACGTTACACATACTTACATGTATAACTGGGTAAGTTACACAGTTACAAAATTTACATACTTACATGATTACATACTTACATGTGTAACTAGACAAGTTACACAGTTACAGAATTTACATACTTATCCAGTTACATGTCATGTACTGTGTAAGTACGTACTTACGCAGTTACACACTTTTGATATATTACGAATTAAAATAATTAGGTAAATCTTTCTAAAACTATGTAACTATGTAATTAGATAAGTCCTAATTATAGAGTTACAAATTTATAAAATTTCTATGTAGTTACATAGTTTCATATGTAACTGTGTAAGTATGTAATTACATACTTACATGTGTACTGGGTAACACAGTTAACAGATTTATATATAACTGTGTAAGTACGTACTTACACACTTTTGGATAACGATTATAAAATAATTAGGTAAATCATTCTAAAACTATGTAACTATGTAATTAGGTAAGCACTAATTATAGAGTTACAAACTTATAAAATTTCTATATAGTTTCATGTGTAAGTATGTAATTACATACTTACATGTGTAACTGGGTAACACAGTTACATGTGTAACTGGGTAATTTACACATTATATGATTTATATGTAACTGTGTGAGTACGTACTTACACACTTTTGGGATACGGTTATAAAATAATTATGTAAATCCTTCTAAAACTATGTAACTATGTAATTAGGTAAGTCATAATTATAGAGTTACAAACTTATAAAATTTCTATGTAGTTACATAGTTTCATGTGTAACTGTGTAAGTATGTAATTACATACTTACATGTGTAACTGGGTAAGTTACACAATTACAGAATTTATATGTAGCTGTGTAAGTACGTACTTACACACTTTTGGGATAACGATTATCAAATAATTAGATAAATCCTTCTAAAATATGTAACTATATAATTAAGTAAACTCTAATTATAGAGTTACAACTTTAAAATTTCTATGTAGTTACATAGTTTCATGTGTAACTGTGTAAGTATGTAATTACAAACTTACATGTGTAACTGGTAACACAGTTACATGTGTAACTGGGTAAGTTACAGAATTTATATGTAACTCTTACACATTTTTGGGATAACGGTTACACACTTTGAGATAACGGGGACAAAAAGTAGGGACTTAAAAATAAGTCATGTATAAAGTAAGATCGCATGGCTTGGGAAAGCTGACAGGACCTGAAATTGATGTCAGATCCCTGCCAGGGACTCGAAATTAATTCTACGTAAGGAAAATAACACCATAGGATTTTTTTTTAAGGAAATGTATTACCATCATACTTTTTCACCAAAATGATGAGGGACGAATTTCAGGGTTTTTTCTACTTTCAAAAAAGAATTTAGCGTTTGTTAGTAGTGCAAAGTTTTTGTGCGATGGATACTCGAATGTTTTTTTTTTTTTTGACACGGTTTAGATCGATCCGTATATAAAAATATCAAGTTGATTGATATTTTTTTATCTTTCTTTAAAAATCAAATAGATCTTATGATTTGAATATTAAATTGTCACTCTAATAAAAAATCAGTCTCGATCAATTTTAAACTTTGACGTGTAAAATATTTGAAGACAGTATTAGGGTTGCAAACGGGTCGGGTTCGGATCGGAAACATAGATTCCGATTCTAATTCCGATAAAATCAGAATGATTAATTCCGATTTCGTTCCGATTCTGATAACATTACTGAAACCAAAGTTCCGATAAGCTAATATATTTACCATAATTTATCCTTTAAGTTTATGATAATTTATCGAAATAATCGATACCGATTCTGATTCCGATTATTTTTTAATTCCGATTCCGATAATTTATCAAAATATCCGATACCGATTCCGATAAGTTATCGATATTATTTTCCGATTTCAAAACCCATAATTTTTATCAGAATCGAATTAGAATATCAAAATATCAGTTCCGTTTACACCCCTAGAAGACACTCACTAGATAAGTTGATCGATCGAAAAAAAAAAATTAATCGATTAATTTTGTGCTCATCAGATCGATGATGTCGGAGCTCATGAAGACCTTGACACACATTGGATCGGTTACGATATAATATGGGCAACCCATGACTCAAACGGCATACATAGTTGTGCGCAGTTGTGGCGAGGTGGAACGGTCAAAACTAGAGGAGGAGAAGAGAAGAACCAGAACTGTAGAAGGCATCCCACCGTTAGAAGGGGAGCGCCATGGGAGTGCAAGGCCTGTGGGAGCTCCTGGCGCCGGTCGGACGCCGCGTCTCCGTCGAAACCCTCGCGGGAAAGAAGCTCGCCATAGGTCTCTCTCTTTCTCTCTCTCTCTCTTTCTCCGCCCTGTGGCCCGGCAGCTCTCCTCCTCCGCGGCCCCCGTCTCTCTGTAATGACCACGGCTCTGATGACCCATAATTGCTGCTGCTGCAGACGCCAGCATATGGATGGTGCAGTTTATGAAGGCGATGCGGGACGAGAAGGGGGAGATGGTGCGCAACGCCCACCTCCTCGGCTTCTTCCGCCGCATCTGCAAGCTTCTCTTCCTCCGTTCCCGGCCCGTCTTCGTCTTCGACGGGGGCACACCCGCCCTCAAGCGCCGGACTGTCGCCGCCCGGCGGAGGCACCGCGAGAATGCCCGAGCTAAGATCCGGAAGACGGCTGAGAAGCTCCTGCTCAACCACGTGAGTCCCCATCTCTGGCCTTTCCATTCTTCATCTTTTTCTCCGTATCCATTTGACGCTCTCTAGGAACCCCCCTCCCTCCCTTCTAGGGCTTGAAGGCTCTGTTGACTAAGCAGACATCTTTCGTCCATTGGGTAGATTCTTGCGTGAAATAACTTAAACGGGCTTATGGTTACCCTTGTTTTAGTTTTTTTTTTTTTTTTTGTCGTTTGTATAGCTGAAGGCGAAGAAACTGGAGGATTTGGCAGCGGAGCTTAAGAATAGCAGGGCTAAGGATTATGCAAAGGGGAAGGGCGTCGTATCCGAGCACGAGAACCATGTTGCTGGGTCGAGCATTCCTGAAGGGGCAGATAAGAACGGGCTTGGTGCTATCAGCCAGGAAGGCCTGGATGAAATGTGAATGCCGCTCTCCGAGTTTTTGAAATGTCTTGTATTAATCTCAGCTATGCTCTCGTAATCCGTTCTTCTCCTGCCTACTTAGGCTGGCAGCGTCCCTTGCTGCAGAGGAGGAGGGAAACTTTTCCGTTGATGAGCCAGCGTCCAGCGGCAAATTTCCTGCCGAAGTGGGTG
Source organism: Colocasia esculenta (assembly GCA_014218235.1). Classification (NCBI taxonomy): domain Eukaryota; kingdom Viridiplantae; phylum Streptophyta; class Magnoliopsida; order Alismatales; family Araceae; genus Colocasia; species Colocasia esculenta. Next base: position 201,981,338 of record CM024753.1, read on the forward strand.
AGGACGAGGACGAGGACGAGGAGATGTCTATGGTAAATCATGTCGGAAACTTCCTTGTACCCATTCTTTGTTTAGTTGTGGTTCCTTCAAGATCAGAATAATAGAATTTAGAGCTTAAGAGTTGAGCCTAAATGGTTTCCCAGTATCTTGGAGGAAAAGAAAAGCATAGGATGCATTCGTTCAGTCATGCCTATCAACTTAATTGTTTACTTTCACGTATTAAATGTTTACCGAGTTGGATGTGAGGAAAACAGAGAGTTTGTCTACTATGTTGATTGTTGCTGATTACTGGTCTTCCCCTCAAAGTTCTACTACTGCGGTTCTTGTGGAATTGCAGATTCCCTAACGTGCTCCAAAGTCAAAGTGGCAGGTGTATCACTATTCCAGGGTCTCCATTTTCATATTAGTATCAGTGAGTTAAAAGAGTAGTGCCTTATTTATCTTTGATTAACCTCCTGGGCTCCTAAATCTATTTCCAGTGACAAATAGCCTCAATCTAAATCTAACAGCAGATCTCCGATGCATTCTCTGCACTTGTGCTTCAAAATAGTACTAAGACTCATTTTCTTTGCTGTCAGAAAGTGACTACTCTGTGGCCACCATAGCTGATCATTGGAATGTATGAAACTGCAGGAAAGTGACAGGCGGGCATGGAAATTTTGTTGAAGGGATAAATTGTGAAACTTGTGTTTATGCTCTGCTACTGCTTAACATGTTTCCCAAAATCTTAGCTTTGTTTCAATTATTTCTTTAAGTCCTACATGGGGACTAGGATGACTGGGAATTCAACATGGTACCAATTGGACAGCACATGCTGAGGTGCACATGATGATTTTTTAGTACATTATTCATTTACCAATGTACTAGAGAAAACAATCATAAACAGTCAACCTATGACAAACAGTGGAAGTGGTAGTAATGGGCACAGGCAGTGATTGAGAGAATAACACAATAGGATTGCTGGACAACGACTGCTCGAATGTATTCTACATGTCTGTTTGCTCAATATCCAGCATTGTACATGAACATGTATCATTAAGCAATCTGTAATAATGTACCGCCCTCTCACCATACCAAGGATGGTATAGGTTTATGTGTACTGTTTTGCAAAGGTTGCTACTCATTGAAGGTTTGCAAACATTCAGTTCATAGTCATGTGCTCTATTTTGCTAAATAACAAATATAACAAAGATGGAAGATCAATTCAGTGAAAATTATTCATCTGTCAGTTGCTTTTTTCTAGCCTGACCACTTTGATGTATAAGTTCTGCAATGCGAATAGACACCTTAAATTCCCTCCCTCCCCCTTTCCACATGTCAACCCTGTTGCCACATTTGAGCAGTCTTCAGATGTATACTTCTGTTACTATTTGCATAGTTCATGTAGGTGGCAAGATCAATTTGTAGCTTATCAAAGTCTCTGGTGTAGGTGAGATACATTTGTCTGTGTTTCAGCCTTACTTGACATTTTCCTTTAATTGACTGCAGCCAGTAATAAACGGTAATGTTGATCCAACCGTTTTAGCTTCTCTGCCACCATCAATGCAGCTTGATCTTCTTGTTCAGGTAGGAGATCTCTAGTTGAATCCGGCTTTTCTTTGTACTACATTTTCTTCCTTATTCTGGTTCATAATGTTTACATAACAAGTTCTTTTTCCCCTCTAGATGAGAGAAAGTTTGATGGCTGAGAATAGACAGAAGTACCAGAAAATTAAGAAGGTGACTCTTGCCAACTTCATTTATCAGCTCACATAATTAATTATCATGACTCACTATGGCTTGCATATTTATGCAGTTTCTTTGGACGAACTTTATTTTTTTTATAAATATGATAAACCTAGTTGATTAAAAGTTAGGCTCTTTGTTATGTAGTTAGAACCTATCTTCTAGTGAGAATACTCATTTGGAGAATGTTTGCAGTATGTAATTTGAAAAAAACAAATCTGTAACTGATCTAACAAATTAGCTTCCTTCTGAGAGAGAAACTTTCCCCTTGCATGTATCCAATTTTATATCCAACTTATCAGGACTTTCATATCAAATTTTTTGTGTCTAGCTATCCTTGGGATAATGGATTGACAGTTCGTGTTAGGAAGTTCTCTATTTCAGCAACTTAAAAATAATAGTGTGCTGGTGGTACAACATATATTTTTGCAAGAGAAAAGGGCTCTATCCTTAAGGGTTTTCATTGGAAGTGAATACTGGAAGGAAACTGTTGTCAGAATTATTTGATAGTCAATGTTTAATACTAGCAGATATTTTCCTCAATATCTTGTATATGAAAACAGATTCACTTTTGTTACTCCACTGGTTCACTTTGGCAAATTCCTGGCCACATAAATGAGGTGAATGGAAAGTTGTTCCAAAATTTTGAGAATTACTTCCTCACCCTGATTGCAGACTTGCGGTTGTTCAAGGATGAGAAAACGGCAGCATTCAATTTAAGTTTTGTCATAAACCTGAAACTTTATGCATTTTTTTGTATATTTTTGAAGTTTGATTCACAATAATTGCAGGTCATAACACAAGAGAGAATGTGAATTGAGGAGCAAGTGGAGGCTTGGTCCATGTGGGTTCCAACCTCATGGACTTTGTCGGGCCGAAAGGACTCACTTCCTGATAGATGTTTTACTGCCCACTGTTTGGACTACTTGTGATGCGGGCATGTATAAAAATAAAAATAAAAATTGAATCAAGTTCGTGGGCATGTAAGACATCATCATTTCTTTCCACATCTGAAGTTAACTGGCAGTGATGGTTTCATGATAATGCAGCTCCGTTATCAGGTTGGGAGATGGAAGGTGAAATTCTTGACTAGCATATGGTGAGGGGATGGATAATAATAATATATAATTTTCCTTGTTTAGCCCTCAAAATAGAAACCAGTGTTGTTTGATAATATTGTTTTTTTTTTTTGAAATGTGGATAGTACCACAAGTATATTAAATGAAAAGAGAGAATGTACAAGTATAGGCCAACAAGTGAAAAGCCCCAAAAAACACACCCTCCCACCTATACAACGGCCTCCAAACCGGAATAGGCAAAACATCTCAACCCCCCCCCCCCCCCCCCCCCCCCAATGAAGGCAAAAAGGGAGGAGTTGGCGTGACCAACATTACATAAAATTGACGCCCACCCCCTGACAAATCCACAAATTCCCCCAAAAAGCAAATCAGCATCCCGCATGGTCCTAGGAAAAAATCCTCCTATTCATTTCCCCCAAATCATCCATAAAGTGGCATGCTAAATGAGCCACCATACAGTCCGATCTCCCTTGGACGGCCATTGTCTCTTCCAATTCAGCAGCAAATTCTTGGTCTCCAAATAAGTTGGCATGGAGCAATGTGTTCTCGCTGCCACCTCCTTCCATATAGTAGAGGTATATAAGAGCATCCAGTAAAGATATGATCAGTGGATTCTTTCTCCACAGTCTGTGACAGCATGAGATACAGAAGCTTGTCTACTCAATTCTTGATCTATAATTTTTAGGAGATTAGCTTTCACCTTTAAGAGAAAAATGTTTTGAGCCATCAGTGCAATGCTTAAAAAGTCATTAGACTGGATGAAAGGACAGAAAGACAGAATCAGTACTTTTGGATGGTAAGACAGGGTGAGTATGGTTGGATACTCGGATGTATGCTGAAATCAAGTATGATTTCATCTATGATGAAGGAAGTGGATTAGAGTTCTCTATGCTGTTGTGGAATTATCTTACTATCCTAATTCTTTTGCTTACAAATGCTAATTATTTGAAGGCTGAATGCATCCTCCCAGAGGACTAATATGCAATTTGCTAATAACCTGTTCTTGAGATGATACTTTTGTGAGGTTGAAAGTAAAACTGGAGGACATGAATGATATGAGCATACATAGCTTTTGGCACTCCATGTAAGGAGGAGAAATTTGGCTTGACCCAACGGCATGAACATATACAAAAGAATTCCATATTGGAACTTAAACATCATTTCTGAAGCCAGGAGAAGAGAGATCCAAAGAGATTATGGAGGTATTGGAAGCATTAGGAGTTCATGATAATTGAAAATCTTATGTTTTCCCAATTTCTCATGCATTTATCTATACAACATGAATCATGCTAAGTTAGGACTAAGAATAAGAACAATGCAAAAGAGCATTTATACATATGCAAGATTGTTTTTTTAGTTCTCAGTCCATGCTAGCATGTTGAAGATCTCCCCCTTAACTTTCATTAGCATCATGTCCCATATTACAGTACCATCACCTTCTTTCCCCTTCTTCCTAGTCTTCCTATTTCCTCTTATTCTTGATCATCTTGGGTCTCTTGAAGAGGCAGAAATCTCAGAGCTATTAATAATTTATTAGAAAGTATGACATACAACATGTATAATTTTGAAGAACATGCCTATATTTATGCTAACCTTTTTGCCCTATGATCTATATTGTTGCGATTTTTGTAGTGGTCGCCCCCTGTATAGACATTTCTATATTTTGTCCTATTAGACTTTATTGAGACTCTGTAAGCTCACTTATCTGGAATCTCATTTTTCCAGTGTTCAGAATTTTCCGAGCTACAGATACAGTCTTATCTCAAGACTGTTGCATTCCGTAAAGAGATAGATGAAGTGCAGAAAGTTGCTGCTGGAAGGGGGCCAGAAGGCATACAAACTTCTCGAATAGCTTCTGAGGCCAACAGAGAGTTTATATTTTCATCATCATTTACCGGTGATAAAACGTATGTTAGAAAAGTAATTTAAGCATCTATCTTTCTTTATTGCCCAAACTGTTTTAGTTTAAATGAATGGGAATGTGATAGGTTCCCACATCACAAATTCAGACACCAAATTGGTGTTTGGAATGACTTCTTTGTTCTAAATGCAAAAAACAGTGTTCTGTTTCTAGGGATCTGATTATATGTTCAAAGGGGAAAAAAAAACCTTAATGCCCCTATGTTAGAGAGCAGAGAAAGTTTCTTTTATGATCTGGCACATGATGAGCCATATCTCCCTTGTAAGGATGGAAAAGATATGCAGAAAAAATTTGAATACAATTAAGAGACGTACCCCTAAAAGTAAATGGACATGTGGATAAGGGAAACTGGCAGTTGAATATGCAAGGGCATGGACCTGGGAAGAGGACTGGCAGTTCTTGTGCATGTTCCCTGATTGCGGTTGTAAAGGCAGACATGACCAGGCAAATTTATTTGGTGGGATTTCATCTTAGATTTTTTTTTTTTCAATCACAACAGTTAAACAGAGAATGTGGAAAACTTTTACTGCAACAGTAATTGACTGCTGCTGTTTCATATCTGTAATCACATTAGTAGACAAGGACTTATTAAAATGTCTACTGCTGTAAGAGTTCTTTCGAGTATGAATAGCACTACCTAGGTTCTCATGTGCATCAAGTCGTTTGAGCATCCATCTCCTCCTCATCCCAGATTGAGACAACTGGTGGTGATTAACCAACTTTTGGAGTCTGGACACTTATGAATGTATTTAGTCTGTGTTATGGATTTTCATTTAATTTAAGTCAACACCTTTTGCATCTCAGATCTCAACTATGCACCTGTACCTCAGAGCATTGATCTCACTGCATGCCACTGCCAATGGTTAAAAAAAGGAGGATCACAGGGGGATTAAAAGTTTATTGTTACAATTAGAAAATGTAGAACTTTTTGCATATGCTTCCTGATGCGTGACAGAGGAGGGTCAGGGGAAGAAGAAGGGAGGGATTGCCACAGTCTCACCGGAGAGGGGGATAAGAGGCGGGAGTGGTTTCACGCCCTTCCCTTCACAGGGCTCACCTTGGGGAGCTTCTTCTCAAAGCTCTCTCTTCTCCATCGCAGAGAACACAAAATTCGACTGCAAATTCTTTTCATTCATTGAATCATTAATTATGTAAGCCTGGGTACAACCATATTTAAAAGAATTGGCTACTCCCAATCCTATTGGACTTCAAAATATGGACTCCAAAATAAGGACATATTTCTATCCTAATAAGACTTAACAAATTAGAGATCTAAAGAAAGGAAAATACAGAATCCTACCTAAATAAAACTTCACTCAAATAAAGAAATGCAAAAATACATAATAAAAGCCAACTGGACTCTAATTTGACCCTTTGGACAACTTTACCCATAGATTCAAGAAATAATGCGAAAATTGCACCAAAATAACAGAAAATACATAAAAGACTCCACATGGACCTCAAATGGGCCAAACAGTTCTGTAGCTCCTCATTCCCCATCATTCTTCCCTGGTTCGAGAAAACTCGTCCTCGAGTTTTGAAGTGTTGTAGTATCCATACAATAGGTAGGGGAATAACAAAGCCATGCATCAATAAAGTTTTCGTAGGGATATCCAAACTAATATGCCATTTGAAAAATTGCAATTCGCATTGAATGTGTATGTCAAGCCATATCATATAATAGATGCACTGATCTTTTGAAAATTCTCGCGGATCACTAGCAGCTGTTAATGATGGGCCTATCCCAAACACATCATCACATATCAAATGAAGTATGGACTCGACGAACAAACCATAATCCCAAGCATCAATAGCCATAGACTTCACACTTACACCATCAGCAATGGTCGTCAACTCTGTTTTCCATCAGTCACAGTCTTCTCTAAAGGCATTGGCTTGACAATGGTAAAAGTATACTTGGAAAAACAAAATTTACCCCTTAAATACAGTAGCTGGATGATACAAATAGATTGGTTAAAGTTTATAGTAACATGTCACTCTTCCATCCACTATTGTCCCAAAGTAATGTAAGATCTCGAGGAATCAATAGTACACCATGCTCCATCAAAATAATTAACAGATTTCAACTGAGTTTTGCCTAAAAATTGCTAGTGAAACTCAACACAAGTCCGATCACCATCAACAATAATTTTGTCGGTTTGCAATAAAATATCAACAACAGCCTGGGAAACATAATTGTTCTGATGCTCCTCATCGATTACTATTTTTGTCGGCTTCTCATTTGATAGACGAACGAGGAAGCTAAAATTCATATGGCACATATATAAAAGATTATCCAAATTGAGACCACTAGTAAGAAACAGGATGGACTGCTGCAGGGCGTGGGCCACTGACTGACTAAGATTCATCGAGACGATCACAACGGCGCAAACGGCATGTGAATCTGAGCATGAAGGAGGTTCCTGTGCAGGTGGTGCGATAGCAGTCCTGGTGCACGGGTTCGCCGCATCGGGGAATCGGGGCGAATCGGATTTTTCCTGATCCGCCACGATTCGTCCGAATTGGACCGATTTGCATGGAAATTGGATGGGAATCGGTCCGATTCGATGGGAATGGGGCGAATCGGGTTTCTCCTGATTCGATCCGATTCGGCCGAATCGGACCGATTCGATCCGATCCGGCAAACCATTGCACCACCGTGCACTGTAGCAACAAGGTGAGGTGGACTGGTTTGACCCGGTCCACTTAAGTTGGTATGGTCTTCTCTCCCAACCCTCGCACTGGGAGAAGCTAGGGAGGGGGAGAGAAAAGGCAACCGCTACGGGTGCGACGGTGGGGCTGGTGGCTGCGGGTTGAGGCGGCAGCGGCAGCTTTGGCGGAGGGCAGCCCTGCCCCGTGTCCTCTTCTTCTCCTTCTACCGGTGAAGCCAAGAAATAGCAAGAGAGAGAACGACAGAGGGAACTGCGCGGTGAGAGAGAGAATGAGAGAGAGGGAGAACAGAGGAGGGCGCGAGGGTGGGGTTGCGGCAAAAGGCGTGGTTGCTGCGGTGGTGGGATACAGGAGGGAAGGCAGCGGAGGTGGGGCAGTGGGCTCCTACGGTGGAGGCCGGTCTACGCACAAAAAGAGAGGGGAGGGACTGCAGCACGGTGATGGTAGAAGGAAGGTCAGCTGCCTCTTCACGTAGAGAGAGAGAGAGAGAGAGAGGCACGAGAGTGGGGGAGGTGTTCCGTGATGGCAGTGCGGCGGGATGTAAGTGGGAATCAAGGTCCCGTGGGGGCATGTGCAAGTGTGGGGGCTTGACCGGCGAGGGGTGGACGAATGGCACGGGGGACGAGGGGTTTCATGGTGTGTAGGAAAAGGAAAAGGAAGAAGAAAATGAAGGTAGAGGTGACGAAATACGCAGTGAGGCACAAACGACGAGATAGAATTTTCGGTTATGATACAGATTTGATGTGCAACAGAGGAGGGTCAAGGGGAGAAGAAGGGAGGGATTGTCGAAGTCTCACCGAAGAGGGGGATAAGAGGCGGGAGTGTAGGCTTCACCCTCTCCTTCACAAGGACCACCTTGGGTAGCTTCTTCTCAAAGCTCTGTCTTCTCCATCGCAGAGAATACAAAATTCGACTGTTAATTCTTTTCATTCATTGAATCATTAATTCCGTAAGTCTGGGTACAACCATATTTAAAGGAATTGGGCTACTCCCTATCCTATTATACTTCAAAATATGGACTCCAAAATAAAGACATATTTCTATTCTAAAAAGACTTAACAAATTAGAGATTTAAAGAAAGGAAAATACAGAATCCTACCTAAATAAGACTTCACTCAAATAAAGAAATTCAAAAATACATAATAAAAGTTAAATGGACTCTAATTTGACCATGACTTTACCCATAGACTCAAGAAATAGTGCGAAAATTGCACCAAAATTACAGAAAAAAAACATAAAAAACTCCACATGGGCTTCAAATGGGCCAAACAGTTCTGTAGCTCCTCGTTCCATCTCACTTCCCTGGAGATTCTTTCATGTGTTCACTTTGTATAAGCACTCCCCTAAAATTTTCAACAAACATTTTGGAGAGCTTAATAACCTTACATGTTATTGAGAAAACAGATAGATGCTACTTTGTTGTTGATAGCTTGCGATTTATACCTCTGTTATTTAAGCTTATGCCTTTGTTATCATCAGTCGTCCTTTTACTGGACTATGCTTTTTTTTTCAAATCAGGGTGTTCACATCACCTGCAGTCGAGAAAAATGGGAATGCTGGAAAAATAGATTCATATTCTGAAAAAGGATCGGCATCACTTGATTCAGTGAGTGTATCTACTAGTCAAGTTAATGTGGCTGGCCCAACCAAGGATTTTGGACATGATATAGAAACATATCTTGATGAGAGGGGCCGCATACGGGTTAGCAGAGTTAGAGGACTTGGAATCCGTATGACGAGGGATTTACAACGAAATTTAGATCTACTGAAGGAATATGAAATTGAGTCTACAGAGAGAAATGTCTATAAAAATTTAGAACCTGTCGGCAGCAAGGAAGCTCTAAGTACTTCTCATAATTACTCCAAGAATGACATTCCTATAAATATAGAGGATGGTGAAGAGCCATTTGAAGATTTACACAGATGTCAGGGAAATAATATGCAAAAGATCCAAAAGGATCAACATGCTGAGTTGTCTGCAACGGAAAATCATACTACTTTAGAGGTTTCATTTTCAGAGGATGACAATGTAGACAGGGATGATGACGTTTTTTCACAATTGGTGGCAGGAAGTTCAATCGTGCAACATTCACAAGCATGTTCTTTGGGCAAAAGTTCCATTGGTTGTGAATCTGACTTTGAGTGGGAGGAGGGAGTAATAGAGGACAGAGACAAAAGCAATAAAACTGACAAGGAAAATGTAAGCCTAGCATCATTTGAAGAAAGGGATGGACATGAAAATGATGAATTAAATTGGCAGGAAGGAGAGATTCAAACTGCTTCAGCTCATCAAATTGAGCATGTTAAGCCATTTTCGAGAGGATCACTGGAGGAAGAACTTGAAGTTCAGGAAGCAATAAGGAGAAGCCTTGAAGATTTGGGTCAGCAAATTAACACAGTGTCTCTCCATGTGCAGACATCTAAAATGAGTGCAGTAGGTTCTTCTGCAACACCTCTACAATGCGACAGTCAAAGTCCAAGACAACATGACCTCCTTGTTGATGGCGAACTGTCAGACAGTGCTGTCGAAGGCTGTAGTTTGCCAACTTTTGACTCTGTTGAGAAGCTTCCTGCTACAACATCTACTTATACTAGTACTGAATTATCTGTCACAGATGTGCGAAATTTTCAGGTTACCAACCATGCGAACATTACTCCATCCGACACTGATAGTAGAATTATGGAAAAACCTAAGCCTGATGAGGCCCCTACCACTGTGCTGGTTGGAGTGCAGGTTTCTAAGCAAGAATCATGTCTTGATACGTCTACTAAGGATGATGATAAATCTAGTCTCAGAATAGAAACAGATGTCTTAACTCCAGGCAGTTCAGATCTTTGCATAAGAAATACAGGTAGTTATGTTTCATATCCATTTCTGATACCAAACTACTTGATTGTAGATCAAAATTTGAGGCTGTCTTCTTTTATAGGTAAACCTGATGGTGATCTCAATAGAGCACATGGAAGAGGCCTGCCCAGCAATTGCCAAATTCCTGAAGAAGATTACATATTTGATACTACAGTCAGTGATGGCGGGTTTCATACAGAACTTAAGGAGTCTACTTTGGACGAGGAATTGTTGCTTCTTAGTCGTGAACGTATGGACCTTTCAGATGAGCAAAGAAAGCTTGAGCGTAATGCAGAGTCAGTCAACAATGAAATGTTTGCAGAATGCCAGGTAATGTTTATAATATTAGAAGGACAATCTTGGGCATCGCTTTAGGGAAATCTTGCAGGGCCTAATCTGCATTTCCTCATAAACTAATTGTATCGTGAAAAAAATGTAATATGAGCTATTAGTTTGCTTCACTGTTCATTCAAAACGACATTAATATCAGCATAGGTGGGTTTCACTTTTATGGATTGAGGGGTTTTTCTTAGTAAAGGTCTACAGCTGGTGATATAACCTAGGATACTACTGCGGAGTGCGGGCATGAGGAGTCTGTCATAATGAGTTCTTAGCGGATGTCAGGCTTGGGGACTCCAAATAGAAGGATGGTATGATAAGAAGATGAAGGAGAAGATAGGAGGAAAGGTGTTTTTGAAATTGAAAGAATATGTCATAAAAGACATGGCTTAGTGAAATGCTTCATGCAGAAAGGATGTTTCATTGTAGACTTGTCTTTAACAGTGGCACGCATCGTGGCACTTAGCATTTAGCACCTAATCATCTATGCTCTTCCTATGCTAATGTATTGCAACTAGCCATAGTGAATTAACATCCTCAAAGGCATTCAGTGCCATTCACAAAATGACCACTGCGGATTAAGCATATACCATCTTACTGCTTGTGATATTCCAAGTAATATCCATTTTGCAGATCACTATCATACAAGATCATGATTGAACGCAAGGTGGTTGTGGTATGGTCAACTTTTTTGTTCTGTATTCTGTCTCTTTATGAATGTACGCAGATCATGAGGGTTCCATGAATCTAAAGTGAACTGGTTCTGCGCAAGATCCCTCGAGAGAAAATGAAAATAGCTGTTTGCATGTTTCTTTGTTCTCTGAATTATTTATGTACTTAAACATGGATGGGGGATTGGCTGGTGCAACTTGTTCTTGATATCCTTATATTTTGATAGTCGTCTTTGTCTAATTTATGCCATCTATGCATGCATCATCTAAATATGACTTGTTTTCTTTTTAAAAAAAAATCCAGGAACTACTACAAATGTTTGGTTTGCCTTTCATCATTGCACCCATGGAAGCCGAAGCACAATGTGCATATATGGAACAAGTGAACCTGGTGGATGGAGTTGTAACGGATGATTCTGATGTTTTCTTGTTTGGGGCTCAAAATGTATATAAGAATATATTTGATGACAGGAAGTATGTTGAAACATACTTAATGAAGGTGAGACCATTTATCATTTATTATATCCTACTATGTTTTAGAATCCTTTAGTTGCTTTTCTCTATCTGTATCTACAAATGTTTTAGAATCCTTTAGTTGCTTTTCTCTATCTGTATCTACAAATGTCACCACTTTGTGTATCTCCATGTGTTTTGATGACAGAATGTGATACTTCAAACTAATTTCAGTTCGGGAAATTTCAATCCTTTTCGTGGACACACGGACTATAATGAGGACAAACATTTTGCATGATTATCTTCTTATTTCTGACTTCATTCTTGATTTGCAGGATATAGAGAAGGAACTTGGGTTGACTAGAGAAATGTTGATCCGCATGGCACTTCTTCTTGGAAGTGACTATACCGAAGGTGTCGGGTAGGTCATCTACATTATATGTACGTTTGTCCTCTTTCCATTTTCTTCCAACAGAACCAGCTTTTAATGATATTAGTTCCTTCTGGTTTTCTGCTCCCAAGATGTGCATGTGTCCCTTTGTTAGACTGGGTTCCAGCCGGCTGCAACAAAACTCAAATATTATGGGATTTCTCTCCAAAACCTTGATGATCACTGGTTAAGAGAACAAGGTCTGAAGCTGGATGTAGAGTCTGTCATGCTGTGTTGATGGCCAGTTTTGATTGTTGGTTCAGAAGCAGTCATGAATCATATGGATGTAGAGTCTGTCATGCTGTGTTGATGGTCAGTCTTGATTGTTGGTTCAGAAGCAGTCATGAATATGCTTCTTTGGAAACATTCAATAAATGAATGTATGCACTTGATATTCAAGCCAGCCCAGATCCATGTTCTTCCATTTGCCTGTGAACTTTCATGTTCCATCACAATTATCAATCACATTCCATCTCTCCTGCAATTATCAGGATGTGCCTTCCAGGCAAGGATGAGGGTGTCGGTTTCGGTTTCGGGTAGGGCCGAAACCGTTTCGGTTTCGGTTTCGGACGAAACCGTCCAAACCTATAAAAGTTGACAAAAAAATTGTAAAAAAACTCAAATAAATCTGTAAAAATATAAAAATTCATCACAACACAAAAGAACCAGTGGACATGCATATAAGATTGAAAAAATTGGATTAAGTGACAGATATATGTGGGTGACATGTTAATGGAATATTCGATGCATATGAGCCCACCCTGGATCATCCAGTCCCTGGCTTTGCTCTTCTCTAGCTCTAGCCATGGTCCTACAATAAAAAAATAAAGCACAAAATTATGTAAGTAGAATGACATAAAAGACTGTTTGGAACCTAAAACAATCAAACATATCACTTATTGTTCAAATGTGGAGCCCGAACTCTCAAATGTGCGCCTTCGCACGCGGATCGACCTTCGCAAAAAATAATACATACAGCGAAGCGAACACCTATAACGGCGGTGGGAAGAGCGTCTCCGCAGTGCGTCCCCCTCCCCCCTTGCGCCCCTGCCTCTCCTCCCACCTCCGGCAGAAAAAATCCCCCCCCCCCCCCAAGAAAAGCCGAAACCACCCCCTTGCGGCCCTGCGGCAGTGTCCACCCCCCCTTTTGCCTCAGATCTCAGATCTGAGGGGTCACGTGAACTCCCTTTTCAGGGGAGTTCGCATCGGGTTTCGCCTGGTGTCGCCGTTTCGGGCCGACACCGGGTGGTGTCGGTTTCGGTTTCGCTCGAAACCATTAAGTCTCGGACCGGAACAGTGTTCCGGTCCGGTTTCGTGTCGCCCAAGGCCGAAACCGACACGTTTCGCCGTGTCGGTTTCGGTTTCGGGCGAAACCTACAACCATGCTTCCAGGGGAGAAAAATGGGATGATTGACACACTTTTCCAGTAGTCCCTGTCCCATCCCCATCTCTCCTGGACTTTCTTGGCCACCGTTCTACCCCAATCAAGATTCTTTCTTGCAGACTGAGAAACTTCCTATCACCTTCAACTCTTTTCTAAACTTACTTTGCGGGTTTTGACTGCTGGATGTCTCACTTATTCTTATTAAGGATATGCTGTTTCTCTTTTTGTTAATAAAATTGGTGGTGTATCATCTTTTTCCTCCAGAAAAATGTAATTTATTTTGTTTCTACAGTGGAATTGGAATTGTAAATGCAATTGAGGTTGTGCATGCATTTTCCGAGGAAGATGGCCTCAAGAAGTTCAGAGAATGGGTTGAATCACCCGATCCAGCTATTTTAGGAAAACTTTATCCGCATATTGGTGGTGGTGCCAAGAAAAGATCATCAAAACCAGATAACGGTGAAGATACTTTATCTATTGGGACAAAAAAAAATGATGTTCATTCATCTTCAGACTCCATCTTGGATGTTAAGAGGACCTTTATGGACAAGCATGTAGGTTCCGGTTTTCATTCAGATACTTTCTTTTGTCTGGTAATGAAAATTATGATTTCTGTCTGCATTTTGCTTTAATCTGAATATCTATTCAATTTACCAGAGAAATGTGAGCAAGAATTGGCATATTCCTTTATCGTTTCCAAGTGACTCAGTTATCTCCGCATATATCAGTCCACAAGTTGATGAATCAACTGAGCCATTTGCATGGGGAAAGCCAGACTTGCCTTTGCTTCGAAAGTGAGTACTTCCCACTTTGTTCATTCCAGTAAGAACATAAGCTTGTAACTGGAAGTGTCCTTCTCTGGTATTCTTGATTATACTTCACATGATTCAATACTATTAAGACTTCATGTGGCCTGTATGTTATCCTTCTAAATGTACTTGTAGGTTGTGTTGGGAAAAGTTTGGATGGGCTAACCAGAAAGCTGATGAATTGCTTGTACCAGTTTTGAAGGAGCATAATAAACATGAGGTGAGGTGTTTTAATGATTTTCATCATTAGACCAGCATTTCTCCCTTTCCCCTCTTTTAGTCAGCGATTAATGGTATTATGGCTCCAATTATGGTACCTCAAGCTTAAATTTAGGGCTCGAATTCTGATAGAAACCACCTGATGATCCTCATTGGAGTTACCTGGCATAAGCATGGCATGTTTTTGATGCCTAAAAAGGAAAAGTGTTTTTACTTTCTGGAGTCATCTAAGTTGATTAAGAATATTTTTCTCACTTCCTGACATGACTATGAAATTGCAAACTTTTTGTGGTTCATTTGTATTCCTTCTGACAAACCTTGACTTCTCAGCAGAATTAGTCTCTCTTAATGCAATTAGTAAGTATAAACTGAACTTATTTCCTGATGCAACTCGAGTGTTTTGTCTGACCTCTATAATCATGTTTTCTTTAATTGTAAACAGACTCAGTTACGGCTGGAGGCATTCTACACATTTAATGACAAATTTGCTAAAATACGTAGCCAGAGGATAAAAAAAGCAGTCAAAGGCATTACGGGAAGTAGTTTGATTGGGCTTACGGGTGACCTTGAACAAGGCGATGTCAAAGTTAAAAAGAAAAGAAGGCGGACATCTGAGGTGGAAGAAAACAGAGATGAGAAACACCCTGATGGAAGATGTGATGGCAGGAAACATTCGAGACAACTCGTGGAGGATGAGTCTGAGAAGAAGTTGTCAGATGGAAGGCTTCCAGAATCACTTGGTCAGAGTGGAATTGTAGTGAAAGAAACAAACAAGTCGAATGTAAATGAAGGTAGAGGAAGAGGAAGAAGAAGGGGAGGGAAAGGAGGGAAAGGGAGAAAGAGGAGAACAAGAGACATAGAGGAACATAGCTTTGAATCTGCAGAAACGAGCTCTAGTGGTTGCAGCTATCACTCCACAAAAAAGGAAATGCAAGTTGAACAAACATGCTCATCTGAATTGCGACGGGTAAGCCATAAACGCAATTTTATTAATAGCCTTGTTTGAGTTATGCTGGGTATGGTACATGCAAATTGTGATTGCTTTTTTAAGGGGTGTGGGTCCCCTATATTAGTTGAACGTCTATGCACATGTAAGTCCTCGAATTTTTGTTTTTGTTCTGGATTCTGTCATGCCTTTTTAATGTCTTCCATCATTTTCCTCTTTTTTTGTTTGTTTTGGATTGTGTCATTCCATCTTAATCGAGATTTTTCTCGTTGTGCTTTGCTGAACCCTCAGTCATTACGGCAGCGAAAGCATGTACAATACACACAAGAAGAAAATGTGGATGATGATGGCCTTTCTGATCGTCCCACAGACAAAAGGGAAGTTTGCTTAGATGAACCTGCCGCAGCACAAGAACTAAATGATATTTCTAATCCTGATGATAATAAAGACAACAACCAGGACATTAATGTGATAGGAGACATTTGTGATTTCACGGGGATACAAGCTACCTCAGACAGAGATTACCTTTCCAGTGGTG
Organism: Colocasia esculenta; assembly: GCA_014218235.1. NCBI lineage: Eukaryota > Viridiplantae > Streptophyta > Magnoliopsida > Alismatales > Araceae > Colocasia > Colocasia esculenta. The sequence goes on from CM024753.1 coordinate 201,997,370, forward strand.
GTGGGTTTTGCGTTTACGATGATGATTTAAATGACAATCCTACCCAGAAAATGTCAGGTGCTCAGGAAAATCCTGTGGATACCCTATCTAACATGACAAGTGCTCCTGATGATTTGGATATGGACATGGAGCACTCTTTTGATGGTAATCTGAAGAGCGTTCAGGATCCTCTTCAAGCAGCTCCAGTCGAGCACGAGGAAACTGACGTTTTCAAAGAACAAGGGGCAGGGCATCAGACTGGTTATGGTTTCACTGCTATGACTTCATTGAGACGAAAACGGAAATAATCGTGATGTGGGTCTACAAAGATTTATCTATTTGAGCTATTTTTGTTCATTTTTTTTTGCTGCATATGTAGCTTTCTTTGTTGAAGTCCTGTACATGTGTGACAGAAAGGGGAACCAAGGTGTATATATATTGACTTGTGTGCACTGTTTCTGTGCAAGAGAATGTAATGTTTTCTTTCTTGGGAATGGCTGCATTTAGCCTATATTATCTTTCAGTATCATTACTTCTAAAGGGCTCTTACAAGTTTCTTTCTTTTTTTTTTTTTTTTTAGTTTCTGGCCCTTACTTTCTTATTTTAGTTTCTGGCTCTTACCAGACTATCCTCAAACCTGTAAGGCCAAAACGAAAGGGTCCGTGGGAGCACAAAGAAGACTTCCTGTGTGGGGTATCTTTCCAAATCGCTTGTCGCAAAGTCTTACTTAAGTAAACTGTGCAATTGACCGACAGTGGTGAACAAACGTGGTGTCCAATACATCTAACAAGACAATTCAGCTGGAGAAATATTTTCTACCTGGTTGATTGGGTAAAAATATTTCCGTGGATTATAAAAAAATAATATCATACGGATAATTAAATATTTCTCCAGATAATTGGCATCGAGAAAGGGTTTGTTTTCCTGGGCGCTCCACCAATGCGGTGCCAGACCGGGTAGACAAGCCTTTCTCATTGGCATCATATCCATATGCGCGCAGTACATGAGAAACGGGAACCCTGCTCGGTGGACTGAGTCTATGCTGACAGATGCCAATCAATGTTCTGCATGACCAAGAAGCCAGGATTTCTTCTCAGATGGAGCTGTATTTGTCCCTACGCTTTGACTATGTTGACTCCTCTGGGCAGCAAACGAGGCATACGTACGATGCCTCTCCCCTCTCTTACAAGTACGTATTCTTAATTGCTATACGAAGACCTCTTGTAAACTTTCAGACAGCGTAAACGCTGGGTGTACGATTAGGGGGCAGCTGTGCACGTGGGTCTGCTACGTGCGTGTCGTCTGCTCCGGCGGGCTGTGGGCGTTCCTTGGCTTCTGCGTCTCGAGCAATATTAATTCAAGTCCGCAAGGACCGACCCATGGGTAAAGAATTGAGAGCTCCTTGTTCACCATTATTTCTTGGGAAGGACGAACAGTACTAAAGATGGCTAACTAGTTCTTATACATGTGTTCGGAATCCTTTGGAATCACTTAACCTTATCTTCTGAAATCTGGAAGTCTCCTAACAATTGGAAGGAAGGTTCATCACCTTTTCATTGAATGATTTATTAAGTAGTGCGAATATTTTTTAAACATATAGAGATGCAGCTTAGTCCCGAATCTTGATTTGGTCAGTCCAAATCCGACTCTTGAGTGTGTGAAGAGAGCAATCATGATGCTCCGAGTTTGGGCTCGAGCGGTGAGCAAAAGAGGGGGAACAAGTGCATTGCTCGACTTGACATTTTTTTTAACCTGCAAGACAATCGATCTTAAAAATTGTTGATTTTGAAGATGACTTTTCAACAATCAAGTCAACAAGAGAAAGACCTTTGTTACGGGGGTTTCCAGACAGGTCGGCTAAACTGAGGATGGCCGATCGCATTTGAAGATAGTCCGACATTCCATAGCTTTGGCTGCTCGGTTCGGATCGGCGGAGTCGACGAGAATGACGAGGTGTCCGAACTAATCAAGGTATTCTCATCAAGTCGGACCTCGGATCAGCCGACCTCAGTAAGGCCATTGGCCGATATCTTACCTACGGCCTCACCAAGTACGTCAGCTACAACTCTGGTCTATACGTCCCGGGCGTCTACAGCTCGTCCCAGGCGGGCCTGTCTACAGCTCGGCCCAGGTAGTCTTGCGAATCCGACCATAAGGGAGCTCACCGTTTTGCACCTCGGGTCATCGAAAGCTCGGGTCTAGCCGACCTGGAGCTCGGCCCTCTCATGTGCCCCATCACAGCCCACACAGTCAACAGGAAAATAGGGCAATGACCGAGAGTCACGGAACCGCAAGTCACGGCCATTAAGGCCACGATCTCAGCAATCAGGCCTACAGGTGGCAACCACGATCATCGCAACTCAACAGAAGTAACGACACCCAATCCGGCGAGAATCTTGGTAACTCCCAGCGAGATTGACGGCTCGTCCAGCTCACACGTACGTGTCCTAACACTATATAAAGGGTAGACACTCCACAGGCAAATATACGCTATTCTCCCCCCACCCTAGGCCATATTGATCGGCTGGCAACTGACTTGAGCGTCGGAGTGTTTCTCCGTCGAGCCCCCTCGGCGGGCTTTGCAGGTCAGGTTGTGAGCTCGGGAGCAGCGTCACGCGTCGGTCAAGCGCGCCTAAAAAGAGATTCATCGGCTTGGTCGTCTCGGCTCAATATGGCAAGAAGCGCCTCAGCGGTCACCTTTGCAGGAGCCGACCTATGTTACCATAACAGTAACATTGGCGCCGTCTGTGGGAAACGTTACAAAAGGTCAGTGCGGTTTCCCCTTTCCTATTCTCAGCAGAACTCCTCCAAACATAGACAACGAAATAGCCCCTGGAGCATTTATCGCAATCGCCAAGGCGGCCAAGGCCTGGCACAAGCAGTAAGGGGGCCGACCAAGAGATCGTAAGCCCCTATGCCTGAGGTCGGCTCGGGGGCCCGCTAAGCTCAAATATCGTGAAGCCCTTCAAGATTCATTTGAGGTCGGCTCGGGGGCCGACGAGTTCCAGAGTTCATGGCAATCTTGCAGTTCATATTAACAGTCATCTCCGGCTTGGGAAGCCTAAGCCCTCTAAATAGGAGGCCGTGATCACACGCTTAATGTCCTCAGTCATGAGGGCGACGAGGTATGCCTGTCACTCCATTCCTTGAGTCTCTGCCTTCGTGCGACAATTTCTCAAAAAGGAGGTTCTAGACGAGATCGCCTCGACTGTCCAGAAACCAAGAACCCGACATACGATAAAATGAAGGCGCGATCGCTTCGGCACGCGTATATCACAGCTCGTTCGAGGTCGCTTCGGCACTCCGAGCTCCTGAAGGCGCAGTCGCTTCGGCACGCGTATATCACAGCTCGTCCGAGGTCGCTTCGGCACTCCGAGCTCCTGAAGGTGCAGTCGCTTCGGCACGCGTATATCACCGCTCGTCTGAGGTCACTTCGGCACTCCGAGCTCCTGAAGGCGCGGTCGCTTTGGCACGCGTATATCACAGCTCGTCCGAGGTCGCTTTGGCACTCCGAGCTCCTGAAGGCGCAGTCGCTTCAGCACGTGTATATCACAGCTCGTCTGAGGTCGCTTCGGCACTCCGAGCTCCTAAAGGCGCGATCACTTTGGCACGCGTATGTCACAGCTCGTCCAAGGTCGCTTCGGCACTCCGAGCTCCTGAAGGCGCGGTTGCTTCGGCACGCGTATATCATAGCTCGTTCGAAGTCGCTCCGAGCTCTTGAAGGCGTGTTCGCTCCGGCACACGAGGAACGTGGACGTCATATTCCTGGACGAGGTCGCTCATGCACTCTCCATGAATTGAAAGACGACGAGATTTGAAGGCATAGTCGCTTCGGTACACGTAGACGTGAACGTCATGTTCGCTGGATGAGGTCGCTTAGGCACTCGTCAAGAACTGAAGACGACGTCCGACGTGGTTTGAAGGCATGTTCGCTTTGGCACACATAGACGTGAACGTCATGTTCGCTGGACGAGGTCGCTTAGGCACTCGTCAAGAACTGAAAGACGACGTCCGACGTGGTTTGAAGGCGTGGTCGCTTCGGCACACGAAGACGTGAACATCGTGTTCGTTGGACGAGGTCGTTTAGGCACTCGTCAGGAACTAAGAGACGACGCCCAATGTGATCAGAAGGCGTGTTCGCTTCGGCACACGTAGATGTGAACGTCTGTTCGCTGGACGAGGTCGCTTAGGCACTCGTCAGGAACTGAAAGATGACGTCCGACGTGGGAAGGCATGGTCGCTTCGGCACACGTAGACGTGAACATCGTGTTCGCTGGACGAGGTCGTTTAGGCACTCGTCAGGAACTAAGAGACGACGTCCAACGTGATCAGAAGGTGTGGTCGCTTCGGCACACGTAGAGGTCGCTTAGGCATTCGTCAGAAGCCGAGACAACTGTGGACGCCCGTTTCCGCGCCGTCTCCGGCTGACCTCTGGATCTCCCGGATGCTCGCGGACGCCGTCGAACTCTCGTTGGCGATGAAGGGGTCACTAGTTGACCTCTTTGACCCTCCAGTTGACTTGGGGGGAAACAAGGAAAACTAGCAAAATGAAAGGGAGTACGTGATCGCCAGGGCCTTACCTGTACCCAAGGAAAGTTGGTATCGCGTCGGTGTGGTCACCTCGCGTAGCGGATGGAGACGGGGCTTCAACTTCTCCTCCTTTAGCCGGCCAAAGGAGAAGAGTTCCACGGTCTTCTGCGAAATGTTCCTGCCACGAGAAGACACTCTATAAGTCTAAGGAAAGAGTAGTAAGTGCTCAAAATGTGAAGAGACAGCCCAAAAGGTGAGTCCCGTACCAGTTGAGGACTTGAGAAGAGGGATGGCCAAGTGCTATGACCAACCTTCTTCCCTCCGTTTTTGGTGGGAAACCCCTTTCTAGGTGTGTAGGGAAAGGACCTACGTGCCTAGAGTGAGTGGGAAAGGGAATATGACATGCAAATAACTAAAGAGTAACGAAAGAAAGAGAGAGGGAGGGAGGTGTAGATCCTCTTTGATGGCGTTGCAGCTCCTTGCAGGGCTCCTCCAGCTCGGGAAGAAGCCTCCTAGACGTACCAAGTGTTGAGAGAAAGAAGAGTTGGAGTTGTGGAAACTTGGGTGCAATTTCTCTCTCCTCTCTCAAAGCATCAGCATGTGGACGTCCAGCCTCTCCCCCCTTTTTCTCAGAGGGCTCAAGGGAAGGTTATATAGACAGTGGAGCTCGGGGTTAGAATGCCTAGGATGCTAAGTGTGAAGAAACACACTTGCACACATGGCAATCCATGTATTAAAGCTCCAACCAATGGGGGAAGGCCAAGTAGGCTTTTTACTGAGTTAAGGGGGTGCCAAGGTGGCCCATATGCCCGTTGGGAACGGCCCCATGCGGTGCATGGGCGAGAGAAAGGCGCAAGTGGGCTATATTCTCGGGGTTGTTGCGCAGACCAGGTAAACAAGGTTAACGTCCAGTGATCCTGCCGCCAACCGCATACAAACGTCCAGGGATGTGGACGTCTGTATGGGTCAATGTCAAGGGGGCTTGCCACCAACCAGTAGTCGGCGGCCATCGATGTTGCTGTCTACATGGCATCCGATGCAAGTCAACAAACGGTCAAATGAGGCTTATTGGGCCAAAGAGCCACGCGGGGATAGGCCAAATCTCGCGTCTACAAATGCCCCTCCGAGACATCCGGTCTTGCAGGGGAGCAGAGCGGACTGAAAGGTTGGTATCTCGGTAAACAAAGGACGCGGAGATTTGATGAAAGGCCATCTCCGAGGATAAGAATTCTAGCGAGCCAAACAAACGAGTTAGGCTAGAACAGATAACGTATCGTCTGAGAGAAAAATGTGGGAGAGTGATCTACCCATGTAACTACAACTGCAACCCAATGGTAGGGTCCCTGGCGTGGCCATGTCGGACTTTGACTAGTTTCCGATGTATCTGAGTCAAAGGAGTTGTAATATGACGGTTGAATCAAGAGGGTCTCATAACCGGAGCTCGTGGGCTCGCTGGCCTAATCAGGACGTCGGTCCCGAATTTAGGAGGTCGTGGAGACAAGGAGTTGGTTGATCTCTCAAAGGATTATCAAAAGATTCTAACTGGAATCAATGTTCGGAAAGCCTGGATTCCGGAATTAAGCTCGCGACTGGAAAAGGCTCAAATGACCTCAATAAGGCCACTTGACTATTTGTGATATGCACGGTGGGACAAGCAGAGAAGGGGGGCAACAAAAACCCGATATTCAAGAAGGGCGGACCCGATAGGCTACCTAAGCTGGGGGAACCATGGAGCAATCAGATGATCGAGAAAAATCACCATTTTTTTTTAGTGTTAGTAAGAGAAAGTTAGCAGTGAAGACCTAAATGCATGCTGGTGGGGTCCTATGTTAGACATACTTATCTAAAATGTAAGTTAGCACCAGAGGAAAATTCTAAAGGCCATACGAATTATTGAGAGATCGCAAACCCATCATGGTTTTTGGTAAGGGGAACTCAGGGTTCACGGTCGCCAAGTTATTCGCCTCTGGTGGGGTCCTATGTTAGACATACCTATAACGCTCAAGGTCGCATGAGCATTCCGAACTTTTGAAGCACAACTTGTGCTTAAAATATCTGAAAAAAGTCTCGAAACACAAGATAAAGGATAATGGCCATTATGAAACATAAGACATTGAAATTTCCAGGGGTTAAACGTCCACATCGATGGCCGTCGGCTCCCTGTTAACGGCAACAGATATTGCCGTTAACCAGACACTGACGTCAACCGATCTGGACGCCTACCTGACAGCGGATCAGGCTGAAAATATAGGTGATGGGAGTCCATGGGGACTCTATCATCTCCTACCTCTGTCCCTCCCTGCTCCTGCTACGAACTAGAGAGCTGAGAGACGAAGAAACACAGAAAGATGGCCTCCTCTTCAACCGGACGATCCACAGGCATGAACCCAGGAATTCTGAGCGAATTTCGGGGCCATCTGAGCACTCGACTGGCCAACGGGGAGGTAAGCAATGATCACTTCTGCTCCTACCTGGGCTAAAAAATGCCCCAAACAATGTTCTCACAATACCCCTCGCTCATGCAGGAAGTGCGAGCATTTCCGAGCCAAGGCCAGGTACGGGCCTTTTCTTGGCTCGTGAATCTGGTAAACGCCATTACGCTCGACATGCGGGGTTACATCGGCATGTGGAATCTGAATTTCATGGTGGTGTTGGCAAAAAATATGAAGGACATGTGGTGGGGATTCGATGCACTGGGGGCACTGGTGGAGAGATGGCACCCGCACACGCACACCTTCATGTTCCAGGCGTTCGAGGCGAGCGTGCTGCTGGAGGAGGTGGAATTGTTTTTGGGATGGAGGCGGTGCATGGAGTACGACACGGCGACTCCTCTCCTTCCATGGGAGGAGATTCTCGCGGACATTGTACGGGACAAGAAGGAAGTATTGAGGATGACGAACAAGCACGGAATCTTCCTAGACCGACTGGCCTGGTGGCTGATCCAGCATGCGAAGGAAATTGGTGGAGAGAGGGCGACACGAGGACTGACAATTTGCCTAGATGGAGTCTTCCTTTTCCCCATGAGTGGCGATTTCATCCTCTACGAGCATGTTGGAGTTCTTTCTCTGCTGTGGCGCGGGTAGTCACTTGCCCCTGCAGTGCTGGCCCACCTGTACAGTTCGCTCACAACAATGAGCCTAGGCGGATGCACATGCGGGAGTTTATTCCTACTTCAGGTATGGATGGAGGCTCACTTGAAGTTTGATTTTACTGACAAGCAGAGAGGTCTTTGGAGTTCAGTTCACTGTAGCAGGGCATGGTATGAGCCGGAACATGAAATCAAGTGTGTGACGGCACACTTGAAGAGCAGAGATGCCTGGAGAGATCACTTGGCATACTTGGTAATGGACGACTTCATTCTGAGGCCACTCTTCATGAGGAGTATTGAATTCAAAGTTCGAACCAGGGAAGACAAAGATTTGTGGTTGATTGGGGGTGATAGGATGGTGGTTTACCAGCCACATCGGTGCCATTGTCAGCTTGGAATCCCACGGGGAATTCCCGCCTCATCCAACTGCACGGACATGATTGTCACCGAGAGGAACGAGAAGCTGATGAAGAAGGTCATGAAGACTTGGGCAAGATATACAATGAGCAAGAAGGTGGGAATGGCTGTTTAGGAGAAACGGGAAGACATATGGAAATATGAAGAATTCAACGATACCATTCGTCCCATTTCTTGTGATTTTTATATGCTCCGCAGGGCAAAATGATGTGTTTTCCCAATTCAATAAGTGTAACACAAAATTAGGTGAATAAAAAAGTTGTTTGCATTTGTGTTTTATGGCTTGAATTGTTTGAATTGTGTGATGAATGGAGTGAATGGGCCTCAAGGATGTTCAATGGAGTGTGTTGTAAGGATTCAGTGCGGAAGGATTGGCGTCCACATCGATGGACGCTAACCCAGGGTAAGAGGGGTAAACGTCCACAAAGCTGGCCGTTGATCATACTCCGAGGTCTGACAGTGAAGAGACATAGGCGTCCACATACTGGCCGTTAAGGGTACGTCAGCGGCCAAGGCTTGACGCCAGGAAAAGGTAAACGGCCACACCTTGACGTCAAATCAGAAAACTGCCTTTTTTTTTAACCGACGCCTTCTCCCGGCGCCATTTCATCTTCTCCAAGCATTTCCTCTCTTCTCTCCACACTCTCTAACCCACTCAAAACTTCACACCTTCACTTTCTTTTGACTACCTATTCACTTTTCTAACCTTTGCTCGGGATCTTGATGAGGACAAGAGGGAAACGGAGCATCCTCCAGAGTCGCCGTCAACCGGAGGAGGAAGAGGAGGAGATGGAAACGAGCATGGCAGAGGAAGAGGAAGAGGTGGTGGCGACGGGTGATGCACCGGAGGCGAAGGATACTGCCGGAGATGACGGAGGAGGGGATGAGACGGAAGCGGAAGAACCCTGACGGCCCAAGGTAGGCCCCTAGAACCCTCAAAACTCTCGTGGAATGTGTGATTGTAAGTTGTGAAAAAGAGGGAAAACAGGGGAGGTTCTGTCGGGTTTGACAGGAACTTGACGTCCACATCGGTGGACGTCGAATTCCTATCAACGACCACCCCATTGCCGTTGACTGTGTTTAGACGGCAGACCCCTTGCCGCCAACTTGAGATTAACGGCAATCGATGCTGACGTCAAGTTTTCTGTGTTTTCTGCAGGGTAAATGCCGAATGAGGAGTAGGGTCACCTGGGACCTATGTTGGGCATGGTACAGGGCGTTTCTGGAGGCCCATCAGACCAGGATAGCTAGGATGGGGTTCGGGTATCTGTTGTCGATGCGTCCATTCCACGTGGACGTACCATACCTCGAGGCGCTGAGGGAGCAATGGGAGGAGGACTGCAAGGCGTTCATCATGCCTTGGGGTCATATGATACCTACGTTGGAGGACGTAGCGTATCTGACTGGACTGCCGGTTCAGGGAGAGCCGGTAGTGGGACAGGAGCGGAGTGATTATTATGATGACATTGTTGAGTTGCTGGGGCCAGAGTTTGTAGCAGGGAGGAGGAGGCCGATCCGGAGCATCTTGCTCGGATCACTTTCAGAGGTTGTAGGCCTGAGGGGCAGGAGGAGAGGGCCCCTGGAGATGCTAGAGGAGTTTTACACAAGGGTGCGGGGAGCCCTAGACTTGGGGGACCGGAGCGAGGAGCACTCGGTCAGGATCTTCGCCGCCTACCTCTTCGGGCGACTCCTGTTCGCGACGCAGTCATCCCAGATGAACTGCAAGTTCGTGCTCCTACTGAGGGATTTGGCGCAGGCAGGACAATATGCATGGGGTGCCGCGATGCTGGGGCATCTGTTCTCTCTTCTTCTCAGTAGCTCGCGGCGTTCTTAGAGCACCGGGGGCTTCACCCCCTTTCTTCTGGTGTGCAAATTTCCTTTTAATGCTCATCATTGATTCTTAAAATGATTAAATTGCCTGACTGGCATTCTTTTGGTTGCCTTGCAGATCTGGGGGTACACCCGCTTCCCCATGGGGCGCGGGACTTTGAGAGAGGGGAGCCAAGCCTTGGTGCCCCTCATGGCGAGGTGGGATGTAGCTCTTGACCCCAGGGTCACAGACCGGCGCGCGGAGGACGTGCGCGCCACACTAGACCACTACCCACATGATCAGGTATGAAACTCTCAACTAACTCTTGCATTCTTTCAGATATTGATTTTGATTAATGTGACTAACCAGTGTTCTTTTCTTTTCTCAGGTAGTGTGGACTCCCTATGCGGGAGAGGCAGACAGTTCGCACCTAGCGGTGGCGGCGGGTCGCCCACTGTTCGACCGCCACCTGCTCCTTCTCTGCCTGGGGACCTGCGAGGTCCTCTACTTAGAGCTCGTGGTGCGGACTCTAGGCTGGCACCAGCCGGCCATGGAGGTGTCGTCCCTGGGCAGAGAGGGGCACTCCCGCCGCCGGTTTTTTGCCGAGGACCGTGACTGGGGCGAGGAGCACGGTCGCCTACTGGCGGGCCGGAGGAGACCAGGTGGTCCAGCAGGCGGGCCTCCTCGACAGCTCGACCTACATGGAGGATTACCGGGCACGCTACGCCGGACGACTCCGGCTTGACCGGCGAGTGGTAAGTAAACTTCTATCTCTAAGCCTTTGTCACTTGATTTTGAATTTGATTTGATTCTAACCTTGAAGTGTGAGTGACAGTTGCCGGAGTCACAGGCAATCCGTCTCCTGGAGGGGCGGTTAGCAGAGCAAGAGGTGGAGTTAGAGAGACTCCGCGTGGAGGTGCGGACACTGGTAAGTAACATTTCTCAGTTTGAATCTGATCTAAATTGGAATTGACTTGATTTGATTACTGACCATAATATGTGAATGCAAAGGGCAGAGCAATCGAGGGTGTGGGCAAGCCGCGATGCGGGGGCGAGCTCATCCGCCCAGCCAGCCGGAGGGGACCTGGCGGTCCGCCTGCAAGAAGCCCTGGATAGGGCGAATGAGCGGATCCAGGAGCTCGAGGTCAAGGTAAGACACTGAACCGAACCTGAACACTTGTGATTTGATTTGATTTGACTTGACGTGTTTGCTTTTTTTTTGTGCAGCGACAGGCAGGAGTAGCGACCCTCCAGGCGCAGGTGGAGGCCCTGCGGCTGGATCTATCGAGGATGGAGGGTCGCATGATCGTGTTTCGAGACAGCGCGATCTGGAATTCTTGAAGAACCGGGTGCTGAAGAAGCATTGGGAGCAGCAGCGGCAGACTCAGCAGGAGGCGGCCGGAGATGTGGGGTCCGTGTTCGGGTCTCTTGATGACATCGTGTCATTGGGAGACCCGTCTGTCGGACGAGGAGCAGGAGCACGACCAGAGGCCTCCACTGCGACGAGACCTCCCGTCCCAGACAGGCGTCGGGAGAGGGAGGAGGAGGAGGTCAGCAGCTCGCGTAGGCCGAGGCCTAGTGAGGGTGAGAGGAGAGAGGAGTGACCTTTTGTACCGCCAGGGGTATGTCCCTGTTATGATATGTACAAAACTTCTTCCTTATAGTGGATTTTTTTTTTTTGTGTGGACTTTTGATATTTTGAGCTTGAATGGTTTGCTTTGATTCCTGCTGTAAGACCCTCGAATTTCCGTTGTATTTTTCGTATTTATGTGTGTATATTGTGTTGAGTATGTATGTACGTATTACGTGGATATTAAAATAGTATAATACGTGTACATGTGTTTATATTAAACGTAATAATGTATGTATTGCATGATGATAGTGTGAATATAATACCATGTACATATTGCATGTATAGAAGCTTGGTATGCATGGTTTCTGCATAAATTAGGGTTCCGGCCGAAGGCCCTATTGGCGTCAATCCCGGCCGTTGAGGTGGTGTTAGCGTCCACCCCTGGACGCCAACCTAATCCGGCGTCCAGCGATCTGGACGCCAACTTCTCTGGCCTGCATGCGCAGCAGAGCTGCTGTCTTCTGAAACAAGGCATGGCAACCATTGGGGGGATGTCCCCCCACGGCTCTAGGCTGTCTAATCGGCATGGTGAGTGGGTGAGGGTCTCTCCTACATACTGAACCCGAAATGGCCTCTCCCCACTTCTCACTTTCACCCTTGCAAGAGGAGAGAAGAAGAGAGAAAAACCCTAGAGCATTCTGTGAGAAAAACCCCTTTTTGAACCCCAAATCCGACCCTTGGAGGTCATTTGAAGATCTTCTGCATCAAGGAGGAAGCTGAAGCATAGGGGAAGGCCTCCCCATCATCCCCTCGGCGAGGAGATCAACCAGAACCCGGAGGAAGGCGATTAGAGGAAGGTTCTGCAACTTCTTGGGACTGCCCAAGGAGGTCTTCCAAGCCTCTAAATCCCTTAAAAGAAATTTTGTAAGGCAAGTGACCTATCTATGGTGTCCCCGTATGAGTCTAGGTGGGTTTTGACATTTTTAAGGATTTACCTCGAGTCCTAGACCCTCCATTTCACCCAAGATTTAGAGCTCGGGTCTGTGTTTCTGCACAGACCTGAGTAACGGCAAGGTCCCTGGACGCCCAGTTCTTCCTTGGCGTCCATCGACCATGCCGCTGACCCTGAGTCAGCGGCCAGAGACCGCCGTAGTTCTTCTGGACAGAACAGTGAGCTGTTCTGTCCCTCTTATACGTTAATTTCGTTATGATTCCGTGATGAGGATATATGGTATTCATATAGCTATGTATATTGTGCATTGTGGTTGTGAATGAATGTGGTGTGATGGTGAATGTGGAAAAATGATGTCTTTAATCTTGTGAGCATGACTTGTAGATAATTTGCAAACCCATGTCCCATGACTACAGTGAGTTGAATGCCTTGATTTCGGTCTAATCATGAAGATTGTGGGTCAGCATGTGTGTTTGCAAATTTAGGAAACTTATCCATGTTTGTGCAATTTGTTAATAGTTTCGGTTCGATAAAATAGAAGTATGTAAAAAGGATTCGTAGTGTTAAATCCATAGATGTATGAATAGGGAAATTTTGTACTCTAATTTCATGCATATGTTGGTAGCTTATGGTTAAACAGCAAGTGGTGAATTGCATGATGTGTAAATTCCATGTTAACGTAAATTGTGAATAATGTGCTAATTAGGTGTTTGATTTTCTGTAAATCCTATTTAGCCCAGAAAAATCTGAAAATTTGAGGGTATGATTTTGAACCCGAAAACAGCATGTGGTTAAAATTTCAGGTTAATTGGAACAGTGAATAAAAAGTTATGTTTTCATGTGAATTGTGAATAATTCGTACATATGATCGTAATGTGATTTTATTTTTGTTAAACCAGCATGATTAGTGTGTCTACTGTGTGTTAATCTTGAAAACTCTGTAGTACCATGTTAGTAAAAAAAGAGGTGTTCATGTGAGTAAGAAAGTGAATGAATGAAGAGTGTCAAGTGTAAAACCATGTGTAAAACGGTTAAATGTGTAAAAGTGTAAACTGTGCCAATGTGATACTGCTTCCAAGAAGGCAGTGGAGCCGTATCAGGGAAAAGTCCCCTGAGAAAGTTCATTGTGTTAAGTGACCCTAAGGGCATTAGGGGGAAATCCTGGAGGTGGACAAGTACCACTGGTTAGGGTGGAGACTTGTTCTCCGGTCTGCGCAGTCCAAGAGTCGCCATTGTATTGCCTAGATGGCGTCTATGTGTTATGTGATGTGAATGTGTCCTTCTTGGTGGTTTGGACTATGTGTCACGGCACTAAAATAAGTGTAAAGTGTAATGTGTAAAGTGTATGTGACCATGTGTAAATGTGTAAGTGATATGTGAATGTGTATGTGTAAAGTGTAAACATGTGAAAAGAGGAACCTAGTGTAAAGAAAATGTGAAATCTTAGATATGTAAATGTGTATAGAAACCATGTGAAACTAAATCTGAAACCAGTGAATTCAGAAAATGCATGTCATTATTCTCATGTTTATGTGTGCAAAAGTGTTTAGAATCCATGTTAGGGACAACAAATGAGTATGTGAGTAAAATGGCGTGATGGATTGTTCATGTGTTATGTTTAAGCAACGTTGTAGCTTTCATGTGTAGGTTATAGTCATTGAACCATGTGAAACCAGCAACCTAAAGTATGATAAAAAGTTATGTATGTACTTAAGAACATGTGGAATCCATGCTAATTATGTTCCCCGTTCATGTATGTAAATTGTTCATGTCAATAGCTCTCACGTTTTGATTAAAGTCCCATGAGTGAATTGAATAGAGACCATGTGATAGGTGAATGTTATTTTTGAAATCTGAAAGCATGTGTTATGTATAAAATTGTAGAACCTTCATGATAGGTTGAAAACTTAAATGGATTAGCATGCTATGTGTTGTAAAGTGTAATGTGCGTGTAGAAACCACTAGGACTTGTACGTGTATATCATGCATAGTGTTACTTGCTGAGTCCCTGGACTCACTCCTTGCTTCGGCGTACAGGTATAGTTGGTGACACAGTACCCTCGGAGGAGGCAGCGGAGACGGACTCCGAGCGTGGAGACTAGCCAGTTTTGAGATCTTGTGATTGTGTACTTCTTAGTATGTACTTGGACATTGTATTAGAACTATCATTAAAAGAATGTAATATGTGGACATTTGTATTCTATTTCAGCAAATTAAATCATGTGAATTTTAGTTCCTTTTTGCAAATTGTAAACTGCATGTATGTTTAATGTGGATGATGAATGAATGGAGATAGTTCTCTTTTACTTCCGCTACTATGTTATTTATATTCGCGTGTATCTCAGCTGTTTGTATCGTTGGGTAAATGTCCCACTGTGGCTGGCAGCACTCGCTATACCGACGTGGGTTGGTATAACCGTACGGTATAATGAGGGCCGTCACAGAGATTGGTATCAGAACGACCGGTTGGATTACACATGAATATAACTAAGTCATCATCCCCATTGCATGCTAAGTATGTCCACATGTGTAGAAACACTAATAAGAAGTGAAAATAGATAAGAAAATGGTTAGAAAGCTTAGTAACCTAGCTCTAATAGTGGCTGAAATTTTATTACAGCCATGGCTTCCCGTTGACGACGTGGAGGTGCGCCAGCTCGCGACGACGAGCAGAGGCGTGAGGAGCGGGCGGAGCAGTAGGCCCCGGCCCACAGGGTCCTGTGCTTCCCCCACCCACCAGTGGATTATGGAGTGTTCATGCAAGGTCTGGTGCAAGCCATGCAGACCCAGGCACACACCCAGGCAGCACTCCAGGCCCAGTGGAGGCCCAGGTAAAATAATAAAACAACTAAGTAGTCTGCTATTTGAATTGTATGATATTGTGTTTATTGTATATGCTTGTTGTTTAATGTAGCAGGCTCAGGCCCCAGCTCAGGACCATGGTGGACCTTCCATCATGGAGCGATTCAAGAGGATGACCCCACCCTCTTTTAAGGGGGAGAGTGATCCGCTTTTGGCAGAAAGCTGGATGAGGGAGATCGAGAAAATCTTCCGAGCTATCAGGTGTCCTGACGAGGACAAGGTGACCTTAGCACCTACATGCCTTGTAATACCATCAAAGTTTTTTTTTTTTAAGACATTTGAATTTTTTTGTTGGTTTGAAATTTTTGAATTTTATGGTGTTTTGAAATATTCAATTTTTTTGTGTTTGAAAGTATTGATTTTTATGGATTTTGGAAATTATGAATTTTTATGGTGTTTTGAAAATATTCGATTTTGTGGTTTTGGAAAATATTTGATTTTTTTTTTGTTTTGGAAAATATTTGATTTTGTGATTTTTGAAAATATCTAGATTTTTTGTGATTTTTGAAAATATTTGATTTTTTTGTGTGATGATTTTTTTTTTGAATATTCGATTTTGTGTATTTTTTTATATTTGAGATATTGATTTTGAGATATTTGATTTTTATGGATTTTGGAAATTTATGAATTTTTATGGTGTTTTGAAAATATTCGATTTTGTGTTTTGGAAAATATTTGATTTTTTTTTTGTTTTGGAAAATATTTGATTTTGTGATTTTTGAAAATATCTAGATTTTTTGTGATTTTTGAAAATATTTGATTTTTTTGTGATGATTTTTTTTTTGAATATTCGATTTTGTGTATTTTTTTTATATTTGAGATATTGATTTTGAGATATTTGATTTTTATGGTTTTTGAAAACATTTAATTTTTTTTGTCATTTTGGAGCATTGTCATGCCATGGCGGCATTGAAATTATGAAGATTGATCGGCGAAGGGGTCCTTGTTGATTCCCGTGTCATTAAAGAATGCCTAGAGTAGGGTGTGTATTTTAACGTGGCGCCCACGAGCTAATTGCGCTTGGCTAACAGTGTAACCATCAAAGCCACGCCTAAAAAGACAACTTAAGTCTGATAAAAAAATAGGAGGCTTGGAGACAAGCTTGGATATGGGTATTCAAGGAGCTGGGTTCGACTTCCTTCTTGGCACAACCGTCAGAAGGTTCAGTCTCATTAAACACTTGGGCTTTTCCAACTATTTTGGAATCTTGAGTGATGACCATTGATTGGTAGGGACATGCGTACGCCCGGGTCCATTTGGATCTCCGCGGGGACTTTGCCACTCTTTGCCATGCCCTATTGACTTGGTTTGTCTTTGACTTTTGCATGCATACGACCGGGTCCATTTGGATCTCCGCGGGGACTTTGCCACTCTTGACATGCATTTTGGGACTTTTAGATTTTTTTGATTGGTCATTTGATTTGCCTATTTTTAAGACATCCCCTCCTTACGGAGTGCCTTGGGTTGATTGCTTTGCCCAGATTGCATCTACTACCCATACCTTGGCCGAATAAGAGGAGAGAAACAGACTTTGTGCCATTCAGGCGCGGCTGTGACGGTGACGGTGTCTACCGGAAGTAATCGGCTTAGGGCGCCGTGAAGTGTGTGCGGATGCCCATGCCCAGGACAAACTTTAATGACTCGGGAGAGAATGCGGGATTCCTGGCGTGGAGTTATCATAACGAAAAAAATGCTGGGACAACATGGCAATGCTAAACAAATATTCATCTTTTTAGGGATTTTTTTGACACTTGGTAGATAAAAATTTCAAAGTAAGAATTGGAGGATTAAAAGAAGACGAATGCCCATGCCCTGCACTAGGGCGAATGTGCCCTGCGTTGGGGGCGAGACTCGGGAGGTCTAAGGGAATTGACAAAATTCTTTATTAAAATAAAAAGGACACGTGCGAGAAGGGCCGAAGGACCCGATTGAAAAATGGAGGTGACAATAAAACAAAAGACGAATGCCCTGCTGGGGGCGAGACCCGGGGGGTCTACACGGATTTACATTTTTTATTCAAATGTAAAAACATAAGTGGGGACTAAAGCCCCTAAAGCAGTGCGAGAAGAGTCGAAGGACCCGATTAAAATGGAGGGGAGAGAAATGCGGAAAGGACGAATGCCCTGCTAGGGGCGGGACTCGGAGGCCTACAAAGGATTTACATTTTTTATTTGGAATTAAAATGACGAGTGGGGGCTAAAACCCCGAAAATAATGCGAGAAGGGTCGAATGACCCGATTGAAAACATGGGGGGAATGAAATACAAAAAGGACGAATGCCTGCTAGGGGCGGGACCCAGAGGCCTAAGAGAATTTACATTTTTTATTCGAATTTAAAAAAGTAAAGTGGGGACTAAAGCCCCTAAAACAATGCGAGAAGGGTCGAAGGACCCGATTAAAAGCATAGGGGTCAACATGAGAAGAATTATTTGAAGACTCCGGAGGGCCCGGAGGGGTTTGGCGGAAAAGGAGGGTGCGATGCCCTGAAGAAGGAACAAAATAATCCAGATGGCCCGGATAACATGAAGAAACAAAAGGGCCGCGAGGGGCCGACTGGAAAGGTGCACAGCGTAAGATGCTAAAAGATGTGCCGCGTGGGGCACTAGATGGACAAAAGTGGGCGCGATGCCCGGCGTACGCTAGAGGATCATAAAATAAATGGAAATAAAAAGCCTCTCGTGGGGAGGGAATGTGGAGAACCCACAGGTATGTGCTAAGCAGAAAAGATGATGATTCGA
Organism: Colocasia esculenta; assembly: GCA_014218235.1. NCBI lineage: Eukaryota > Viridiplantae > Streptophyta > Magnoliopsida > Alismatales > Araceae > Colocasia > Colocasia esculenta. Next base: position 202,015,318 of record CM024753.1, read on the forward strand.
AAAAAGAGGGGGGTGAAGGTCCCCTAGCCTTTTACCGTGCCCGGCGATCTGGGTTTTGGCTTGGGGGTCGGAGTTCGTACCCTCAAGTACCTCCTCACATATCTTGCCCAGCAGGCAGATGGTCTTGCTCTTCTCGCAGAGACTGAACGGCTCTCAAAGATTAAAGAAAAATTGTTGACTTCTGACGAAAATTCAATAAACAGTGATAACTCCCTTGGAATAAAATTCAATGAAAAAGTGGGGAGTGCCACCGGTAATGTCAGAAGCAACGATAAAGGGACTGTGCCCAAGGAATGCGTCGTGTGACATAAGAGGGGGAATGCCCCTTGGGTGGTAGATTGTGCCAATGGTTTGGCTTCGAAGTGCGTGTGCACAATCTGCATGGTTGTTGCCTCCACTGGAGTGGAAAGGTTCAACAGTGGTAACTCCCTTGAATTATAAGTGAATGGAGGAGTCGGGAGCCCCACTGGTTGAGTTAGAGGCAACAATGAGGGGCTCGTGCCCAGGGGTTGTATGGTATTTGAGATGGAAAGGGGCACGACCCCTTGAGTAATGGATTGTGCCAAGGATTTGGCTTTGGCGTGCGTAAGCATAATCTGGATGATTGACCCCTTCACTGGAGTGGGAAGATTCACAATGATAGTATACGGGGTCATGAGAGCCTGGAGGGAGAGATTCCCTATGAGTACTCGAAATCGGCGTTGGCTGGCAACTTGAATGATTGGCATATTTTTAAAAGAGGGCCTCTCGACGGTCGAAATTGGAAGGAAGGACTTCCGCTCAGTACAAATGCCCGGTATACGAACAATGACCGGCATGCAGGAAATGTGATCATGATGTTTAGAAAACATGCCCGGTCGCGGGACTGGAATGATTGGCAGAGAGGACTGCCGCTGGGAAAATATGCCCGGTATGCGAACGATGACCGGCATGCGGGGGATAAAATCGTGAAATTCAAAAACATGTCCGGTCCCGGGACTTCCTTCTTTTGTTGCTGACGCTTCTTGCTCCTTAAAGATTTGCCCATGCTCCGGCGAATGGGAGTGGGGGTGGATGGAGTGGTTGTAGTGGTCGATGGTAATGCCAGTAGTGGCGTGATGGGAGGCTGTATGGCTGGTGTGGTGGGTGTAACAGCAAAGGGTTGCTCGGGTGCAGTTGCCAAGGGTGTTGGCGGTGTGGGATCAGTGATAGTGGGTGTGATGGTAGGCTTGATAATGATGGGTTTGATGGTGGTGGATGGTAGTGTGGGAGGTGTAGGTAAATGGCGTACAAACATGACCTCGGAAGTCTCACCTTCGTAACACCAAGTGGTTTCGCGGGGTGGTTGGCGGTTGGCAACTTTGACCCGAGCAACGGGCTGTGGGGGTGGTGGAGTAGGTGGTGGTGTTGGTATGGGAGCCGGAGCAGGTGCAACGTAGGGTGCAGGAGCTTCTTCATAAAAGATAGGGGCACCATAGGGCCCAGTTGGAGGTTGATAAGATGTGGATGTGGTATAGTGAGATGGATAGTGGATGGCGTCCACTGATTCGTTCTCTCTCGATTTAATTTGATCAAACAGTTCTACGATCGGGGAGTCCATTAAATGGGCTTGAATGTAACGTCCCCGCTCGTAGAGCTCCTCCATGGAGGTGATTTGATTCATGGCCAGGATGTGCCTGAACCTCTCGGAGTAGAGTTTGAAATGATTATTTTGATTTGCTCTGACTCCGAGAGCTCACGCTGCAATTGAGCGGCCATTGACCTCCAACGGTCAGCAAATTGTACAAAGGCCTCGTCAACCCCCATTATTTCGGATGTGAGATCCGTGATAGAGAGATAGGAGCTGACGCGGTCTTTGTACCTCTGAAGGAATTTCTTGTGCAAAGAGCGGAAGTCTCCTGCCTCACTTGGCTCTAGGGTGTAGAACCATTCGAGCGCAGGGCCGTCAAGAGATTTTCTAAATAAATATGCCAACGTGACGGGGTCACGTTGCCAACGGGATGACTCATAGAGAAACTCTTTGATATGAATGTAGGGGTTACCCGTGCCATTGTACAGTCGGTACGACGGCATCTCCGAAGGAGGAACGTAAATTTTTGGGAGAGCCGGCATGGCGGCAACGGGGTTACCCTTGGAATTTGAAAATTCATTGATTTGATTCTCCAGAGTGTTCAATCTCCAGAGAAGAGCATGTTCTGGAGAAGTGAGGGGTTGCTGGGCCTGTGAGGAAATATGTGGGGGTGGCCTGGAATAGGTGGGCCTCCCCAAGGGACGGTCTGTACGGACCGGAGCACGGGAGTGCAAATGGCCAGGGGGCCGGGGTGATGAAGAATGTACAGGGGTATGTGGTGAAGTCGCCGGAATATACATAGGCGGCTGCCTGGGGGACGGAGAAGAAGAAGGAGTCGCAGCTGGAGTCACACCCTCAACTAAAGATTGTATCATATAAAGCTGTTGAGGTGTGAGCTGATCTAGTGCATGCAGGACATGCTGGACAGTGGAATCGTGGTGGGGGACAGGCTCTTGACGGGTTTTGATTGGTGGTAAATGTGAGGGGACATTAGATAGATTAGTGCACGGTGTGCGCACATAATCATAGGAAGTGAAAGGCTGCCCCTCACGGTGGTGAGATGGATGGACATGGGATCGAAAAGACTGGACACTTGAATTATCCTCATAGCCCATGTTAAGATTAGCATGATAATACGGGTCCATTTTTAACAAGGCAATAAGCAAACAAGTTGAACAAGGATTAGCCAATCAATATGCAGTTCAAACAAGTTGTAATGCTTAGCGCTTGTTTTAAGAGTTACACAATTAATTAAATAGATTGAAAGATATTGTGTCACTCCAGGTGAGCTCCTAGTTGGGTAGAAGATGAGTACTTCGGGATACAACTAGAATCACCTCTCACCACGCAATGGGATGTCTAAACCCGGGTCACCAGTAAAGGGTACCGCCTGCTCGGTCCGCCGTGAGGGAATCCACGAGGTACGGAGTCTTATGGGGTTCCGGAAGAAGGTTCACTAGTCCAAAGGGATGGAATGCCCAATGGAGGTGTGTGGAGCCTAGGAAATGAGGGAAGGAGGTCCCCCGACTGATGCAAAAAACGTCCGCAAATATAGCAATTTATAGCACAAATGGCAGAAGTGGATGTCTCTGTCAACAGTTAAAATCGTGACGAGCACAGCCGCCGTGACTAAAAAACGCGTCCAGTCACCGCGACGCGAAAATGAAAGCCCGCGCGAGGTCCCTGTGGACGGCCACTGTAAACAAAAACACGTCGACTTCAGCCGCCGCGATAATAAGCATGCACTAAATCACGTCCACTAGGTTGGACGTGTATCAACTCAGAACTCCAGACTCCAAAAAATCAGAAAAAGGCACCCAAAAATGCGTTGGCTGTCCCGGACGCGATTCAAGGCAGTAATGCAGAGCGCAAATTTTTTTTTTACAAACTAGATGTATAGAAGCATACACACACACATATGAAATAAAAACTTAACTTCTTAAACACTAATGACTCAACTAATCAACTTAACTAAACATGGATTTAAATAAATAAAAAATGGTAAAAACACAATAAAACAAAAACGCCCTGTGTGGCAAAAAGTGGCACACGTGGGTGCCAAAATGTAACGCCACGTGGGGCGTAAAAAGAGGTACCCGAACTGAAATTAAGAGTGTCCCACCGTGATCGCCAATTTGTAGACTGTGTTTTCTTCCCCCTTTTTAGGGGGGGAAGAAGAACACGGTTCACAAAGAAAATGTGCAGAAAATGACAAAAAAAATAAAAGAAAAGGATCGTGATCGCCAGGTACTTTTCCTAAAAAGCACCAAAAGTATGGACGGGTAGGAAAGGAGGTGATGTGTACCTTTCACCCGTAGAAAGATCGCGTAGCGGGAAGATGTGCGTTGGCTCTTTCCTCCTCCTTCTACGGTCGACCGGCAAAGGAGATTCAGCTCGGGTACCTAAAGAGAAAAGATAACAAAACAAGAAGTGAAAATGGATTAGAAGGCGTGTAGTAAAGAGGCCTTAAAAAATAGAGACAAAAGACATAAATGAAAACGGGATAACGCACCTTTTGGTGGCTTTAAAACCCCTAAAAAAGGTGTGTAGTGTGCATGCATGCAATGTGAAAATGAAAAGAAAATGTAAAGGACCACGTGGGGTCTGGAGGAAAGAAAAGCGGGGTGCTTCCCCGAGGAGGCCGGACGGCGTGACGATACTGTGGAGGGCAAACGAGAGGAGGAGGACGTGGAAGGCGTGGCTCCCGGATGTGCGTGCGATGGAGAGAAAGACGGCGACGTCGGGCCGGAGACGAGGACGGGGATGGCGAGGAACGCGAACGGCGACGTCGGGCCGCCGGATGGAGAGGATTCCCTCACTTCCTCTCTCTAAAAAGCCTCTCTCTCTCTCTAAAAACTCTCTCTCTCTCTCTCTAAAAACCCCCGGCCGAAAACCCAAATGAAAGCCCCCCTTTTGGAAAGAAGGCTGCTGGTTGAGATTTAAGGTTCTGGGTCAAAATCGCGTCCAGGACAGCCGCCGCTTTTAAGAAGGTCGATTTGATAAGCGCGAATTGCTGAACCGTCTTAAAATCGCATCCAATACAGTAGACGCATTTTATGCTCGCATGGTTTCGAGGCAATCGACTCCCCTGCGCGCTGTCAGCCGACAGGACGTTGATGTGACTTTTCTGAATCGCGTCCAGTAGAGTGGACGTCTTTTAATGTTCTTCCAAGAAACGCGTCGACCAGAACGGACGCGAATAAAGAGATAGGTCGGCGACTGGTTTAGCGACGGAATAGCGACGGAAAGCTCATGAATTGTGTTCACCGAAATCGACGCCTTTTGATGTTCTTCAAGAAACGCGGCGACCGAAGTGGACGCGAATTTGGAAGGCGGTTCAGCAACAGAATATTTTGTCATCGCTAATCAGCGACAGATTAGCGACGGAAATTTGACCGTCGCTATTCCCCGTCCTCTCCGTTGGTACCCTTTCGGCATCGTTAATCTGTCGCTGATTGGCGACAGATTAGCGACGGAAGTTTGACCGTCGCTGTTCCCTCGCTGAATGCCCTTTGTGACCAGACCCCTCTTAGAGGAAGCACCAAGGAAAAATGGGTGATTTAAGAAATATCGGAAAAACACTCTTTCAAGGCAAAATGAGGGTTATTTGGGCGTTACAGTGCAACTCGATGGAAAATTCGCGTGTCTACAGTGGGTAAGGAGGTGAACCACCTCAAAGCTTCCCCTTCTAACGATTGTTGGAAGAGGTGAACTAAAAGGACCCTATCGTACATCCATCGGTGGGAATCCATGGTGAATCCAACAAGATGGAATTGAGGATCAGAGGTCCCGTCGTACTTGCGGTACTTCGGGGCCTTGAAACCCAGAGGGAAATAAGCATTGGGAAGCTTGCAGTAATTTTGGAGGGAATGAGGCTTTGAAAGGGACAGGGATTCAGCCAGAAGCTTCCTCACAAGTCCCTCCACCTCCGAACAGGGGATGGATTCGGATTGAGCGGGGGGTGTGGGCTGAGCATAAGAAGGAGTTGGGACCGGAGTAGGTAGAGGAGTGGGTGGAATTGGAGTGGAGAAGGGGACAGGAGAGACGGGAACCCGTGAAGGGGTTGCAGGCCTAGGAATGGGCCTGGATGAGGAAGCTTGAAAGGGGGAAGGGGAAGGAGAGGAAAGAGGCTGTTGCCCGGACAGTATGCTTGGAGAGCATCGAGATGATGTCCTCGGGCGAATATCGGGAGAGGAGTCTTGAGAATTCAGGATCATCTTGGGTGTTCTGAGCATAAGTGGGGTTAACCCTCAAAATCACACTCCCTTCAAAGTCAGCTTGAGAGGAAGAAGAAGAATGGACTACCCTTCGGGGTGGTTGTTGGTGTCAACCATCCCAACAAACACATGAATGTTGTCTTCATATTCAAACGCAGGATTATCAGCCATGTTCAATGAGTCCAACCAAGTGTCCATTAGCACATAACCTACTGATTTTAGAATAGTTTGAGTTGAAGTGATTACACTGTTTAAGTGAGAAATGTAGATTTCTATCAAACAACATTTTCAAACAACGTCCCCAAAGTTTTAAAAATCAGAATTGTGTGTTAACTTGACTTGAAAAGGCCATTCACTCAAATCTAACTCAAACTCGGGTAGATAGGCAAGCTAACAGGGAGGGTAAAGGTCCTCCTGCCCTGTACCGTGAGGGAATCCACGGAATTAGGAACTTACAGAGTTTCCTTCGGAATCAACCTGATTTACCTGAGAGGGAATCCCCGAGTAAAAGGTTGTGAACCGAAGAAGGGTGATCCTAGAATGTGAGGGGAGGTTAGAAGAGGTGAGAAGAGTGACCCCCCAATGACTGAGGACCGTCAGTGACAATCAGTATGTGAACAGAAATGAAAATCAAAGCAAAATAATAAAAAAACAGTGAAAAAGCATGCTTCTGTGAAACTAAACGGCACAGGGGTTGACGCCAAGTTCATCATAAACATGTCAACGACATGATCGACTGACGCTAATAATAAGTAGACGACAACAACATTGGACGCTAACAGAAACTAAACGACAGGAAAGGTGGACGTTTACCTGAGTAAACGGCAAGATCGCTTGCCGTCTACCTGGCCGCAGTAAGACCACAGTGGCAGAAGTTGTCCCACCGTGATCTCCAGAAGAGAGCTGTGGACGCCTGTTTTCGCGCTGTCTCCGGCTGACCTCTGGATCTCCCGGATGCTCGCGGATGCCGTCGAACTCTCGTTGACGATGAAGGGGTCGCTGGTTGACCTCGTTGACCCTCTGGTTGGCTTGGTTGACTTGGGGGTAAACAAGAAAAACTAGCAAAATGAAAGGGAGTACGTGATCGCCAGGGCCTTACCTGTGCCCAAGGAAAGTTGGTATCACGTCGGTGTGGTCGCCTCGCGCAGCAGATGGAGACGGGGCTTCAAGTTCTCCTCCTTCAGCCGGCCAAAGGAGAAGAGCTCCACAGTCTTCTGCGAAATGTTCCTACCACGAAAAGACACTCTATAAGTCTAAGGAAAGAGTAGTAAGTGCTCAAAACGTGAAGAGACAGCCCAAAAGGTGAGTCTCGTACCGGTTGCGGACTTGAGAAGAGGGGTGGCCAAGTGCTATGACCACCCTTCTTCCCTCCTTTTTTGGTTGGGAAACCCCTTTCTAGGTGTGTAGGGAAAGGACCTACGTTCCTAGAGTGAGTGGGAAAGGGAATATGACATGCAAATAACTAAATAGTAAAGAAAGAAAGAGAGAGGGAGGGAGGTGTAGATCCTCGTTTGATGGCGTTGCAGCTCCTTACAAGGCTCCTCCAGCTCGGGAAGAAGCCTCCTAGACGTCCCAAGTGTTGAGAGAAAGAAGAGTTGGAGTTGTGGAAACTTGGGTGCAATTTCTCTCTCTTCTCTCAAAGCATCAGTATGTGGATGTCCAGCCTCTCCCCCCTTTTTCTCAGAGGGCTCAAGGGAAGGTTATATAGACAGTGGAGCTCGGGGTTAGAATGCCTAGGATGCTAAGTGTGAAAACACACTTGCACACATGGCAATCCATGTATTAAAGCTCCAACCAATGGGGGAAGGCCAAGTAGGCTTTTTACTGAGTCAAGGGGGTGCCAAGGTGGCCCATATGCCCGTGGGAACGGCCCCATGCGGTGCATGGGCGAGAGAAAGGCGCAAGTGGGCAATATTCTCGAGGTTGTTGCGCAAACCAGGTAAACCAGGTTAACGTCCAGCGATTCTGTCATGTCCCGACATTTAATATATCTATAAATGCCGGAACGTGAACAAACGAGAAATCAAGAATACAATTGAACTAACTGAATAGGACATTTGCTCAGAGGCTTCACTAAAAAAAATAAAAATTATTATTCATCATTCAATAGATGTTACATGATTTCTGATTTACAATGTCAAAAATAAAATACCGCAAAGGTTGGTCTCTCCACACACCAATCCCGAAGTCCCGCCTTCGAAAATTGTAGATTACCTGAAAATTTAGGATTTGGTGAGCTAACTAGCCCAGTAGGATTCAATTCCACAAATCAGAAGGGACTAAGGTGTATAACATCAAAGTAGAAAACTTGCTTATTGTCAACACTGAATATCAAAAATGAATGAACACGTATGTCAATTAGATGATACACGAAGAGCAGGAATAATGTGAAAGCATGATCAAAAATTCAAGAGGAACTTAGGTTCTGATTCGATGTATAATCACACACACACATGTATGTCATGATGACTAATCAAGCACTTAATGATGTAATGCCAAACATCCACTTATCCTTTATCGTTCCGCGCGGCCACTTAAACGAATTTATGTGATCCTCCCAGGACTGGACCAGCCCCTTATTTGCCAGGCATAATTCTTAAATTGAGTCTGAGACTCACCAATTGTCATCACCACACTCTTATCCTTGTAATGAATCAAGGAAATACAAGGATTTACTCATGAATCACACACAAGAATTAAGGAACTCTGTTCCTTCACTAATTTTAGAATTTGAGAATCTCACAAGAATAATTTTTTCGGAACTTGTAGTAATAACTCAAGGTAACAAGGAAGATAACTTGACTGATTTAATAGATATTTAGGTGGTGGAAATCACAAAACTTAGGTGGACTATTAGTTGGAACAATAGGATAAGATTTGTATCAAGGGATGGATAAAAACAAGAGCTGGAAACACAGCACTGTCAGCACCTGTCGACAGGCACAAGATTGCTGTCGACAGAGGCTGGTTTCCAGAACTGGAATACCAGGACTGTATGTTCCTGTCGACAGCAAGCTATGGGCCTGTCGACAGCAAGACACATTGTTGCTTTTCTGGTTTCTGGCTATAAGTGTCTGTCGACAGCCAGCAGTTCATCTGTCGACAGATCTTGTGTAAACTTTCAGAAAGGCATTAAAATCCACTCTAAATGGTTCTCCAAATTTACTCTATCACTCCTAACATGATTAGGACTTAATCCAAACATAATCTTAGCCTCAAACCTGAAGCTATCATGACAAGAGAATGAAAGATGAAAACATGTAGTGTTGTTCGTATGGTTGTTCTTTCAAGAGGGCAAACTGAAAGGAGAGCTCAAGGAAAATGGATTGGAAAGTCTTTCTCTTAAACTCTCTTCTCTTTTCACTAAACACTTGTCAAGTTCACACACTTAAGACCTCCATGATCTCTTAATATTTCAATTTCACGAGGGAGAAAGAACCGTCATGGTTCTGTCTACATTACACAAGAGACTTGATATAACTTCAGATTTTGATCAAGTTGAAGAAGGAAGGAACAATATGTGACCTCCCATGGATCAAAACTAACTAAAACATGATGAGGAATATAGTTCTATCATGAACATATTCTCAGAATTTACAGAGTAATAGACACAAGGTAGATTCATTTCAAACAATGAAACCAAGGGTGGAAAGTAAGAGATTTAGGAATTGAATCCTACAGACACACAACTAAAACATAATTACAAGAGAGGGACACATAGTTTTCTTAAGAATTCCCAAGTTCAAAGGTAGATATGAAGGTGTTCCTGAATTCTTTAGCAAATGTAGGAAACAAGAATTTAGAAAAGAGTGAGAAAGGAAGAGAATCCAACCTATACACAAGATTATAATTAAAGACATGAGTGTTGATTAGCAACCATGATGAACTCAACAGTACAGAAGTAATCAAACAAGCTGACTAAATCCCATGTTCTCATGAGGTCAAGATGGCTATTGAATTCCAAGATTTAGTAAGGAAGGGGAAATAGAAGATAGTGATCAAAGATTGAATCCTACCTAATTAACAAGATAAACCTTCACTTGTTCTTGACGAATGAATCCACACCCAGCAAGAGAAGAGTGGGAAAGGAAGAGAATTCTACCACAACACACGATGCACACAAGCTTCTAGAAGTACTTATGGATCTCAAACAAGAAATTGAGAGCTTGTACACTTAACAATAAGTTTTATAGCTTGTTCAAGGGTAAGAGTAAGAGAGGTATGAAAGAATTGAATCCTACCAAACTTGCAGAAGATGAGGCCTTCCCTTTGAAGGATTCACAGCCAACAGGAAGAAGATAGCACTGGGGTGCAATTGCTGCAGTCCACGAACGGCTACAACCTGTAGCTCCTCAGGCACGACCAGTGGAGGCTGCAGCTTCAGTAGTAGCAGCTCCCCCACATCAATGGAAGCAAAAGAAACAGCAAGAACAGGGGTGGGTGCAAGAGCAGCTGCTGGGAAGGTATGTTCGAAGGCTGTGGGATGGCTTTTATAAGCCCAACAAGTCTCTACGGCAGAAGGCACGTTGGCACTAGAGGTGTCATGGTATAAACCATGGAGTTTTCACCATTGACACGAACACCATGCACACTTCCAAGCTTTCTAGGCAAGGGGTTAACGTGTGAATCCCCTACGTAGGTGAGGTGGCTATCCCAGCTCTCACACGTAGGCACACAAAATTTCCCAGAAAATTCCATACGTAATTCTTCTTAAATCAGCTGGTCACTTGTCCCTTCCGTAAACATGTCCAAACAGTGTCCATTGTATTGAAATTTCAACCATAAGCTAATGTTATGATTTTACAAATTATGGTGATTTTTATTTAATTTTTAGATTTTATTTTACACTAGGTGAAAAATCACCCGAAAAATGGTCGCGGCGACTGTACCTTGAAATCCGTACGTCGAAAAATTCAGATAATTACATATTTAATTTCTCCACATTTTTCTGGAAATTATGATATTCTCGGATTTTTATTTCGTTGTCGTTTTCCGGTATCGTCCTGTGGAGGCACGCACTTCGAGGTACGATACTGGGAAAACGATCATTACCACTAATTAAGTCTATCATCTAATTATCACAATTTAATAACAATCTTAAGGTATTTTAACCAAATTATTTCTATTTTCTTAACACTTTGAATTTCTGGGGCGTTACAGATCCTGCCGCCAACCGCATGCAGACGTCCAGGGATGTGGACGTCTGTATGGGTCAACGTCAAGGGGGCTTGCCGCCAACCAGTAGTCGGCGGCCATCGATGCTGCCGTCTACATGACATCCGAGGCAAGTCAACAAACGGTCAAACGAGGCTTATTGGGCCAAAGAGCCACGCGGGGATAGGCCAAATCTCGCGTCTACAACAACGTCTGACATGTATTGAAGGAATGGTTCAGCATACGTAGTGAACGTACGTGACATGAACAGGGACATTTCGGCAACCACCAGAAACAGATGCAGCGCCCAACGTAACGAATAGCTAGAGCCGAGCAACGACAAACGAACAATGACAAAAGAGTTGGAAGTTTCTATTACTAATGATGAGGTACATTGGAGGGCTTACCACCATGTACAGTCACGAGGCATTTAGTCAACTACGACGTCGTCAGACGCAACGACCTGAGTCTCGGTAGTAGCGGCTTGATCGGAAGCAATGATCGTGGCTGCCTCATCAGCACTAGGCACCGCCTCGGCCGCAGCAGTCTGCGCCTCGTCGGATGCTTCGGCTTGGCCATGAGCGTTTCCGGCATCCTCGTCCGCAGCATCTTCCAGACCCGACAGATCATATTCGGGACGCAGTTCTCGGATGCGCTTGATGCAGTGGTCGTATCCCGCCTAGAAAAGCCTGTCAACCTCTTCGTTCAGTTCCTCGGAGTCGTGGTACTCTGTAATAATCCTTTCACGCTCCTCCTCGGCCAACCTCGAGCTCTGAGCCCTGGCTGCTTCGAGCAACTCTTCCTTCGTGCGAAGAGTCTCTTTGAGGTCCTCAGTCGCCCGTGCCATCCGTGCGGCATCTTCCTCGGCTCTCTTCGCCTTCAACCGCTCTGCGTCCAGGAGCTTCTCGGCATCCCTAGCCCTCGCCTCGGCTTCCTTAGCCTTGCTTGTGGCCTCACGAACTCGCTGGTCGGCCACCACCTGGGACTTCTCAGCCTTCTTGAACAAGGCCCCAACCAGGCCCAATTGAGTCTGCACTGAACCGTAGAATTCCTCCACGATCTCGTTGGCTCGCTTGGCCGAGAACTGGGCTAACATTCTCGTCCGGGTCGCCCAACGAGCCCATTCAGTAGCAGAGAGATCCTTCGTGCGCGCCGACGACGGCTGAGGGCTCGCGGCATGCGGGTCTGCGGTCGGTTGTTCTGATGGCTCGCGTCGTCCTTGAGACGACGTCGGATGAGGATCCAACGATCGGCGCTTCATCCCCCGACCTGCATTATCAGGTTCCTCCCTCGGACGCTTCAGTGGCCTACTGGCGCTCTTCTTTCCACGACTCACGAACCTCTTCGCGGCTCGGTCGGCCAATGAGGTGTTACGTTCTTGGACAACGTCAAGAGCGGTCGACGACTTACCCTTGTCAGCCATCGCTGCGAGAGGAAGACAGTGTTTAGCTGTTTAGCCACAAAACACGAAAGTGTAACGTCAAAAAGGAAATGACCTTTGTAGGCCTTGGCAATCAGTTTGAACAATTCATCGAGCTGAAACAGGTCGGGTGGATCCAGCACCTGTAAAGAGTCAAACTCCGCAAGCTTGGACTCGATGAGGTTCGGAGCTCGGAAGGCTTTTTGGTGAACATTCACTCCCGACCAGGTGGTCGGAAATGGCCACCCCCGTCGGGCTATGAACAAAAACAAATTGCCTCTTCCAGTTGTGAACAGAAGAAGACATTCGACCGAGGATTTGTCGTCCAGATCGAGCTGCGAAATACAGCCAGTCCCCGAAAGCTTTAACCGAGAAGCAATAAAAGAAAAGGCGTATGGTCGGAAGGACCAGAGCACAAACCGCCAGGAAGCCGACAACCGACCTCCATGAATGGGTCAGTTGCGACGAAGTGACTCCTAGCTTGAAGAGGAGAAGGATAGCGAAGGGATGCAAAGGAAGGCGGAAGCCAGCTCGAACGGCCTCAGCATAAATACAGGCGCCACCCTCTGCTATGTAGTGGGCACGGAGCTGACTCGAGTGATACATGGAGTAACCCTCCGGAAACACTAGTCCAGGGTGAGTTTTCATCCACACGAGGGTCACGTCGCTAGTTTCACATTGGGCATCGACAATGTTTTCGGCCGGCCGACGAGCTCCCGAGGTATGGCCAAAAGGATCCTTGGGAACGTAACTCCCAGGATCAACAATGAAGCAATCATCAGAATGGTTGACGGCTCACCGTCAAGCCGAGGAGAGTGGGGCGTTCCATCAGAGGAAACCGCCCCTGCTGAGTGAGAAGAGTTCTCGGAAGGAGAACCCCAGACGACGAGCCCTCGCGGAGACGAGGACCAGAGGAGGAAGACGCAGAACTTGAAGACATGCTTATCTCTAAAGGAAGCAAGCGGAGATCAGAAGTAGTTGAAGCTTAGGCAAGGGACGTCGAAGCAACTATCGTCGGCACATCGGCAGGTCGCCTAGTGGATGCTCGCGCACGAGGACAAGGGCGATATTTCGGCAGCAGACTCCAGTATTTATAGAACTGGGGGGCCAATCGAATCCAACGGCAAAAAGCCAACCTCCAATGCAAGTGGTTGAGATCGGCCCACGTGCCATCACCAGATTGGCAATGGAATCGACCACCCGGATTCCGATCAGCGCGAGCGGCGAGGAGCGCATGATGACGCTCGAAAGACGAGGTGGCGAAAGTACAACGGCACGACATACGAAGCTGCACGCGACGGCTCGTCAGATGATGAGACGTTCGGCGACTTTGACAAGGCCACGCACCCTTTCCATAAGGCGGCTTCTGACTACAGGGTGACGTGGTGTCCTGATGGGCCACATACATCAGCCAAGCCACGTGACAAGGTACGTGTTTCCAGCAGAGAAATTTAGCTTCACCTCGGCCCACGATCACGGTCCGATCTGAACCTAGGGGGCCAGTGTTACGGGGGTTTCCAGGCAGGTCGGCTAAACTGAGGATGGCCTACTGCATTTGAAGATAGTCCGACATTCCATAGCTTTGGCTGCTCGGTTCGGATCGGCAGAGTCGACGAGAATGACGAGGTGTCCGAACTAATCAAGGTATTCTCATCAAGTCGGACCTCGGATCAGCCGACCTCAGTAAGGCCATTGGTCGATATCTTACCTACGGCCTCACCAAGTACGTCAGCTACAGCTCTGGTCTATACGTCCCGGGCGTCTGCAGCTCGGCCCAGGCGGGCCTGTCTATAGCTCGGCCCAGGTAGTCTTGCGAATCCGACCACAAGGGAGCTCACCGTTTTGCACCTCGGGTCATCGAAAGCTTGGGTCTAGCCGACCTAGAGCTCGGCCCTCTCATGTGCCCCATCATAGCCCACACGGTCAACAGGCAAATAGGGCAATGACCGAGAGTCACGGAACCGCAAGTCACGGCCATTAAGGCCACGATCTCAGCAATCAGGCCTACAGGTGGCAACCACGATCATCGCAACTCAGCAGAAGTAACGACACCCAATCCGGCGGGAATCTCGGTAACTCCCAGCGAGATTGACGGCTCGTCCAGCTCACACGTACGTGTCCTAACACTATATAAAGGGTAGACACTCCACAGGCAAAGGTACGCTATTCTCCCTCCATGCTAGGCCATATTGATCGGCTGGAAACTGACTTGAGCGTCGGAGTGTCTCCCCGCCGAGCCCCCTCGGCGGGCTTTGCAGGTCAGGTCGTGAGCTCGAGAGCAGTGTCACGCGTCGGTCAAGCGCGCCTCAAAAGGGATTCATCGGCTTGGTCGTCTCGGCTCAATATGGCGAGAAGCGCCTCAACAGTCACCTCGCCAGGAGCCGACCTATGTTACCATAACAGTAACAACCTTAATCCGAGTAAAGAGTGAGGGAGTTCATGTGGAGAGAGAGAGAGAGATGGCAGTGCTGTCTTGTGGCGACACATGTCTCTGTCTTTAAGGTGACCATGGATAGGAGAGAATCATAGGTTTTGATATGAGATTAATCCCCCATTGGGGAACCTTTGACCTTGCTTCCTTCTACCCCAAGTTTATGTTGCCTATCAAATTCTATATTAAATGTAGTGAAAATATATATATGCGTATAAATAAAATCTCAAATAGGGACAATATCTCTTAGAGAACACATTGAAATTTCATGTATCAACATTGACGTCGTTTGTAGGAACCGAACAAAAAATCATATACACTTTTATTTTCACTAGGAAGGCTAGGTAAAAATATAGTTTAATCTTATATTGAATATAGTAAAAATAAATATATATTTATAAACAAAACTCATTCATCTTCTCCTAAGATAACCTCTTTTCCTAAGAAAAGTAGGAAACATCAAATAAGAATAATATATTTCTGGGAGGTACACTAAAATTTTACCCATCAACAAATCAAAACCAAATCCATACCGTCATTATAACTGTAAATTTTTTCATCATCTAATTAAGAAGAAAAAGTAATTTAAAATCCCTCTTACGTACCGAGTAAGACGTTGGCTCTCATTTTAAACATCTCTTGGCGTTACTTGTTTCCGAATTATATAACTATGCATGGATATTAGTTCTGTAAAAGAGGACTGAAAAGACCAAGTGCTGCCACCACTCCACTTTGCATCCCTCACACCTGGATGGACTCCACACACTAGAAAGGCGAAGCACCAGTACGTACTTGATTCATCTATGTATGTATGGTTCTCCCTGCACTCGGTTTAGCTCCTCATAAAAACTGCACCTAGATCTGCACCACATACACCAACACAAATATCCTTATTGCATGCTGAAAGATGCGGTACTTGGGATCTCTCCAGGAAACCCTGAACGCGCTCCAGCAACCGCGCCCAGAGAGGATCCAAACTCTCTGAAAAGAGCGATCCGCCTTTCTGAGACAAGGGGAGAGCTTGATCAGCTCTATATTTAAAGAACGTCGTAATAAGAATCACATGGTCGACCACGAGTGTTTGGTCTTCTTCCGTACCGAGACCCCATCGCCTTTCTCGCCGAGTCGAGGGCGACATGGCAGCGCTCGTCGCGGCCGTCCTCCCCTCCCCCCCGCGCTCAAAACATAGTTACATGTAGAGAGATCGTAAACACCGAGGCGAAAGCCTTGTGGCAAGCGCATGATGCTTCTCATAGGGGAATCTATGTGTACTATGTTGCAACATTAATTAGCTTAATCTAATTGCCAGCTGGTAAACTCCATTAATTGTATCATCTGTACTGTACTATACCAGTACATATATGTATTATGGAGCACTGCTCAGGCTTTCTTGGTGTGCCGCTCCCGTCAATATCGATCCAGTATAGGTCTTCTCTTAAGCTTCGGCATGAACATATATGGAAGATGAGCTGTTCACCCTTGCATGCACGAGGACATGCATGAATGTGGTATATTTAGGCGAGAGGCTAGCCTGGGCATTCCAGATGATCATGTTTAGGAGGTTGAAGTCGTGCATGCATCCATGCACCAGAAAGAGAACAAAATATGCTTGGTAACTTGGTGATGTTGTCCTTTCTCCGTGGCCAGTAGATATTGGGGCGGGTGGGGCATCGACAGTGACAGATTTAGAAATTTTATTCAGTATAGATGTTATTTTAAACAATTATGATGCATTTATAGATTTTGTTTATAATCTAATGAGATTACTCTTTAAAAAATCTAATTAAAATTAATTTAATAAAAAATCTATTTTTTAATAAAAATTTAAAAATCTAACAAAGTCACATGATCTCACTGGAACTAAACTAGATCCGTCCATGGGCTCAAACATGAGACAGGACAGAGTTTCTTAGTAATCTTAGACCATTGAACTATACAATCAAACCAAAACTTGTTGCTGTTAGAGATGTGCAATAGAGCAAGTTCTTGGTATTGTCTCACAAGCCAACCTAAATGGTAATTGGACAGATACCTTAGAAATTTTTAAAAAGAGAATGTTTATTGCATTTGCATATTACACTTTAAATGCAACATGACTAAACAATAGTCTATGTAGCACCCCTCACATGAGGAGTGATAAAATGACAATCCAATTGTTAGATGTCACATGGACTTATTACCTAATCATATTACACTTAAAGTGCAATATGTAAGTGCAAAAAACCTTTCTCTTTTAAAAATACACATTTGAGAAATTAGATCCCTCACAACTCTCTCATCATATCACCTAGTAAAATGTCTAGATATGCTTTGTAGAGGCCGACGTCGTTTGTATTAATAGAAGAGATAATGATGAAAGATTTAGTAGTTATGGCCAAATGGGTCAATCTAAAAGTTACATTGATCAGAAGGCTGAAATATCCTTATCAAGTATCCCCGACCCCAGTACTATTCACATGATCAGGATGTTTCTAACTTTTGGTTACGGTGTGCTTCTAAAATTATATATTATATATATATATATATATATTGTTTTTTTGTACTTTCACATTGTACTTTAAGTGTAATGTGACTAAATAACAAATTAATATATATTTAACAATTAGATTATCACTTTATTACACTTCATGAGAAGGGTATCACATAAACTATTATCTAATCACATTATACTAAAATGTAATATACAAATACAATAAATCTTTCTCATATATATACACACACTTATGTTTACCTTAAGTGAATAAGACTGTGAGGGCACATGAGGAAACCGTACAATTACATTTTCTAAAAGGGTATCTTTTGACGTGACTTAACAGGATATAGTATTCAAGATCATTTACCCTTTAATTGAGATCATGTAGGGGTAATTCGAGAAATTCAGGAAAAGGATGCCAAAAGAACGTGATGTTGTACATCCAAATTAATTAAAATATACATTTACCTCTGATTGTATATGCAATTTAATAACACCACCTTTTGCAAATAGGACAAACAGTCACCTCAAACCTAATTGGTAGGGAAGAACTTGGAGCCCCTCTCTGCTTCATCAAGTGGGCTCTTGTTGGCAGGTTTTCCGCTTTTTATTTTATGCACTTGCTTGTTTGGAACAGGCACTTGTTGTAAGCATCGCAAGTTCCAAAACTCGTACATGTCATGTGGGGTGGCTCTGTGTTCATGCATGTGGCATCACCATGGATGAGGAAAATAACAAGCAAATGGGTACCAGAGGCCAAACAGTTGCAAAGATTGAGAAGATCATACTAATTAACCCCATAAATGCAACAAAAACTTCAGAACGTTCCCTTCTCTAATTCTGTCTTTCTTGGCAGTGGAAGGTGAGCTTTTCATGTGCATCAGTAGCTTCTTGTTCATCAGCAGCTTTGGAGTACTTTTCCAAGAAACAAAGAAACTGGCAAACAACTTCAAAACTAGTACACTCGACGTTTTTAAAGTTACAAGCGGAATTATGGTCAGTATTCAGTAGGATGAACAAATTGGCCATGGAGAAAGAGATTGAGCTCAGGAGATCAGGAAGAAGAGAGGGGGAAAAAAAAAAAACAAATACTAGACAATCAAAACCCACCAAGTACTGGTTCGGTGGAAAGGAACTTGCAGACTCTGAATTCCCCAGCTCTCTACCTGTTATGTAATGGATCAGGACATGTGGGTATTGCTCGTTTCACTTCAGAGAGCCGGCCTTCCTTCCCACCGGGGATTGCTGAAGTTATTCTCCACCCTTTGGCTCCTTCTATGCTCACCTTCCCTTGAAGCTGCCTCACCACCAACGCTGTGGAGCACTGTGGATCTGAAGAGCTCAACATGATGACGACCACCACCACCACCACCAGAACCGCCTGCTTCCCCTTGCAGATCAGCATGCTCTCTCTCTCTCTCTCTCTCTCTCTCTCTCTCTCTCTCTCTCTCTCTCTCTCTCTCTCTCTCTCTGGAATGGCAGTGGGATGGTGGAGGTGCAGGAGCCTGCAGGAAGGGGAGGCAAAGAGATCGGAGGATGTTGGGGGGCAATTAGTAGGACATGGCTGTGGAAATGGTGGAGTCTCCTACTCTCCCTGGTGCAGATGACAGGAGGCAGGAGGCAGGAGGCAGGAGCACACTTATAAACAAAAAAAAAAAAAAACAAAGGCCATGGAGAGATTGAGACGTATGAGAGTGGCGACCGCGAGTCCTTCCTTCCTCGGGGAATTCCCCAGGCATCACGGAGAACTGTTCTTTAACCAGTTTACCACTCTCTGTCGAGTGAGATTTACCACCCACCATTCCATTTTTTTTTTCTTCGCAGATCTCTCTCTCACTCTCGTGTATGGGTACTCCCACATGACTTCGATGGTACGAAGGTTTGACAGCGTGCACTTGAGATCCAAACTGGCAGGCAGATTCCCGCCGACATGGGCAGGGAAGAATTTGTCCCCAGATTGGGAAGGTGGTTTTCTTGGAGTACACAGAAAAAGCTGATTCTATGCAAACTTCGAGGTTATATATATCAACTCCGGTGCTGTGTAGATGGCTTCGGCTTTCAGAATGATGTTATATCATCTGAGCCAGCGTTAATTGGGGGCTGAGGAGCACGGTACAGGGCCAGGCGACGATATACTTGCCATGGTCGGCGGTCAGAAGGGCAAAGAAGATGTAGCTTAGGACTACTCCACTACCCGGTCTCTCTTTCTCTCTCTCTCTCTCCCTCGTTTCGTGTTTTATACTTGAACGTGCAGGTCTAGTAACTTCATTCAGAAGCAACGCCGGTGGGGTTTCCCTTGACGTCTGTTTTGTTCGTGTGTGTTATTTTTTGATCTCTTCTGGTGCCCCCCAACAGGGTGTTGCTTGATCTATATAGTAAAGCTGCATCTCATGTTATTTTAGATGTTGATCCTTGGAGGATATGTTATAGGTAAAGTTTCTACTGCATGCATGGCTCTTCCCACTCTGATCTGCCTCCCTGGTTAATTAATTCTTGCCTACTAGCTACGGTTGCAATTAAGTGTTCTCATGCTGTGGAGCACCGGTGAAGTGTGAGCTAATTAACTCATGCACGAAACACACACATCAGACCATGGTCGGCACATTGGTTTATCTTATATATCCAACGCGCATCATGATCTGAATGTCAATTAACAAATGACTCTACTATACTATGCCTTTCACAATTTGGGTCTTCTTAATCTCTTGAAGTACTAAAAGGCTAATTAAGTATATATGGAGAGACAACTTTTAAATGCTGAATGGTCTGGTTTCATCCAAATACTGCTGCTGAGCTCTGGTGGATTAGTTCCTTGCTTGATGACCCTGGAACTTGGCTTAATTCCCTGCAATTTTGTATTTCTGTTGCTTTTTAGTTGATTTAGATGCAATTTCTGAAAAAATGTGAATTGGTTTACAGAAAGGTTACGTTGGTCATATCGCGTAGATCAATTATGTCGTATTCTCCGTAATACGGTACCGTATCAAATCGCTATGATACGGTGGGAAATGGTCATATTTGATTTCTTTTTTTATTTTGTGACTTGATTTATATCTAAAATAAGTAAATTTTAAAAGAAAATGAGCAAAACATAAGAACATCAGATAAAAAAGTTGAAAAATATTAGAAACTTTATTTAGTGATTCAAGTCAACCTAACACAATCATCTAGTACTATTCATCTAACAATACATACAAATATGTAAATTATGACATATACATACACAAAAATATTGAGGATGCAATTATCAATTCTTACAAACCAAATACAATATTCATATCGTCGTCCTCTGCACGTTCCTCATCTTAGCCATCTACAAGAACAATTAACAGTGTCATTTTTACTTATGAAAATCATGATGAAGATATAAATACAAACATATAAGATGAAATCCAATATATAAATGTGATTCTAAATTACATAAGTATCACATTTAACATTAGAAACATATGAAAATAACATTCAAAGTAGTTCACATTTCACATAATAATAGTTAAGAATGATTCTGTAGCGACCCTAGATATTTATGCCCAATAAGGCTCCATATCTAAAACTGCCTCCCACAATCGGACTGAAGTCTCGCAAGAGATAGCTCACACACATGTCCAGTAAAAATATAAAAGACAATCATAAGAATATAAGATACAAGAAAGTACATGTTCTTATATTCATTTATATTAAATTACATTGTCCCAATATATTATTACATCTCCAAGAGAAATGTACAACTACATGGGGCATACCCCGAGGGAGCTAAGGCTCACACAACAACAACTAGAACTCAACTGTTGGTGGTACAAGTCTGTCACAACTCCGCAACAAGCTAAACTCATAGCTAACACCTAAAAGAATTGTGAGGGAGTGAGTCTCAAAAGTCACAGGCTCAGCAAACATCTCTCAAAAACAACAACCAAACACTGAAGGGGAACCGAGACCTCAACCACTAAGCTAGGGTCTCACTGGTACACTAATGAAAGTACTACTGACGTAAAAGTCTTACAAGTTGTAAACATAAATAACTGCCTTTAAGCATAAACATAACGGCTAGCACAACTCACAGAAATTAAAGGGCAACAACGGGACTAGCACAAAAACGCCAGTCCGCCCAACAACTGAAACAACTACGGCACAAGCCACACAGGCAAACCACTAATGAACAGTAATGGGACTCCCAACGAGGGGCCAGTCCACCACAAGCTGAAATACGGAACCCACCGGAAGACTACCCTCAGAAGGGTACAACTTAACAAGTGGAAGGTCACTCGACACGACCTCCACGGAGCACAGCTCCACCTCAACACCTAAAAAGGTTGGCATACAGCATGCCACAACAACTAGCTACCCACGAAGGGTACAAGTACCTACAACCACGAGGTAGCACAACAGAACCACAAACTCAATTGTGCCACTAACGAGGGCACACCATAAACGAATAGAAACCACAACCGGTGAGTCACCACCCACAAGCCATGACCACTGGTAAAGCTCGAGTCGAAAGGAACGACACCGCCACACGGGTAAAGGCTACTGGTTCATAACGTCAGTATCCAACTCGGACAACACCACACGAGAACTACCTCTTAGTCTTGCAGCCAAGGACGAAAGGTCCAACTGCGGCTCTACAACCACACTGCGTAGGCCAAAGAACCGTGGAGACCAAACAACACCACACCTGCAAGCCACACCGCTGCGGGCCCATGCTTGGCACCTTTAAGGACTCTGGTCTGAGCTCCTTAAAGTGAGGCACTGGAAAACAGGACTAGCTGGGAACCAGTATATCTACTGGTGCCTGTCCCCCAACCACGAGCGCGCTATAAGTGACCGAACATAACCACAACACATAAAGCCGATGTCCCATTGTTGTCTTTCCCTCAGCCAGACGTACAACTCAAACAAATGAGTGAGGGTGTCCAGGAAGATGACACAGACTTCTACGATACACACACAGCATCGGGACAAATCCCAAGCCACAACGTGCTTGGCTCACAAAGAATCTGGGATAAACGACTAGAGAGGTATTCTGGAATAGGTGTCGGACCACCAAACTCAGTAAACACACAAACCACATAATCAAATCAGAATATTAATTTATGTCTTCCACCAAAAAATGAGCCTATAATAGATCTAAGCATATTAATTTATGTCTTCCACCAAAATAAGCCTTACGAACTCCCTCGGCCCAATAACTCAACCAAACCCAAGGAACACAAGTTTGAAATTGGGCCCTCAATCTGCCGTCCTTGGGCTGATCCAGGTGGGCCCATTCCAATCCATGCTAAACGAACCCAACTCTAGCCCAATCACTTAAGAGAACAAATACATATATTTAATTTTTTACAATGTTCTTTTGTCACATTTCGAAATTACAACCCTACCCTCATTACCTGTCTGGCCGTCTCAAACCCCTCTCTTGCAGTCCAGAAAAGGCGGTGTGGCGGCAGACGCAGTGAGACGTCGTGGCGGTCGCAGCCTCGTCGACAACAGCGAAGTGCGCCAGGCGGCGTCGGCGGCATTCACGGTGAGTGCGTAGGGGTGCGGCGGCGTGGAAGGAGGTAAGGCCCCTTGTTCCTCCTCCTCCGTGTCGTCTTCTTCTTCTTTGCCCATTTCATCTTTGTGTGCCTGCCCTTTTTCTTTCCGCAATTCTAGGTTTTGGGGGAGGGAGAAGGGGAGCCTGGAATGGGCAAACGATCCCTTTTGAACATCTTCATCTTCTCACTCCCATATTGTGACTGCAACAGGCAAAGTTTGTTCCTTTTACTGTCTTCTCTTCCTTGAAGTAAAGAGAGACATGGGAATGATTCACGAGGTACAGGTTTCGTCTCAAACACCTGCGGCAGCGACGCCAATGACAGCGACGCCAGAGCAAGTAGAGGAATTGCTGGAGGTCTTACTCTTGTTTTTTCTTGTGCTGCCCTCTACTTCCTTGCTCTTATTCTTAGAATTATTCGATTTATTTTTTTCTATAATGTAAGATGGTGTCACAGATCTTGGTCTAATCAATTAACGTATGGAATATCTGTCGGAATAGGTTCAGCATCTGATCACCATGATGGGTATATTTTGAAACTTTCAGCCTTTCACTGCACCCGCACCTCAGACAGAGGCTGACAAGTATACTTTTTCTGTAAAGTTCCCACCCATGAGCCATTAAATTTAATTAATTGCATAGTCCATTTTACGGATGAGTAACATGTCTATTCATTCAGTGTCTTTGGCATTGGAGTTCAGAGGATTGCGTACCATAATGTCAGGTGCATTAGAGAATACATAGACCTCCACTAACATTTCATGCTTCTTGTGTCAGGATCTATTCCACATTTGGTTCAACATTTCTTCTCTTGATTTTTTTTTTTTTTGAAAGTGGGTAGTACAAAGAAAGATTGTGGTCTTCTCTTGATTATGCATATTTAAATGGGCTAAACTGGCTGCAATGAGTAGCTATGCTCAAGTCTGTATATTTTCTTGAATGTATACATGGTTATCTGTTTAATATGTGCTTATCTTTTATTTTTGAAGGTGATGTACCCGTATTAATTGTCATTTCTTTTGGAAGTAGGCTGCTAGGTACGATGACATTGAGGATGTAGTTAACTTGTCTTCTGCTGGTATTCCCCTTGATTCGAAGGATTCTGAGGGCCGGACAGGTAGCATTTATCTTGAGAGTTCATCTTGAGAGTTCTTCAGTTTCTTCTGTCAGATCTACTGAGAGATACTACTTGCATTTGCCTTTTGTCTTTTGTACATTTTAGTTGATACGGTGGGTAAAACATGCTGTGTGTGCCCATGAAGATGGAATTGAGAGCAAATACAACATTTTTTCCTTTTTGTTTTATACATTCTGAGGGCTTAGTCATGTTCATTTATCCTGTAATTTTAATTCATGCTTGTTTATGCATGGGTTGATTTTTCCAAGTCAACTTATGGAATATGGTTGAACAACATGTCTGTTGCATTAATGGGAGAGTACCAGTTAATCTGTGATGTTCATGCATATCAGCTAGCAATCTTATGAGAACATTTTGAGGGCAATCCACATTCTCCACCAGTCCACCTCATACAATTGTGCATTCATGCCAAATGAATAAGTTGGCCTTTCTTCATGCTTCATGGGTGGGCAGTCGGGAAAGATAAAAACTTGTGTACTCCTATGTACATCAGTTTGTTTTTCTCAAAGTTTCATGTCAGTTTCTATGTTATCAAAGGCGATCGCCAAGGCCATGAGGCGAGGCGCTCGCCCTGGCCCATTTTGCCTTGGCGATTTCAAGCCACTAATTCCGTTCTTTTTGCCCTTGTCCAGCCCATATATTGGCCCATAAAGAGGCCCACTTGGCCTATTTATTTACTTGCAATTTAGTTTCATAAATTTTAGTTACTTTACATATAGAAATGAATAGTTTTAGTAAGTCATTCAATAATTTGACATATATGAATGATTAATTTTATGAAATATACTAGTTTCATGCGCATATTTAGGTGATATTTATAGATATATTCATTTTTTAACTATATATATTATTTTATAATATATCGCCTCAATCGCCTAGGCCTTTGAGGCTGAGGCGATCCCTTGATCGCCTCAGTCGCCTCTCGCCTCTGATTACATAGGTCAGTTTAACTTTGTCCCCCTAAAGATGATAACATGTGTACCACCCATAAAGGGATTTAGAATGATGATCTAGTTCTTTGGAAGTTTATCTCTGGATATGAACTAAATCTTCTTATTCATTTCAGCACTTCATATGGCTGCTGCTAATGGACACCTAGAAATTGTTGAGTACCTCATCAGAAATGGAGTTGTAAGCAAATATCCATTTTCCTCTACTTTCATGTTTTATTCTACTATGCAGTGATTTCAGTCATGCTTATTGTCATTTAAGGCTTTAATTACTATCTAGAAAATATACGTCATAGCTTTCGTGGCATGTTTATCGTATTAGAGCATTACCCTTTAGCACATGCATGTGGGCATATATACACAAATTACTTACATACATAAATATACTGATCGTCCTCTCTTCACATGATAAAAGGTGAGGACATGCATTGACTTTTACTGAGTTATGTCCGAGAAATGATTTTAACTAGTTCCAAAATATAAAATTTCATCATCAATCAGTTTATTAGTTGTTTGATTGGAATCTGGTCCAGCAGACTAAAGCATCTAATGATTGTAATCAATGACTGCAGGATGTGAACGCCTCCAATGCAGAGAACAATACCCCCCTTCACTGGGCTTGCTTGAACGGCCACATTGAGGTAACTCTAGTGAGTTACAGTAATTACTCTTGTACCCTAGTAATCAATGTACAAATCATCCAAGTATCTTGAGGAGTTCAAAAATTCTCGAAGTAAAAGATATAGATGGGCCTCCCATGTACTTTTAATTTTCTTCAAATACTAGCATTGTTCAGTGGTAATTGGCAAGGCAAGCATGTAATTTTAATTTTCTTCAAATACTAGCATGGTTCAGTGGTAATTGATAAGGCAAGGGGAAAAATTTTCAGGTTGTTAAAGCATTAATCCTTGGTGGAGCTGATGTGAGTAGGCTCAACAGGTAACTGGTTCCATACTTGCAGATTGGTACGAGGCATTTTATCATGCGCTTCTAGGAATTTCTTCCCTTCTTTTCGCCAGATTCTTGACATGTTTGCTTGGTCTGATGTTCCAGGCACGAGCGCTCAGCAGTTGACGAAGCAGTGGCAAGGGGGAAGCTGGAAGTGATCGACGCGGTGAATGCTGCAATGGCACAGCTTGAGCTTAGTGGTGCGCAGGTGTCTTGATGAGTGGTTGGTCATCTCGAACGAAGAGCACCAATCTAACCTATGTAAAACTTGTAAGAGATTTCTCTTCTCCTTCTCTTGTTCATCTTCCACCAGTGATGTAAAGCACCAGAATACTGCTAGGGCTGTTCTTCATCAGGAATAAGTACCTGTTCTAGCGTGTTGGTGCGACTGGAAGTAGACAGAGAGAAGGGGATGGTTGTCAAAATAGCAGTGTTACGAATGTTGATATGGATAATAAGAAATATCAGAAACATTTTGATGTATGTTAATATGGATGAGAAATGTTTAAGTGCCAGGGGCGCCCGGATATTTCATACCTGAGCACCAGACACAAGAATGGGTGGGCCCCACCACAAGGCCTTGTGCCTGGTGCAAGGGCACTTGACATTTCTCTGATATGGCTATATCGGCATGTTGGGTGTGCTTTTGCTGCGTAATCAGGTTAAGGCAAAGACAGGCACTGGAGCAGCTTTTACCACGGGGACGGGCTTGGAGGCCATGGCCGGCAGATACCGGAAGAATGGAGAAAGCATATAGAAATAGATGGGGTAACGAAATGAAGTCGACAAGTTTCAGAATGGTTGGTCTTGCACGAGGCGGATGATAACATTCGCTCTTTTCTTTCAGCGCGGTTCAAGAGATGGGCTATTTGATAGATGAAACTGGAGAGTAATGTTACAGAGAACCTGTGCATGTTTATAATCTAACTATATATAGCGTTTTTGGATCTCTTTTTTTTTTTTTTTGGGCAGAGTATGTGGATCTCATACATGGTTTCTTACAGTGTGTATATCATATGTGCCATTGGTGGTGCATAGATTGCATAATCTATGACACAGCATGCATTTGCAGATAGACTGAAGTCTGCATCAGTACTACATGGGTGCAAATTGCAGTCGTCACCGTATATGACTGGACTACCTAGATAAGCGTCCATCACAAGGTATTACATCTGCATACACAAATAGAGAGAATATAAAAATATATGTTATGTTTATATAAGGAGAAATAGTTGCTGCACCGAGGACCCCGATTGGGTCGATCGGTTAGAACTTTTGCTTAAAAATAAGAGGTCCCGAGTTCGATTTCTGGGAGGGTTTACTTGATTTATATGCAATTCTCGAGGTGTGTAGATCTGGAATTTTTCCAGTCAAGTGGGATAAGGGTAATATGGATACACGGAAAGTAGGAGCTGTCAAGATCTGATTTTGGAGTTCACGAACACCAATCTCTGAACTCACAAAATTACACGGGACGGAATTTTCTCGTTACCAAAAAAAAAAAAGTTGCTGCACCCTTGACGATCAGAGTGTTGGTACACGTATCAAGTAAATCTTGTTCTGATGGATCGATAAAATAAAAGCAAAAACAATACAGAAAGTGATATCGATCTTGAAATAATTCACTGTATTGGTATTTCTAAAAAAGTGCATTTGACCCTAGACTTTACTTCTGACTTCACTTATTTTCTTAAGTAAATCCAAGATCTTGTTCTTGAATGAGTTCCTATGCATACATGTATCTATGTATGTAATATATGTACATATATACATACAGTAGACTCATAATGGAAAATGAATTGCTAATTCATTTTTTTGGAGTCTCTTTTAACACAATTGATAGTAGAGTTGTCAATGAATATTCGCTTTCTGATTTTTTATTATCTATTTTTGACTTTTTTAGTGGATGCGGAAACAATCATTTTTATATTATTTTTTTTTTTTTTATTTCTAATAATTTATAAATTTATTTTATTTACAAAATTTGTACTTTTAAAATCTAATTCCCCCTTTTTTTAATATTGAGATAATACATACTCATTTTTTAGCTTCTTTTTAATTTGTAAATAAAATTTAAGGGTTTTTTTTAGTCTTTACAAATATGTATTTTTTTCCTTTTAGTCCCTCAAATTAGACTATTATCATATTAGTCCCTCAAATTTTTTAAAATCTTGTAAAAAAAGTCTCTCTCTGGTAGAGACTAATATGCATATTCAGATATTTTGAGGGACTAATATGATAATGATAGACCAAAAGAGAAATACACTTATTTGTGAGGACTAAAAAGTAGACAAATATAAAATTTAATTAACGTGTCTCTCCTAATATTTATTATGCATATTATTATCAAAGACATATTTTGCCACTACTCTTAATGTTACACACATCTATTATCTGTTCAATGTAAATATTTTTATTTATTTATTATTTTTTATAAAAATATATATATACAAAAATATAATTTTTAGTTCCGACTCCGACCCGTTAACAGTCTTAATAGAGCAACACCATGTTAAGTTGCAACTCATCTGGTCCAAATTCGATAAAAAAATGATTATTGATATATAACTATTTTTTATATATAATCTTTACTATTGATTACAAAATTGAAGCATTTATATTTCTCAAGTATTCCCCAACCCATCTTTTAAGAAAAAAAAATAAAAAAAAGGTGGACCTGGCCCGTTGACCCGCCGAGGTTATTTTCAGACAAAACCTGAAGCGCGAACTTCAGAACATGGCTATGAGTGAACATGGTCCGATTCGATATGGTTCACCCCATTTTTTAGGTGAACCAAAATTATGTTCGAACCGAACTGAACCGGAAAACAACACCACACACACTTAAAGACCGGTCGACGGTCCTGAGTTTCCCATGAGAATGGAAGACGCTAGTCCACTGAACTATGCTTTCCTTTATGATATTATTGATTATTAAATATATTATATAACTTCGATTCATTTGATTTTCCAACAAAAAATCGAACCGAATCATAAGACCTGTCGACCCGAATGAAACGGTTCAGGTTAGACTATATTATGAACAGTCTAAACATGGATGAAAGGTGAATACGATGATTCAAATAGACCAGGAAACGTGATTTTTTTCGGGGCCCACACGGCACGTACAAAGGCTCAAGCTGTAACGTCATCCGCAGCCGAAAAAAAAGCACAAGAATCGCTAGAGGAAGGGCTTGAACCTTCGACCTTGTGGTTAACAGCCACACGCTCTAACCAACTGAGCTACTCCAGCTGTTGGAATCTAAAATTTTGGTATCTTTTATATATTTTAATAACAGTAGACCAATCAAGCTTATTTGGGCAGATCGAGTCGTTTTGATATATGGGTATGTACCTGAAGAGTATAATCTAAAAGTTAAATTACCTGCTTTTGGGAAAAAAATGGGACTAAATAGGCAACTCATGTTGCCCAAAAACATACTGACCAAGTATCATATGATTTTGGAATCTCGATAATGGATCTTCATAATCGATTATATTTCTTGTGTTAGCCAAAAAATTCGAAACTGATGATAAGAGAGAACCTATTAACCAATTATCATGATATGGATAATTGATTAACTCATACTATCCGGATAACATTAACCATAAGTTTACATCCCTTGTACTCAAAGATGAAAGGCTTACCAAAGCAGCCATAAAATTAAGTCTACTATCCACACCGCTCACTAGAGGTGAATATGGTCCGATTATATTCGGTTCGGTTCACCACATTTTTTGAGTGAAT
Source organism: Colocasia esculenta (assembly GCA_014218235.1). Lineage (NCBI taxonomy): Eukaryota > Viridiplantae > Streptophyta > Magnoliopsida > Alismatales > Araceae > Colocasia > Colocasia esculenta. The sequence continues at coordinate 202,044,873 of CM024753.1, forward strand.
CGAAATCGAACCGAAATTATGTTCAAATCGAATCGAATCGGTTCGGTTCGGTTTGAACTGAAAAAAAAAAATATACACACACACATTTAAGACCAGACGGCGAACTTGAGTATCGAACTCAGGACCGACCCAAGATATTGGAAAGCATAACCCACTCCTTTATAATATATATTAATTATTAAATATATTTAATATAAATTCGATTCATTCGATTTTCCAATAGGAAAATAAACTGAATTATGGGACCTCTCAACCCGAATCGAACCGAACCGAACTAGCCGATTTGATTTTTCAAGTTGGACCATATTATGAACAGCCTTACCGCTCACCTACTTGCATCTTCATCTGCCCATCCTTCTTGTGCTTGTGCAACGCAAGAGCAATACTCATCTATGCATTATGTTTGCATCTAGTCAACCCATAATCTATTTAGAACAAATTAATTAGGAGTTCTTAATAAATATTTGACTTATTTTTTAGTCTCTGATAGAGCTATAACTTATTACAATAAGTGTTATCTCTTGTTATAATATACATTAAATCATGTTACAGTAAGAACCTCCATATTACAGTCAGATTTCTAATTAATTTTCCCATCTATTTATCTTAAAAATCCTTTTGTGCTTGGTTTATGTGACAGTGCAATTATATTTAATTGTCTCTAGAATGTTTTTTGTGACGCAATTATGCCGTTTTCCTCTATCCGATGTGAAAGGCGCCAAACAATAACCAATATCAAAGTGAGTTTGTAATATCACTTTTACACAATTGTACTGATATATATCATCAAGGTACTCGGATTAGGCAGATACCACACATCTATTATGTGATGCCCCTTTGTCGGTGCCTTTCAAAAGGCATGAGATAAAAAATACCGCAACACACGTAAAAAACAAATTATATATCATTCCAATAAACACCACCATATCATTTTAGTTACCATAAACACATAGTTTAGAGCATTTACATCACTATAAATCTCACTTTATCAAAAGTCTGAAATTACACTTTCTCAAAAGTCTTAAAAGTGAAACCTATATTATATATCCATCATGTAACGGACTAAATGTAGTGTTGTGGACGTTCGGATCCGAGTTTAATAGTTCTGATGTGGTGCTCATAACCAATGTGGAGTCATTGAGCCTTAGTTGTGGTTCTCGTGCGTGGTGTGGGTGTTGTGGGTCGGAGGTTTTAGCCCAAACAGCTCACATATTTTTCTGGTGAAGAAGACGACAGAGTAAGTCGTCGCGTTTTGAACGCGACGGCTTCCCTCATCGCGTTCTTCGAACCGCCTTTCTAGTGTGCAGTGCGATTGGCGACGGTCAAGTCTGTCGCGTTTAAGGTTTTTTAAATGCGACGACTACATACGTCGTGATTTTGACTGAGCCTTTAATACTTTGTTTCGGGCCAGATAGAGCAGAGGTGGCTCTGTCCAGCCAAGGAAGAGTTTTGCGGGGTTCTTTGGTGATTTTTGCTTCTAGGTGGCTGGGTTGGCACGGTTTCCATGCAAGGAGGGTGTCTGGAGCGTGGACCCGCCGGCGGTGTGGTGTTCTTCATATTCTGCAAATTCTTCGAGTTGGTAGGGAGACTTCTCATTTGTTTTCTATTGTTTAAGTGGTTTAAGAGCTTGTAGGTCATGCTATGATGGTGTGTTGTGGTATATGTTTCATTTTAGAAGCTTGTACTTTAGTTTAATTGTTGTGTGAATGGTTTTCTGGAGGTAAATGGAGGGTTCGGTCGTTTTTCTGAAAGGCGACGGGTTGGGCCCTCACGTTTTGAACGCAACCGTTTTCCCTGTCGTGTTTTGGTTGTAGACGCATCGCTTTGGTCCGTCGCGTTTATGACTTCAGTTTATTATGTTGGTCTTGAAGGCGACATGTTGTTCCGTCGTGTTCATATCGGCTGGTTTGGTGGCGACAGATTGAACCGTGACGATTTAGGTTCGATTGAGTTGTTTGGTTTAGCGGTGACGTGTCGGGCCATCGCGCTGCCACGATCGTTTTGTAGTTGTGACCGGTATGGTCGTCGCGTTTTGAAAGGCGACGTTTGTGTTCGTCGCTTTTTAGCTTCCGAAGTGTGTATGTGTTGGTTGGGCAGTGATGGTCCTGTGTGGGCCTAGTCCTAGTTATTTAATGTGGATTTCATATGTTTAAAATGCGTTTAGTAATAGTAAAGCGTGATATTGGGTTAATGGTTTGGTTTATGATTAGTTAGTGAGTTATGTTAGTTATGGTGATTATGTTAATCATGTTAAGCATGTTATTATATTAATGTTATGTGGTTTATATGTATAGTGGTATGTGTTGCTATGGAGGTCATATATTGACCAATGACAAGCAAGTTGGAATATGATTGATTGTGGTTTGTGAATATAAGTATTATGAGTATGTTAAGTATCTGACGTGGCTTGTGTGTTTGTTGAGTTTGGTGGTCCAGCGCCTATTCCGAAATGCCTCTCCAGTCGGGTACCCTAGGTTCATTGTGAGCCAGACACATTGTTGCTCGGGATTTGTCCCGGTACTGTGTGTACCGTAGAGGTCTGTGTCATCTTTCTGGACACCCTCACTTCTGTGTTTGAGTTGTACGTCCGGCTGAGAGAAAGACGGCAATGGGGCAGTGACTTGTGGGTTGTGGGTGTGCTCGGTCGCTTGTAGCACACTCGTGGTTGGGGGTACGAACATTAATAGACCCACTGGTCCCCAACTAGTCCTGTGTTTTCAGTGTCTCACTTTAGAGAGCTCAGACCAGAGTCTCTAAAGGTGCTAGACATGGGTCTGCAACGAGGTGTGGGTCTGCAGATTGGTCTTGGTTGGTCTCCACATTTCTTTGGCCTTTGTAGTGTTGTGTTGGAGCCGTAGTTGGACTTTTCATCTTGGACTGAGAGGTAGTTCTTGTGTTCCGGGTTGGATACTGACATCATGAACTAATAGTCTTTAACTGCATGTCGGCGTCGTTCCTTCCGACTCGAGCTTTTCAGTGGTTGTGGTCGGGAGTGGTGACTCTTCGGTCGTGGTTCAGTTCAGGTATCTTGTAGTTTCAGGTACCTGCACCATTCGTAAGTAGCTGGTTGTTGTGGTATACTGTGTGCCCGTCTTTTTAGGTGTTGAGGTGGAGCTGTGCTCTGTAGAGGTCGTATCGTGTGACCCTCCATTTGTCGTGTTTTTACCCTTCTGTGGGTTGTTCTCCAATGTGTTGTAGTATTCCAGTGTGTGTGGTGGACTGCCCCTTGGTTATCAGTCCTGGTACTCATTGTTGGTGATTTGTTTGTGTGACTTGTGGTGTCGGTTTCAGCTATTGTGTTGGACTGGTGGTTTCGGCTAGTCCTGTTGTTCTCTCTAATTTATGAGAGTTGTGTTAACTAGAGTGTTTATGGTTTAATGTAGTTATTTTATATTTACTGCAAGTTTGTAGCAATTTTATTAACGATGTTGCCAGTGAGACCCTTAAGGGTTGGAGGTCTCGGGTCCTTCTTCTTGTTATTGGTTTGTTGTTGTTTTAAGGAGGTCCTTGTTGAGCTTATGACTTGTTAGACTCACTTACTTACAGTTCTTTTCAAGTGTTAACTGTGTGTTTGGCTGCAGTGGCCTCGTGACAAACTTATACTATTAGCAGTTGAGTTGTAGTTATTGTTGTATGGTTTTTTGCTCCCTCGCGATATGTCACAGGTAGTTGTATTTTTCTCTTTGACATGTAATAATATATTGAGACAATGTAATTTAATGTAAATGAATATGAGTACATATACTTTCTTGTATCTTATACTCTTGTAGTTATCTTTTATATTTTTATTGGATACGTGTATACGTTATTCCTTGCGAGACTTCGATCTGTTCGCAGGAGGTGAGTTTGGATATGGAGCTTCATTGGACATAAGTATCTAGAGTCGTTACACTAAAATATCTCTGAATCAGACTCCAACCTACCCCACATCAGAATCAAAACTCTCTAGCCTTCATAAGCTTGTACACGTAAGTTACTAGCTAAATGAGCCAATCTATTAGATTCTTTCATTAGTGTCCAAGATATATTTGGATCCTTCAAAATTAAGGTGTCACGCATTGTGTCGCCACGACAACAAGAGTATGATGCATATAGCACCCCTGTTGTTGTGGCACCATGGCACATATGCAGTATTTGATGCAGGAGAAACACTTAGTGTTATCAGTGCATATAACACATGTAATAAAATTGTCACTTTAATCTTGAGATATTTAATGTCTTCTCTATTCTTTTTTTTAAACTCTAAATTATTGGCATATCTTTATTTTGATATGTCTATCTTAATATATATCAAGATATATATTAGTATTTCTCTTTGACGTTGGCACTAGGCAATGTGAATCATTGTAGGTCAATCAAATAGATGCTTTGTAAACATGGACCCATAACCTCGCACTTGGGAACTAATGGTGGATCCAATTTAGAATCAGTGAGGTCAAATGATTTTATTAAAATTTTAATTTTTATTAATATATATATTATTAAATTAATTTGGTTAAAAATATTAAAATAACTTGACTAGATAAATTCTTAATAAGATGTGTTGGGTACACTTTTTTACCAATTTTTTTCTCTTTTTTAAAAAAAAAAAGGAAAGAGAAATAAGTAGGTATGTTTTGGTAAGCTGTTTCTAATTTTTGGGAAGAAAATCTTGCACCTTTTATATCTCTTTCAAAAAATAATAATAATAAGGGTCGACCTATTTTTTTTTATAGACTCTCGCGTCGCGAGACTCACTTCCCTCCCCCGCTGCTCCCCCTCCTCCCTCCCCTCCCCCCCGGAACTCGAACCCCCGCCCCGCCGGCCCCCTGCCGCCCCCCTAGCCCGGTGACCCCCCTGCCGCCACCCCCCCTCCAGCCCGACGGCCCCCTGCCGCCACCCCCCCCCCCCCCAGCCCGACGGCCCCCTGCGCCCCCCCTAGCCCGTGACCCCCCTGCGCCACCCCCCCCCCCCAGCCCGACGCCCCCTCCGCCACCCCCCAGCCCGACGGCCCCCTGCCGCCCCCCTGCCGCCCCACACCCGACGGCCAGCCCGGTGGCCCTGCCTCCCCAGCCCCGGCGGCCCCCTGTCACCCCCCTCCCCATCCCCGCCCCCCTGCCGCCCCCCCAGCCCCGGCGACCCCCCTCCGCCCCCCCAGTTCCGCGGCCCCTGCACCCCCCCACCCCGCCCCCCCCCCCCCCCCAGTCTTGCCGGAACCCCCACTGGAACCCACCCCACTCCCAGCCGAACACCACCCCCCTGCGCCCCAATCACACATATCAACATAATTTTTAAAAATTTGTTTGTTTTACAAACAGAAGACACCAGTTACCATAATTTTAAATTTAAAATTAAACGAATTTAACATAAATTTTTTACATATAATATATTTTTTAAATTACTCCCAAACACCATATTAATCCGCCTATATTGGGAACCTTTTGGCCGGCAGCACAACCCACGCGTACGCTCTCCCGACCCGACTCACAGTAAGCACCAAAGCCCTCAGCAGCACGCAGGCCGACGAAAATCCTGAGGCACAACCAATAAGAAACGGCCACGAACCCCTCAAAAAGGTTGTGGCGCCAAAAGTATTGTCGGAGGGCAGCACACCAAAGCGCAGGGGCAGATACTTAAATTTTCAATTTTCTTTCGGAGGATGAAGCGAGTGGAGCTGGCGGGGCCATTATGGGAATCCGCAAAATCCCACCCGGGTTGGTTCGCGGCCAACAGTGCGATTTCCCCAAAGTACCCCTCACGGCTCACCCCCTCCCCCTTTCTCCCTTTCCCAGGACACCCCTCCCACCCTCCATCGCTGCCGCCCCACCTCCAGCCCCCCTTCGGCCTTCCTCGCCCTCCGCTCCCATGGAGCAGCAGCAGAAGCAGCGAGCCCCGGAGAGGAAAGGCCAGAAGCGGAAGCTGGAGGACGCCGCCTTGTCTGCGGCGGTACCGGCGGAGGAGGAGGGGAAGGAGAGCGCCGCCGCCGCGGGGGATCGCGTCGGGACGCCGCCCGAGGACCACCAGGAGGCCCTCTCCCGGGAGGTGAGGGCGCAGGTAGAGGTCCTCGACGCCGCCTTCTCCTGGAAGGAGTCGGATCGTTCCGCCGCCAAACGCTCCACCCACATCCTCGCTGAACTGGCAAAAAATGGTGTGTTTTTAGTTGGTGCCACCGACTCAGACTGGTCCTTTCTTTCTCCTCCGTGTTTCGTGTGGCGGTTAGGTGGGACTTTGTACCTAGATCGAACGCGTTGCTGAGTGATTTCTTGTTAATCCCTGCCGTGGCGAGCGGTTCTTGCAGAGGAGGTGGTGAATGTGATAGTCGATGGTGGGGCAGTACCGGCGCTGGTGAGGCATCTGCAGGCTCCGCCGATGCTGCTGGCGGAGGTGGAGGGAAGTTGCCACCGCCCATTTGAACATGAAGTCGAGAAAGGGAGCGCGTTCGCCCTCGGGCTCCTCGCGGTAAAGGTTAATATGCCGGCCAACCATCTCCTTGCTCCCTTTTCTGTCTTTTTTCAGGTTTTGCTTTTGCTACTTTGATGATTGGATCTGTAGACAATACCGATGCATCTATATGGTGGAGGACAACAAGATCACTCTTTGCAGAAACTTGAAAGTAGGTATTCCTTGGCATATTTGCCAAAAGATAAACTCTTTTGCGGAAACAAGTCTCTCAAGATCAAGTGAGTGGGAATAAGATAAGTGACACAAAGATATTCGAGAGACGTCAGTCTGTGAACTGAAAAGACATTCGTCTATTGTGGAGGGGCATCTCTCCAGTGGTTGATCCTTCAGACACATTATGTGATAATCTCTGTTTCATTCATTTTTCCTTTGTTTGTACATGCCCTTACGTTCTTCTAGCTTTAAACAAGTCTTCTTTTACTGTGGAGATATTCGACACCATAGCTCATGTTCAGTGTGTTTATTTCCCTAGAAAAAAGAATCAATAAGTGGATGAATTAATATTTTAAACTATCTTTCAAAATGAGCAGAACATAAGATTAAACACCTCAAATGAGTTTTTAGCATACGCATTCTTTACACATTTTGAATCTGATCTTAATTTACGATACATACAATGCATTCAAATTTTAATTTATATTATCTTGCAACAATATATATCAAAGCACACCTAAAGTGTTTTCGGAGTTGGTTTTTATTAGTGTGCCTTTTTACTCTCTGTGCCTTTCTCTTGTCTTTAAGCATTGCAGTTACCAAAATGAAGGGAAATTACTTCATCATTCCATATTGTATACTGTGCTGCCTCTTGTGTATCATTTCTGTGACTCCCATATGAGGTCCCACTCACTCATACGGTTGTGTCATTGCAGTGTTTCTCCCAGCTGATTAAATTGGTTTTTCTTCTTGGATTTCATAATGAAAAGTTGTCATATCACTTGCAACTGCTGATTGCTTCATCATTTTATGTTCTTACAGCCTGAACATCAACAACTTATTGTTGATGCCGGCGCTCTTTCACATCTAGTGAGCCTCTTGAAAAGGCATAAAGATGGATCCAACTCTCGGGCTGTAAATAGTGTGATAAGAAGAGCTGCTGATGCAATCACTAACCTTGCCCATGAGAATAGCAATATCAAAACCCGTGTCAGGTTCTCATATGATTAAATGCTTCTACTGCACACCCTCCATGAATACTTCTAATAGAATTATTTTATTTTCAGGATTGAAGGTGGAATTCCTCCTCTTGTTGAACTGCTGGATTTTATAGATTTGAAGGTCCAGAGAGCGGCTGCAGGAGCCCTCCGAACCCTTGCATTCAAAAATGATGAGAACAAAAATCAGGTCAGTACATTCCTTGTATGTAAGAGTGAAGATCTTGCTGTATCTCTCCCCAATATAGAAAGAGAGTAACCTCTGATATTGTGGGTTCCCTGCTCTGTACAGATAGTGGAATGCAATGCTCTTCCTACTTTGATTCTCATGCTTCGCTCTGAGGATCCTGCAATTCATTATGAGGCGGTGTGGCTTTGTTATGAATAAACATCTCATTATGTTGTTTCACATGTGAAATTTTGTGACTATTCATGCTGATTAAATAATTGGGCCATTGTTGTGATCTAGGTTGGTGTTATTGGAAATCTTGTTCATTCTTCTCCAAATATAAAGAAGGAAGTGCTTCTTGCTGGGGCTTTACAGCCTGTTATTGGATTGCTAAGGTAAAATTTGGACATGGAGCATAGTTAATCACTTTTTTTCTAATGGATAATACAATATGTACATCACAAAGCTTTTCAGCCTTTTATTCTTGGCAAAGTTCTCTGAAACCACTTGCCACAATTAGGCACCCTTCTTGATAGTTTAAAGAGCTTTGAATGCAACTACACTGTTTTCCAACATTTTCCCCTTCTCTTAATGGCTTGATTGTGTTACGTCTCTAATTTTGCTCAAACCAGATCATGGAAGTTGGTCATTTTTTCCATGTTCTCTGGCCTTCCACAGATCTTCCATTTTCCCAGAATTTTCTCCCTCTCTTGGTGGCTTAATTCTGGTTTATCTCTTTGCTAAAGATGCAACATGGATGGTAGTCGAATTTTAATTTCCTAGTCTATGTTCCGCTGTGCTACCTTTATCTAATTTTAGCTGTTAAGAGCTCTTCCTGGAACACTTGCTTCTGTAACATGGCATTGTAGACAGTTAACGGTAGGTTGGTTACAAATATGAAAAGAGACATTAGTGGACACCTTTTAATCTTAAGATCAATATCATGCAAATCAGGTCTTTGATGTATTATATTGACCTATGTTCTTAACACATCAATGCCCCTTGGTGTGTGTTACGCGAAGCCCTTAGTCTTTGAGGGATCCTATGTAGTCAGAGGCGTGAGGCGATCAAGGGTCACCTCAGCTTCAAAGGCCTAGGCGATTGAGGCGATATATTATAAAATAATATATATTTTAAAAATATATATAAATATCACCTAAATATGTGCATTAAACTAATATATTTCATAAAATTAATCATTCATATATGTCAAATTATTGTATGACTTACTAAATCTATTCATTTCTATATGTAAAGCAACTAAAATTTAAGAAACTGAATTGTGAGTAAATAAATAGGCCAAGTGGGCCTCTTTAGGGGCCAATATATGAGCTGGACAAGGGCAAAAAGGGTGGAATTTGTGGCTTTAAATTGCTGAAGCAAAATGGGCCGGGGCTAGACGATCTGAGGTCGCCTCGTCTGGCCTCATGGCCTAGGCGATCGCCTCAATCGCTATTGATAACATAGGTGGGATCTACACATATACAGAGTTTACTTGGATTTCATTATCATTGTTGGTTGGGGTTCTTCATTCTCCATTAAAAATGTTGTGGAAGTATGAAAACATTGGTTCAAATGTCCAGGCTGTACTATAGCATTTTTTTTTAATGACGAGGAACCCCAGTTACCTGGTAAACCCTGGGTGGATGAAACGGGGCCTTCCTCATCCACCAGGTAATGCGGGGAAATTTCCCCCAGAGGGGAGGGCAAGAATGGAACTACTATAGTATTTTCATGAGCATGTAGATTGATCTAGTCCTGAATAAAAATTGTTAAAGAAATGAAAGCTTTTGGTGAGGCCTATGTGAACTATTTTCCATATAGTGAGGTATAGTGTATGTAACTAGATATCTGATTTTGAGTTTGAGGCATTCTTTGTGGGAGATCTGGCTTGAGAGGAACAATAAAACATTTGGAGGCATTTGGCACAGCATTCTTAATGCCCTGAGGAGAACTGTTAAACTTCTGGAGGATTATGGAAGGTGATAGTGGTCTTGGGGACTTGGGTCCTTTGAACCAGGATTAGTCTGTTTGTAATTCCTTTTATTTTTCTTCTTTTTGCACTGTTACCATCTCTCTAGGTACCTGCTTGATGGAGAGATGAGATGGGCTCTACTTTTCTTCTGCCTGTTATTCATTTGGATAATGACTTTTGGCAGTCCAAAAAAAAAATACAAAAAATAGATTAACTCAAATTGACTATTGTGATTCAACTGGAAGGGCCCTATGTATCATCATGATTCACCTTTCTTCTTGTTCACCTCTCTTGTGAATCAACTGTTGTAAAAGCAGTTGATCTAACATTGATGGTAAATGACAGTTCATGCTGCACAGAGAGCCAGAGGGAAGCAGCCTTGCTATTAGGGCAATTTGCAGCAACTGATTCAGATTGCAAGGTACTTTTGTGGTACCTCTTTTGTTTATGATTCAAGAACAATGATTTTTTTCCTTTGTTAGTATTCAATATCCATAAAAAGACATGTAGCTTATTTTCATTCTCTTTATTTACACCCATGAAAATAGCTTAGTTTTCTCATCCTGATTTAACAATAAGAATCCTGGCAGGTGCACATAGTCCAGAGAGGTGCTGTCCGCCCTCTGATTGACATGCTTCAGTCATCAGATATACAACTTAAAGAGATGTCAGCTTTTGCTCTTGGGAGGTTGGCGCAGGTTATTCATTTGCTTATCCCTCCGAGTTTACCATCTCTGTTAGACAACTGTTTTGTGTTTCAGAAAAATTTCATGAATCATTGCATGCCACTTCTACTCCCATTGTTTTTGTGAGAGTTCAAACTGGTTTAGACGACTGAACTGCATCTGCATCTAGAGTCCATGTTTATGTTCCAAGTTTGATGTTTTATCCTCCTTTTTGGGCATCCAGTGGACATCCAGCTTTGTGACATCAGATGGAACTTTGTTCTATCATGTTTCCTCCCTCTTTTTGTTTTGGGGTCAGGGTTTTGTCTATTTATGTTTGGAAGGTGGAATGCTTTGTTTATTTTCCATGAGAATGCTAAGGTATCATAGCTCCACATGTCATCCAAAAATACTTAAATCTCACAATTCCACTTATGTAAGGGAAATCCATATTTACTCATGTCCTGTTAATTATCCTATGATGAATTTTGTCTGCTTATAGTTTGTCCATACGACAGAATTATTCTCAGTTTTGGTTTCAAAAAGCAACACGGTGATGATTATGGATGATCTTCATTCTTCATTATACTAACATTCAAGATTCAGATTTGTGTATTATCCTTGGTGATAAATAAAGAAACATATTTTGTTTTGTTTGCTGCTGTCATGTTCTTCCTTTTTCTTTGTCTTTTGAATCTTTTTTTAGCTTTCTTGTTTGTATCCATTCCTTTCATTAATGGAATGTAACCATTTGATTGCCTTCAAAAGACAAACAGATTGTGGTTATATGGGGTCTGTTTTGGCCACAAAGGCATTGACCATGTTGGACACTTTCACCTAGTACAGTTCTTTGGTTTGTGACCTACAAAGATACAACAGTAGAACAATGACGAGGAACATACACAATTAAATTGTTCACTATCAAAAAACATGAGGATCTGGGTTTTTAAACTGGATGACCATAAGTTTGTTTGTATATTCAAATAAACCATAGTACCTTCTGCATCTCACAAGGTTTGCCATATCGGATCTCGGCTTCGTCTCGGAGGGTCAAAGAGAAGAGATCTCGGAGATATCTCGGAGATCAGGATAACATAAAAGTGGGATCCACATAGGTTCACATGATAATCCATAAGGAACATAGATAATTGCATACATTCTCAAGTGAAAATCTCATGAGCTTAGGTGATGATAGCTTAGGTTTGACCAATCCTGAGAGGTCTCAAACAAACTAGTGCTGTCAGTAGAAGAGTGGCTCCATTGGAGAAGTCATATGTACGTTTGATTTTTTTACCGACTTTAGATTTTTAGTATTCTATTGAGTTTATTTGAATATGAATTTTTAGATATGTCAAATTATGAAAGATTAGAAAGTCGCTATTTGATAACTACCGAATCGCAATTTTCTTCTTGGATGGGAGAGTTGACTTTTATTTGTAAAAGATATGATTTTTTTGATATTTTATTGGATTCAATGGCGGGTACTTCCTTATTTACTTGTAATATTAAGTAAATGTTATTACAAATATAACATTTACTTAAATGATATTCAGGTAAATAAGGGGATCTTGACAACCCTGCCTAAAGAGGACCCTGAGTCCTGACAACCGCCTGAAGAGGCATCTTGGTCTTCTCGTTTCTCGGGAGGGGCCGAGACCGATATTCTCGCGAGAATCTCGCTAGATTGCATACCATGGCATCTCACTTCAGCAGTGTCACCCCCCAACCCCCATCACAATGCCTGTCCCCCAGGGCCCTTCAGTCTTCTTTTCCACAACCCAGTTAATCATAACTGAGTTAAGTTTTTTTTCATGCCTGGCCATTTTCATCTAGTGGCAGAGATTAGGTAGGGTTTCTGATACATAGTCAGATTGGATCGCTAATCTGTAATGTGAAATGATATAGGGGTTAAATTAAAAGTCCCTTATCAGAAATATTTGGAGACATGAGTTGTCTGTCACAAGAATGTCTGTTGTATCATAATGGATATCATCCACTAGATTCCCTACTAATTTGGTTAGAGAATCCTATCTTTTGCCATTCTACTGTCCTATCATGGTCAATGTGAAATAAATATAGCAAAAAATTATATGCCCTTCCTGATGACAACTCCTTTATCCAGCCTAGTGGCATAATGACTGATGAAGAATCTGTCCCATACATGGGGAAATTTTTGTGTTGTACATGTGGATGATATATGTGTTCCTATTATCTCAAATTTTTTCCCTTTTGGTAGGACGCGCACAACCAAGCTGGAATTGCTTACAACGGAGGTTTAGTCCCATTGCTGAAACTTCTTGACTCAAAAAATGGCTCCCTTCAGCATAATGCTGCCTTTGCTCTCTATGGGCTTGCAGACAATGAGGTACATTATGCCTCCTTGCTGACAATCATCGGCCGAAGTTTGTACTCTTAGACTAGTATTTCCTATGTTCCATTTATGGATTCTTATGTTACTTCCCTGGCTTTTGGAAACATTGGTTATTGAAGCACTCTTTTCCCTTTTTGGCAGGATAATGTTTCTGACTTTATTAAAGTAGGAGGTGTCCAGAAGTTGCAAGATGGAGAATTTATTGTTCAAGTACGCTCACATTTCCTGTCTAATTATTACTCCTTGGTTTAATTTGGTTTCCAATCAACCTGAGCATTAGATAGTGGTTATAGGTGTTCATTATTTTCATCTCTTTCAGTAAATTGTGAATATATCATGTATGTTATTTTATACTAATTGAATCTAGATTTTTATTTATAGGAATAGTTAAATCAAGGTTCGACGCATCGGGGAATCGGGGCGAATCGGGATTTTCCTGATCCGCCACGATTCGTCTGAATCGGGCCGATTCGCATGAGAATCGGATGGGAATTGGGCGAATCAGGTTTCTCCTGATTCGATCCGATTCGGCCGAATCGGACCGATTCGATCCGCCACGCCAAACCATGGGTTAAATAAAATCTACTACACAATTCTTTGAGTGTGTATTTGACATGCTAAACTGCAACCATTGCAGGCAACAAAAGATTGTGTGGCCAAGACACTGAAAAGGTTAGAGGACAAGATCCATGGAAGAGTGAGTTCTCTTTCACCATCTCTCTGCTGCTTAATGTCACATTGTTGATCTTATCAATCATTGGACACATAATGACAGTTTAAGTCTCTTTGGTTGCAGGTACTAAAGCATTTGTTATATCTAATGCGTGTTGCTGAAAAGGCTGTCCAGAGACGAGTTGCTTTAGCTCTTGCTCACCTTTGTTCTCCAGATGATCAGAGAATCATATTCATTGATAACAATGGTACTGCATCATCTTCTGTGTTTCTCCATGTCAGCTTGATTGCCCATCTTCCCTGGAGTTGCCTTTTTAGTGATCATTTTGCTCATAGGGCTTGAATTACTTCTCGGCTTGCTTGGGTCAAACAATCCAAAGCAGCAACAAGACGGTGCTACAGCACTTTACAAACTTGCTAACAAAGCCATGACACTTTCTTCAATGGATGCTGCCCCTCCATCGCCAACACCACAGGTTGTTTTTTTCCTCATGGAAAACGAAGTAAATTAAACTGATTGTCATCTGAATTTATGACTGAATGTTTCATTGATACGAAACTATCTAGACGTTGGTAAAATCATTTTAATTGATAAATTGTTGCAGAGGAGTATCTCAATTGATTTTTGCCATCATATGTTGTGGGATCTTATAATTTTGGGCCATGAAATAAGTGTGGGACAATAATTCCACACAGATCTCCTCCCTTGAATATTTATTATCATTTTATGTCGCCTTTGTATGACGATAGATACATTTCTATTTCAGGTGTATCTGGGTGAGCAGTATGTCAACAGTCCTATACTGTCTGATGTCACATTTCTTGTTGAAGGTGTGAATCACTCTTTGCCCTGGAACTCATTCTTAGTTCAGATAGTTCCTCAGTTGTTTTGGTTACATTATTTAATTTGATGGAACTATTTATTTCATTTCAAATTTAAGCTTGACTTCATGTTTCTTATGAATATATTTTCCTCACTTATTTCAGGTAGACGGTTCTATGCACATAGAATTGCTTTACTTGCTTCATCAGATGCTTTTCGTGCAATGTTTGACGGCGGGTACAGGGTAAGAACACCCAGATGCTAGTTCTTAAATAGGCTGCTAGATGATTAATAATCATATATATCAACTCCTGCATAACCATTGTTTGCTACTATATTTTTAATTATTCACTTTCATTGGAAGAAGGTTCTTGAAGTAAACATGTGGCAAGTCAAGAACTATTCCTTTTTTCCTTCCTGGAAGTTCTACTAGGAGTTATAATATACTAGGGGGAGGTTTACAGTGTTTGGCCATCTGGAAAGGTCTCGCTATTTATGGCCTGATTGTCAGTACATTGCACTGTTTGAACATGCATCTGAATCTAAACTCCTCGGGAAAGTATGTAACATACAGAAATATTAAAAGATTCTGAATTCATTGTCATGAAGAATAGCTGTCTGATTGTCTCCTACATCTTGTATTCTTCAAGTAGGATTAGTATGGTTTACTTGGTTTTGATGCATGGACATATTGGGAATGAGTTTCAGGAGAAAGATGCCAGGGATATAGAGATTCCTAACATCAGATGGGATGTGTTTGAACTAATGATGAGGTCAGTATTGCGAACTCCCTTGCCCTACTCTCTTCCCAATTTTAAATATTAACTTTATGGAAATCATTGATATAAATGTTTCATTTTGGCTTTTGCTGTTTAACAGATTCATATGTACAGGACTTCTAATATTTAATTTTGCCTTTTTCTCCTTCTCAACAGATTTATATATACAGGTTCTGCGGACGTTACACTGGATATAGCACAGGATCTTCTAAGAGCTGCAGATCAGTATCTTTTAGAGGGTCTTAAACGTCTCTGTGAGTACACAATCGCACAGGTAAGCAAAGAAATCTTAGAGATCCTTTGTTCTTGTCAGGCTGCTTGCCCTTTGTGTTCTTGCTTTTTTATGTTCAGAATTTGTTCAGGATGTGTCTCTGGAGAATGTTTCAAGCATGTATGAATTGTCTGAGGCGTTCAATGCTATGTCGCTCCGGCACACCTGCGTCCTCTATATTTTGGAGCAGTTTGAGAAAATTAGCACCAAACCTGGGTAAATCTCTCCTTCAGTTGGTTAACTTGTTGCGATGGCAACAACCCCCTGAGATTCAACAAACACTTGCTGCTGATTTCTGCAGGTATTCACATCTGATTCAACGGATAATCCCAGAGATTCGCAACTATTTCAACAAAGCACTTGCGCCTAAGCAGAGGAATTTCCGATTCTAGTTGTTTGCTGATCTTGGTGGAGCTAACACACTAGGATGTCTGTACATTTGGGCTCTCTTAGTCTCCCTATCCTTTGTCTACGCCAGCCCTAGTTTGTAGGACCCACTGTTTTGGGTCCCTTTTGGAAAAAGAGGTTAAAAAGCATGACCTCTTCCGAACCAAACCTTAATTCTTTGACATTCTTGTTGTACCTCATGCAACTTGTTTGCAAAAGAACCATGCTAATCAACTTGATCATCAATTACTAACCGTTCAGAGATTGAAGGCTACTTGCACAAATGAGACTTTCCTTCAAGTCAAATCTAGGTCGTCTAATGATACTGTGTGGCTCATCCTCGTTTATGGTGTTTCACAAATTTATAAGGAGAAATACTTATTGTAAGATGGATCTAGCAATAAGGATGGTGTGGATTGCAAGAAAGTAACCTTATTGGTTAAAGGTGCATGTTTTTTTCTCATCTCCAACTGAGAGAATGTTTTTTTTTTTGCAATCTATGTGATCGTTATTGGTCTTGCAAAAAGTATTTCTCATTGACAAGACAATACTGAGCATGTGATCTTTCCCTTGTGATGGCAAAATTTGAGTTAACAGTTATAGCAGAGGCTGCTTGCATGTTTTTGCCTACTCGCGGAGCAAGCAGTGTTTTAGATCAAAAGAAGTCCAAGATATATATATATAATATATATATATATATATATATATATATATATATATATATATATTTGCAATGTGGATGATACCACGAAATCCTGGTAGAAGAAAGGATGTACAAGTGTAGAGATATAAAGAAACAAAAAACTCTACACAAAAGCTGCCCACCCCCAACAAAGAATTACCACCTTAACTCCCCAAACACTCAAAAAAAAAGGAGGGAGTTGGAGACATCTGCATTCTTTAAAATGTTTAGCACAAAAACAAACTCTGGTTCTAATGAAGAGAAAAATGCTTTCCTATATCCGCTCTTCTCTCTTAAATATCCTACTATTCGTCTATTTCACAAGGCCCAGAAAGTTGCATGTAGAATTAGTCATCATACCACCCTATCTCCCTTGTTGAAGCAG
The DNA here is from genome assembly GCA_014218235.1 of Colocasia esculenta. Taxonomy (NCBI): domain Eukaryota; kingdom Viridiplantae; phylum Streptophyta; class Magnoliopsida; order Alismatales; family Araceae; genus Colocasia; species Colocasia esculenta. The sequence continues at coordinate 202,061,644 of CM024753.1, forward strand.
TGCGTATTCCAATCTTGAAGAAGATGAACCCTCTCAAAATTAGGAATGTGCCACCATATAGATTGGCTGATGAGAGCTCGTAAACCTTTGACAAATGAGCAAGCTGAGAATATATGATCCAGGTCCTCCTCAACCTCCCCGCATAGACAACAAAGTGTAGGAATATCTTGGGAGGAAATAAGAAAGCTTATACAAATCGGCAACCTCCTGTGAGATACCTTCCAGATGAAGATTTTTACCTTAGTGGGTGCTCCCAAGTCCCAAATTTGGCGTGCCAACAACTCATGTGTAAGTCCTCCATCCACTAGCATATGGTATGCCAACTTAATCGAGAAAAGACCATCCTTCTCCCATCTCCAAGCCCAAGAGTCCTTCGTCGAAGGTATTAGCCTGTAGTGGGTAAGAAAAGAGAATAGTTGTGCTAGGTTGCTTGTCTCTTCCTAGGAGAAGTTCCTCCGAAAGGTTGGGTGCCCATGTCACCCCAAAGACCGAAGCTTCAAAATAGGAAGCAACAATGGTGGATAGGGAAGAGGACGTGGAGAACAAGTTTGGAAAAAGAGCTTGTCAAACCTGCGCAACTCGCCATGAAATTGGCTGCGGCAGTTCCAAGGTGGATGACCTCCCCATGGTGGCGCTCTGCAGAGAGCAGAGAGATCTAATCAGGGCCGCTGCGGACCACCAGTTTGCGCTGGCGTCCCGCCACGAGTCGTACTTCTGCGCGCTGGAGAGCATCGGCGAGGCGCCGCACTGATTCGTGCAAGAGTTCACGGTGGTGCCGACGCCGTCGACGTCGTCCGGGGCGCCATCGTCACTTGTGGTCACGATCCCCTCGTCGGAGGACCTCGCCGTGCTGCTGCCTCCCTCCCTCCTTCCCATGCCTGTGCTGCACTGAGGGGAGGGGAGGAGCGTTGCTGCATTGTTGCCGCCGTCGCCTCGCCTCTGCGCCGCCGCCGCTGCACCTCTCTATGTCGTCGCCGTCTCTTTCCTCTTCCCCCTGTGTTGCACCGAGCAGGGTGGAGGCGCCGCCACTGCCGCCGCGCTTGCTGCCACTGCTGCTTGCTACGCTTGGCTGCTGACGAGGAAGGTGAAAACAGTTTCCGAACAGATGAGGGGAGGACAAGGGAGAAGAGGACGAGGAAGGCGGAAATGGACTGCACGAAAACGACATCCGAGATTTTTCCTCCGATGCCAAATTCCGAGATTGTTTAAGAAAATATTTTCATGGATCAAATTTTCATGACAACCAAATGACCAATTTTATAACATTTTTTTAGAAAATGTTTTCTTGTGAAAAATTTTACAGAGAAATAATGGACCCAAAGTGTTGCCACATATACCCATACTGACATGAGATTCCACCACCACTTACAAAGAAAAGCCATGTTGAATGCCCTAATGTTCCTAATCCTAAGGCCACCCGTCTCTTTAGGTATACAAATTCTACCACAAGATTAGAGTTGTAAACGGAACCCGATATCTCGATATTCCGATCCGATTCCGATGAAAATTATCGATTTCAGAATTGAAAATTGATACCGATAATTTATCGGAATCGGTATCGGATATTTCGATATGCTATCGGAATTGAAAAATAATCAGAATCAACATTGGTATCGATTATTCTGATAATTATCTATAAATTTAAAAAAAAAATTATGGTAAACACCTTAACTTATCAGAATTTCGGTTCCGATAATGTTATCAGAATTGGAACAGAATTGGAATTAACCATTTCAATTTTATCAGAATCAGAATCGGAACCATATTTCGATTATCATCAGAATCAGAATCGGAATATGTGTTTCCGGTTCCAAACCCAACCCGTTTGCAACCCTACCCAAGACATACCATGCCACCCAGTCATTTCTCCCGTTACCATGTTAGAAGAATCTTGATTGCAGGGAATTTGCCACAAACTTAGATATTCTGAAAATGGACAAACAATAAGTGGGTTAACTGTCCCAGACTACTCTACACAGAACCAAATAGCAACAAAAAGAAAGATCCTCTACTTGCACCCAGCTAGTTTGTTCTTAAATCTTTAGACAATGCCCCTCCAATCCTTGCATCTCAAGGGTCTTAGGGAGAGGGGAAGCCCAAGATAAGAGAAAGAAATGTGCCTACTCGGCATCCAAATAGATTAATTAGCTGCTCTTCTAATGTCCAGCTCATTCATGTTGAGCCCCATCATAAGGCACTTGTTGTGATTAACTTCAAACCATTGATATCCTCTACCACCTCTAGCATCAATCTTATGTCCACTAACTGCTGTTGTACAGGGATTTTTAGAGAATAGTATCACCAGCATGATGGAATTGGTGCAACGTAAATATACGCCCAGGTGACCAAAACTTAGGGATAATTCAGCTGCATTAATGTTCTAGGGGTTACATTGACGTTTAAAAAGAAAAAAACTGATACTTCATATATTCTCTGTACATTTACATCACTCGTGCATAATAAACCCCTTGGGTGAGGTTTGAGTAGACTGACAAGATTAAACGACAGACGAGTTCAAGGTGATGAAGCTTTTTTGTGCATGCAAATTTTACACGGAGCCTCCAGAGTTGTCGGATGGGCTACTTGGAAGTGTCCCACCGCACATCTAATGACGAGGTTGTAGATCTATCTGATTGGTTCACACAAGAAGGCAAAACATAGGGATGGGTTCTAACTACACTTTTAATAATATTTTTTTTACCTCATTCTTATCATTTCTATGTATACCAATCATACTCACAAATCACTATGTCATCATACTGCTTAGAAAAAAAGCCAAGAAAAAGATCTACCATTGTATGCATCCATCGAATGTTTTATGTACCTGAACTTGTTTAGTATCCATAATCTTTGGGGATGATGACCTAATCTCTCTATTGTCTTATTTCCCCATCTTCTCCCCATATGCCAAGAGATACAGAAGCGTGGTTTCGGTATCATGAATGGAATAGCCGCGTCAAAAAATATATAATTACTCCTACCCCCTTACCTTCTTTTTGCCGGCAACGTCTGTTTACACGTAAGAAAAATGGTGGGGGGATACAGTTTTTTTTTGGGTCTTCGTCTCAAAACCAGTCAACATACTCAGTAGAGACTTTGGGTTGCTTCTTGGGCTTTCTGAATCTGTTGTTCTCGAAGTTTGCCTTTGCAATGAGTGAATCAAGAACAGCTGCCTCTGCTGCATCATAGGGGGGGTACAAGATGCTGGCGACATCAACAAAGAACCGCATGAGAAGTAAGAAAAACAGATAACCCGCATATCTAAAGGAGATTGATATATTAAATATCCCCAAATATTAATATTCATAGGGTGGAAAGTGGGGTGGTTGTTAAAGGAGATGGTAGGTGCTCAGGGAATATATATTGTAGTAAGTACCGAGATGCATAGCAGGAATTACCTCTGGAGCATCTCCTCCAGGATCGCTCTCTGTAAAGGTGTCACGTAATGGATGCATCTTCTTGGACACTGCCCAACAGCAAGCTGAACTCTGTAGTCTTCATCATGCCCTGTATAAACAAAATGGTCTGAATTGAGGATGCAAAAGATGCAGGAATCTTGTAAGATGCTTGTAATATATTCGAGCGCTAAGTTGTTTCATGGGACAAAGTTATATGCAGTAAAAAGTCACATGCTCTCCTTCATGTTCTGTTTCATCAGATGCATGATATTTGCGAACAAGGAAGAAACAAATGAAGTGCATCATGTATGCCAAGGGCTACAGTCGGGTCACGTTAGCCTCAAGAAATGGACCAACATTATCCATCTTGACCCAAGACCAGGTATGAGTCAGATTTTTGGCACGGTCAAGAGGAAACTAGACAAAGAACCATCCCATTGACCCCACATTGCAATGCAACACATGGCATTTGTAACTTCTATGTTCAGTCAATCATCAGCTTGATTTTCCAGTGTCATAAACATCACAACAGCAGAAGGCATTACAAAATTGATCCAATAAATTAGCAAGATGAAACCATTCAAAGTGAGGTACCTATAAGAACCAGATCAACTGATCTTCCTTTGTGTTTTCTAACATTTGCAGACAATTTTTGATATTTTCTCATGCATTTTTGACATTGTTGATGTTCATACGGCAGTTTATATTCACGTAATATTATCGAGAAAGACTAATGTCTGACCTTGAGAAACTGCACGTGCAGCACCACTGTCAGAAGCAAATGAGAAGGCATGTGGGGCTGTTTTCACACAAGAATATGGGCAAGCTGCACAAAGGAAAATGCCAAAGTGAGATAAGCCGAAGGCCGTGTTAAGAAAGAAATTTGAAGTCAACGGTTTAATAGTCTATAGCTTTTAGATGAAGGCTTGGCAAAGTAAACTCACCACTCAGCATGAAGCAAAACTAGTTGCATAAGAAAATGCGTACGATATCTAGAAAGTCGTCATAGTAACATACAGCTAAATCCTGATCAGGAATTAAAAGATGAACGAGCAGAAAGGTGTACCATAATACCAGAATGCAGAGCATTATTCTAAGCACTACATGGCCATAACAAGACCAAAACCTTTTTGCAATAATTCATGCCCATAGCTCATATATCTGGAGGCATTTATCTTTTCTGGATGCAAGGATGTTCTCGGGATGATATGGCACATTCATACATAAGATTGGTCACTATTTAATAAAAGGAATTTAACATGGCAGTCTTTGCAAAAGCACCAATGTCAAGGCAAATGTTTGAACAATGACTATGATTTTCTTACATCTAAAGTAGATGCATGATGTAACAAATGTTGCTAACTAGATATTGCACTAGTGTTGGTAGAACGTAGCATTCACCAGTTTAACCATTTCTATCACAATGCAAGAAGTAATGCTGAAAGGATGTAGTTTACACTTTCAAACACTTGGCCAAGTGAAGGTAATGACTTTGATTTATCCAATAAGTCATCTTACATAACTCATGAAACCAGAAGAGAAAATTCGACGACACAAAGACATTAATTATGAGAATTCCAACTTCAGTCAAAATTTAGCTGACATCAATTTTCTAGCAATAGATCACTCTCCTTAGAAGATAACCACTTAGTCATCTTATTTGAATGTCGCAAGGATCAATTCTCACCGGGTCAAAGGAATATTTGTCATAACAGCAACAAAAGAATGCACAACAAAATAACAAACAACATTCAGACAAGCACATGAAACCTACAGAAAGAAATGCTTCAAGTAAGCAATCGTTACCTTTCCCAACACAAAGAAACTCATTAACAAATACATCAGCTGCCACACATTCTGGCTCTTCAAAGGGGTCTGAATATTCCCTGTGTAAGAAACCAACAATGAGGAATATACTGATGGAAAACACCCCAACAAAATGAGGGAGTGACATTTGTCACCAGAAAAATACCTAACTTTAATCATCATACTGTGTAAGAAACCAACAGTGAGGAATATACTGATGCAAGTTCAAGGAATATGAGTCATTAGTTTCTAGATTTAAAAATGAGACATTTAATAAGAAACAGCAAAAGTTTAGCTCCTTCTCTATCAGTTCAGCTCTTCTTCTGCACAATCTCAATATCACCATACTCCCCTTCTATAGTATCCATACTATCAATTCTTCTCCTAAGACTTGTAATGGATCAATCTCATCTAGATTTAATTCAAGACCAACAGATGCATCAATGCATAACATTCATGGGGCTACAGAAAAATAAGATAACAGGTTACACTTCATTGGCAGACTTGATAAAGCTCAAATCAAATATTTAAGGCGGAAAGTGCTTATTTTCTAGTGGCAAGATCATGCTGACAAGTTAAGCTCTTCCAAAATGTCATCATGATCCAAACTGCAGTAGCAATAGAGTGACTTCTTTATTTATGGCACTATTCCTTCAGTAAAATTTATAACTAGTAAAATGACAAAAAGATCACAGGAATACAACTGTAGTGAACAATAGCCGACTATTTAAATGGAGAAACATGGAAAAGGAAGTGTTAGTACCAATTATTTAATTTCAAGCATATGGCAAAGAATATATTTGAACTGGACAAAGGAATATTCTACCTTTCAGAGGCCTCAGAGTTGTGATGCTTGGATAACATCTGCACGCATAATGGAAAGGCAGCTGGAGTAGCCCTTGTATGATTTACTAAGCAAAAGTGGGCAATTTAAATCACGAACACGAGTACCGAGACAGTTTCAAATGAACATGATGAGCGCAGGGGCATGGAGAATCAATGAGAAGAGAAGTCTCTCGTCCATGTGTTTTTGCACAGTCCATTAGGTCCAAATATGACAATATGCTATGAAATGTCAACCTTAAAACCTAGGCGTTAAGGTGACTGAAACATGGATATATGAAGACAGGCCCATTTGTTGATAATTTCAATATGGGATTATGTATCAACACTCCCCCGCACGTGCAAGCCAGATATGGCACTGAGCACGATTAGAAATAAATTGATAGAATTAAGACCTGCTCTGACCATATGAAATGTCAACCTTAAAACCTAGGCGTAAGGTGACTGAAACTTGGATATATGAAGACAGGCCCATTTGTTGATAATTTAAATTGGGATTATGTATCAACATATGCATCTATAACACGGTAAAGGAGACTTCACTATGTTATTAAGTTAACCATAAAATCATCTTCATCTTCGTTCCTTGCTGTGCTTCCACTATGCACTGACAATGATCAATAGTAAATTCCATATGATGAATGCACGAATTCTATGCAAAATTGTCATTTCGTTAATGGGTGCTCAAATTGTAGGCTAAGTCAAGTACTTATACACATACTCCAGCAGTCAGCATGGTGCTTCCAATTGTACAAATTATTGACTAACTGAGAACAATAGCTTCTTCTGAAGAGGAGAAGAAGAACAGAGGCAAACTACATTACCGGCAACATATGATTACATGCAGATTAGTTAGAAGTACCTCATATGCCTGAATCACGCGCCGAATTGTAGCATCTGACTGTTTATTGTCTCTACAAACGTCCGGATGGAACTCTTTGACCTGAAATATGAATCTTGATTAATGGCAATGATGAACAGCAACAATGCTAGGATTTTGGTGTTGTCATGGGCTGGAAACTTCCGATTCTTGTCTAGCAATCCAGTGGCAGCCAAAGTTACTAAGCGATAATTTGAATAATCACAAAATTAGTGCATCCTTTTTCGTGTACATAAGGCATGTCACACGTAGTAAATTTTGCCGTCCCAATCAAGTCTCAATTTCATGTTGTTCGAATCTTACTACTCTTACTGGTTGTAATTCCTCATCCACACGAGACAGTCGTCCTCATTCGCCCAGTGGCACAACCCGCATCGAGTTCACGAAGAACCACTTTTGAATTCCAGAGAAGCACGCCAGCACGCACAAAAGGAAGAGAAGGGAGGTCAAAAGGGAGAGAAGAGAGGCAGAGGGAGCCCTCGAGAGAGAACAAGCTAATACCCGGGCTCGAAACGCTGCTTTGAGCTGCGCAGGGGAGCAAGACGGTTCGACCCCGAGTATCTGGTACGGGGAGGCGGCGTCCGTCGACATCCAGCTTCCCTCATCTACCCCCTGCGTACTCTGGTCACTGCAGCACACCGCCACCCGCCTCCCCGCCTTGTCATCACAACCGACACCGATCACGCCGAGGATCCCCCGCCTTCCGCACCGAAGAGGAGGGCGGTCGGCACGGCTGAAGCTGTCGCCGCGGCCGCCACACCCGAGGGTGGTGCTCCAGGCGCGGAGGAAGGAGCCGCCCGCTGTTGCCGCTAGGCCCACTGTCCCCGCCAACATCGCAAAGGTGGAAGGGGGTCGTCACAGACCCGGCGGGGGCTTCTCTTCTTCGTAGCTCGCCGACTTCCGACGACCGTCGTCGAACATCATGACACGAGGGGGAGATCATCCAGGTGGGTCCCACGGCGCACGCTCCGCGATTCCGGGCCACTAGAACACTCGTGTGGACCCCAACGGACCAGGGCACCAGTGCACTGCCACGACTAGGGGTGTAAACGAGCCAATACGTTCGACGAGTAGTTCGAAACTTGATTCGATAAAAGCTCGGTCCGGCTCGTTATTTAATTAACGAGCTGAGCTTGAACAAGAAAAAAAGCTCGATTCATAAACGAGCCGAGTCTGAACACGCGTGAGTTCGGCTCGATTATACTCGTGAACAGCTCGTTTAAGAGCTCGTTAAGAGCTCGATTAAATACTCGTTAAGAGCTTGTCTAAGTACTCGTTAACACTTTATTTAAATATTTCTTTAAATATAATAAATATATATGATATAAAAATATTTATTTGTTTTTATACAGTTATTATTACAATATAAAATATTTTTTAGGGCTTAAATGTCATAGACTAAATCCACAATGTATATACACAAATTATACAAATAAGGGTATATACACAGATCATGTAAATAGGGGTATGAACATAAAATTTAGTGTTGCAAGGTCCCCCAGCATATCAAGTATCTTCTTCCTCTCGAGTCCGACCTGCGTAGTAGGTGAGTCCCCCGGTGGGACCGAGGGGTGCGTTGTCGGCCACTGACATCTCAGGCGACCACTGTGGACCATCCGTCAGTGGCAGACGGTGCTCTCGGCGGCTACAGTACAGTCACTGACGGTGCAGAAAAGGGGCTCTAGGCGATGTGCGAAGGGAGTTACAGCACCGCCCCTACCTTGTCGCACACCAACCCCCTCCCTTGCGGTGTCTATCTATTAATCATATGCTTGTAACAAATTATGAATATATTTCAAACATTATATTAAAATAGTTAAATTAAGTAATTTATCAAAACTATTGAGATATGAGTTTGAAATAAGATAAATTAGGTCTATGAACGATCAATTTTTTACTTGTAGATTGGACTGAACTTACTTATATATACGAACTCGCAAATTCAATTAAGTTCGTTAAAATACTCGTTAAGGGTTCGAGCTCGAGAGTATTTAAACGAGCCGAGTTTGAACAGTCATTTTCAATACTCGATATAGCTCGAGCTCGGCTCGAACTCGATTAAAAATTAACGAACAGAGTTTGAGCAACATACTACTCGACTCGACTCGGCTCGTTTACACCCCTAGCCACGACCCAATATTAGTTATTTTTTAGTGTTATATAAACTTCATAAAAATTTTATATTAAATGTATTAAATACTTGTAGATAATAGATATTAAGTGGAACCAGTATTTTGGTTCAACTTAACATTTATTTATTTTACTTATTCATCTATTTATTTCACCATTATTTATTTATTTTATTTATTTAAGTAGAATAACTAAAATAATTTATTTATTTATTTGTTCCATTTATACATTTATTTATTCATCACTTGTTATCTATTTATTTCACTGATGAATATTTAATACATTTAATGTAATTTTTTGGTGAGGCTTATGCAACATCTAAAAACAACTAATTAAGACAAACCGGGCTATTCTAACAGGGTCTTTGCACCCTCACCCATATAAGCAAAGTATTTCTCATCTGCATTAGAAGAAAAAGAGGTAAGATTACATGTGTTTTGTGAAAAAACTTAAATGAAACTTCGAAAAAAATTGGAGAAAAAATTTTCATAAAATTTTCTCTAATACTGAATGAGTTCGATCCGTCCTTCCTGTATTGAGAGAAATTAAACTTCTTGCGAAAGGTAAGCCGGACGAAATGAATTGCATATAACAATATGCGCCCCCCCCCCCCCCCCACCAAAAAAATACATATAAAAGTAATATATACATGGAAAATTAAGGGGGATAATTGTGATTAATTTTGGAGTCTATATTACAATTTTGATAGATTTTAAAATTATTACAACTCATGAAGGGATTCAGATTGCAATTTTGATTGCTTTACAAATTTATTACTAGTCAAGAAGGATTTTAAACCGCAATTTTGATGGCTTAAAAAAATTGTTACTAGATATGGAGGAGTTTAAATTGTAATTTTAAAATCACCCATCAGCCAAAATTCATTGTGAACGGACTTTAAAAATTCGCTCGTATCCTCAACGAAGATTATTTAAAAAGAAAATTTGCATGTCAAAATACATTTAACAATAATCAATATTCTCTAATCTACTCTTCTCTTGTTATACTGCCCTATTTATTTAGATCTAGAATCATTACTATGATTTTTGGAATCACAACCACCTCATTTTTCAAAAATATTTTTTTTTTGTTTTTTGTTTTGCCAAGCTAAAAACATCCCGAATGTTGGGAGGAGTTAAAAATACTCTAAAAAAACCGTGTTTCCCACCCGAATCAGATCGGCAATCCGGTCCGACCGGGCTCGCCGTGTTGACTTCCCTCATACAACTTTCCACCGTTGGTCGGAGGCCCGCCGCCGAAGTGTAGCTTTGTCTGTGGTGCGCCGGGGGACTCTCCGAGCAATAGATGGCGGCACCATCTATGCGCGGCGAGGAGAGAAAGAGCGAGGGAGGCCCGCCGTCCACTTCCGCATGCCCCCCGCCGCATCCTTCCGCCGCCTCCATACCTCCGCCGGCTCACCAGACAGACGCGGACGAGGACGACGAGAACGTCAAGCAGCTCGGCGATTGCTCCGCCCTCTACCTCGCCCTTCAGGTCAGGCCTCGCCCGCCTCCTCTCTCTCTCTCTCTCTCTCTCTCTCTCTCTCTCTCTCACCCCTGCGTCGCCGTCTGCGGACTGCTTGCAGGAATGCCTCGTCCGGACGGACCGGGATTGGAGGTCCTGCCAACCAGGTATTTCGCCTCTTCCCACCTACATCGGCCTCGTAATCTCATTTTACATGTGATATTTGAAATAAATTGACTAAATGATTCAGGGTACATCGAGAAATGATACGCCTTTGCTATTTTCGTTGCTTATATTAATGGCCTTCTTACAGAAGTTCACGCTTTGAAAGCGTGTCATGCAAGGAGGAGCAAATCTAAAGCAAATTAAGTCTGTTTGAGTGATTACCAGAGAGCAAGAAAGCATTGCAAGCTGTTCTTTGTTTTTTTTTTCCTTGGTTACCCTTGTCATCATTAGATGAATAAGAAACAATTTTTTATAGTGATTTCTGTCTGACAGATGTTAAGGTCGACATTGCAACTTGTATCACCATTAATCGATGTACTCTTCTTTTTGTGATTGTTCAACATTTATTCTGTCACCGGATTCTTTGTTGTGGCATTCTCTTGTTTCACAAAGAACTCATTGGCGAATTAAGGCAATAGCTTCCCCAGCTGGCTGTTGTTTATCCTAGTGTGTCTTCCGATTCTTTCTAATGTTTTTAATGAATATTGCTTACTGGCAATCAGATCAAAAGTGCAATTGCAATGCCTTGCAGCTATTTATCATTTAGCTTTTCTTCCATGGCTCTCAACATTCCGTTATTGGCTGCTGATTGACAAGCACACTGATCATGCTTGCAGTTCCGATCACCTCTTGAAGCGATTGAAGGTCTTTCATTCGATTCAATTATCAAGAATTCTGATCACCTAAATTGTCTAACGGAGATGTATAACCACTCAAAGGTTAGGTCTAGAATGTGGTAACGTATGTTGCTCCAAAGTCAAATAAAAACTACTTTTATATGATATCTTTGTTGACTTGTATTACCCAAGTGAGTCTTCCACTTTTAAATCCACAGCGTTTTGATTAATCATCTCTTTTTGAAGACAAAGTTAGTTCAAGACTTCAAGTCATTGATCTAAGAAGCCTGAGAAGGGAAGAACTAGAGGATGCCTATTGAAGTGATATACACTGAACTTTCACAATCACTAGATGGATCTCATTTGTGGGTAATAAGGATTTTCTGCAGAGCATTGACATGCAGTGGAGTTTCAATTCTTGTAACATCAATTCCTGAGGTCTCTTTCTTCCACAAAGTCCACACTGAGCAAGCTGGCGGGTTACATGAATGCCTGTCAAAATATTGATTCACCACATATCCAATGTGTACAGTTTCTCATTGCGTCAGAATCATGCAATAGCGTGGTTCAGTCATCTTAGAAATGTGAGAGACTGATAGAGACTTGGTGTACACAGTAGAAGACCTTTCTTCTTCTATTTTTCATGTATTTGGGCTGTTGCAGATTATTGTAATGTCAATCCATGCCCTAATGAGTAATGTGGAAAAATGATATGTAGGGCGTAAAGTTAGGGATGTTGAATTTGTGTAACCCAGCAGTTGGAGTTTGGTCGGTGATGATGATGCTGATATTTGATGAACACAAGTTTCTTGTAAATTCGGATAGATGTTGTGAAATGCAAACTTCTGAGGACTTGATAGGTCAATTCCTGAGCATCTGTTTGAGTTCTGAATCAGACGTTTGCCTTGCAATGGATGCAGAATTCATGAATAACAGTGGAATCTGTTGAGGCTGTATTATTGAAGAGTAAAACTATCTCCTGAGACACCTATAGAACTTCTGTTCAAATGGGGGAAAAAAAAAACTGACCGCCTTCCTCTTTCCTGTGTAATCGAATTACACATCCAATCTTAGAATGTGGTGTCCTTGTGTTTATAGATGGGTGTCCTCTTCTGGAGGCTGGCTGTGAGGACAGAGGTGGTGGCTCCAGCGGTTGCGAGGGAGATGGAGGTGGGAGGAGGGTGTGCTTTCAGATCTTCTTCCCTTCTCCTTTCTGTCCGATGAGCTACTCCGGGAAGCCCCTGTGCTTCGCCTGCCTGCGCCTGCGCCTGTCCCTCTGGCAGATGGGGCTGTTGGGCCGGAGGTGGAGGTAGTTGCCACCCTCGGTGTCAGAAGACTTGCATGCAGCGCTGGAGCAAGTTGAGGAAGCATTTCAAGGGGAGGAGTTAGCTAGCGTGAAGAATGGGAATCTCACCAAGGGGGAGGTGATGGATTTTTTGACCAAGGTTGAGAACTACATGGAGACACAGGCGAGTGAAACTACTAGGTTGATTGGTGTCTCCGATGTAGGTGTGGACAAAGGCTTGAAGTCCACCTTACTTTGATCAAACATAGGTGATTGGCAGACATTGCTAGAAAGGCGAAGACTGATATGACCGTCAAGAAAGGAGTTTTGCAATAGTCTGAGGTATAGGTGGTAGTTGGAGCGAGGAGAGTTCTCGGTGGGTCGCATGCTTTTCTTTTTACGAGGTTTTTGGAAGTTGTATGATGAGGGTGGGGCTCTTAGATGCGGACTGTTTTTTGGGGATGTGCTTGGAGGAAGGCTTAGCGTGTAGGTGATCTCTTGTTTTCTTTTCTTTGCTCCTGAGGCAGGTTATGGTTTGCCGTCTTTTGTTTGGGGGAGTTATTTGGGAGCTCTCCCCCCTTCTCAACGTATGCTTTTTGCTTTTATAATATCAGTGGTACTACCCACGTTCAAAAAATAAAATAGATGGGTGTCCTCTTCGGAGCCATGGAGCTTTCTCCTCTCTTCAAGATGCTTGGATACTTCACCTCTTTTCATCATCCTTCCCTTCTCAACAAAAAGGGGAAAGGATTCATATTGAATAAGCAAAACTCAGCAGAATTGGAACGGGAAACGAAAGCTGGGTGGCCTGCGAATAAGTGATTGGCATTCTGAAGAAATTTTGCTTATCAGAACCAGGAGATTCTCATTTCGGATTGTCAAACAAGAAATTTTCATTCTGTAGCATTTTGCTTAATCAAACTTTGGATCATAACGAGGACTATGATTCTGATTCTGATTCTTTTGCTATCCCTTTATGTATACTGCTAAATTGTCGGCAATTGACCTCTTGAGTATTGAAGAGGTTTTACCAACTCGGAAGCAAGTCATTCCAAATATCCTTTGTCCTATAAGCAAGGAATTGCATCTTGAACATCTGAAATGAAATCATAAGCAAGGTGTTTCCGACTCCATTTTCAGTTCTGCATGTTCTTGCTGGGTAATACAATTAATACGATCTTCCTATACGTGGCTGAGCTCGAACTAGCGGCTAGGGAGGAACAAAATCTTCTGCCATGGATGAGACATAACAAGTGCCAGATGCCTCAAGCCAACAAGACGGGAAATGCTTACTAATTTATTTGTCATTCTTAGTGAATAAGGGTGATAAATAACAGATAAGTGTGACAAATAGGCTGGACCGATGGTAGTATGCATTTTTCACAAAGACAAAGGGCTAGCCATTTTGTGATGGGTAGATCTCCGGTTTCCATGGAATGCAAAAAAGGCCCAAGAACAAGAAGAGTGGCATCATGTACTGCAGTGAAGAGAAGGCTCCGGTTACAATCTGCAGGATATTACTACCTCCTATCTAGTTTTTGCTTAAACTCCCACGTACCTTAATTTTTGTGCTATTTTTGCCCCATCGGTGGGTAGTAGAGGCCATCTCGAATCGATCAGTAGAGGGTAATCTCAAATGACGAGTATAATATTTCATCACCACTCCTAAACCATAACATATTGGAATAAATCCCAGTATGATTCAAAGTAGGATCTGCAAATTTATACAACCATATCTGTAAGTTTGAACCACCATATCTAGAAAAAGGGTGAAAAAAAAAACAGAAAAGTGCTTACGCAGTCTCATTTTTTTTTTATGTTCTTGTGGAAGATATGCTTTAACATCATCTGTAACTTGTCTTGTACGGGTGGATAAGATAGCTTCCACGAACACATGAATGTGACAGACGCCGATCTTTGTTCGGTGCCATCCTTCCACTTTGTTCCCCAACATCCAGACAGGAGGAAGCGAAGGAAAACCGTGTCTTGAAAACATACCAATCGGCACTGACAAACGTATGCGGAAAGATGGCGAATGCAAAAAAAACCGTGCATTGGGATTTTGGGGGGGGTCTTTGTATATCTACCCCTCTAAACTACCATATTATATATATGTATATATTTTTCTTCCATAAATTGTCAAAAATACCCTTTATACATCTAAATGGTTTCATTTATGCCCACGGTCTCATTGTTGAAGTTATATATCAACAGTACTCGTGATAATTCTTGGAGGTGAGTGGCATATGCCTTACTATATAGTAATTTGGAGGGGAATATATGCAAACACCCTTTTTCTAAGATAAGAAGTAGGAGGATTTATTTTTATTGTCCCGAACAAACTTTGAGGTTTAAAAGCGAAACGACTCCTTATTACTTCAAAGAATATGTCCAGAATTGAGGTAAGGAATCATTTAAGCATGTCGTGGAATTTTCTTCGACTTCACCGCAAGGTGGGGGGGGGGGGGTGCTAATGGTAATCTCTCGTACAATGTTGCTATATGACGTGTCATGAGTAAGGTAATGCCAAAAAGGGAAAAAAAAAATAAAGAACCGATATATGATGGTCATTTGAAAAAGATGTGCATCACTGCCGGTTTGGGAGGGGGTTACTCATGGGTAACTGAATAACTTGGAGTTACCCATGGGTAACCCCCCTCCCACGGTTTGGGGAGGGAAGGGGCAACTTTTTATGGTTACCCATGGGTAACTGCTTTTTGCAGGTTACCCATGGGTAGCGCTGCCCCACCTCTACCCCCATGGGTAAAATTTTTTTTTTCAAAAATTTTATTAAAATGTTTATTAAATTATAAATATTATTTTAACTATATATATATATGTAAATATTATTTTATTTTTAATTACAAAGAAAGATAACTAGAGTCAAAACATTAAATTGACTAAAAAAAATAGAATGTGGGTAAATCTACCCAAGTTACCCCAGTTAGAGGGGGTAAATTGTCAAAGCAAAATTGGGTAAGTTTTTGGTTAAGCAACCCATGGTTAAACTACCCATGGATAGTTTAACCATCAATCGATCAAAGTTTGCCAACTCGGTCGCATCGAATCTGGGCACAGCACGATGCGTACCGAGCTGGCACATCCTCCTCCACCCCTGGCTACAACGCGCACCACCCCCTTCTGACCCCTCCCCCCACCGGAAGCCTCCGTCTCCCTCAATGTGCTCTTGCCGCCACATGAAGGGGCAGGGGACAAGCTTTCAGAAGGGGAGACGGGGGTTGCTGCAAGTAGGGGTGTTCAAATTATGATCCAAATCGAAACGAATTGACCGATTCAGTTCGGTTGAGAAATCACACAGTTCAGTTTGGTTTCAAGTTGAAGAATCGAAATAAATCAAATATATATATATATATATATATATATATAATTAATAAATATTATATTGTTCCAGAGAAACTGGTTGTAACGTAGTGGTTGTTTGCGCGAGATCGAATCTGACTTTTAAGCATGCATTTTTTTTTGTATATTTTGAACTTAATATGTGTATATAATTATTTAATAATACATATAACCTTAAAGGCACTTATAGTGCAGCCACCTTTGGCATCTTCACCTCGCAGAGGTCGTGAGATCAATTCCCCGCATAAAACCCATTTTTTTATCTATTTCAATTTGAACCGAACTGTAGTAACTCGGGTCGATTCAGTTCCCCTAAAAATAAGAGTAAACTGAACCGAACCGACCTATTGTACACTCCTAACTGCAGGGAGGGGAAAGGGGGGGGGTGCTGAGGGTTTACCGGAGGGGGGGGGGGGGGGGCAGGTGGGAGGTTTGGGCCGTAGAAAGGTGGAGGGCTGCTCAAGGGTGGGGGACGGAGTGATGTGCAACAAGAGGAGTTGGGAGGGTGGGCATTGCAGCAGGAATGGAGGGGGAGAGAGTCGGGGGTATTGTAGCGGACCAACCGTGCCGGGACTTAGTTGTCGCCCCCCATGCTAGGACTTGTTGTCGCCCCCTATGCCAAGGCTCGCTGTCGCCCTAACAAGAGGTGTGACACGAACCGTGCTTGTGATACTACCCCTCGGGTGTTCAAAGATGAGTATATTGTACACCATTATACTAAGAGTGATCCAATTAGTTGAGCGCCCCGCGTATATTAAGTGAGAGAAATTTGATATCTAAATCTATCAAATTTATATTTAAAAAAATTATAAATAGTCAAGATTTAGATGCACGTCTTCCGTCTCAAATCCAAGACATGTCTATACAGTTCAAAAGATTAGGCCAACGCAGTTATAAATCGGAGCTAGTAGCCACCTTAATCAAGGACACTGCATGCAACCTCCAAAGGAACAATCGATCACATAGCAGATGAAATATGGAAATAGAGAGACCTGCCAATGCATTAGTTTCATAGTGAGGTCCACTCTTACTTTATAACAAATATTTTAAATTTCAGAGGTTCAAATCCTGACAATATAGCTCTGCTGCTTGTGAGCCCCCACCCCACCCAAACCACCATCTTACTTTGTGACATTAAAAGCTTTGGACCATCCTGGGCTTGTGACTGCTTTCTCCTCACTCAATGTTAGTACGTGACAGATTTATATGTTGTGAAACGTGCTTCCGTGGGGTTACATGTTCATGAGCATGGTTTATATAGATCAGTGCTGTACTGCTATCTCAAGTTAATTCCACAGGCATAGCTGGAGAGCATAGCACCAAGATACTCCAATGCGATATTCACAAGGGGCAACCAGAGGACATGAGAGATCAAATGCTATTTATTATTTTCTAATATTATACTGACAAGGAGAAAATATAATCACTCTTGAATTAACTGTAAGGGGGGGTGGAAAGCAGGAGCGACATGAATTCCTTCCATCCATGGAGAACACTTCCCATCTACATAAAACCTGCGAAAACCAAGATACAGCTGTGAGCTTGGATACAAAGTACTAAAAATCTGTTCCAAGTAACCATCAAGTCATAGCATGGATGTTTATCAACGTATATGAAAAATACAAAATTTGCTTTGGCAGTAACCCAATCTTTGTAGCATTTAACACCTTGACGTTTTTTCAACAGGCACTAAACAAAAAACAATAACTTTCCTACTGGATCCCTGTTATCATTAACTTTTACAGCGTTATCCACACTTTTTTTCCAAGGCATACCAAAATGGCACATAGTTCTTAATGCATGTTGAATGCAATTAAACAACCTTTTGCACTTGGAGAAGGCAAGAGGCTTATGACCATTATTTTGGAAGCATCACCATGCAGATAATAATCAATTCAAACAAGAATTTTGGGGTGATTTGACATCTACAATGTTGGCACCCAACTACCCAAGGATGAAATGTAAGCATCAAGGGTCTGGGTGTATCAGTCCCAAGAAAGTTACTGGGCATGTGACATTGTCCAGTTGGCCGAAAAGGGAATTTGCTTAGCTTCAAGTCGAATACATGCAAGTAGGTTTCCAATTCCTGGTCCAGATTCACAGAAATTTGATTAAATTTCTATTTAACATCCGATAATGGACTGTTATGGGTTGAATAGGTATGCTAAACGCATAATCTGAGTGTTCAAATAGGTCTCCACTTTGACAGCCCTATTGGCAACAATGACTGGTGGAATGATCTTCCATGCTGGCAGAAGACGTAACAATAAACAGTAAGACCTGTCCTCATTTCGAAGATCTATAAACCAAGGTTCATGAATGCATCTTATAACAGGATAGCAACCCACGTCAGTCAAAACTGTGGCATGTTAGCTACTAAAACTGCACAATAATGATATCATGATTTGTATCATTATAGCTCGAGCATAAAAAAAATGGTGATGAATGGTAACACAAGAACTTGAAGATTAATAAAAATCATTCACCATGGAGTGTCAAAAAATGTCATATCAATGCTAATCGAGTAACCACCTTAAAAAAAGGTTACTCGATAAACAAAGACTCGCAAATTCCATGGTGGCATGCAGTGTTTTAAAAAGGACTAATTGGTCCGAGTCTAACAACCCCCCCATTGACCAGTCAGACAAATTAGTCAGCTAGTTAGACACCTTAAGTCCAAGATGACTATTTTTCATGATTTTTTTTCATTTTTAATGCATGACTCGAGTAGAGTGTTAGTGTTGAGGGTATATGCTTATCATATCTAAAGATATAAGCATCACACACAAAAAATCTGATTGAATTAAAAAGACTGATTTAGAAGATATACCTACAGCTCAAATGGTAGAGCATCAGTGTTATATGCATTATGAGCTGAATACAAGTGCAAGGCAATGAAGAACAAAAATCTGATTACTAATAAGAACTATTTCAGATGTCATCATTTAACAATCAGTTGATATTACTTTAAAAAAATATCATTTAACTAATCTGAGTCCTAATCCTTGACATCCAAAATAAAACATCACAAAATAGATAAAATCAGATTCATCAATGTCAATAAATGAGAGTAGAACTAATGTCAGTCCTATTCTGTTGGCTTTACATAACATGGTGCAAGTGCCTATTGGAGGAAAAAGTTGGCAAAAAGGTGGTAACCCAAATCCATAGTTGTTGTCAAGGTGCCCAAGGTGATCTTGGGGGTCCATGAGCACCTAAGCAGTTAGACGCCCACCTAGGCGGTGCTTAGGCATCCAAGGTGGTATCCAATGAGATATCTCCCTCATATATGAAATTTGAATATCTAAAGATATATAGTGTATGAATAATCAAAATGCAATTAAGTAATAAAAATGTTAATATCATATTATAATTAAAATTAGAACATAATATTCACTAAAAATACTAAAAGCACAATACATTTGGATAGTTCTTGAACAATTAAGATATTTTTTTACATTTAATGACTGTGACAATATTCACAATGTAATGATTGTGAATGTGGCATATGGAGCTTGAAGCCCTGAATTCTCCAATGTGCGGTTACACACACAAGGATCAACCTACATGGTTAGGTCATGTGGGGGGGGGGGGGGGGTCAGGAGGCGGAGCCCCCGAAAAGAAAATTTTAATTTTCAAAGGTACAAAAGACTTTTCCATAGATAAGGTTTCCCAAAAAAAAGTGGAAAAATCAGAAAGAATCAGTGGTCGACTAGTCGGCCAATACTCAACTTGACTAGTCGTGTCGACTAGTCAACTAGTTGGTTGACTTTTAAAACACTGGTCGCATGCAAGGTAGAAATCATAGTGCCAAACACCGTAACCAAGTCCCCAAGTGAAAGGCAATAGAAAATCCAAAACAGGCTACCAAATCTACTGAAAATAAATAAGATAAAAGATATTTCACATCATCAGAGTCTTATCCTATTATTTGTAATCCTATTGTGCCAAAAGTTTCTAGCAAGTGTTATATTCGTGTCTAAATCCAAAAAGCCAATGTCCTTAATAATATCGCACCATCTCAATTAGACCTTCTCTAAACCCTTTTACTAACATCCACTAAGATTTGGTCACATCTTTTAACCGACGCCAAGTTAGGGCGACGGTGCACACATGGAAGGAAGAATCGCCGGGATCGAGCCAGAATCGCTCGATCCCGGATCGGATCGACCCCCCAAGGACCGATTCCCCTTGAAGCCCCCCAAAACCCCACATTTCCGGCTGGATCGACCCAACTCAGTAGGATCTGAGTTGGATCGCTCGAGTCGAACCGGGATCGATCGATCCCGGCTCGATTCAGTCGATCCAGACTGATCCAGGTCGATTCCCTCAGGCTACCTTCAGGATCCTCTTCAGGCAGGGTTGTCAGGATCTCCTTATTTACCTGAATATCATTTAAGTAAATGTTAGTATTTGTAGTTTCATTTACTTAAGATATTACATGTAAATAAGGAAGTACCCCCCATTTGAATCTAATAAAAATATCAAAAAAATCATATCTCTTACCAATAAAAAGTCAACTCTCCCATCGAAGAAGAAAATCGCGATTTTGGTGATTTTAGCGAAATGCTAACTTTCTAATCTCTCGTAATTTAGTTTATCTAAAAATTGATAATTCAAATAAACCACATGGAACACTAAAAATTCAAAGTTCGGTAAAAAAAGTCAAACGTGCATGTGACTTCTCCAATGGAGCCACTCTCCTACTGACAGCACTTAGTCTGCTTGAGACCTCTCAGGATTTGGTCAAACTTAAGTTATCATCATCCAAACCTCTAGATTTGGTCAAATTGAGCTACCATCACCCAACTCATGACACTCATGAGTTTGGGTGATGATAGCTTAGTTTGACCAAATCCTAAGAGGTCTCAAGTAGACTTAGTACTGTCAGTAAGAGAGCGGCTTCTTGGAGAAGTCATATGCACGTTTGATTTTTTTTGTTGGACTTTAGATTTTTAGTATTTTATTAGACTTATTTGAATTATAAAATTTTAAATATGTCAAATTATGAGAGATTAGAAAGTTGCTACTTTGATAAAATCACAAAAATTGTGATTTTCTTCTTGGATGGGAGAGTTGACTTTTTATTAGTAAGAGATGTGATTTTTTAATATTTTATTGGATTCAAATGGGGGATATTCCTTATTTACATGTAATATCTTAAATAAATGAAACTACAATTTTAACATTTACTAAATGGTTTTCGGTTAATAATACACCAAGTCTTTAATATTTTATACTTTTCTTGTATTATTATAGTAGTAATAATACACAAAATCTTATGTTTCATATATTATGAATGTATGTATGATTGGTTTTTTATGCAAATATTAGTTCTTTCAATTTATCAGATTTTCCTCATTTTTGCTGTTTTTTCTATTTTTTCCTGAATTTTCCTGAATTTTTTCCCCAAAAAAACCATTTATAAACTGGCCGATCCAGGATCGGCCAGACTTCCCTTGGATCCATGGGATCTTGCGATCCGATCCGATCCAGGATCGGATCGAGCCTGGTCGATCCCGATCCCGATTCCGATCCTGCCTTCCATGGGTGCACATGTCCAAACCACTTGATTATCTAAGTCTATTTTCTCTCATCTTACTATCAACTGAAGCTATCCCTAAATCCTTACAAAAATGCTCATTCCTAATCTTAACTTTCTTAGTCTTAACGCATATCCATTTCAACTCCTCATCCTTGCTGCACATATTTTGTTAATGTGTTCCTTTCATACTTCACAACATTCGGTACCATATAACAAAACAGGCCTCACAGTCGTTCTATAAAACTTCTTTTTAAATTTCACGGGTATACTATGATCAAAGAGAGGATCCTAATGCACTTCTTCATTTTAACCAACCCGTCTTAATCCTATGTGCAACATTGTCATAAATCTCCCCATTCTCTTGAATGACAGACCCTAAATACTGAAAGCTACTAGTCTTAGGAGTGTTTTGTTCATCAATTAGAACCATATCTTCTTGAAAATAAAAGATATTTCACATCTCATGTATAAACACTCCAGCAACATAACATCCTTCACAAACCACATCACTGCAAGTTTATGGTATGATTGAAAAATGATGATCTAGTACATGCAAAATTCAAATTGAAATAGCACATACATTTCGAGGTGGGGGTCATTGGGGTGAAACATTCTCAGGATTCCGGGGCTTTTTCACTGCAACACCACAAAAATATCAAATTAGTGATCCAAAGAGGAACAAAACCATTGAAGTTGGCAGCAATGTTCTGATGAGAAAATTCTGCCTCCAGGAACTACGGGACCTCATAATGCCAGGGAAAATGAGAAAGGCTAGTTCTGCTTCTATTATTTCAGTTCTTCTGTACAAAACACTTTCATCTCTATCCATTTATTTATGTTTTGAGGACAAAAAAAGTCCTGAAAATGGGTTACAAACAAAAATCTAGGCAGCAGTGGCCACCATACCTTTTGCAAAGATATTGTATGTAATGGAGATGGGGCAACACATGCAGTACTTCTTTCTGCTGGGGCATCAACAGAACCTGGATGATCATAGGAGATTTCTCTCCTTGGATGGCAAACATCCAATCCAGTAAACACAGATCTATCAAATGTTTTCTCTGTTGTCAGGAGAGATGCTCTTACATTGACTTTACTTTCTCCATCTATTACACCACTTCCTGGCTGATTCAAGAGTAGTAATGACAGTCAGTTGACCAAGAAAATAGTAAATTGAAATAAATGACGCATACATTCATACATTACACATGTCTTTGATGTGCACTATTATGATTGTTATATCATCTGTCCTGGTCTCATGCTCCAACCATATCCTATAGGATTCTGCAGCAATTGCCGAACAGGCATCCCTGGGATCTGCATATTTGGACACCTGAATCCAGAAAAAGAAGTAAAATTTCAGAATATTTAAGTGTGCCAACTGAGATAAGCTAAAGGCTGTTACAGCAAAAAGAAAACAATCAAGTCATAAAGCAGTGTAAGGAACTGGTCTCAGGGAATAGGAAGTGGAGCTGGTAATATAAGCATGACACTTCCAACCTTGAAAAGCTTATTAGACTTTGGAGAGGTGAAAACCAAAGCAAGAAGATGTGGGAATAAGGACGTTGTAGAGCAAGTGCCAGTCATCAAAATGCTGAGGCTCTATCCAGATGTCCACTTGGACACTAAGAAGTTAGAAGCATGAGGAGATAGTGAACTAAAGAACAAAAGGCAAGAAGAAGTATCTGACTCGAAAAAAAACCTCTCAAATAGGGAGAAAAAAGGTGAATACTGCCGAAATTTGAGCCTCACAGAGATCAGGTTTCTCATCCTCCAATCGCCACTATCCTGCTCCCTTAGATCACCTCAGACTTACCCATCTCCATCAAATGGACTCTGCCAGAAAACACTACCACGAGCTTTATTCTCATACCCAACCACTTCATTTCCAATCTCTTCAACTTCTTTTCACCAGCATTGCAAGACACTGTTAATTCAGCAAAAGAATCTTTATACTCAATGACATTCAAGCAATGTGAAGTCAATTATAGATAATACTAAACTTATGGAGACGGAATATAGGAATTTGCATTTGTAAGTGGAGCTAATTAGTCAGGGAGGTGTCTATAGCCTAACATAGGAAACTTGATTTGCTTAAAAAATGAAGGTTCTTGCATGCAAGTCTGCTATATGTCAGAGAAGCTATCCAAGGTAGATTTAGATCTTTGTGATAACATATTTTGTGGATTATGAAAATACAATAGTACAGTGCTGATTGACGACAAACACCAGTAATTAAGGAAATGATAAAATTAAAATGTAAACTATGAGGAAACATCAGCACAGAATTTTCTGACGAGGTTCTGTTTATCATGAAACCCCTGTAAGGTGGTATCATGTACCTCGCCAAGATAATATATAGCACAGTTCTGTTAGGATTCCAGTGAGCTCTTTTGGCAAGTGAAAAAGCTTGATTGAATAGTCTGTCCTCTTGCAATGAGGTGAAATTCTTCATTCTTCTCAACTTTGTAGAAAGTCCACAAGAAGAGGGATGAGACATGGTTTCATGAGTCAATGAACATGGACTTCATCCTCAGCCTGTTCTGTACATCCATATCTCAGGAAAACTGAAATTGCACAAGCAACATCATATTCCTCATTGCATGACACCTACAAAGGATCTATTATGTCACATGTAATACTCTGCCCGTAAAGATTGAAAGGTTGGCACGATAGACATTCAACTCTAAATACAGTTAAAAATGTATCAAGGAATCATGACGTGCAAAGAAAACTACCTCCAACTAAGATTAATATGTATTTGTAAGACAACTCTTTGTGGCATCAGAGTTTGCTGAACACAGCAAACTGAACAGGAACAACCAAAACAAAATGCTTTGATGGAACAAAGAAGTTTTCATACTTGAATTCACTGTCCTAAACAATCAGCAGGACTTGCACTGTAAATATTTAAACCCACTAATCCTTAGTAATCCTCTAAGAGTGCTTCTTAAAACTAAAATTGTTGTGTTCAATTAGATAATCTAGCTGTCAGGATTTGCCTCCAGTATAGGCTAGCAGAACATCAAAGTCTTGCGTCTATGACTCCATATATATTTATCTTCCTTATTCCAGGGAACCTGGTAAAGTAATAGGGGAGACTATTCTCAATTAGTGCCCCACAAGTTTACTTAGAGATAGGATTGAGACATCATAACCAAAGAAAGGAAGTTAGCATCCCCAGGACCAACTACAAAATGAAGATAACGATATGTAAGAGGTCAGGAATCAAGGTACCTCCATGGACTCATGGAGAATTGCAAACAAGACAAAGCAATTGAAAACAATTGCAGCTGAATTTTGTTTGTCTAATTGCAATAAGATTAATGCTTACCATGTTTACAACAGTTTGGCTTGATAGAAATTCAAAAACTCCATCACTTGCAACTACAAAGAACAGGTGGTCAGGTGTGATCTTTGCTGTCAAGACCTCTGGATCAGCAGTTACACCAATCTTTTCCGCTGTTAGGTCTCCAACACTCCTTGTAATGCTGTCCCAGGGTACATACCATTGGACCCATAGCCTGGGGGGATCTCCTTCATCACTCTCTCATCACCCCAAGTTTGAATATTGGGGTCCTTAATTCCCTCTACTGATCAACGCTCAGGACCCGGGCTCCACAGAGCTTCACCCTCTCATACTCATCTCTTCGAAATGGCGTCTGATCACTGGAGAGGTCTTCAGCAACAACGGAATTCCCATTCCAAACACCAGCCACCGCCCGGGAATCACCTACATTGGCAACATATAGGGTGTCACCATTGACCAAGACGGTGATTGCAGTTGTGCCACTCATAGAGTCATCTATCTGGCTCTCATGGAGCTCCGAATTTGTGATCCGGAAGGCCAAATTGTAAGCCTTCACAGGATCTTCAGCCAAATGGAGGTCAGCAGACAAGATGTCCACCAGTCGCTCCTTGACGAAATTGGAACACTGCGTGCCGAACAGGCCATGCCCATCGAAGACACCGAAGAAATGGAGGTTGGGGTTGCCCTGTAGCTGGGTCTTGATGCAAAAGCTGTCCTGGTTCTCCCTGTCAGGGGAGTCTGGGTAGTGGCCTCGCTGCGTGAGGAACGCGTACTGGAGGCGGAAATTGTGGGACGGAACAGCAGCGGAGCCCAATGAGCTCTGCGTCAGAAAGTGCCCGTGGCTGCCATGCCCATTGAGCGCGCAGGGGGTGGAGACCTCCTTGTCCTCTGCATCGTCGTCCGAGCAGTCGTCGTATCTGCAGCAGCATCTCCCATGAACGCAGCCCATGGCCAATGCCCTGCAATGTCAAGGACTTCCCCGCCCCTACCAACAGCCCGCTCCCCTCAGGTTATGGAGCAGGCGACCGCTTTGGAGTGAAA
This sequence comes from Colocasia esculenta, assembly GCA_014218235.1. NCBI lineage: Eukaryota > Viridiplantae > Streptophyta > Magnoliopsida > Alismatales > Araceae > Colocasia > Colocasia esculenta. The sequence continues at coordinate 202,087,548 of CM024753.1, forward strand.
AGGGAGACAAGCATCCGAGAGAAGGAAAGAACATGCCACCCCCGACCCCTCCACCCCGCAGGAGCAAGAATCTCTACTTCTTCCCGGTTGGTGAAGGCAAAGGGGCTCTATCAAGTGTGTAATCTAAGGTTTCTTCCAGCTGCAACACAAAACTAGGCCTGCTGGAGGAACAAGGAATCAAATTAGCAAGCTCAGCGAAACCCTAGAGAGGAGAAGAACAACCCACCAGCGAGGACAATTACCATCTGCTCACATACCCCCCACCAGCAAAACCCATCTTGGAACAGTGCCAAAGACATCAACTTGAACCTCATGTTCCTCTCCCCCACCCATATGAGCGCACCCAGATGTAAAACCCAGGGTGTAGAAAGGGGAAAAGATGGCCAGGCACAGGCAGTAAACAGGAAACAAAAACTCCTCTCTCTCTCTCTCTCTCTCTCTTCCCCCAGCCAATCTACCTTCACACACACACTACAACCAAACTACCTTCTCTCACCCCTCACTCTCTCTCTCTCTCTCTACATAGCCAATCTACCGAGGGATTCTATTTCTGCAAGAACACACGCATGACGCCAAAACCGAAGAAGAGTACACGCACCCTCCAGACATAGAAACACAAAAAGGAGGGGGGTGGGGATGGAAGAGGGGGAGGGGACACCAGGAGGAAGGGACAAGGTTCCCTTTCAATTCAAAACCCTAGGAAAGCCGCCATCAATGTGAAAGAGAGAGAGGGGTGGAGGGGCGCAAAGAGAGAGAGATAGCGGGGGGTGGGGCCGTGGGAAGGATCGCGATTCGCGAGAGAAAGGAGACGTCTTCTTCTTCCTCCCCTGCGACGCTGCTGCAGCCAAACTCAACAGCACCAGTACTACTGCTGCTGCTGCTCCTGACACTGTTCTCTCTTTTTCACCCCCACCCCCTCCTTGTTTACCGTGTCGTTGTAATTTAAAACATTTTCCCCTTTAAATGGTTTTGGAATTTTTATTTCGAAATAGAGAGGAGAAAGTTATGAAGATTATTTTTTGAAAAAAATATTTAGTATCTTTTAGAAATTATTTGATATTAAAATAAATCGAGAATAAATTGAAAATAATTTTAAATTTTTAAAAATAAAATTTTAAAAATACTTTCAATTTATTTCGATACCAAACACGATCTTAATATGATAATAAAAGTAATGTGAATTAATTTTAAAAAATATTGTTTAAATTTTGATAAAATTTTTTCTCTTTCTCTTTTTCAACTAACAAAATTATTTGAAAGATAATTCACATTTTCTTCAATGTCCTCGTTAAAAGACACTAAATGTTTCTCTTCTTTTTTTCCTGCACATATTATTGGAGCTCTGACATCTTTCTATATCATTCACATAAATAAAAATAAGTATGAAAGTTATTGCTAAACTTAATTTAAAAATTATTTTTTTGCATGTGACAAAATAAATACAATATAAATATATGGCAGCAGTTTCAAATCTGTTATGGGTGTTGGAAGGGGTCGTTTAACTCACTAGAGACCGGCCGTCCTTTCCAATGCAAAGATAAATCGACAAAGCGTTACTTTATTTAGTTTTTATATGAAAATAATAAGAAATAAGATCAGACATATTTTATGAAACAAAATTATAAAATATCAAAAATCTAATTTTGTATAATACAAATATTACTTTCAATATAAGTAATTTTTAAGACAAATAAAATTGAGGTGTAGCATGTCACTCTCCTAAGAAGGCACACTAGCACCTCTCCAAATATACACACATCTTGTTGACTGTGGCCCCATTTTTCTGCTTCTAATTGCTTGTTGTAGAGTAAAGCAAACATTTTTTTGGAAGTCCATATTGTTTCATTTTTCAATGTCAACTGCAAAAATCTTGATTACATAGTCAACGTCTTCATCATCAAAGGCTTAAGAAGTTGGCCAAACCCAAAATCAAATAATGTATGCCCAAGAATCCAAGAAGACCTAGCAAGCAGCAAAGGCCTAATTCATCAGTAATGTTTTCATTATCTAAGATAGGGTGGTACACAAGGTCATTTGATCAAACTTGAGCTAGTATAATTTCAATTCTACCTAACCTAATTTGGTCAAACTTCTTTCATCACCTCAATCTAAAGTCTACTTAATTTGTCATAACCACTTCTTATCAATGTCCTTTTATTTAAAGATCACTATCATCATTTCATACTTCTTATCTCTCTCTCTCTCTCTCTCTCTCTCTCTCTCTCTCTCTCTCTCTCTCTCTCTCTATTGTGCATATATGTGAATATCCAAGTCAAATTTGGTACAATGAGATTAGAGATAATTGATGGAAATTTTGTCCTTTATGAAATTGACAGTTTGAAAAAGACATATTTGGCATGTGGGATGTGATTGTGCTCTCACCATAATGAAATAATTAATCTAAAAAACACACAAAACATAGGTAAGAACAAAGGTACATATGACACATGAAAATGTCTCACACATGTCGTGTCACTTTAGCTCATACCAATAAATTATATTTCATTCAGATGGTAATTAGTTAGCAACAAATGACTAGCTGTAGATGTGCCCGCAGAATATCATGTTGCCCATTAGTTGTCCCAAGAATTGGATCCAATGAAACCCCCATGGTATAACGTTGTTTGGGAATAATATTAATAAATTTAATATATAATATTAATCTCCAAGCTTCTGGATGGGCAAGGGCTCTATATAAAAGAGAAATTAATTGGTTGACCACTGAATGACTCAAAATATTGAGAAAATTTTACTGCATTGTCCCATGCACTAGGAGCACATTGTGTCTATCCATTAAAAAGTAAAATATATGAAAAATATATAATTCTTAAGTACAGTAAACTTTTCTTTAAAATATAAGCTGTTTTGAGCATATGACACACTAATGATACAAAGTTGTTTAGGAATTTGCAAAACACTATATTATTTTATGAAACTTGAGGTTTCATGGGATGAACAAAAAGAAAGAATTTTATTTCTTTGTTAAAAAGTGTTGGAGGAAGATGATGGAGTTTTTTTTTGGGAAGTGGACATATTTTAATGATCATTTTATATGCACTTCCTTTTTCTTCCTCAAGAAACATTTTTTAAGAGGCAACCTACTGGGTCATAGGTGGGTCTTCTGTGCACATGCTTATAAGACCTCTTTTTTTTTTCTTCTTATGTTGGCCCGGAGCAATACAATAGAAGGGGGGTTGAACAAGTATCGTAAAATTAACACTTAAAAATAAAAATTTTAGTGCAAAAACGTTAGTTAGAGAGTAAGTGGAGTGAATAGATAAGTAGCCAACAAATAAGATGTAACGTCACGCATTTTTCGGATCTTCGTGGATCTTTATTTAGTGGGTTTGGTGGCCAATGTGTGGCCTATTAGCTTGTGTTTTAGGTGTCCGCGCGAGTTGTGAGGCTTGGCAGGCCGGCCGTTGGGCCCAAAGTGCTCACATGTTTTTTGCCTGTGAACGCGACTATAGGTTGCGTCGCGTTCTGAAAGCGACGGCCTTGAGGGTCGCGTTCACGTTGCCGCTGCTAGGCGGTCTTCATCTGCTTGGCTGCCGCGTGTCGCACGTGGGGCAGTCGGCCTTGAGAAGGCGACAGTCACCTAGGTCGCGATCAGGTCACGACGGAGGTGCATGTCGCGATCTTAACCGTGTACTATTTTTAAGAACCCTGGACGAACAGAGCTTCCGCAAGCTCTGCTCGACCAGGGGGAGCTGCTGCGGGGTTTTTTTCAGGCGATTCGAGGTTCTAGTGGAGTTCTCGCCACGCTCTCGCCGCGAGGACGTTGTGCGAAGCGGGGGGGGGGGGGGAACACCGGGAGTTCGTGTTCTTCGTAAAGGTAGGGTGTTTCCACCTCGTTTGATTGTGTGGATGGTTCGTGGTGTGGATTCGATTCGTTTAAAGCTTTAAGAACATTAGATACCATGCTAGGGTATCCATTAAAGCATGAAAAATAGAAATTAAAGGTGTTTTACATGGTTTGTGGGGGTGATCCGAAAAGAGGATCCCAGGTTAGGGTTTTCGCCTGCGAAGGCGACGGCCCAGGGTGTCGTGACCTTGTCGCGACAGCCCGATCCATCGCATTTGGGTTTGTGTTGCGACGTATAGGTGGGTCGCGATCTGATGGCGGCTCAGGTTCCTGTCGCGACCTAGTTATTACAAGTGAACCCGTCGGGTTAGAGTTTCCTATCGCGACATGTCGGGGTGGCACGATCTTATTGCGACGTTGTACCCTATCGCGTTAAGTATTCTGATCGCGGTATGTCGGGGTGTCACGACCTGGTTGCGACAGTACCCCATGTCGCGACCTCAGCTGAGAGGTCTGTTTATGCACGCTTTCAGTGTTTTTAATTATGCGGTTATTGTTACTTGTTGTGCATGGCAATGACAGGTGGAGCCAATGCACTTGTTACACTCATGGAGCGTATTGCTCACGAGGTGGGCATGTTTTACGTGGTTAATGTGTTGTGTGCGTAATCGGCTTGGTGTTTACGTAGTATTTGTGGTGCGTTGGCACCTGTAGCGCTCTTGAAGCGTGCTGCCCATGTGTTGGTCATGTTGTTTACGTGAATGACGTGTGGTGCACCTAGCTGGTATTATATACGTGGTGTTTACGTGGTTTGGGTGTGTGCATGGCACACACATTGTCGTAATGTAGTTCTTATGATTGTCGTAGTAATTGGGCAGTGAGGTTCTATGTGAACCTAGCCATGACATTGTGGTGTTTCCATGATTTGTGTGTCATGCATGTGTGTGCATGACTAGTGGTCGTCGTATGATTATTGTAATATAATTTGGTAGTTACTCTGAGGTGATTGGGCAGTGAAGGTCATGTGTGGACCTAGCCCTGTCTTGTTGTTATCCTTCGAAGAATATTATATTGATTTATGTGTTAAGTGGTGTATGTGTTGCCACGGAGGTCACGAGGTGGCCGATGATAGACAAGATTGTGGTTCAGATATGTGTTGGTGTAGGATAGCCTTGGGGTCACATGGTGACCGATGTTAAGCTAATCCTAACACATGTATATCATGATTTATAAATAAAGACTTTATATGTATATATCGTGGTTTGTGCGTTGTCGAGTTTGGTGGTCCAGCACATGTTCCGGAATACCTCTGCAGTCGGGTACCCTAGGTTCTGTGTGAGCCAGGCATGTGTGCTTGTTGTGCTCGGGGTTTGTCCCGGTACTCGTGTTGTACCGTCGAGGTCTGTGTCGTCTTCCTGGACACCCTCACTCCTGTGTTTGAGTTGTACGTCCGACTGAGGGAAAGACGACAATAGGGCAGCGGCTTGTGTTTGTGGGTGTGCAGTCACTTGTAGCGTGCTCGTAGTTGGGGGTACGGATGCCAGTAGTCGACACTGGTCCCCAGCTAGTCCTGTTTTCCAGTGCCTCACTTTAGGGTGCTCCGGCCAGAGACCCTAGAGGTGCTAGGCATGAACCTGCAACTGTGTGTCTGCAGGTGTGGTGTTGGCTGGTCTCCACAGTTGTTTGACTTGTTCTCGTGGAGCAGCAGTTGGACCTTACGTCCGTGACTGCGAGACTGAGAGGTTGTTCTTATGTTGTGTTGTCCGGGTTGGATACTGGCCTGATCAGCCAATAGTCCATTCCCGTGTGGTGGCGTCGTTCCTTTCCGACTCGTGCTTTACCACAGGTCGTGGTTTGTGAGCGGTAGCTCACTAGTGTGGTTTACGAGAAATGGCTCACTAGTGTTGGTTATGAGCAGTGACTCACTGGTTGTGGTTTGACTTTTGTGGTGTGCCCCGTGATTGGCACAGTGGTATCAAGGTTTTATCGTGATGGAGTGCCTTGTGTGTGGCACTAGTTTGGTTGTGATTTCCGTAGTGGTACCTCATGGTAGCAGGTACCTGTACCCTATATATGTACTATTTTGTGGTGGTACCTCCTGGTGGTAGGTACCCGTGCCCTTTATGGTTATTTGTTTCTCGTGGTACATAGTGTACTAGTATTTTCAGGTATTGTGGAGGAGCTGTGCTCCGTAAAGGTCGTGTGGTGTGACCTTCCACTCGTTGTGTTTTCCTCTTTCTCGGGTAAGATTCCAATTATGGTTTTAGTGTGATATGGGTTGGCTTCATGATAGCCAGTCTTGTTATCTCATGTGTAGTTACCGACGTAGTGTGGTTTGGGGTATAAGGGACCAGCTCTTGGTTAGCAGTCCTGCTATCTAAGTGTTTGAAGTTTGCTTGTGAAGCTTGTAGCTTGGGCAATGATTTGTCTGTGTGGCTTATAGCTTAGGCAACCAGTTGTTGTAGCAGTGTGCCGGTGAGGCTGTGGCTTAGGCACTTTAGTTGTTGGGCGGACTAGTGTGTTGTACTTGTTAGGATCACATTTTTTTTTCTAATTGATTTCTTGTAAATATATATATATATATATATATATATAATATATATACAAACAAAATAAATAAATATAGGAAAAAAAAGGCATAGTATGTAGTTTAAGATAATTTTTCTTTTATTTTTGGCTGCACATGCATAGTAAAAAGATGACATCACCTCCACCTTATCCCTTTACAACCCAAGACTCATCCACTGCGACCTTATCCACTCACCTCACCATCCTTATCCCCCCTGGCATCCTTATCTCCCTCTGCCATCTTTATCTCTACCCACGCCATCTCACCTGAGGCTATATAAGAAGAGGAGAAGGAGTGAAGGTGAGGGGGGAAGTAAGAAGAAGAAGCAGAAATATAGTTGCGTAGGAGTGTTAAGAAGAAAGAAGAGGGAGGGCTTTAAATAAGAGAAAGAGAGAGGGGAAAGACTTTGCGTAAGAAAAAGAGAGAGAGAGAGAGAGAGAGAGAGAGAGAGAGAGAGAGAGTGTGTACTAGTAAGGTAGGTAGATGATGTGTTAGACCTATAAGTATATTATATTATGTTATTATCTTATTTCATTTAATTATGCATGTTATCATTTATGTCAGTATACTGTGCTATCTAAGTGCCCCACTTTACTTTATGATTATCCGGTTAAAATTTAGTTTGATACTCCAAATCAATTTATTGAATTCTTTTGCTATTTAATTTTTGTTTAATCCATAAGACTCTTCATTTCAGCTTCTACACTACAATTTATCTGATACATAAGTAATTTATTTTATCTATAAACTATGAGTCAAAATATATCATGGACATTGCCCCCCCCCCCCCCCCCGAGGATTTTATGGACCGAAACCCTTATAAGCATCTATTTGGGTTAAAGTCATTTTTGGACTCGAGGACAACGAGTTTCTGTGAAATCCTAATGTATCATCCGACTTGGATGAAGTTAGGTGGGGATCCGTCCTCCGGTATTGCGCTTTGCCAAGACTTGGTACCTTTGTCCAGGCACCAGGTGAATATGTGTGTGTTTTGGGCCTTAGTGGTGTGGGCGACACATGTCCAACAATGGGGTAAGTGAATTTTAAAAGAATAAAAAAAAAAATAAGAAATTTAACTTATCGTTACCTAAACTTTAATTTTATGTTGTTTGACTCAATTACTTATTTTAAATGTCTTCATTTCTTTCTACGATGTTCCGGATACAGTTGTTATATATTATTATGCTTAATAACAAAAATTTTATACTTATGTATATGTATATACTTATATTGTCATACTGTTTTCTTAAGGTCCTGATACCTATTGAGTCTTTGACTCATTATATATATATGTTTTTTTTTTCTTTTTCAGGAATCCAGAAGAAGGTCCAGAACTGTCCCCGGAGGAGGAATAATTTTCTTTATATCGCTATGATGTATTATTACTTCTTTTCTTTATAAAATAGCATGTATTATGTAAAAATGATCTGTACGTAATGGTTGGGACAATATAAATGTCCCGTAATTTAGAACTTGCAAACTCTCATTATGTATGTATGCTTATGGATCCGACACTGTAGCCTCCTAAATTCTTTTTATAAGCTATTTAAAGAGAACTTTTGGGGGCGTTACAGAAGGTGGTATCAGAGCATTGAGAGATTGTAACTTCTAGTTACCATCAGAGAGTAGTATAGAAATAGGTATATGTATATTATACCATACATATAAAGTTATATTTACATTCTTATAGTTAGATTTAGAAGATAATGTAAATTGTTGATTGTTTCAGACCCCATGGCAGAAAACTCCAAGCGGGAATTGTTGAAACATTTGCAAGGATGGAAGGAAGCAGGAGAAAAATATGCAAAGTAACAAGAGGAAACACATGCCCAGATTAAGAAGAAAATGGTAGCCATGATATATGACACTTTGGAAGAAGCATCCTCATCCTCCAACGTCTTCAAAACTAGTACACAGCTGGATGAAATAAATTTGCTCCTTGACCAACTCATAGAAAAGCAAGTGAAGATGCAGAGCAAAATCCAACACAATGGGATGCAGTCCAAGAACTGGTTTCTAAAATAATTACCTCTCCTTATGAGTCTGTCGGTTCGGTGGTTAAACCCCCATCTCATAGGATACCACCCCTGCCCCGACGTATTTTGAGCAGTCACCCTTCTTTGAACTGCCTCCTATGGATCCATCCTTCAAAATTGGCCGCCACCTGTACCACCACCTCTAGTAAATCCCGACCCAGGGATAGAATGGTGGAATGTATTTGTATGTGAGCGATGCGGTAGGACACGACATCTCTACCAAGATTGTCCTCAACCATAAAGAAGGACGGTGCTACTGATAATCTAGTGAAATTTTGTAGATATACATATGAAAGTGTGTGTGCTCGAAGGGTCGATAGTAGACCTTATATATATAGATATATTATATATATATATATATATATATAATATATATATATATATATATATAATATATATATAAATGTTTGCATAAGTAAGGAGTTGCCAAATATAGGATGGCAAGCATATGTAAGAACTTGTTAAATATATGTTGGTAAGCATGACTTGCGTAGCTTGTTTATCATATTTTTGATCTCTCATAAAAGTTTATTTTGACAGAATATGTCGACTGGCAAAGAGACTCCCGTTCCCAATACTTCTGATTTAGAGGACCACATTTCGGGTGGTTCCAATCTAGGAACAAATGCCAACCAAGGTGTACCAAGCCCGACAGTCATGTCAGACACGAGAGGTTTCATCCCAACCCTCCAAGGTTTTCTTCAGCTACAACAGCAACTGTTACAACAACAGTTGCAACCCATTCCTCGGCCAGACATCACTCCTAGTATGAAGAGATTTCTTCGACTAGCACCCCCTTCCTTTAAAGGGGAGTGTCGTCCAGAAATTGCTAATTCTTGGATTTGCGAAATGGAGAAAAAATTTCGAGTTATGCGGTGCCCAGAGGAGGATAAAGTTAACCTAGCAACTTATATGTTGCTCGATTAGGCAGATGTCTGGTGGAAGGCAATGCTGCGTACTACCTTCTTAGATCGCGAAGGAGATATTCTTTGGGAGGATTTTTTAGAAGCCTTTAAAGAAAAGTTTTTCCCAGAACACATCCGAGATCAAAAGGAAAGAGAATTTTAAATTTACAAAGGGAACCTATCAGTTACTGAATATGAGGCCAAATTTTCTGAACTTGAAATTTATGCTCCTCACATTTTTGATGACCCCGTCGAAAGTTGAAGAAATTCATTGATGGGTTAAAGAGTAACATTAGACGATTTGTTGAACCCATGACCCTGACACTTATGTTAAGGCATTAAGAATTGCCCACCTTGCCGAAAGAGAAAATAATAGGTGAGGTATTTTGTATTTTTGATAAATCAATTTTAACAATATGTGATGGCAGTATCTACAAATAAATTTCAGGTTTATTGAGGAACAAAAGAAATCAATCAAGAGGCAAGCTCCAGCACCATCAACTCGTCAGGATATGAAGAAATTTAGGAAACCAAGTTCGGCACCTATGCCCACAGTTAAATCTGTTCCTTATCCATTATGCGCTCGATGCGGTCGTCCCCATCCGGGTAATGAGTGTTGGAGGGTGAGTGGCAAGTGTTTCAATTGTGGCGAGACTGGCCATCTAATAAAGGACTGCCCAAAACCACTCAAATCTAAACCAGAGCAAAGAGGACAACAATTTCAAGGGCGAGTCTTTGCTATGATTCGGAAGAAGTTGAAGCCACACCGTCTGTGGCCGAAGGTATGCTTCTAATAGAAGGTAATTATGCTAGAGTGCTTTTTGACCCTGGTGCCACACATTCCTTCATCTCAGATACTTTTGCCCACTCATGAAGAGCCTCCCTACACAAACTTGGGGGGGGGGGGGGGGGGGGGGGAAATGATAGTTAGCACACCTACAGGAGAGATTTCACATGATTCCCTCTGTCAACATTCATATCAACGAAAGACTCTTCTGCGCTAAATTATTCCTACTCAATATAAATGATTTTGATGTTATCTTGGGAATGGATTAGCTAGCAGAAAATTTTGCCCTTTTAGATTGTCGACATAAGAAGATCTTAATTCAAAAGCCTAATGAGAAGGAATTCTGTTATCAGTGCCCTAAATCAGGAAAACTTATCATCTCAGCCTTGAAAGCTGCAAAATTGTTAAGTCAAGGATGTAAAGCCTTTTTGGCTAGCATTGTAATTCAAGATGGCTCTGATAAGACATTGGATGACATAGAAGTTGTCCGAGACTTTCCAGATGTCTTCCCAGAAGATCTTCATGGATTACCGCCTATTCGTGAAATTGATTTCATGATTGAACTTTTGCCGGGAATCACTCCTATCTCTATAGCTCCTTATAGAATGACCCCAGCTGAATTAGCAGAACTGAAGAAGCAACTTCAAGAACTTTTAGACAAGGGTTTATTAGACCAAGGTATCTCCTTGGGGAGCCCCTGTATTATTCGTGAGGAAGAAAGATGGATCAATGAGGTTATGTATCGATTACAGGAAGTTAAATCAAGTCACAGTGAAAAATAAATATCCGCTTTCAAGAATAGAGGATTTATTTGATCAACTCCAGTATGCAAAAGTTTTCTCCAAAATTGACCTTAGATCGGATTATCATCAACTCAGGATTAAGGCAGAAGATGTTTCAAAAACTACTTTTTGAACCCGATTTGGACACTATGAATTTTTAGTAATGCCGTTTGGACTTACCAATGCACCTGCAACTTTTATGGATCTAATGAACTGGGTATTCCGAAAGTACTTGGATCATTTGTGTGGTATTTATTGATGACATTCTGGTCTATTCTCCTAGTCAGAAAATGCATAGACAACATTTAAGAACAGTATTGCAAATATTAAGAGAAAATCAATTGTATGCAAAATTTAGCAAATGTGAGTTTTGGTCAAATGAAGTGATCTATCTAGGACATGTTATATCAGGTATTGGCATTTCTGTAGATCCTGTTAAGGTGGAAGCAGTCTTGAACTGGGAAAGTCCAAAATCGGTTATGGAAATTTGTAGTTTTCTGGGCTTGGTTGCATAGAAGGGTTTTCTCTTATTGCTGCCCCTATGACCAAACTAACAAAGAAGGGGGCAAAGTATGTCTGGACAGATGAATGTGAGCAAAGTTTCCAAAAGTTAAAAAGGCAACTAACCTCAGCACCAGCATTAGCCTTACCACAAGGAAGTGATGGCTTCATTGTATACACTGATGCCTCAAGAATTGGTCTAGGTTGTGTATTAATGCAAAATGGTAAGGTCATAGCCTACGCCTCCAGATAATTGAAAGATCATGAAAAGAACTACCCTACACATGATCTAGAATTAGCAGCAGTAGTCCATGCTTTGAAATTTTGGAGGTATTATCTTTATGGGGCAAAGTTTGAAATTTTTACTGATCATCAAAGTCTCAAGTACATCTTTTCCCAAAAGGAACTTAATCTGAGGCAACGACGATGGATAGAATTAATGAAAGATTATGATTTTACACTCCAATATCATTCAGGAAAGACAAATGTGGTAGCAGATGCACTTAGCCGGAAATTGATGGCACTAAGCTTGCATCGAAATTGGAAAATGTTGGAGGAAATGATTGAATGCAAACCAGAAATTTATAGTAGTCGATCAATAATGGCTTATCTCAAGGCTACCCCAATTTTATGGGAGAGTATTATAACATCCCAAAAGGCAGATCCTACCATGCAAGAGTTACTAAAATCAGAAGATTTCATCAAAGGACCTAATGAGGCTATTTTATTAGAGGTAGATTATGTGTTCCTAATGATCCTAGTTTTAAGAAATAATTTGATGTCAGAAGCGTACAAGTCAGACTTCTCTATCCATCCTGGAAGCACCAAGATGTACCAGGATTTAAAAAGAAGTTTTGGTGGAATGGGATGAAGAGAGACGTTGCTGAATTTGTTTCTAAATGTTTAACATGTCAACAAGTAAAGATCGAACATCAGAGACCTGGAGGGCCGTTGCAAGCTATTGAATTGCCAGAGTGGAAGTGGAGCATTTAACAATGGATTTTATATATGTGTTGCCCTTAACCAGGAGAAAGCACGACACTATATGGGTAATTGTTGATAGATTCAGCAATCTGCACACTTTTTGCCTATATCTAGAAAGATCACACTGACAGAGATGGCAAAATTATATATTTCTAAATTGTCTGCTTACATGGAGTCCCTATATCACATTATTCTGATCGAGATCCACATTTCACTGCCAAATTTGGAAAAGTCTGCAACAAGCTTTAGGTACCCAACTAAAATTTAGCTCAGCATTTCATCCTCAGACTGATGGCCAATCAGAGAGAACCATTCAAACTCTCGAGGACATGTTGAGAGCTTGTAGTCTTGAATGGAAAGGTAGCTGGGATGACCATTTACCATTAATAGAATTTGCTTATAATAACAGCTACCATGCAAGCATCGGAATGGCTCCATATGAGGCTTTATATGGAAGACCGTGCCGCTCTCCTGCATGCTGGCAAGAGGTTGGTACCAAAAAGTGGGTTGGGCCGCAACAAGTCCTGGATTGTTCAGAAAAGATTGATCTAATTAAGAAGAAACTGGTGACAGCTCAAAATCGCCAGAAGAGTTATGCTGATAAGAAGAGGAGAAATTTGACTTTTGAGATAGGCGATCATGTGTTTCTCAAAGTATCTCCAACCAAAGGAGTAATGCGCTTTGGAAAGCGAGGTAAACTCAGCCCAAGATACATTGGACCATTCGAAATTTTGAAACGTCTTGGTGATGTAGCAATGAGTTAGCTCTACCGCCAGATTTATCACAAGTACACCCAGTTTTCCATGTATCATTGCTTCGAAAATACATCTCGGATCCCTCCCATATCATTGATTACACTCCACTAGAGGTCCAACCAAACTTATCTTTGAAGAAGTACCTGTTTGTATCCTCGATCACAAGGAGAAAGTGCTAAGGAAGAAGACCATCCCTTATGTCAAAATCCTTTGGCGTAGTCTTAATTCTGAGGAGGCAACATGGGAATCGGAGGTGGCAATAAGACAACAATATCCACACTTGTTTGGTAAGTGATGTTTGCAATTTTGAGGTTGAAATTTGTTTAAGGAAGAGAGGATGTTAGGATCATATTTTTTTTCTAATTGATTTCTTGTAATATATATATATATATATATACAAACAAAATAAATAAATAATAGAAAAAAAAGACATAGTATGTAGTTTAAGATAATTTTTCTTTTATTTTGGCTGCACATGCGTAGTAAAAAGATGACATCACCGCCACCTTATCCCTTTACAACCCAAGACTCATCCACTGTGACCTTATCCACTCACCTCACCATCCTTATCCCCCCCTACCATCCTTATCTCCCTCTGCCATCTTTATCTCTACCCACGCCATCTCACCTGAGGCTATATAAGAAGAGGAGGGGGAGTGAAGGTGAGGGGGGGGGGAAGTAAAAAGAAGAAGCAGAAATATAGCTGCGTAGGAGTGTAAGAAGAAAGAAGAGGGAGGGCTTTAAATAACAGAAAGAGAGAAAGAGAGAGGGGAAAGACTTTGCGTAAGAAAGAGAGAGAGAGAGAGAGAGAGAAGAGAGAGAGAGAGGAGAGAGAGAGAGAGAGGAGGAGGAGAGAGAGAGAGAGGAGTGTGTACTAGTAAGGTAGGTAGATGATGTGTTAGACCTATAAGTATATTATATTATTTGTTGTCTTATTTCATTTTAATTGTGCATGTTATCATTTGTGTCAGTATACTGTGCTATCTAAGTGCCCCACTTTACTTTATGATTATCGGTTAAAATTTAGTTTGATACTCCAAATCAATTTATTTGAATTCTTTTGCTATTTAATTTTTGTTTAATCCATAAGACTCTTCGTTTCAGCTTCTACACTACATTTATCTGATACATAAGTAATTTATTTTATCTATAAACTATGAGTCCAAATATATCATGGACATTCCCCCCCGAAGATTTTATGGACCGAAACCCTTATAAGCATCTATTTGGGTAAAGTCATTTTTGGACTCGAGGACAACGAGTTTCTGTGAAATCCTAATGTATCATCCGACTTGGATGAAGTTAGGTGGAGATCCGTCCTCCGGTATTGCGCTTTGCCAAGACTTGGTACCTTTGTCCAGGCATCAGGTGAATATGTGTGTGTTTTGGGCCTCAGTGGTGGTGGGCGACACATGTCCAACAATGGTGTAAGTGAATTTTTAAAAGAATAATAAAAAAATAAGAAATTTAACTTATCGTTACCTAAACTTTAATTTTATGTTGTTTGACTCAATTACTTATTATTAAATGTCTTCATTTTCTTTCTACGATGTTCCGGATACAGTTGTTATATATTATTATGCTTAATAACAAAATTTTATACTTATGTATATGTATATACTTATATTGTCATTACTGTTTTTCTTTAAGGTCCTGATACCTACTGAGTCTTTGACTCATTATATATATATATAATATATATTATATAATATATATAATATATATATATATATGTTTTTTTTTTCTTTTTCAGGAAATCCGAAGAAGGTCCAGAACTAGCCCCGAGGAGGAATAGTTTTTCTTTTATATCGCTACGATGTATTATTACTTCTTTTCTTTCTAAAATAGTATGTATTATGTAAAATGATCGTGTACGTGATGGCTGGGACAATAAATGTCCTGTAATTTAGAACTTGCAAACTCTCATTATGTATGTATGTGTGGTGGTGTGATCCTGTTTGGACCTGAGCCAAACGGGCCTCCACTAGAATGAGAGAGGGAAGACGATCGCTGGTGAGGACGAAGGCCTGCAAAACCAGAAAAGGATCAGGAGGCCCGGTGAAGACCGGGGAAACCCTCCGACGCCTAAGTCAGTGAGAGCTTGCGAGGCAGGGGGTTTCGGAATGTGAGAATGTTCGCGTGAGGAGAGAACGTACCGTTGCATGGTACTGTACCTATGCTTTTATAGGCGTTGGTGCCGAGGCCAACGTGCGTAACGTTCGGCAGATCGTGCCTGAGGAGGTGCCTTGACGCACGCGCATAACGGAAGGAGTTATGACTCTGGTGCCCATTAGGCTGCCAGGCAGTTCACGTCCCTTGATGGTGGAGAACGTGGCTTGGGGCGGTTACAGCCGCTCTGTAAACCAGGAGCCTGTTCGGCAGCCTTTGGGATGCTTTCCGAGCAGGTGACCCACAAAGGGGGATCGAACCTGCTGTTCGGTGATGTTGAGGGCCGCCCCGCGCAGTAAGGCTACTGTTCCTGTTCGGAACCTTTCTGCGGGTGTTCGGTTGCGGAGGAACAGACGACCTGCTCGGGGGCATGCCGCCACGAGGCTTGACAGTGTCCGATCAAGCTGGCGGTGTTCTTGAGATCATCACACCGTCTGGGATAAACGTGACCCGTTGAGATGGGGCCACGTCGGTTGACAGGACGTGTATGGGCCGTAGTGGGCCATTATGGGTATAGGGGGCCAGATTTGGCCACCACACTTGCCCCCCCGCCCTCGAGTGGCTCGGTGAGACGAGCAGTTCGAGGGCGTCACTTCTGCATTCAATGCGATGGACCTCTGTGGGATGCCGTCACTTGGAGCCTGGGTAGGCAGTTAACCCATCATGATGGGTGCAAAACCGCGCCATGCTTGAGGTGCTGCCGTCGCGTTCGGACGGTCGCCAACGCTGTACCCGAAGGGGCACATTAAAAAAAAAAAACGGGAAGGAGCGGCGTTTGGGGCTCGCCTCGAATTCGTTCCCTCCTCTTTCCTTATAAGGAGGGGAAGAGACGAGGGGGGAGCTACGCCTTTCAGAAACCTTCCAGCTTTTAGCTTTCGCGCTTCCTTGCCTTCTCCTGTTTCCATCTTCTCCTTCGTCCTTTCGCGCCGTCGTCGTCCCTCACGATCCCCCTTGCAATGGCAAGCAAAGGGAAGGCCGTCGCCGGAGCGAGCGGGGTGACTGTCGCGGCGTCCAGTGGAGCACGATGCCGCCACTACAGCGGGTTGCGCGAGCGTTTCAGGATCGGGGAGGAGTACGAGATCATTGATGCCAAGGAGAGCGACTCTATCCTGGTGAACAAACCAGGCTGCCTGATCCTCTCTGTTGACCACCTAGAGGCAGGCTTCCGGCTGCCGTTGCCGGAGGTGGTGAAGGCGCTCCTAAATACTTGGGGCGTTTCGCCGATACAGCTAACGCCCAACACCTGGAGATACATATGTATCTTCGGTGTTGTATGTAAGTTAAAAGGGATCCGGGGCTCGGTGGACGTCTTCCGAGCGCACTTCAAGTTGTCTGCTTCACGGGCGTCGGGAGCAGATGTCTACTACGCCAAGCACCGAACAGACCGGATGCACATCGGCCTGTCCAGCAAGTACTCAACAACAAGGGTTGGATGGACAGGCTGCTCTTCGTGCGCCACCGGAGTGGTGCTGAGTGGGGATTCCCCACTGTTATGCGTTCTGCGCGGAAGGACAGCTTTCCGAAGCTGATCCAGGACGAGGCGAAGGCGTCGGACGAACTTCTCCGAGCAGGTGTTCGGAATGGAGAAGGATACGTGACCGAGTACCTGCTCGTCAAGTACGGGTGAGCAAACCGTGGAGTAAGTACACGACCTTTCGATCGTTTACTTGTTGGTTTTAAATGAATTGCTAACTCTTCTTCTTCTCCTTTCATGTGCAGCTGCCGCGGAGCTGGAGGCTGGACGGGATCAGGAGGTGAACGAAGACTTCGCCGAGCAGATCCCTGTCACGGCGCACATGGTGTTCGAGAGCGATGATGTCGCGGCAGTTGTTCGGGTTCCCTCGGCCGTGAGGGTTAGTACCGCGGTAACAACGGCGCTCACGCTCCTTCGCCTGCCACGAAGCGTCCTGCCAAAGCACGGGCCTCTGAAAAGGGGCCGAAAGGATCCGGCTGAAGAAGAAGGCCGCCAAGGAGGTGGTTCCGGCTGGAATTCGGGCTTCTTTGGTGGAGGGTGAAGGAGCGAGCCGGCCTTCTGCTTCTACCAAGAAGAGGCCGGTTCTGTTTGAAGAGAGCGCGGAGGAGGAGGAACAGCTCCGTGCTCGGAAGAGAGAAAGAAAGCAGTCCAAGCTACCCCTCCACGCGACGAGGAGGGGGTTGAAGAAGAGGAGGAGGTGCAGTTGCTGCTGCACAGAAAAAGCAGGGCCGTGCAATCGGCCGATGAAGGAGTGCCACGGGTGGCTTCCACAGAGCGCCCAGAGGTCGCGCAGGAGATGGCGACCGAGCTGGGGCTCGTCGTCGTGAGCGACGGGTCCAGAAGCCCTGCTCTGGAAGAGGCCAGGGGCTCTACCTGCTCGAAGGATGGGGAGCCCTCTGGTGCTTCGACGTCGGTGGTGCGGAGCACGGTGCCACCAGCAACACTGCGGAGGCTCCTTCCGGAAGGAGCGGAGGGATTGCGGCGTCTCCTATTCGGCGGGAGGAGGTCGCCGATGCGACGGAGGTTTCCGCCCCTGCTGGGGTGGTCTTGAGCGGCGTGGTGGCGGCAGCGCCAGCCACGATTCTCTCTTCGGAACAAGAAGTGGTTCCTGCAGCGGGGGCCACTGAAGAGGCGGCCGCAACAACAAGGGCGTCCGAAGAGGTTGCCACTTCCATCGGGGGAATCCTGCCCCCCATGCCCCCTCCGAGGTGGTTGCTAACGAAGAAGCAACCTCCAAGGCAGTCGAAGGTAATGGGGGGGAGGCTGCGGGTGCTGTTCGGGCTGAAGAGTCCGAAGACGACCGAAGACCTCTTAGCGAGGCGCTTCTGAAGAGACCTCCCGGAGTTCCTTCGTGGCAGCGCTGGAGGCGACCCTTCGTCGGATGGAGGATACGCCAAGAGAGCTGCCTGCGAGCCCACTGCTTCTCGTCTTGAACGGTTGGCAAGGTGCTTGGACTTTCCTTCCGAACAGACTCCGGAGAAGTCAGTGGAAGGTTACCAGCCGGAGTGGCAGACAGAAGATGGTTTGAGCGACGTCGACGTAGAGGCGCTTGCGGACGAAATGTCAAGTCGCTGGCCACTCTGAAGGCTTTAGCTGTTCGGGGCCAGAGACAGAGGTATCTCTACGAGGCGCAGATAGCCTTCTGTGATGACCTTTCGGCGAGGCATAAAGCTCGCGAGGCGGCGCTGGAGGAGGAGGTGAAGAACCTCAGAGCTGCTCTTCATGCCGCGAAGCTGGATGCTACCTTGGCGCGGGCCGAAAAGGACGCCCTAGCCAAGGTAGTAGTAGATGCGGAGGCCCGTGCCGTTGCTGACTATAAGGCTGGGCCAGAGTACAAGGAAGACTTGGAGCAGTATGGGGCTCGCTGCTACAAAGTGGGCCTCAATGCTGGGAAGGAGGTGGGGGAGAGGCTTTCCTGGGCCGAACGCGCCCAAGAAGCCTTCGAGGCTGCTGTTCGGGAATGTCGACGCCGTACCCAAGATGTCCGCTTAGATGGTGTGCGGTTCGCACAATTTCAGTCTGGGCGGATGCCTTCTTCGGGTGAGGATGCTGGTCCTTCCGAACAAGCTCCTTAATCCCCTTGCCTACGTCTTCTTGTACTTCGCTTTTTGTAACATCGGCCAAGGAAGGCTGTTTGTAAGCACAAGAACTTCTTATAAATGAAATTCTCTGCTTTATGAGTTTTTCTGTAGCGTCACTTTCTCTATCTTCTCCCTGTTGTGGTTGTTCCTGCTCGGATCGGAATCCGTTAGCTTCGTGAGCATTGCATGTAAGACGCAGATCGTTGGGTACCGTAAAGGGGGTTCCGATCAGGTATATATGCCAAATGCTCGTGAAGCAACAGGAGTAGGGAGAAGAGAGGTAGGATGCTGAAAGAAGGCTTTTATAGATGATAAGCCTTAAGATTAGAGACATGCCAAGTCCTGGGAATGGCCTCGCCACTAGGAGTAGTTAGCTTATATGAGCCTTTCCCAAGGACGTGGGTGACCTGATAAGGTCCTTCCCATTTGATGGCAAGTTTGCCGACTGATGCTCTTCGGGGGTCCGAAGCCGAGCAGTGGCGCAAGACCAAATCTCCCACGTTGAACCGCCTTTCCTTGACTCGCGCATTATAATATTGCGCAAGCCGTTGTTGGTAAGAAACGAGGCGAATGCTGGCGTCGCTTTGTCGTTCGCCCAGCATGTCCAAGTTCTCTCGAAGAGCACGGTTATTGGCGGCTTCGTCGAAGTGGGTTGTTCGGATGGTTGGAAGGGCCACCTCCAGAGGTATGACCGCTTCCGAGCCGTAGGCCAGGTGGAAAGGTGTTCCCCTGTGGCTACCCGAGCAGTTGTGCGGTGACACCATAGGACATTGGGAGTTCGTCAATCCACGATCCACCCGCAGCTTCCACACTGGTGTGGATCCCGTGCAGCAATGTTCGGTTGGCGTTTCGACCAAACGTTAGCCTGGGGGTGAGCCACGGAGGTGAAGTGGTTGTAGATCCCGAGCTCGGCGCACTTTTGCTTGAAGAAGGTGCTGTCGAACTGCTTCCCGTTGTCAGACGTAATCACCCTTGGGATGCCAAACCTGCAGAGAAGGTTCTTCCATACAAACTTCCACGCGGCTTGTTCGGTGATTGTGGCAACAGGTTCGGCCTCGATCCACTTGGTGAAGTAGTCGATGGCCACGAACAGGAACTTCTTCCGCCCTTGGGCCTCTGGAAAGGGGCCCAAGATGTCAATGCCCATCTAGCGAAAGGGCGCGGTTCGAACAGGCTGTGAAGCTGTTCGGCCGGCTGCTTGATAAGCACTCCGAACTTTTGGCATTCTGGGCATTCTTGACAAAAGACATGCAATCCTTCTGAAGAGAAGGCCACCAGAACCCTGCTCGGATGGCGCTGCGTGCTAGCGTTCTGCCCCCCAGGTGGCTTCCGCACAGTCCTTCGTGAACTTCTTCTATGGCCGCGAGGGCCTCCTCAGGATTGAGGCAACGTAGGAGAGGTCTAGCGAGGGACCGTCGGTAGAGTTTGCCTTCTACGAAGGTGAAGTGCTGAGCGCGCATTCTGATTTTCCGAGCTTCGCCCTGTTCGGGCGGAAGCTCGCCCGGAGTAAGTAGGCCAGTAGAGGGTCCACCCAGCTCGGGGTTGGTGGGCCCGTTTCTATGGCAGCTACATCTACTTCCGTGCTCGGTGAGACGAGCTCTTCTATAAACACAGAGCGGGAAGGGGCGATGTCACCTGAAGATGCCAATTGGCCAGTGCATCGGCTCGCGCGTTCTGCTCTCGTGGAACATGAATAACTTCGAAGTATATGAGGCCCTCTGTCTGGCTCTTGACCTGTTGGAGGTATTGAGCCATGCGAGGTTCCCTTGCCCCGAATTGTCCATTCACCTGGCTGGCCACCAACTGGGAGTCACTAAAGACTCTAAGCCGAATGGGCCCAAGGTGCCTAGCCATGCGAATACCGGACAGTAAAGCTTCGTATTCGGCCACATTGTTGGAGGCTGGAAAGCGGAAACGGAGGGCGTATTGGAACTCTAACCCCTCAGGGGAGGTGAGGACCAAACCTGCCCCGCTTCGGTGACACACGAGGATCCGTCAACATAAAGCTCCCATGGGGGCTCGTCTGCCAACGGCGGATCCTGCTCGGCCGGAAGGGTACATTCCGCCACGAAGTCCGCCAACGCCTGCGCTTTGATCGCCGTCCTCGGCGGAAGCTGATGTCGAACTCGCCCAGCTCTATTGCCCACTTAACCAACCTACCGGAAGCCTCCGGCCGCTGAAGGATGGACTTCAGCGGTTGATCGGTTAGCACTGTAACGGAATGGGCCTGAAAATAAGGCCTGAGCTTCCGAGCAGCTGTGACGAGAGCAAGGGCGAGTTTTTCCGCCCTGGGGTACCTCCTTTCAGCTTCTTGGAGGACCCTGCTGATGTAGTATACGGGATGCTGCGCCGCTCCTACTTCTCTGATCAAGACCGCGCTGATAGAGGGTTCGGTGACCGAAAGGTACACGAACAGAGGTTCTCCGAGCACAGGCTTTGAGAGAAAGGGAGGGGCTGCCAAATATGCCTTCAGCTCGGTGAAGGTGGCTTCGCATTCGTTGGTCCACTGTACTTGCCCCCCTTGCTTCGAGGAGCTTTTAGGGCCTCGGAGCAACTTAAAGAAGTTAAAACTTCTTCTGCTGCCCGGGACATGAACGGTTCAGTGCCGCCAGACGCCCTGTCAGGCGTTGGACGTCGCGCACTGTCTTCGGACTGCTCATCTCAAGCACTGCTTAGATTTTTTCCGGGTTCGCCTCTATTCCCCTGTTTGATACGAGGAACCCGAGGAACTTACCCGACCGAACACCAAACGCGCACTTGGCTGGATTGAGCTTCATATTATACCTTCGCAGAGTTGCGAAAGTTTCCTGGAGGTCGGAAATGTGATCGGTACTCGGAAGAGTCTTGACCAACATATCGTCGACGTAGACCTCCATGTTGCGCCCGATTTGCTGCTCGAACATCTTGTTGACCAATCGCTGGTAAGTCGCGCCTGCATTCTTCAGACCAAAAGGCATCCTGGTAAAACAGTATAAGCCTAGGTCCGTGACGAACGTCGTGGCGTCTTGGTCCGGGGGGTGCATGCTGATCTGGTGATAACCAGAGTAGGCATCCAAGAAGCTAAGAAGCTCATGCCCGGAAGTAGCGTCCACCAGCTGATCAATGCGCGGCAGAGGGAAATTGTCCTTGGGCGTTGCCTTATTGAGATCTTTGTAATCCACGCACACACGCCATTTGCCGCTGGCCTTGCGTACGAGGACCACGTGGAGATCCATCTTGGATATTGGGCTTCTCGGAGGAGCCCAACAGCTCGGCTTTTGACCACGTGATCCCGAATCACGGTTTGCCGTTCCCGTTCACAGGTCGCCTCCTTTGCTGAACTGGTGGGATCCGGGGATCCAGCCGGAGGCGATGCACCATAATCTCCGGGGGAATGCCTGGAAGCTCATCATCAGACCAGGCGAACACGTCCAAGTTGGCCAGCAGGAAGACTGTGTAACGCTGCTGCTCGGCCTCTGTCAACAAGGTGCCAACGTATAAGATGTGTTCGGGGTCGTCGTCCACTTGAATAGGGATTAAGTCTTCAGCAGGCGTCCCTCGGCTGGTTGAAGGCTGATCGGCAGACTGGGGAGCCGGACCAGCGAGTGGTTGCTTGTCTCTCAAGGAGAGGACATAGCAGCGGCGTGGGACTCACGCTGACACCCGAGCACTTCGCCCACTCCGCTCGGAGTAGGGAACTTCAGCTTCTGATGGAGCGACGAAGGTACTGCTTTGATGCGTTCGATCAGACCTCTGCCTAGGATAGCATTGTATCCAGGCATGTTGTTGATGACCAGGAAGTCAACAACTTTGGTCACAGCCCTGGGAGCCGTTCCCAAGGTGATCGGAAGGCGAACCCTTCCCATGGGCTGGACCGAAACTCCCGAAAAGCCGAAGAGTGGCGAATTTACAGGGGTGAGTTGATCGGTTCGCAACCCATGAGGACAAAACAGTCATAAGCCAAGACATCGGGGGCGCTTCCATTATCTACTAGAATTCGGCGCACGTTACAGTGGTTGATGGTGGCCGAAACGACCAGCGCATCGGTGTGTGGGGTCGTAACCCCTACAAGATCTTCATCTGAGAAGGTTATAGCCTCCTCGGGCTGTGCGCGTGCAGGACTGGCAGGATATGGAGCCGACCGAACAGTCGCAGGCCTCTACGACATGCACTCGCCTTGCGTAATCGCGTCGGCTTCGAGTGCTTTCCCGCCCGCGCCGAACCCTCCCGCGATCACGTTGATCTCCTACCCATTGGGCTCGTTGTTGATCGGCTGCTCGGGAGTGAGGTCTCGGCGTCGGGGGCGCTCTTCGTTCCGGCGCACGAACCGCCCGAGGTAGCCGCGCTTGATAAGGTCTTCGATTTCGTCCTTAAGCTGGCGGCACTCGGAGGTGTCGTGGCCGTGGTCGTGGTGGAAGCGACAGTATTTATTCTGATCGCGCTTCCGGGGGTCGGAGCGCATTCTTTGTGGCCACCGAACAAATGCTTCATCCCTGATCTCCGCCAGGATCTGTTCGGGTGCCACGGTGAGGGGGTGTAGTTGGTGAAGGGGCGCGGACGACGCGGAGAATCGCCATTGCGTCGTCCCTTCTTCCGATCTCGGTCGGAACGTTGTCGGAAGGCCGCTTCTTTTCCGACTGCTCCCCCTGTTCGGCCCGCTCGCGCCGCGCCAGGCTCTCCTCGCAGGCCGCGTGGCGCTGCGCGATGGAGAGTAGTTCGGCGAGGGTGGCAGGTTGCTGGACGCCGAGGGTCCTCTAGAAAGCCGTCACGAGTGCCCTGGATGAGAGCACTGGTGGCCAGAGGGACGTCCAGGGCGAGATGCGAAGCGCCTCTGTTCGGAACCTCTTGACGAAGTCCCAGAGTGCCTCGCCTTTCTTCTGGCGCACGGTCAGGAGAGAAGCCGCCGTCCGCGGCTGAGACCTTCCACCAAGGAAGTTGTCCCGAAAGGACTTCTTCAGTTGGCGGAAGGAGGTGATAGAGCCCGCAGGGAGGGTTTCAAACCAAGCCCTGGCGGTCTCCTTGAGGGTTGCGGGGAAAGCCCTGCACTTGGCCGCATCTGATGCTCCGTGGAACACCATATGCGATTCGAAGCCGTGGATGTGGTCGGCCGGGTCGGTTGTGCCGTCGTAGGGCGCGATGGTGGGAAGAGGGAGCTTGGAGGAGACCAGGGCCTCCAGAATCTCCCTGCTGAAAGGAGAGCGGAAGTCCAAGTCGTCCTCCGCTGGAGCCTTGCCCTCCGCACGCTGAACCATCGCGTCCATGCGGCGTTCGAGGTCGACCACGCGCCTGAGGCGCCTGGCGAGCTCCTGCTCGGAGTTGGCGGGGCCCCCTCGTCCAGAGGCGTTGGAGTTGCCTCCCACGACCGATCGCGGCGGACGGGGGGAGATGATAGAGCGGCGGGGCGAACGCCCGCGGCGCTCCGGTGCCCGTTCCTCCGACGGGGCCCGGTGAGACCGGCGCGGCGACTCTGCCTGCTGCTCCTGGGGCGCCCGGGGGACGCGGGAGCGGCGGTGACGACTCCGCCTGCCGCTCGCGCGGCAGGGAAACTGCCGGAGCCGCTGCTCCCGCCAACTGGGCCTGCAGGGCGAGGCAGATGCCTGTCAACTGCTGCATTTGCCCCCGAAGCTCCGCTACTTCGAGGGCAGTTGTAGGTGCGGTAGCCGGCGGTGCTGGGACGTCGTGATTAGCATCGACGGGGGCGATAACGACGTCACCAGGGGGGGATCGACGGCGAGAGTCCCCTCGTGACTGACGGGACCTCGTCGCCCTGCTTCCTACGTTCTGGTATGAGGTTCGTCCTCGAGCCATGGCAGCGTCGTTCCCACAGACGGCGCCAAATGTGGTGGTGTGATCCTGTTGGACCTGAGCCAAACGGGCCTCCACTAGAATGAGAGAGGGAAGACGATCGCTGGTGAGGACGAAGGCCTGCAAAACCAGAAAAGGATCAGGAGGCCCGGTGAAGACCGGGGAAACCCTCCGACGCCTAAGTCAGTGAGAGCTTGCGAGGCAGGGGTTTCGGAATGTGAGAATGTTCGCGTGAGGAAGAGAACGTACCGTTGCATGGTACTGTACCTATGCTTTTATAGGCGTTGGTGCCGAGGCCAATGTGCGTAACGTTCGGCAGATCGTGCCTGAGGAGGTGCCTTGACGCACACGCATAACGGAAGGAGTTATGACTCTGGTGCCCGTTAGGCTGCCAGGCAGTTCACGTCCCTTGATGGTGGAGAACGTGGCTTGGGGCGGTTACAGCCGCTCTGTAAGCCAGGGAACCTGTTCGGCAGCCTTTGGGATGCTTTCCGAGCAGGTGACCCACAAAGGGGGATCGAACTGCTGTTCGGTGATGTTGAGGGCCGCCCCCGCGCAGTAAGGCTACTGTTCCTGTTCGGAACCTTTCTGCGGGTGTTCGGTTGCGGAGGAACAGACGACCTGCTCGGGGGCATGCCGCCACGAGGCTTGACAGTGTCCGATCAAGCTGGCGGTGTTCTTGAGATCATCACACCGTCTTGGGATAAACGTGACCCGTTGAGATGGGGCCAGGTCGGTTGACAGGACGTGTATGGGCCGTAGTGGGCCATTATGGGTATAGGGGGCCAGATTTGGCCACCACAGTATGCTTATGGATCTGACATTGTAGCCTCCCAAATTCTTTTTATAAGCTATTTAAAGAGAGCTTTTGGGGGCATTACAGTACTAGTCTTGTAGTCCCACATTTCTTCCGAGGATGTTATGTTTATTGTCATGATTATGTTTAGTTGTTAACTATTGAAATGATGTGAGCATGCCATGGTTTGGCTTTCAGTGTTGCCAATAAGACCCTCTGGGGTTGAGGTCTCTTCTGTTTAGTTGTTGAGGTTTTTGGGTGGTCCCCTACTGAGCCTGTGACTTGTTGAGGCTCACTTCCCTGCAGTTCTTTTAGGGCTTACCGTTGGTTCGGTTCGTGGAGACGTTGAGTCAGACTTGTACCACCGGCAGTAGGGTAGTAGTTAGTGTTGTGTGAGCTCATGTTCCCTCGGGGTATGCCCCATGTAGTTGTACTTTTTAATTGGACATGTAATAATGTAATGGGACAATTGTAAATTGTTATATGCAGGTATGAGCACATGTACTTTCTTGTGTTTTATACAGTGAAGTTGTCTTTTATATTCTTACTGGACACGTGTGTGAGATATCCCTTACGAGACTTCGGTCCGTTCGCGGGAGGCGGATCTGGATATGGAGCCTTATCGGGCATAAATACCATGGTCCGTCACAGTTGGTATCAGAGCATGGTCCAGTTAAAATATGAAAGGACATTAAAGTTACAATGTCCCAAGACATGGTTTAATGTCCACTGCTGGTAGTAAGTCTGCAGTTTTGTGTAGCTGTAGTGTGGTTTTCTTGAGAGTTTTTGGTATGAGAATTGCGTGTTTCTGTTTGTTAAACTGGCAGTTCTTAGAAATGGCAGAGAAATGGCACGATTAATAGTGCAGAGTGAGTGTGGTCACATCGGGGTGCCAGTCTGTGATTAAATTATAATTGTTTAAAGGTTCTCAGTTATAGAAATTAAAGAGATTGATGAATTTAGTTATAGAAATCAGTGAAGGTGTTTTAGTGAAGACCAGAGTTAGCAGAGACAGATATAGAGTAATGATGTGATGGAATGGTAGAAGGAACAGTGCTATGGTGGGAAATAGAGCAGTGTGATCAAGAATGTTAGACATGAGTTGTGGCTGAGAATTTTGGCAAAACTAATTAATGTATTTGAGATTTGTGTGGATAGATATTAAGGAAGTGGTGTGATTAAGTGATGTGTCAGGTTTGAAGTGATTAAGTGAGATAGTTCAGTTAAAGATGTGGTATTAACAAACAGAGGAACAGTAATGTGTGGCAGTCAGATGAAGTGTGTTTTGTGGTTAGAGATGGGTGCAGTGAAGAGTTTCAGAATAAGTATTGCTATGAATAAAGATGGTAATAGAAACTTTGATACAGAGATTTGTGTAAATATGTACAGAGTTAAGCAGCTGGGTAAAGAAAGAATAAAGAAAGAGTAATGGGTAACCTGAGAATTTTGTAAGAAAGATATTTGGTTAGTCAGTGACAATGGATAAGGATTTTGTAGAAAGATTTGTATAGAATCACAGTGTTAAAGATAAGAGCGGTATTACTAAAGTTGTGTACAATTTGTGGGCCGGTGAGATTAGGTAGTTAGCAGAACAGTTGAAAAATAGTGAGCAGATTAAGAGGTGGTAAAGCAAAACAGAAAGGATAAAGAAAAGCATGATCAGTTTTGCAGCAAGTAATTTTGAATGAGATGGCATCGAGTGAGTTCTGTTCTGGTAGCAGCATTTTAGCAATGAAAATAGAAATTGTAAATAAATAAATAAATATATATATATATATATATATATATATATATATATATATATATATATATATTATATATATATATATATATATATAAGTTTGGTTTGCTGAGTCAGTCAGAAAATATTGTGTGAAGGGTAAAATGTGTTAGCAATAATATGGTAAAATTCATAATTAATGTGGCACAAAATAATTGAAGACAAAATCCGAGCAGGGTCAGTTAAGCAGTATCATTATGAGATAGAAAAGTGCAGTGTTAGTCTAGGAATATGAATTAAGGTAAATTATGTTGGCAGTGGTATGTCAGAATTTAGAGTTTGAACAGGTGACTCAATCAGAGTAAGAAAAGCAGACTGGAAATAATAGTGTTTTCATCCAGTGGTAAGTGAATAAATAGAATAATTACGAAGGTCAGTAAAGTAGAAATTGAGGTCAGAGTTGTGGTTGTGTTCAACATTTGGTATAATCAGAGTGGTGCAGCGGAAGCGTGGTGGGACAATAACCCACAGGTTAGACAATTAAGTATGTGAATGCAGATAAAGCAGAATAATGGCTAGCAATGACAAGTGAGTAATAGAATGGCATTAAAAAATTTGAGAATTTAAGTAAAATTTAGCATGAAAGAACATCCAAAGGTAGCGGAATAAAGTGAAAGGATTTGAGCAAGAAAATTGGCTCAGAAAGAAATGTTGCCAACACAGCCCAGAAAATGTGGAAATAGGTTGAGTCTAAGGAGATGAAGCGCCGTTGGCAAGGTAGAATCACCTATGGATGAAAGGTAAGGAGTGGCAGACTAAATTCATAAAATGGAACAGTTGTGAAATAAATTAAAGAGAAAGGGAAATAGAGCAAGCATGAAATTGAATAGATGAATCAGTCAGCGCCGATGGTTTGAAAGGAAGATGCAGATGCAAAGGAAGTGTATCCTATTTGTTCTGTATATGGTGTTATTTCTTTTTAGGTGATAATTCGGTTTACTGTGGTTTGTTTTGAATGTTGAGGACGACATTCCTTTTTAGGTGATAATAATGTAACGTCGGGCATTTTTCGGATCTTCGTGGATCCTTGTTTAGTGGGTTTGGTGGCCAATGTGTGGCCTATTAGCTTGTGTTTCAGGTGTCCGCGCGAGTTGTGAGGCTTGGTGGGCCGGTCGTTGGGCCCAAAGTGCTCACAGGTTTTGTGCCAGTGAACGCAACTATAGGTTGCATCGCGTTCTGAAAGCGACGGCCTTGAGGGTCGCGTTCACGTTGCCGCTGCTAGGCGGTCTTCGTCTGCTTGGATGCCGCGTGTCGCGCGCGGGGTAGTCGGCCTTGGGAAGGCGACAGTCACCTAGGTCGCGACGGAGGTGCATGTCCGGATCTTAACTGTTGTACTATTTTTAAGAACCCTGGACGAACAGAGCTTCCGCAAGCTCTGCTCGACCATGGGGAGCTGCTGCAGGGTTTTTCCAGGCGATTCGAGGTTCTGGTGGAGTTCTCTCCGTGCTCTCGCCGCGAGGACGTCGTGCGGAGCGGGGGGGAAACGCCGGGAGTTCGTGTTCTTCGTAAAGGTAGGGTGTTTCCACCTCGTTTGATTGTGTGGATGGTTCGTGGTGTGGATTTGATTTGTTTAAAGCTTTAAGAACATTAGATACCATGCTAGGGTATCCATTAAAGCATGAAAAATAGAAATTAAAGGTGTTTTACATGGTTTGTGGGGGTGATCCGGGAAGAGGATCTCGGGTTAAGGTTTTCGCCTGCGAAGGCGATGGCCCAGGGTGTCGCGACCTTACCGCGACAGCCCGATCCGTCGCATTTGGGTTTGTGTTGTGACGTACGTATAGGTGGGTCGCGATCTGATGGCGGCTCAGGTTTTTGTCGCGACCTGGTTATTACAAGTGAACCTGTCGCGTTAGAGTTTCCTATCGCGACATGTCGAGGTGGCGCGATCGTATTGCGCCGTTGTACCCTGTCGCGTTAAGTATTCTGATCGCGGTATGTCGAGGTGTCGCGACCTGGTTACGACAGTACCCCATGTCGCGACCTCAGCTGAGAGGTCTGTTTATGCATGCTTTCAATGTTTTTAATTATGCGATTTATATTACTTGTTGTGCATGGCAATGACAGGTGGAGCCAGTGCACTTGTTACACTCATGGAGCGTATTGCTCACGAGATGGGCATGTTTTACGTGGCTAATGTGTTGTGTGCGTAATCGGCTTGGTGTTTACATAGTATTTGTGGTGCGTTGGCACCTGTAGTACTCTTGAAGCGTGCTGTCCATGTGTTGGTCATGTTGTTTACGTGAATGACGTGTGGTGCACCTGGCTGGTGTATTATATACGTGGTGTTTACGTGGTTTGGGTGTGTGCATGGCACACGCATTGTCGTAATGTAATTCTTATGATTTGTCGTAGTAATTGGGCAGTGAGGTTCCTGTGTGAACCTAGCCATGACATTGTGGTGTTTCCATGATTTGTGTGTCATGCATGTGTGTGCATGACTAGTGGTCGTCGTTATGATTATTGTAATATAATTTGTGTAGTTACTCTGAGGTGATTGGGCAGTGAAGGTCATGTGTGGACCTAGCCCTGGTCTGTTGTTATCCTTCGAAGAATATTATATTGATTTATGTGTTAAGTGGTGTGTGTGTTGCCACGGAGGTCACGAGGAGGCCGATGATAGACAAGATTGTGGTTCAGATATGTGTTGGTGTAGGATAGCCTTGGGGTCACATGGTGACCGATGTTAAGCTAATCCTAACACATGTATATCGTGATTTATAAATAAAGACTTTATATGTATATATCGTGGTTTGTGCGTTGCCGAGTTTGGTGGTCCGGCGCCTATTCCAGAATACCTCTGCAGTCGGGTACCCCAGGTTCTGTGTGAGCCAGGCACATGTGCTTGTTGTGCTCGGGGTTTGTCCTAGTACTCGTGTTGTACCGTCGAGGTCTGTGTCGTCTTCCTGGACATCCTCACTCCTATGTTTGAGTTGTACGTTCGGCTGAGGGAAAGGCGACAGTAGGGCAGCGGCTTGTGTTTGTGGGTGTGCAGTCACTTGTAGCGCGCTCGTAGTTGGGGATACAGACACCAGTAGTCGACATTGGTTCCCAGCTAGTCCTATTTTCCAGTACCTCACTTTAGGGTGCTCTGGCCAGAGACCCTAGAGGTGCCAGGCATGGACCTGCAGATGTGTCTGCAAGTGTGGTGTTGGTTGGTCTCCACAGTTATTTGACTTGTTCTCGTGGAGCGGCAGTTGGACCTTACGTTCGTGACTGCGAGACTGAGAGGTTGTTCTTGTGTTGTGTTGTCCGGGTTGGATACTGGCCTGATCAGCCAGTAGTCCATTCCCCTGTGGTGGCGTCGTTCCTTTCCGAATCGTGCTTTACCACAGATCGTGGTTTGTGAGCGGTAGCTCACTAGTGTGGTTTACGAGCAATGGCTCACTAGTGTTGGTTGTGAGCAGTGACTCACTGGTTGTGGTTTGACTTTTGTGGTGAGCCCGTGATTGGCACAGTGGTATCAAGGTTTTATCGTGATGGAGTGCCTTGTGTGTGGCACTGGTGTGGTTGTGATTTCCGTAGTGGTACCTCGTGGTAGCAGGTACCTGTACCCTATATAGGTACTATTTTGTGGTGGTACCTCTTGGTGGTAGGTACCCGTACCCTTTATGGTTATTTGTTTCTCGTGGTACATAGTGTACCAGTCTTTTCAGATATTGTGGAGGAGCTGTGCTCCGTGAAGGTCGTGTGGTGTGACCTTCCACTCATTGTGTTTTCCTCTTTCTCGGGTAAGATTCCAATTATGGTTTTAATGTGATATGGGTTGGCTTCGTGATAGCCAGTCCTGTTATCTCGTGTGTAGTTTCCGACGTAGTGTGGTTTGGGGTATAAGGGACCAGCTCTTGGTTAGCAGTCCTGTTACCTAAGTGTTTGAGGTTTGCCTGTGAAGCTTGTAGCTTGGGCAATGATTTGCATGTGTGGCTTATAGCTTAGGCAACCAGTTGTTGTAGCAGTGTGCCGGTGAGGCTGTGGCTTAGGCACTTTAGTTGTTGGGCTGACTAGTAGTGTTGTACTAGTTTTGTAGTCCCACGTTTCTTCCGAAAATGTTATGTTTATTGTCATGATTATGTTTAGTTGTTAATTATTGAAATGATGTGAGCATGCCATGGTTTGGCTTTCAGTGTTGCCAGTGAGACCCTCTGGGGTTGAGGTCTCTTCTGTTTAATTGTTGAGATTTTTAGGTGGTCCCCTACTAAGCTTGTGACTTGTTGAGGCTCACTTCCCTACAGTTCTTTCAGGGCTTACTGTTGGTTCGGTTCGTGGAGACATTGAGTCAGACTTGTACCACCAACAGTAGGGTAGTAGTTAGTGTTGTGTGAGCTCGTGCTCCCTCGGGGTATGCTCCAGGTAGTTGTACTTTTTAATTGGATATGTAATAATGTAATGGGACAATTGTAAATTGTTATATGCATGTATGAGCACATGTACTTTCTTGTGTTTTATACAGTGAAGTTGTCTTTTATATTCTTACTGAACACGTGTGTGAGATATCCCTTGCGAGACTTTTGTCTGTTCGCGGGAGGCGGATCTAGATATGAAGCCTTATCGGGCATAAATACCCTAGTCCGTCACATAAGACAATCGCACAATGGGACACAAGAATTTATCTTGGTTCGGCTCTTCCCAAATAGAGATCCTACATTCAGTCACCAAACATATTCTTGGGATTTCACTAACCTGGAATGTAGTTCCCCTAGTGGACTTACAACACCCAGCTCTGAGTTAGTCTTCCCTTCTACACAAGGGGAAAGTTGAGTACAGTACCTCAGCTGGATGCAACACTCAACACCCTAGTTGATCTTCCTTTAACACAAGGGGAACACAAAGAACAGTCTCTCTACTGGACAAATCACCCAGCACCCTAGTTGGTGTTCCCTTAACACAGGGGAACACAAAGAACAGTCTCTCTACTGGACAAATCACCCAGCACCCTAGTTGGTGTTCCCTTAACACAGGGGGAACAACTTGTCTTTCTTAAGAAAAGAAAGAACAGGTTGTCGAGATAAAGTTCAGGAGAAAATAAACTTGATACACTTGATTTCGACAACAACCTGAGAGCTAAATAAGATGACATGAACATCGATCTCTCAGGCTAAAACTCCTCTCAAATTTACAATGACACATAGAGAGAGAAAGAAACAGAAGGCTTTAATGTTTGAACCCTTGAGCAGATGTTTTTGGCTTTCTGGTGTGTACTCTTCCCTTCATCTTCAAAGCCTTCAACTCTTTATAGAGCATCTGAAGAAGACCGTTGAGATAGCCCTTGTTGCTCTTCTTCTTCTTTTTTTGCTACTACTTTCTTTGTTTCTAATGTCTCTTTTCTTGAGTCTATCGATTACTTGGAATAGAAGAGTGTCTTCTTATGTATGTTTCCAAGATCTTAGTAGCAGGTCCAACGTTGTGTCTATGTGAGAGACCATAAATCTACAGACATTCAATGCATGGAAGAGAATGTTACGTAAGAGAGGTTATGTGTCAGTCAGCTCATACCTTTTCCATATTTCCTGCTGACATCATGTTATATTAGGTATGAACTTTTCTTTCTAGCAGAAAAGAAAGAAGTCAGAAGAAGTCGTGCCTACATTTCTGTTTTCAAGACATGGGAAATAGTAAGTTAAAGATATGAAGAATATTTGAAATTTCATTACGCGCCAAAGACTTGTTGTTTACCGATTGATATATTTAAAGGCAATTGAAAGATGTATCAGGAATCAATGCATAGTATGAATATTGAATACTTAGTTCACTAATCAATGCATTTAAAGACATATTAACACTTCTTGGAATGTAAACAACATAAACTGAAAGATGAGTGAATCTTTTGGTTCAGCAATCAGAACATTTGAACATCAATCGATACAATACTGAACCTTTGTTTAATAATTGAAAATTTTTTAACATCAATCGGTATGTTACTAAACATTTGTTTAGTAATCGGAACAGTTTAAATACCAATCGATATGTTACTGAATCTTTGTTCAGTAATCGGAACAGTCTTGACACCAATCGATATAGACTTTGTTCACTAATTGGAAAAACATAAACATCAACCGGAAGAACATTTGTTCTCTAATCGATATAAATTTTCATTCTCCAATCGAAACATTCATACATATCAAACAATAGAAATTTTTGTTCTCCAATCGGAAGAACCTTTGTTCAGTAATCGATAGGAAGTTAGGTGTCTGTTGACAAGAATAGAAAATATGTGTTGACAACCAAGAGAAAGTTGTCGACCAGAGATAAGTGAATGTCGATAACAGAGTAAAAACTTTTAACCGATAATGTTATTTCTAGTAGATAAATATCTTGAAATATTATAAATATATTCATGATATTCATGAGCTTTAGTTATCACCAAAACATAGAGATAAATAAATGAAAGTGGTTTAACATCTTACCCTCAACCCTATCCATCTCTACCTTCTTATCCATGGTCAAGGAGAGAGATGGGTAGATAGAGGAGGAGGAAATGGGTGAAGTGTTGAGGGCTGCAAGAAGAGAAACAATCATCACAAAAGGTTGGTAACTCCCCTATCTATTTGTAGGATTTCTAGTGCTAATAGCTAAGGATAAGGTTGGAATCAAGGTTCATCGTATTTCATTGAATCGATGGAGCATGTGTATATAGTACTGTGCTAGGGAGATGATGGGGTTTCTGATATGAATGGTCTGATCCTCTTAATTTCCTCTTAATTATTGTTTTCTATTTTTTAAGAACGTATGCAAATAGATCGAAGCACGTTAGTATGGTACGCTTTGATTCGTACCAGATGACAAACCTTGATTAAAATACAGAAGATATTTGTATAGTTTCTAGTCCTATCAATGGGCCGGGCTTGGGCTGAGCCAAGCTAAGGCTTTGCCCAAGTCCAGCACTATCTTTTGTAGGCATCGGCCCAAGCCTGAGTGGCATTAGACCGAACTAAGTCGGACCCAATTAATCCACCAAATTATAAAGCTCAACCTTGTCTTGACCCGACTCAAAAAATGTAATAAGTTTTTATTAAAAATTATGAATATTATTAAAAAAATGCAAAAGTATTGGTTGACCAAATACTTAATATTGGTCGACTGATTTGGAGTTCAGTCAATTGAAAGTTTAATATCGATCGACTAATTTGGGATTCGATTGACAAAAATTTAATATCGGTCAACCAATTTGGGATTCAGTTGACCAACAAAATTTAATATCGCCGATCTATCAAACCTGCTCGAGCTAAATAAAAAAGTCCAGTCCGACCCTAATTTTTAATGGGTCAAGCTTTTAAACCCGTTCAAAAATCTGCGAACTTAAAGAAGCACGGCCACTTTGCATTTGTTGAGTCGGCCCGGCCCACTAACAGCCATAAGAATTTTTTTTTGCATGCATATCTTACTCAATGCTCATATTTCCTTTCTATTGTTTACATCTTTGAAAACATGAGTAAGATCCACTGCACGTTTAGATATATAGGAAATATTGATTTGGTGGCATGCTCCTATGTAACATACATTTATATGTATAAGAGGTGGGGCACGTTTCTAAGTCCTTGCATCTTCCAACTAGTTGCTAATATAGAATATTTCTATTATTACTTGACACCTCTTTAGAACTCTTGTTGTCAAGGATTATACTGGTATTTCTAAGTGTACAAACATATTGAGTTGAGAGATATAACGTAAAAAAGATCGTATCTTATAGTCTCGACATGATGTGAAAGATAGTTGTAAACCCCCCCCCATAAAGATTAGGTATAAATAGCAAAAGTACATGACACCGTGAAAAATGTCTTTATAATTAATTACAATGTATAGCCCACATAGTCATGGGGCTGTAGCACTGCAGCTTATGTTGGAGGATATGATCTTAAATAAATTCGCAATTATTATGTAAATATGGGAGTCATCCTCCCTGCTGACCTACCAATCATATAAAGTTTCCGAAGAATATTATTACTATATATATATATATATATATATATATGAATATTGTTGTTTCTTGGGATGCAAGGAAGCTCTTACACGGCAGCGAAAGGATGCTTGCTTTCGTTATTGGTTATAACATGTTCTTTTGTTACGAGGGTTGAGAATGCCTTTTTTTTTTTTGTTAGTCATATGCACCTACTTCTATTTTTATGTTTTTTATTTATGTATTTTATAGTTTCTTGCACATTCACAGGGAAAGTCATCGCTTGGGGCTAATTTTTTTAATTATACATGTAATTTTAAATAAATATGACACCATTCCATCATCAAAAGAATTATAGAATGGCCCACATAAAGAAGAAGAGACAGGACATAGGAGGATGGTACCTTCTATCCCTTCGATGGTCTGCAACAGTTGACGGATAAGGATAAGGTAGGTGTCAAGAAGAAGATATTTGTATTGGTTTCTTTCGCATGCATATATTATTAGAAGGGGAATATTATGGTATCATGTTTAATTATTTTTACATTTTAGAATTATGTGAAATGATGAGCTAAATTTAATAGTTTTTGAAAAATGAAAATTATCAAACTCAAATTATTTTTTTTGGTGATCCGATCAAATGGCCAAAGTAAAATGAGATAAATGAGAGCGCAAAGTGGTACATCTCCTTTGAACTATTATGTTAGTCCCAAACTTTGTCGTGCCGTTACGTAGTAGCACGATTGTACCGTATCATGCCAGGATGTTCGCGAGTTCTAGCACGGTCGGTATTGTATGACAAAATCGATCAACCGATTTCTTCTTATCGGTCGATTGATTCTTCTAGTGAGCACCCCTAGACGCATAACATATCAAAGTTTAAAATCGATCGACCGATTTCTCTTTATCGGTCGACTGATTTCTATCAGGGTGACGTCTAGATCTCATGGTCTATTTGGTTTTCAAAGTGAGACGAAAATCGGTCAACCGACTTGAGATTTTCGGTCGACCCATCGGTACAGTACGGATCGTACTGTACCTTGCTATGGAGAATATGGCTTCAATGGACACTTGGCACCGAGTTGAGGATGAGTTCTGCTTATCATCCTCAAATAGACGGGTAGTTGGAGTGGACCATACATATATTGGAGGACATGTTGAGAGTGTGTTGCCTAGACTTGGGTGGCACGTAGG
Source organism: Colocasia esculenta (assembly GCA_014218235.1). Lineage (NCBI taxonomy): Eukaryota > Viridiplantae > Streptophyta > Magnoliopsida > Alismatales > Araceae > Colocasia > Colocasia esculenta. The sequence continues at coordinate 202,123,844 of CM024753.1, forward strand.
AGACACATTCCCGTGGTGGAGTTTGCATACAACAACAACTATCACTCCGGCATTGGGATGGCACCATACAAGGTACTGTATGATAGGCAGTGCATGACACCATTACATTGACACGAGGTTGGAGAGAGGCAACTTTTGGGGCCAGACCTACTATAGTAGTGTGCAGAGACTGTCAAACTGATCAGACAGAGGTTACAGACATCACAGAGCAGGCAGAAGGCTACGCAGACGTCCTCAGGAGGCTGTTGCAGTTTGAGGCATGTGACTTTGTGTTCTTGTAGATCTCACCAACCAAGGGGGTTTTAAGGTTTAGAAAGAGAGGAAAATTGAGCCTGAGGTACATTGGTCATTTTCCCATCCTAGAGCGGGTTGGTGAGGTTGCATATTAGTTAGCTCCTCCGCCAGAGTTGTCAGGTGTGTACGACGTGTTCCACGTTTCTCAGTTGAAGAGGTATATGCCATATCCATCTCACATACTGGACTACACATAGTTGGGGGTTGTACCAAACTTGTCAATGCCAGAGTGCCTAATCAGAGTTTGGGAGAACCGCGTCAGTGGTGGGGCCACGTGGAAGCAAGAGGGAGAGATGCGGAAGCAATTTCTATACTTGTTTGAATGACAGATGTTATGATTTGTAACGGGGGTTGTCTGAAGCCGAGGTGACCGCTGAGGTGATTTAGGCGAGGTTTCCAAGCCAAGGTGATCAGGCCGAGGTCCGCTTAGCCGATGTAGAACACATGCTCCGAGCTCTCAAACTTGAGGACAAGACCTGCAAAGTCCACCGAGAGGTTTCGATGGGAGGACACTCCGATGTCCAAGTCAGTTGCTAGCCTAGAAGGATGACCTAGCCAAGGAGCAGAACAACATACATGTGCATGTGAAGTGTTTGCTTCTTATATAGGGTAGGCTACCCATGGCAACCGTTGGATGACCCTGTTAATCTCACATCAGGTCTCCTTAATCATCATCACGTCGTCGCTCTAACCACCATGCCAGATCATGTAGAACGTGGCCTTAATGGCTGTCGTTACCGAGCGCACGACCCATGACCAATGTGCATTCTTATTCCTTACCATCAAGTTTATATGGCCATTGTGTTCATAGTTCATACTTTAATCGGTTTTCTCATCCACTTTAAATGATTTTATCATCTATTTTATTGGGTTCCTCATCTCTTTTAACTCATTCTTTGTGTTCTTATTATCTATTCTTGTACTTTAACCGAATTGTTCGTCTACTTTAACTTATGTACATTGTTACTTTAATACATTCATATGTGTACTTTAAACACATTCACATACATATGTAAGCACACACACACTTCTGCAGCAATGATCGTAATGGAGATGCAATCTATAGAAGCTAAACAATGGATGCTCCGAAACGATGTCGATTACTGGGCACACGCACTCTTCCTGAGACAAGGGTTGGTCTTCTCTATCACTTTAACCATTTACACATCTTACAGTAACACCATTTATTTATTACTTAATTAATAGTTTATAATTTCACTTTAATCTTTTATGTTACACAATCTATCACATATGTAACAGTTGCAAAATTTTAAGGTAAGAGTTTGAAGTCATTAAAGTAAGTGTGATTGTGAGTTAACGTGTGTCAAATTTAAATTCACTGTTGACATGACTTAAAATTTAAGTTTGAAGGTATTAAAGTAAGAGTTTGAAGTCGTTAAAATGTGTGAGATTTAAAGTCACTACTGATATGACTTAAAGTCTAAGTTCGAAAATATTAAAGTAAGAGTTTGAGAGCTTTAAAGTAAGAGGTCGAAGTTGTTAAAGTATGTGTGATGGTGAGTTAAATTGTGTGAGACTTAAAGTCACTAGGGGTGTAAATGATCTGAGTGGAGCCCAATAACTCTCTGCTCGAACTCTAACTCATTTATTTTTATCAAACTCAAACTTGACTTGATACTCACCGAATACTTATATTTCCGTTCCAACTCAACTCGATCCACTTTTAAAGTGTTCGAACTCGGCTCGACGAGCTACTCATTTATAACTTTACATAAACGAGCCCAAACTCGAGCTCAAAACTGAGCTCGCTTGCACAAGTTCAAAATTGCTCGACCTTGCACAGTTTTAAAATTTTTAATTCAAATCCAGGCTCGAATTCGAGCATGGGTTCAAAAATTTTAAAATCATTTCCAACTCAACCTAGTTCAACTCGAACTCGAGTTGGAGCCTAGAGGGAGGACCAGGAAAAGAACAGGTTGAACACGACCTATGAGTTACAATTTTATAGCTACTCTATCCAGTATGTAAATTTCTAACACCTGATGTGGGATTAATAGACACACAACACACATGGGTTCGACTGATGCAAGGGGTGAGTAGGTTGGGCAGTGGATGCAGGGGGTGGGGAGGCCAAAGAGAGCCACCACAGGCAGCGCAGACAGCATCTAGCGTCGCCGGAACCATGCCAGCATCCGCAATGCCAGGATGGCGCTGCAACCTCATCCTACGTCGTTGTAACTCTGGGATGCACCATGGGGAGTCCCATGTCCTCATCTCCGGTGATGACACTACGGCTGCCAAAAGCACTGTTCAATACTGGCAAGGGGTTCATAGCGGTCGCCGGAGACTCCGGTGATTGACTGCGGCTCCCCTCGATCGCGTCGGTAGGCACACCTACTATGCAATCTAGGCTTGAGAGGAAGAAGATAGTTGCAGTGCTAAGGGACCTTGAAACACTATATTTTGTGTTCATACCCCTCCTTACATGATTTACTTTAAACCAAATTTATGTATATACCCCATTTGCATAATTTGTCTATATACATTGTGGCATTTAGTCTATTATATTTAAGTCCTCATAAGTTTTTTATATATTTAAAAATAAATATTTAATTTTAATAATAAATCTATATAAATAAATAAATGTATTATATCCTCATATTATTATAAAATTTTGAGTATGCACCATTTCTAATATATTAACAAATAGTTTATTAGATACCTTGACTAGTTGTTCGCGAACATAATCGAGGCTAGCATAGTTCTATTTAACCTTGACTCGTTTATAAATCGAGTTTATTTTTTTGTTCAAACACAGTTCGTTAACTTAATAAAGAACCCAAATTAAGTTTTTAACGAGCCAATTTCTGAGCTGTTTGTCGAACATATTGACTCGTTTACATCCCTAAAAGTAACTGTAGATTCGAAGTTGTTAAAGTATGTGTGACTGTGAGTTAAAGTATGTGAGACTTCAAATCATTATTGACAATTTATAGTCTATGTTCGAAAGTGTTAAAGTAAGAGTTCGAGATCGTTAAAATATATGTCATAATGAGTTAAAGTGTGTGGGGACTTAAAGTTACTATTGACATGACTTGTGGTTTAAATTCAAAGGTGTTAAAATAAGAGTTCAAGATCGTTAAACTATGTGTGGCAGTGGATTAAGTGTGTGGAACTTAAAGTTACTATTGACATGATTTAAAATTTAGATTTGAATGTGTTAAATTAAGAGTTCAAAGTCGTCAAAATATGTGTGACAGTGAATTAAAATGTGTGAGATTTAAAATAATTGTTGACATGACTTAAAATATAATTTTAAATATGTTAAAATAAGAGTTATTTTTTTTAAATAACAATTACTGATGGTCGGAAGACAAAACGTCACTTAAAGATTGTCCAGTACAAATCTCAAAAAAGTAGGCATTAGAAGTTAGCATCTACGAAAAGTCTGAATTTTTTCTCGTAGATATTTTTGACAAATCTACAATTAAAGCGCCCTCGTTGATAAAGACTTGTAATTAATTTTTCTTTTAATATATTGAAAAGAATCAAGAACACCCTTAGGACTTGTCATATCCTTGAGAAGCGTATACTATAAAAAAAGTCAAGAACACCCTTACCATATCTTAATTAGGAAGCCTACCTTAGAGGGTAGATTTAAGATTTCAACATAATACGAGTGTAAGTGCAATCACTTGGATATATCATGAATATCTTTGACAATTCATAAAGTGAAGGTAACTTTATAACAAAGATACTCATACAATCGTGATTTGAAAAAAAACATTTATACAAATAAAAAGTTATCAGATCTCTCTCTGCAAAAACAGTTAGAAGTTTCTCCCATTCCCATAGAATATCGGATTTGACTTAGTATAATACGGTATCAGACGAATTACATCATATCAATTTTACTCAGCTCCCGTTCAATTTAATAAAATTTAATTTTGTATTACATTAAAAATAAAATAATATTATTTATAACTCAACACAATACAATACTATAGTACTACAAGTCTACACCGATATGATACGGTGAAAATTCAGTAGAAAACCTCCCACACTCCCTTAAGAGCAGCCATGTCACAAGAAAAACTAGACAACCAAGCATGATATCGTAATCAAACTATAAATATTAAACTGAAAGAAATGATTATTTATTAGGATTTTTTTTTGAAAAATAATCTTTATTAGGAGGTTCATTCAGTTCAAGATACGAAAAAATCTTCCTAGATTTCCTCCTAGTGCCTCCATACCGCACTTAAATGCGTCTTGTTGTCTTCATCTGCTGTCTCGTTGCTTTCTGCGCCATCAGTGATTTGAATTGATAAGATGGCACGGACTTTTAGACTTGTACTCTCACATAAATAGGAAGACAATGGGGAGTTTTTTTTTTCTTTTCTACATATGAAAAAAAAAATCTGTATTTTGGAACCAAACACTTATGGCACCTAACATATCATAGAAATAATGAAAATGGTGCTCCAGAGTATTCTTTTGTGGCTCTAGGAGAACCACGGGCTTCTCTCTCTAGACTTCTCTAGAGAGAGAAGCTTTGCGATTTTGGGGAGTTTGCCCAGTTCTTTTGTCTCCCCGCTGGGGAGGGGGCTCAGCCCCCTCCCCCGTTTCTTCGTCCCCGCCATGCTTTCGGCTCTGCAAGTGTCCTATTCGGGTGGCGTCTTCCCCCGCCGCGTCGCGACAGCTGGGGTCCCGACTCCGTGGGAGGTGTCTTCTCTGGCTCCGTCGCCTGCAGGTTCTCAACGCCGAAGGTTTCCTTCGGAGGGGTGGAGGCCTCTGCCCCCGCCCTCTCCGGCTCTGCCTCCGTCCCCGGACATGTTGCCCCCTGCCTCCCTTATGGCGGCACCTTTTGCTGTCTCCTTCGTCGAAAGAGGTTTTGTCTCCGGCGTTTTAGGGTTCTCCCTTCCGTCGGAGGATGTGTTCCAGTCAACCCGGTGGTTCGACTGGAGGTCCGGCTGCGGCTTCTTGGTAAGTTGTTTGGTTGGCGTTATTTTGTTTGCCTCTTTGCTCCCCCTTGGTGGATCACGTTCGTCCATCTCCGTTGGAATCGGCATCTGCTTCAAGTCCCAAGTTGCATCTCCGATGGCGGTTACTGTGGCTCGCCTTGGTCTCCACCGCCCTGTTCTTCGCCTCGACTGGTGTCTCCGTTCACCCCCCCGTCGAGCTCTCCCCCGGTTTCAGGGTTCGAGGGAGCGGTTCACCCCGCCGTGAAGCCTTCGGCGATGATCTCTGCCAGCTCACGACGCTTTGTGCGACGGTGCTTCTCTTTGAATATTTGGGGTTAACCCGTTGTGTAAGGACCTCCGGTCCATTTGCCTGTCACGGCCGTTGCCGTGCCTTGTCTGCCCTGGTTGGTAGCTCCTGGTATGGAGCGAAGCATGGCTCCCTGTCAGCCCTTGTAGGGTTTTCTCTCTGGATGTACTGGTTTCTTGTATGAATGAAGTGTCCTTCTTTCCCTGTCCAAAAAAAAACATCAGTTTATATTTCTGTCCAAAAAAAACAAACAAACAGTTTATATATAGCATGCCGAAGAGTAAACATCACAAGAGGCCGTTTGATATTAGAATATATTGAAAATAAATTAAAAATATTTTAAGCTTTTAAGAATATTTTTACTATATTTTAGATCTACCCCGATTTCAAACATGACCCAAAAGAATAATTAAGAGAAAAATTTAATATACTTTTATATTATACTTTAAGTGTAATATGATTGACAATAATTTATATGGCACTCATCACATGAAAAATAATAAAATGACAACCCAATTATTGAATTTCACATAAATTTATTACCTAATTTAAATGCAATATAAAAATACACTAAATCTTTCTCAATAACTAATGTAGATTGGTTGCTAGTTTCAAGAAAAGTAACTTCCACAAACCAAACAACCCTGCATTCAAAGTCCTATGCTTTTAGCGTTTTGATACGATAATATCCGAAGCAAATCCTTTTGAGGAATATATTGGTCATGCCCAAGTTAGATGGTTCTATCCTTTTCCTTTCGCACGAGACATTTTGGTCCTCTGTCTGTGTATAGACTTTTTTTTTGGTTAGCTTCCCTGGTATAAAAATTAGGGAATCCTTCCTGTTTCATGACTCTAATTGCAAGTTAATTTGCACCAAGTCCGCTGCCAAACCCTGTGATGCAATGCAAAAACAGGAAATGGAGAATCTAAAGGTGTTTCTGTGAGTTTAACTTCCACAGTGCGCCATGCATGCTCCTGCAACACTTGAGGTGGCACATCTTGTGTCAGACAGTACTGTAAGAAATATATCTCCATGTTTGCATGCGTATGTTCCTCCACAACTAATGTTCACATCAAGCTGTCTCATGATGGTGTCAATTAACAGGAAAAAGGTTTGTCTTACACCACAAATTTCACTCCAAAAACCCTACAAGAAATTAAGGTTTCCCTCTCAATGCAATAGGGGACTTGGACAAGTGGAGCCATGGGCACCTAGTTTTATTGAATGGTAAAAGAAGCTTCCAATTGGAGATAAAACATTCCTTAAGATAGAAGTAAGCATCCAACAATGTGGTGAAAGCATAGGCTCAAGGTGGAACTTGAGCAATGCCCATAGAACATGGATTGCCAAGTTCACCTACAGGGAGACCAGTTTCACATTTGAGCTCAAGGTCAGTGACACAGCTCTAGATTTTTGCACTTTTATATGTCCCTGCATCTATTTCAAATAGTTGCTGCTGCTACTCAGTGTGCATATGGTCATGTACTAAATGCACCACTCACTACACATGATGGACTGAAACATTGGAAATTGTATGATACATGACACAATCTGTTCATGATACAATCTGTTCAACTACATTGCAAACAGAAACAGAATATGCTAGCACCAGAAGGAAAGAACCTCCATTCAACTCCTCTGGACTGATCAGGGTATCTATGGTCTCTACAGATTCTTCATATCGCAGGCAACCTGTACTGCAGAGACATATAAGCTTAAAAAAGAAGCGTGAACATGAAACAGGGCAAGCAAAGTTTAGTAACCTACAACTGCATAGAAGCGTAGGTTTATGCAAATATGACAAAGTTCTAGAAAATGCAGTACATATGTCAAACTGAAGAAAATTTAAGTATCCAAAAATTGTTCTTTCTGGCTAAACTGCAAGTATATAAGCCCTCATAGGAGAGAACGATATGACCTTTTCATGAAACATGTGCTTCTGTTAAGCTTAAGGCAAACAAAGGGAGACATTCACAACATGGGTGTTGGTAGGGCTTTGGGCCGCCCAAACAAGCCCGCCGCCCAATCAGGTCCACCATGGGGCCTGAAGAGGATCGAGGCAGAAGTTCCTCGAGGGGGAACTAATCCCATATCAGAAGCTCCAATTTTCTCCCCCCAAGGTCACCTTCAAGAGAAGACTAGCAACTACAAGTAAAAGGGGAGAGGTGTCAACATTAGGCACTACCTACTCCATCTCTCTCTCTCCACTCAAAACTCTCTAGAGAAAGATTTAGTGCACTTTTGTATTACACTTTAAGTACAATATGACTAAGTAATAATCTATGGACATAGATTATTGCTTAGTCATATTGTATGCACTAAAATAGCATTTGGATCTACTTTGTGAAAAGTTAAAATCTCAAAAATCGATTTTACTTTTAACCTCGTCATCTGTGCGGCTTTTCCACCTCAATATCCTTCTAACATGTCAACAAGATAAAATGAAAAAAAAAAGTTGAAAAAAAAAACCCACTCAAGACACAAGCTTGCCTGGAATCGCTAAAAGCGGCACCTTGGCCGCTTCCCCCCAGCGCAGAGAGAGAAAATCTTCTCTCTATCTCTCTCTTATTTTTGCAAATCGAGGTGCACAAAATCCCATAATACTTGGGAACGTTTGGTTCAGCTTCACTCTTGTCAGAACTTTGGCAGGGCCAAAAGCGGCCCAAAGTTTGCTCCCAAATAGTGCCTAAGTCTTTCTCAACTCTCTAACTCCCTATTAGGGTGGAAGTTTTCATCTCGCTTAATTGACTGTTGGAGGGTCGTCCTCAGGACCAACATCCTTGAAATCAATTGTCTTATGAGAAAGGTTTAGTGCACTTTCTTATTATACTTAAGTGTAATATGACTAAATATTAAATTCATATGACACTCCTCACATGGGGAGTGATAAAGTGGCAATCCAATTATTAGGTGCCACATGAACTTAATGCCTAATCATATTGTACTTAAATACAATAAGAAAATGCACTAAACCTTTCTCTTGTCTTATAGGTTAAGATGGCGCTGAGCTGAGCCCTTGTTCCCTGTTCCTTTCTCATCACTCGAGCCCAAACTCGGGCCTCCCGTGGTCGTCCCCCCCAACATACTTGAGAGTCGGGTCGGGACCGGTCATATCAAGTGTGCAATTGTCCATCCAGTATATGGTTGCTATTCTCTGGAATCCAATCGGTGGGAAAGTTCTCAACCCAAAGAAACTGACAATAACCCACCATCATTCAATGTCCGTTTAACCTGTGCGGTTTCTTCAGCTGAGTCTGATTTCAAAGACGAGAAAAACAAAATATGCAGAAGATAAAGTCACCTCCAATTCTTGGACAAAATCACAGCCCATGAAAGACAGACTGGAGATGTTGTTGTCCCCAAGGTCTATACCCCATGACCCTAACCTCTCCTTTCCAGAAATGAGGAATTGGAAGAAAAGAAGAAGAAGAAGAGGGAAACAGTGATGGTCACAGCGTTGAAGACCATCTTTCTATCCTTTTTCCATCATAACAAGCCACTCTCCCCAACATCCATAAGTGACGTTGCATCAAAACCATAGACACCCATGACCTGCTAGCAGCAGTCACCAAACTGTGAGTGGAGACGAGAGATTTGAAACAATGTCTACACCACATTTTATTTGAAGCAGCAGTTGCCACAGTTAGTCCATTAACATTGGTGATGCGGCCACCATCCAAGCTTCCTACTGCAGTTGGCTGTGGAAAACTACGGGGCTGGCCTCGCAATCTGACTTCCAGTGCCTTGCTAGAAATTAGGTTTGTTAATAAGTGGTAACCCACCATCATTCCACCTGCCGTTGGTTCCGACACTGGCGCCGGAGTTCATGTACTCAGTGGAGAATGCGGGGATTGGATTTGTTGTTCCAGTCAAGACAACCAGCCAAGTCAATTAGGTCATCTAGAGTGCACTTTATGAAGACACACACTCTGAGAGTATGGTCTCCAACTCCATGACCAGCCCAAGGTAAATTTTGAACAGCCTTTGGAATGGTTTCAGGTCTAGCACATCCCCACTGTGGAGCTGTAGAAAGACAAGCCAGTGGTCCCTGTTGGGCTGTGTCTGCCCACCATGTTCCATGTAGACATTCTGTCAAACACTTGGTAGGCGCAGCAGGGGCATATTTGTGAAATAGAAGAACATTACTCACGGAGGTCCCGGAGTCTGACTAATAGAGTTGGTCCAACTATAAAATAACACATGGAAACACATATAATTCTAAAATTTTCAAAATACTTACAATGTAATAAAAGGCAACCCATATGCACACTCAGAAGTTTACAACTCAAGTGATATGTCCATTGTTTGAGGAAAGTCAGATGAAAATAAATCTAAATCAATGTACACTCCTTTGGTTCATCTACTCCAAAGTTCCAATTAGATGGATAAGGGTGGACATGGGTAGACAATATTCTACTTATCAAGACGTAATTTTACATAAATTGTAAAACATTCGCCAACTCCATTGTAAGAATTTGCATATGAATTCTAATAAGTTGTATAATGTTTCACATTACCAACTTATTAAATACATAAATTTATATTTAAATAATATTTTATATTTTTAATCAATTAAAATTTGAAATTAATATTCATGTAATGTGATAGATAGAAATGGTAGATCTAAATTCTATAATATATCTACATTATTAGATTAAAATTAACTATATAAATTCAGATCTATTCAAACTTCACCTTAAATCTAACTTAAAATATTTTAGATCTACGATAAAACTTGTTGTAAATAGTTTTTAACCACTTGCGAAAATCGGTATTGAATATTTCGATAAGTTATCAGAATCAGAATTAAAAAAATAGTCAGAATCGGTATGGTTATCCGATAAATTATCTATAAACTCAAAATGTAAAACTATAGTAAGCACCTTAACTTATCGGAATTAACCATTCTGATTTTATCGAAATCGAAACTATATTTTAGTTATCGAAATAGAAATTTGTGTTTCCGGTTCCGAACCCGACCCGGTTGCAGCTCTACCCTCAACTCCTCAGGATAGGTGTGTGCCTCTCATGCTTAAGGATTGGATTGTCCCATGCAAGGTGCAGCACAAGTGCAGTGCACTGATTCGATACAGTATGACACACCATGGGTTTGTCTAGTTTACTATTACTAAAATTTAATCAAACTAGAGAGTTTAATTTTATTGGTTTTAATAAATATTTTAATAATATTTATTCTAGTAAAGCGTCGATATGTCCGAGTGGTTAAGGAGACAGACTTGAAATCTGTTGGGCTTCGCCCGCGCAGGTTCGAACCCTGCTGTCGACGATAAATTTTATTTTATTTTAACCTCCATCTTGTATTCTTTTTGTTCAACTATCCCCACTTTTTTTAATTTTTGTCTTTCTGTTCCCCGAAATTTGCGTCTTTTTTTTTGTTCCTCCAAATTTTCGTCCTTCGTGTCGCAGCCTCGATCCCCATCTCGCTGCAGCTGCCATGGCGGCGGCGGAGGGGCCGGAGAGCCTGGTGGTGGTGCACAACGTGGCGAAGCGGCACAACGTCGGCACCATGGCCCGCAGCGCCACGGCCTTCGGCGTCTCGGAGATTGTCCTCGTCGGCCGCCGTGACTTCAACGCCTTCGGCAGCCACGGCTCCACCACCCACCTCCGCTTCCGCCACTTCCACTCCCTCTCCCAGGCTCGCCTCTACCTCAAGGCAAGGCCGGCGCCCTCTGCTGCGCGCAACCTCGGCCACCCCCTTCTTCCCGTTCCGTGTTTCTGATGCCATTTTAGATTGCTTTTGCTACGGTTCTCTTCCCTGATTAGGGTTTTGGTACTCTGACCCTCACCCTTTTTCTCCCCCCTATGTTTTCGTGTCTTCAGGAGGAGAGAGATTGCGATATTTGCGGGGTGGAGATCACCGACGGAGCCGTCTCGGTCACGCAGCATCCCTTCAGGAAAAGCACTGCTTTCCTACTAGGCAACGAGGTCTACTTTTGTTGAAATCCTCTTGTCGTGGTCAGTGCAGATCCAGTGTGGTCCATGTTTGTTTCTTTAACTGTTGGGAATTTCAGGGAATGGGGCTGTCTGCGAAAGAGTGCGAGATCTGCGATTTCTTTGTGTATATCCCACAGTACGGTGGCGGCACGTCGTCGCTGAATGTTACGGTGGCGGCTTCAATTGTGCTGCACCATTTTGGAGGTAAGATCGTGGCTGCTGTTGTTGTGCCAGTTTGTGTCTTCTTACATCCCTTAAAAAATCAGTCTTTTATAGTTTGAATCTGAAAACGTAAAAGCAGTAGTTACTACATCTATTGCTAGCTTTTACTTTGATCAATGGGATGCCCGATTGGCCCTCCTTTCATGGTTGAGGGGTTTTCGGATCTAATCTCGCCCATCCAATCTCGAAGTGCTCCACTAGGCGCGATTTACGTTGGGTTTTGCGAAAGTAGCATCTTGAGTTGTTTTGATGCAGAAGCTTACTTGTGTAGGCGTTCCAATGTTTTTTTACTGAAACATACCGACAATCACGAACAGGGAAAGAAAAGAGGAAGAAGAAGAAGCAGGAGAACCCACTAGAAGCCACCCGAGTGCATTGTTTACATTGTGGTCACCAATTATATTTGTCAATATTTTGACGGCAATTGTAGGAGGGATAGCATCATCTGCAACAGCCGTTACTTTTATGACTAGGAACGTTGTAATTAAATCTTTTACCCTTCACAAAAGTTGTTAGGAAACATTTGATGAAGAGCCTAAACGCATCACTTTGAGAATACAGTGTGCTTTGAGCTTATTGGTTGAAGTTGCTTGGAGAATACTTTCAAAAGTTTTGTTAGTGTAATGTCTTATTTTGAGATAATGTGAACTTGTAAGATGCTAAGGTTTATGCAAAGGATATGTATATTTCTAGCACTTACCAGTTTAAGCTCTTTTTCATGCTGTTGTTTTTTCTTTTATGTTTGAGTATGAATGAAAAGAGTATCTATGACATGAACTCTGGGAAGGAAGAGGAATGCGTGAGCCTATGAAAGTCGTAGAACTTGTTGGAAAAACAGTGTGTAACAGGGTCGACACATGGCAACAATCGGATTTACACATGTAAATGCAATACCACAGAACGCAGGTATATGGGAAAAGTCTAGTTAACAACAACCAAAATACATCATACATGAGATTGACGTAATCCATTGATATATTTATATATGCAGTAAGAAAGAAAATATGCGCAGTAGAAGCGCCTCAAGGAGACTCCCCTTAAAGAAGATATCGCCCCCACTAGAACAGTGCGTTGGGTATGGCGGTCTTCTTCCAGGATACGACTACTACCACGAGATTAACATTCGCACCTATGTTATCTCGGAAAACATGCAATCAGCTCCACACGCACGCGCAATGCAAAACAATGGGCCCGGTTTGGAGAACCGGCCCAAACAGCTCCAAACTCTCCAAGAAAGGGCAAAAACACAATTAGAAAAAGTAAAAAGGCAAGCCGGCTGGACCGCGTCACCACACGTGCGCGCCCGCCCAGCCCGGCCCGGCGGCGCGCGTGTGTGTTATGGTCAAGCATAGCTTCATCTTTGTCTATAAGACATAGTCTCCTACACCTTTGGAGGTATAAAGCCCTTATACTCTTTTAGAGTTTCCAATATGGGACTAAAGACCTCACACATAAGGAGACTAAGTTAGCACACCCTTTACTTCATCAACTTTGAGTTTTCCTTTCTATTATAGATTGCTCCCTTAACATCCTTTACATCCAACAGAACTTGCTGGACGCACCCAATGTTATGTTTGTGGAGCGGTACATGGAAAACAGTTCGCTATAAATATTCATTCGTGTTGGATGTTTCTTGCATTTGGCGAATATTACATAGAGCATTTGTATACGGTCTAATGTCAACAAAACAACAACCAAGAAAACAGCCAGCAGTATGCACAAGTGTGCAATGGGCTTCAAACCAGTGTAAATGTCTTATTTCTGGATGCATCAAAAGAGTTGGCTGTGAAACGCAGTACTAGTTTTTTTTCTTTAATTTTGTGCTATAAATTTGTGCTGTTCCATGGTGCAGAATGTTTCTATGATCATTTGCTTATTCTAAAATATAAGAAAATAATAGATTTTTTCTTGTTATTTTTTTGCGCTTCTATCAGTTACCAATGTCTTTTGACCTCCTTTCAAAAAGAAAAATTAGTTACCAGTATCTACCCTTTGCTTTCCCAGTTTGGGCAGGATTTCCCGAAAGAAGCAGGGAGGGGAACAAATTTACTTTAGCAGAGAAGCCCGTGAAGCAGACGAGAAGGAATTATTGTGCAGAACCAGTGGAATCCATCATTGAGGATCGTAAGAGTAGACGGGAAAATGCATCTCGTGATTTCTTCGATGACAATAGAACTGACAGTACAGAGTCAACAAACAGTCTAGCCGAGTTGTTTAGTGGCTAGTTCCGAGCACCTGTTTCTCTGGCTGCATAATTGTGTCGTTACTATGATGTACTTGCTGAAGCTGAGAAATGAGGCTGCAAACTCCATAATATGAGTTGTGTGGAGGATAAGAAGCTGCTGCTTGCACATCAATGGGTGACAAGGAAAAGCCGGCAAGAATTCTTATTTTCTGTTGTATCATGTAGGTGAATATGTTTCTGAAGGGGGCACTATAGACAGGTTATTGAAGCTTACTCATCTTGTTTGCATAGCTGTGATTCCTTTCAGTAGTAGAGTTATAAGTGGTGGGCCTCTTCCTCCATTCCGTATGCTCGCAGTAAAACAAAACTGTAACACAATGCGATCTATCTTTGTATGTTCAGAGAGACTCATTTCGTTTGATTTTTTATCCGTTGATTTATTGTACTGTTACTCCACTTCTGGACATGCTTTTGTCCATATCCAGGAACTTGTTGGATCATATCGGTTGCAGTTTCAGCACCTTCTAGCCATGTTCTAGTCCTAATCCAATTAAGAGTTTTCCATGGTACCCAGATGGTTGCGGTGTTTTGCAAGTGATGCATTTGAATCAAAATATCTGGCACTTAAGCAGCATGAGCTCTCTGCTTATGTGGTCAGTGTTTTGTGGCCCAGGAAGAACAAAACTAGTTGCGCTCCATTTCTTGTGGTTGCGGATGCTCTTTCTTAACGTTTGGTATCATTGAAATGTGGAGGGGCGTGAGCTTAGTTTGGAATCGCAGTTTCATTGCTAAATGTCGGCAAACTGCTATACACGGCATGATGCTTCGGACGAGCTTCTGTATGATGGAGAGAGAGAGAGAGAGAGGAATCCTAGATTCCGAGGACCACATTAAACTCATGGAATCTTTGTCCACAGAGACAGACCAATGTTCCGAAAACCATATCAAATCCATGGGAAGCTCTGTCAAGTAGAATGTGTCTAAGCGGTGCCCTCCTCTTTGACTCCATGGGTCCAAATCAAGGCCCTCCAATGCCGTCGTCGAAGCACTGGAGACCATCCCCAAAACATCGAACGCTTTCATGTACCTGTGGGCACACACCATTTCGGAGATGAGTTTATCTCACTGTTTCAGAGTCCCCCTTCTTTGACTTCTCATTACCGTGGGACAGGTTTGGACAAATGTTGGGTTGCCCACCTGTGGTGGAAACATGTTGTGTCCTATCAGATGCATAACGCCTGTCAACATGAGCTTGGTTTGGTTGGTTGGTGTGGAAGAGAGTGAGTGAACCCTTCAAATGAATCCAAGGCAGCCACTGTTTGGGGCCTCTGTTTTGAAGCTGACATCAGGCTCATCTTTCTCTTGCAGCAGCTGCTCAATTAAATTCACGTGAAGTTGTCTATAATTGTGTTTTACACAGTGCAAGTGAACTGGTACACATTGCAAGTTGAGAACTAATAAACGGTGCATCGCCGTATTTTGGACGTCTTTCAATGAACCTTCAAAATATGACAAGAGGGGGTTCGGGAAGAACACGACACTTGGACGTGCGGCTCACACTCAATGCACTGTTTTGCGATGCACCGAGTATTTTCCTTGCACGTTCACAACTGACAAGACTTTGACGAGAAAACTCTCATTATTCGCATAGGTCGGATCACCCGCGATCTATCACGAGCACAACTAGTGATGGATCTAGAATTTTCATTCAGTGGGTACATTTAGGGGTGTCAATGGGCTGGGTTAATTTGAAGTCTAATGGGCAGTCCACTCCAGACTCAATTTGGGTTGGACTCGGGTTAGCCTATGGATCTTTTTTGAAGTTCATTTGTCAAACCCATCAATTTGTCAAACCCATCACTTGATGGGTTGGACTCGGGTTAGCCCATTGGACTAAGAGACATCAATAATCACCGTACCTATCAATAACCACCATATCTACACATGTATTAAAAACATGCTTAAATAAAAAAATCGGTTTCCACCACACCAATAGTTCTCTCTAAATTAAAACATGCTTAAATTAAAATAGTGAATCTATTTACATATTAATTTGATGGGCTGAAACGGATCCCAATGGACTAGCATGGGTTTGTTTTACTTTGATCTATTAAATTTGGGTTGAGCTTGGGTTGGGTTATTTTAGTGTTGGGTTGAACTGGATTTGAATTGGGCCAGCCCAAGCCCACCTATTGACACCCCTAGATACACCTTTAGATGTATTTTCTTGATCTAGTGGGGTCACTAATGGTGAAACTCTACATTACTAATAGAAACATTTCAATCCAATGAAGTCACCGGACTCCACTGACTTCAAAGTGGCTCCGCCACTGAGTACAATTGAAGTGAAACCCGCAATCATTATGTTTGGGATGAGTAAGAGACGACCCAACTCCTTTAGCCAAGTAAATAAGTCGATGTTGAACAATATTTTAGGTTCCATTTATAAGAACATTGACTTAATGTTCATGAACAAACTCTATTAAATTAGTTATGTCATTTGATCACGATTACTTTATGGTTCGCTTGTGCTTCAATCACATCATATTGATATGCTAATATAGAGTATCGAACTCCACATTTCTCAGGAACAAGAAGCAATGACATTAACATATGTGAATTTTTTTCTTTTTTTAAAAAAAAAGCATTATACATGCATACGGTAAATAACGATCAACGGCACGTGCTGAAACATGAAAAATTTTAAGTAGAGTATTAATCAGATTATTACATATGAACATCTAAGCTAAGACTTTGATGGGTGATTGTAGTATTATAAAATCGCTGTCAGCTGGGCTAATCGACCCACCCATAAACTCCTCTTGGCTCCACCAGCGAGGTATCATCTGGAGGAGCCAGATCAGAGGAAGAATCAGATTTACCAAACAAAAGATACCAAACCACGATTCCAAAAAGCAGGATCAAATCAGCGGCACGTCAACACGGTCGTACGTGGTGGGCTCTTAGTTTTCCGCCATGTTTGACGCATGGACCAAACGAAGGCAGCCAGGATCCAGCATTGCAACGCTATGTGGACCCCGCCCTTTTGTTGACAGAGATGGCTCATCTGTCCAGTGTCCACGAAACGCTTCCGATAAGCATATGACTCGGGAAAATGTGGAAGATGTTAGTAAGGGAAAATTATTTATATACTTTCGAATTTCTTTTTATATGATATCTTTTTAAAATCTAATTATTAAATTATATATTTTTAAATTAAAAAATATCAGTTTTATTTCTATAATTAATTAACGTTAAAATCTAAAAAAAATATTTCGTCCTCAATTAAATAGAATTGTCAAGATAGAGATCAAAAATATAGAAATATCTTTGAAAGAGAATAGAGAGAGAGAGAGAGACGTTTAAGTCATTTTTTTTTCTTTTACCTCAATTATAGTTGAGTTAAGATTGAAGTATTGAACAAAATGGTACAAGCATATATGAAGTTTTTTTTCGATTTGGAATGTATACAATTTAATAATTAACTTTTAGAGATATATTGCTAATATAAAAATTTTAGAGGCATATAAGTAATTTTTCCTTTCCTATTAATAACGTGTGACAACATATATATTTTTATTAAAAAATTAGACATACTATCATATTTTATGTTAATTTTTATTAGTCAAATTAATTAAAAATCTCTATCAAATATTTAACTTATTTTTTAAACTATGATAGAACTATAACTCATTAAAGTAAGTGTTATGTTCTTATACAATATATATTAAATCTTGTTACATCAAATACCTCTCATGTTACAATAAGAAATTATTAATTAATTTTCTCATTTTTATTCATATAAATATATCAGAGTATATCTTCACCTCATTTAAATTTATTTTCTTAAAGTATGAATAAATCAGTAGAATAAAATCTCTATCGCTTTTATAAGACATTTTCCTACCCTTTTAGAACACACAAACAATTTTCGGACACCCAGATATCCAACCTAAAATTGATAAGTTTTACAGTTGATAAAGGCATTTTTTTTGTTTCTCTAGGAAAAGGAAGATGCTTCCTGACACGGACGCATGTCTTGACAAAGTAGAAAGATATGAATGATGTTGTCGGGCCAACAAGAGTCCACAAAATTACGAAAAATACCCTTTTTATTTTTCCAAAATCTAGTAAGTGTTCACTCCAAAACTTAATCGTCTCACATGCTACTTGATCCGGAAAAAAAGTGTAATAAAAAGTAGGCGATCCAATTTCGCCGGGTTCTACCGCAAGACGTGGCATCTTAGAAAATAAAAAATGGAAAATAGGAAAAATAGATCAAACGCCAACTTGGGGAAACTCTTTTTATTTACACATGGGTGGACAAAATAGATATAAAAAATGGGAAAAAAACATAAATGGAAATGTGGTACATAACTAAGCATAGTATTTATTTGGGGATCAAGAGTTTGACATGTGCTCAGAACAGATGAATATTCCCTACTAGAGGAAGCATGGAGTAATCATAGAATAGAAAAATCTCGCGCAGGAGAAGCAGTGTAAACGGTAATATAACTCAATAAGTAATTAATTAATTAATTAATTTAGTGAGGGGACAGAAAGAGAGAGAGAGAGAGAGGGCCGCGCCGGCGCCGGCGCCGGCTGTTTGCTCCAAGTGCGGCCTGGTTAGGCCGTCGTCAGGAACCGAGAGGCCCAGAAGGAGGAGGACGGCAGCCCCTCCCTAGCCAGCTCCTGGCACCTTCCGCTCCTGAACCCGCCGCCGCCTTCCGTCCTCCTCTCCAACGCCTTCGTGGCCGGAAGCATCCACCTCAGCTCTTCCTCCACCACTTCTTCCTCCCCTTCTGCTACGGCTTCTTGTTCCATCCCCGGTGCCTTCTCCACGACGACCTTCTCTAGCTCTGCCTCCTCTTCCTCATCCTCCGCTGCCTCGGGCTCCCGCTTGACGAGCTCCAGACGCAGCCGCCCGCACTGGCGGGAGGCGCGGAAGACCTCCGGCCGCTCGACCCGGACCTCCTGCAGCAGGAACCGCCCGTCCTTCCTCACCGCCTTTAGGAAGGACCGGAACCGGCCGCCATCGCCGCCGCTCATCCACGTCAGCGGCGGCGGGAACTCCTTCTTCTCCGTCCTGGACCGCGCCGGCGTCGCCTTCCTTTGAGCAGCCTCGTCGCCTTGCTTCCCGTCGGGAGACCTCATGTTGGCTTCCTCGATCCGTCTCCGGATCTCCTGCTCCGCCCTCTCCTCCTCTACGCCCATCAGCCCATCGCAGCAGCTCTCGAACCCCAGGCTTTCAGTGCACAGCTGCAGCCTCCCCCCGCCATCCCGCCCGTACAGATAGCTCAGCCCCCGCGTCCCATCGTCGATCCATTCCACCGGTCGCTTCTTCTCCTTTTTCTTCTCTCCTCCTCCTCCTCCCCCGCCTTCTTCAGCAACGGCGGAGACAAGACAGACGACAGCGGAGCCCGAGGCCCGACGGCGGCGGACTCCACGACGTGCGCCAGGGGGACGGGGATCACCGTGGCGACGCACCTGAGCCCCGCGGCGTCGGAGGGGGCCGCCCCGCACATGGGCCGGCGGGGGATGCTCCGGCCCCGGTCGTCGGGGTCGGCGAAGCCTAGCAAGGTTCTACACAGGCTCATCATCTCTTTGGAACCTTTTAAAATTCAAATATCTATTCGTACCCCTCGATCCTCCATCGAATATTTTCCCACTTTAAGCATCCCGGGAGAGGAAGAAGAAGTGAACAAGGAAGGTAAACAAATGAATGAGAACACCAGCAAAAGGAGGGGTATTTATAAGCGGGAAGAGGGATCATAATATAATAAAAATTTTAAATGGTGTCAGAGAAGGGGATTTTGCGATTATTCGGCAAATTTCGGGTAAAAGAGAGAGAGCGGGGAGGAGGTGGAGATATTAATGCCTCCCGCGAGGGGAGGCGAATGGATTGGCCCCGGGATGACGGTGCTAACCGATGCAGTTACACTGTGGGGGTGAGGAGTAGGGACTGCTCTGCGGTGGGGGCCATGGCTACGTCGACGGGTTATTTACCGTTTGATGGGTGATGCTGTGTTGTTGGTGGTGGGTGATGAGGGGACCATGGAGTGGGCCGCTGATCATGGCCGTACAGCTGCGAGCGGGATGGGGCCAGCGAGGCGACACAGACTCCCGGGTTTCGAGAGGGCGCGCCGGGGGGTGGGGGCGATGTTGCTAAGAAATGGAAAAGGTCTCGTTTATCTGTTAGTATTCGAGGCCGTGTAAACCTCTTCCATGGCGGTGCTTTTTCTGTGAAGAGATTAATTTGAGGAGAAATATTTTTTTATCTGATTAATTAAATAAAAAATATGATATATTTTGTTGATTTATTTATTTAAATAATATAAATTTGATTATCTACTCAATTAAATCGATGTATAAATTATATCAATTTTTTTTACTCAATCGTCAAATAAAAAACCTTTCTCGAACTCGTGATGATTAGAAAATATGATCATTTCTTTGACGATGGAGAGAAAATGTTAATATGATGACACGCAATATAGTTAGTGCGAGAAATTTGGATTTGATTGCAACAAAAGTTCAACACACGATTTTTTTAATGAGATCTGTTGAAAATAGAGCAACATATATTGCAGAATGTTGCTGTATCTAATCATATTCTTAGAGTCGGTCATATTTACTTTTATTTGATACTATCTATCAGAAGAAATTGATGTGACATTCTCCGATTTTTCATGTCACAGGAGTCAATCAAGAATAAAATTCAAAAAAATTAAATAAAAATATTACTCTTAGAAAATAAATTTTATTGCTAGATTTATATGCGATGACGAAGCCAATTTCTAACTTGAGTAGCTCCCCTAAAAACCCTATTGGGCCATAACCACTGGTAATTAGAGAGAGTTCTCGAGGATTCAAGAATTAATGTTCCCTATACGACTTGAACTTGTGATCGTGGGATGCTAATTTAAATAAACCAAAACCATTTTTACCATAAAGAAACAAAAGATGTTCTTGTCGTTAGTACATCACATTTGCTTTTTTTAAGTTTTATTATTTCTAGGCCAATCATGAGGTCCTATGCAAATGGGTTGGCTCCATTGTTTATCCCAAGCTCCTAATTTAATAAAAGGACAAAGTTCAAATCATCCATCCCTTGAAAAAAAAAAGATCCCCCCGAGGGCCTGACACGTGGCTGCTGCACGACGGCCAATGCACCCATCGCAACTGACGCGGGGCAAGCCGGGTGTAGGAAGAAATATATATAGATATAGATATAAATATATATATATATATTTTACTTCTTCGGCCAACTCCACTATTGGGCGGGGGCATTCTGACGAACGCAACTCGAACCTTGGAAAGTTTCTGCCGCGGGCGCCATCTCCGGTGGGGGACGATGACAACCTGTGGCGGTATGGTCTGCTCCTCTCTCTCTCTCTCACACACACACACAGCAGCAGCAGCAGCAGCAGAAGGGGCCCCGCGGCCGCCCGAGTCGGGCTGCTTTGGACGGGAGCTGAGAAGGGGCCCTTGCGGCAGGGATGCGCTCACTTTTCCCCAAAAGGGCAGAAGAAGAAGCAAGCAAGCGGGGGTGGAGGAGGAGGAGGAAGAAGAAGAGGACTCCGCCAAGCTTCAGGGTTTGCTGAAGGGATCGTTTTCGGCGAAAAGGGGACGAAGAAGTGGGTGGGGTTTGCAGCGGTGGCGGCTGCGCAGCCGCAAGAGGGGGGTGGGTGGAGGAGGGAGGGTGAGGAGAGCCTATCTCGTCCTCTGGAGTAGAGATTGACCCCTTCATTTGGATAGACGTGGGTAGGGGAAGGCTTGCGCTCCAGAAGCTAGAACCCTCTCTACCGTGGGGCTCTTCCTTCCTTTCTTGTACTTAAGTGGGTGTATACAGGCATGTTTGGTATTAGGATAAAAAAATTGGAGATGTGGATAATTTAATCTGGGGATAACATTATCCCATCGTTAATCCACCTCTTGTTTGCTATTTTCAAGGATATATTTTTGAAGATAACTTCATCCTCTCCGTTTGATAGCAGTGGTGTTAGTGTGAAGATAATTTTTTTTTATTTTTTATCATTATATCTTCTCAATTTATTAGAAATGATGTTAGTGTGAATATATTTTTCTTATCATCTCATCATCATTCGAACGACTTTTTAAACTAAGATAAAGAGCGTACAATCTTTTTATATTCTTATAGTGGTTTTTGAGATTTGATAATATATATTACATTTTAATAACTTCATTGATTTTTTTGAAGCATAAACCACCATTGTTAACTTTTTACTTCACAATAATGTCAAGTAAAATACGGTCAACATCCTTGTCCCAATTATGCACCTTAGTTTTATTATTTTTTGGGTGGTCATTAAGAGTTGTGCTTAAATATATAATTAAAATCATTAAGAAGATAAGAAAGATATATTAACACATCACCAAAGCATATAGTCAAGGTGAAATCATAAGAAATAGATAGAAAATAATAAACATATTGTTGCATTAAAATAATTCTGAAAAATATAAAATAAAAAAATAAAGTCGATCATCTCTTTTTTAGGTTCTGAAAAATATAAAATAAAAAAAATAGAGGAGAAAAATGAAGATAAATTATTCCAGCAAAAATATGAGATGACTTATCTTCAATTTACATCTATTTTTTCGAGAAATTTCTCAAAATATTTAAACCACTTTTGTCTCCACTTTTTTTAAACATATCAAACATAGAATGTAGTTAGATTCACTCTTACCTCTTATTTAACTTCATACCAAACAGGGTATCGTAGATGTCTCCACTAGGATTATGTTATATGTAACGAGGAGATTTTAATATCCACTTCATTTCACTTTTTTTAAACTGTCGTTCGCATGACACAATTTTAATAGATGTATCTTACTTAATGCACATCAATATTTGCACTAGGGGTGTCAAACGATACCCATATACCCAAAACTCGAACTGGTCTGGTAGGCAATAGTGGGTAAAGTGTACAATTTTTACCCGATACTAATATCTGGATGGGTATAGATCCATCTTTTTTATTATACTTATTTAATGGGTCTGATGGGTCTATCTATCGGGTGCCTTCAAGGGTTTACGTAGGGCTCGCCGCTGCGGCGCTGCCCCTTTCTCTCCCAATTTCTCCACCCATCGCCGACCCCATCACCGATGATGTTGCTGCTTCCCCCATCGCCGACGTTGATGATGCTGCTACCTCTCCCCATCGCCGGCGCCTCTTCTTGCTGATCACCCCGTTCTAAGGCGACGACGTCACCACCGAAGGCAGAGGAGGAAGCGAGGGAGTTGTTGAAAGAGAAGCCCTCGAAGGGTTCCTGAGATCGATACGTTCTCGTCTTCCTCCATCCCCGGCGAACGGGCCTGCTTCACTCTCGCTCACCCGTCCATCCACTAGTGACCGAGGTGAGTAGCTCTCTCTCTCTCTCTCTCTCTCTCTCTCTTCCTATCGGCGCTCTCCTTTCTTCGATCAGTCGTCAGCTCATCCACCAGCATGTTGTGTGGTTGCTGGGAGGAGGGTTTTAACTGGTTTCCTCGGCATTAGGTTCCATGGAAACCCACAGAAAATACTACAAAAATTGGTCCGATCAGAGGGGACCAGCGAGTTCGAGTGATTGGAGTATCCATCGACTGCATGCATCATTCACCAGTTCCCCTTTTTCTTAAGGTTCAAGTCATAAGTTAGAATGCGTTCTTGCTCGGAGGAGATTCCGCAAAATGTCTTTCTTGAGAAATAAAAGTAAAAAAAAATTTTGTCCAACCAAGACATGAGTGCTCTAGCTAGCACCATGGAATTCGGACACTTAAACTAATAAAACGACTGACCGAGCAACACTTCTTCCACCGGAAACGAAGGTCGCAGTAGGTCCACGGAGGGACGTGTAAGGGGAGAGAAAACAATCCACCGCAACACCACTGGCTGTGGGGGCTGGAAGAACCAGGGACTGGGGACTGACGTATCTTCACACAACACCAAGTTTTTATTTTTATATTCGTCACACATAGGCCAGGTGCTCAGAGAGGTGCTTAATGTTTGTCACAAAGTTTAACAGTTTTGCTGTCACTTATTAGGCATACAAATCGAAAGTAACATTTAAATGGGTTTTCTCTGATCAAGATGATTTCATATCTGCCTCCAAAAGAAATAATAAAGGGAACTTCTGTCAAATGCTTTGTTGTCACTTATTAGGCATGCCTCCATAAGAAATATTTAAATGAATAAGTCTCCTCACCACAGTGCCTTTAGAATCCTCCTCACAACAGTAAAGGGGATGCACATTGAACTGATGAAACTGAACTGATGTAAGCTATAACCTACATATAGAAGCTAGAGCTTTTATCCAGTTTGGTACCATTTTAGATTCAGTTTTATATTTTTTCTGTTCAATTTTCTCATGTTTTTGTATCCTCTGTTTGCATAGGCTTAACTTTCTCGATTTGAAAACCTATCACAAACAAGTCCAGCTCTTGGATCGGGATCAGATTGGTGGCTCCAAGGCAAGATCAGTTGGATCAGCCGATCCAAGCCCAATCCTAAATTCATCCAGGCCAGGTCAGTTTTTAATATATCCCAAATTTTAAACTTTATGAGAGTTAATTTCAAGAATTTGTGCAATTTTGAGCCACTTTGCCTTTACATTCTGTACATCAAAACCCCGTGCATTTCTCATGTCAACAAGTCTTAAGTGGTATATTTTTATGCAGTATGTCTGATACAATTGATATGGATGTGGAGGAGAGTGTAAGTCTTGATACTCAAGTACGAGATGTGAGCACTTCCAGTTCTACTAAAGGAAGAAGATTGCTTCTGTAGTTTGGAATGATTTTACTAGAGAACGGAAATGAGATGATGGCTTTGTTGCTATTTGTAATCATTGTCAAAAGGTTTTAAGTGGAGGAAGCCAACATGGGACGACTCATTTGAAAAAACACTTGCGCATATGTATTCCTTACCAAGATGCAAGAAGGGGAAGTCAGGAGACAATGAAGACTTTAAATTCAATCAAGAATTGAGCCGTGAGAAACTTGCACATATGCTTGTCATGCATGAATATCCATTTTCCATGGTTGAGCATTGTGGTTTTGTTAAGAGTCTTCAGCCACAATTCAAGATGTTTACTAGAAATACACATAAAGAAGATTGCATTAAATTATATGAAAAAGAGAAGGACAAGATGTGCAAGTTCTTCAATAAAATAACTTTTCGAGTTACCCTCACAGCTGATATATGGACTTCAATTAATATGGTTAGTTATATTAGCTTAACTTGCCATTTTATTGATGATGATTGGAGACTTCAAAAGAAAATCTTGAACTTCTTATCTTTTGAATATCCACACAGTGGTGAGGAGATTTATAAGACAATTAAAAAGTTACTTGTTGATTGGAACCTTGACAAGAAATTGTGTAGCATTGTTTTGGACAATGCCTTGTCCAATGACAAATTTGTTCGTGAGCTCATTGAAGATCTATCATTGAATAGGTCTCTTCTTTTGGATGGTGAATTTTTTCGTGTTAGATGTTGTGCACATATTTTAAATCTCATTGTTCAGGATGGACTCAAGGAGATGGAGATGAATTGGCAAAGATCCGAAAGATTGTAAGGCACATTAGATCTTCTGCAAAAAAAATACAAGATTTTAAGAAAATTGCAATGCAAGAAGGAATATTACCAAAGGGTTTGATACTTGATGTTCCAACTAGGTGGAACTCTACATACCTAATGTTGGAAAGAGCATGTGAGTTTCAAGAGATCATTAGGCGTTTCATTTGCTTTGATGATGATGTTCATTTATATATGTCATTAGAAGAATGGGAAAGAGTTAAAATTGTGAAAGATTGCTTGGAGTTATTTTATTCCATCACAAAGAGATTCTCAAGTGTGAAGTCTCCGACATCCAATTTGTATTTTAATGATCTCTGCCTTGTCAATTTGCAGTTAAACAATTGGTCAAAACATCCACATCTATTTATTGTGAGAATGGCAGAAAAAATGCATGCAAAGTTCAAGAAATATTGGGATATGAATAACAGGTTGCTATCAATTGCCTCAGTTTTGGACCCCCGTTACAAAATGAAGTCAATGGAATATTTGTACATGGCAACTTTTCAAACCCTTCAGAAGTCAAAGAGAAAATTGATGATGTGCGTGCTAGTTTTGAATATTTGTACAATGCATATGTTGAGCAAGTGAAAAAGGTTCCTAAAAGTCCACACATTTTAACTCATACAGGGAATAACGACTCTCATGATACAAGTTTTGGAGTTGGAGGTGTTTTTGAGTTATCTTCTTGTGCTGTGGTCAGTGACACACTTTTGGGACGTAATGTATTTCTCCAAGGACATGTAACAAATCAATCAACAAAATCTGAGTTAGAGATATATTTAGAGAGAAAAGTAGAGGCTTCTACAAAAAATTTTGATATTTTACATTGGTAGAAAGACAATGAGAAAGAGCATCGTATCCTTTCAGCTATGGCACGAGATATATTAAATTCCCTTATCACTGTGGCTTCAGAATCAGCATTCAGTACTGGAGGTCAAGTAATTGAGCAATATAGGGTTCTTTATCTCCTGAAACTGTTCAGGCCTTAATATGCACCCAAGATTGGTTAAGAGATGCAAAGAAAGGTACATTAATTGTCTCATTAAATTGTTATATTTTTTATATCTGGAGTTTAATTACAATATGATTAACAGATGATGGACTTATACAATATGATTAACAGATGATGGACTTTCGACCATGAGTCATGCATTTGAAGTTGATGCTGAACTTGAGATTGATGATATGTCAATCATATCTCTAGATAATGAGTAAGTATTCCTCTGAGATCAATTCCTCTGCTAGTTTTAATTAAAGTTGTGTTTGACCTCTTGCAGGGCTGGAAACAATGGTGCTCAACATGATCACAAGTTCTGGATTATCATCCATACCGAGAATAAAACCCGAGAGGCTTTTGTTTAGTATATGTTTCAATTTTTACTGTAAGCTCATTAGTGTTTTCTGGTGTTTATGACCATCACTTTACTTATGGAGAAATATGTACTTGTATATCCTCAATGAGTCTCCTTTTGTCCTTTGTTTACCCAGACTAATTAATGCACTATATCACTTTCTCATGTCAAGTCTTCTGTTGCAAAGAAACCAAAAGCATATACTGGCAGGGTAAACAAAATGATTGATGAGATGTATAAACATAGACCTCTTCTTTGACTAAGAAAAGAAAACTGGATCAAGAAAAGATGTATAAGGCATCTTGAACCATACTGCACTAGACACCTCCTCTTCTGTTACCCAATAACATGGAAAAAATTAGGAGGAACTGTTGCCCAGCTAGCTAGCCCAGAGGGGGGGTGAATGGGTTATTAAAATTTGATCTTGATTAAAACCTATTCACTAAAAATTACACAACAACTTAAGCAAACGTTAGAGTTGGACAAAATAAGACAGCAAACGCACATAAGCATAACCACAAGAAACAGGGTTTTTATCCTGGTTCGGAACTCCTCTCCACAGGAGACCTACGTCCAGTCCCTGAGCAATGCCTCAGGATTTCACTAATTAGGGTACTATCCCCCTCACGGATCCTTACACCCAGCCTCAACTGGTCTTCCTTCAACCTGAAGGGAAAACAACCACCCTGGATACCACCAGGTCTTCCTTCGTCTAGAAGGGAACAACACCCTGGATACCACCAGGTCTTCCTTCACAGAAGGGTACAAACCACAGAAATGAAGTTTAAGAACAGCTTCAGACACTAGCTTAATCAGCTGCAAGCTGAAGCGAACAAGCCTCGAGAGAGAAAGAGAATTTGACACTGGTTTCTCTCCAAAGACTACACAGGCTCTCACAAGAAATTGTTGCTTGAATACTGAGAGCTAAAGAGCTAAGAGGGACAATTAGAATGGACGCTTCGCTCTTTCTTGGAACTCAGAAGACTAGAAGAATTGGTGTTTCTTGCTTTTCTGTATATCTATTCTTCTTCTCAGTCTTGAGTCTCTATTTAAGCTTCTTCTTGAAATTTGAACGTTAAGAGAGCCGTTGTCTCTCATCCAGGTGTACGTTAGACTGGTCACCAAGGAAGCTTCTGATCTTCAGTCTTTTATCCTTTAGTACACGCCAAAGAAAAAGCTTTAGAATCTTGTATCTTGTATCCAACGTTGTACAGATGAGTCTTGTCAGATATCTGCGAGCATATCAACAATAAATAGAGGACAGCTAGGACTGCCGTCGATTGTTAGTTGCAGATAGAACAAGTATTGCAATATATAGCAAAGCTCCCTTCTGTCTAAAAAGTACGTAGACAGAGTAGCATAAAAATGGAAGATATTGTCTGCATGCATGGGAGATACGATCAGAGAGCATTTAATGCGTAATAGTCAACAAACGGGATATGACTTTGACTTTTCAACGCTATTGAGATACAAATCAATGTGATTCTAAAGAAGTCGATATGAATCACTTATCAAATCGTTATGACATGCAAGTCGTTACAAGTTTCAAAGAAATCGTTATGAGAACTGAAGAAATCGTTGCACAAAGCAATCGTTATGAAACTCTTAACAAATCGTTGCGCAAAGAAATCGTTATGAATTCTAAGGAATCGTTATGAGACTTATGAAGTCGTTATGACAAGCAGTCGTTACGAGAACTAAGAAATCGTTATGGCTAGCAGTCGTTACGAGTTTCAAAGAAATCGTTATGTAACTTATGAAGTCGTTACCACAAGCAGTCGTTCGAGTTCTAAGAAATCGTTACGAGGTCTAAAGAAATCGTTACGGCTAGAGAGTCGTTGCGAGTTCTAAAGAAATCGTTACGAGGTCTAAAGAAATCGTTACGGCTAGAGAGTCGTTGCGAGTTCTAAAGAAATCGTTACGAGGTCTAAAGAAATCGTTACGGCTAGAGAGTCGTTGCGAGTTCTAAAGAAATCGTTACGAGGTCTAAAGAAATCGTTACGGCTAGAGAGTCGTTGCGAGTTCTAAAGAAATCGTTGCGATGTCTTAAAGAATCGTTACGATATCGATTTGTTTTGAATTTTTCGGTCAGAGAGGAAATCGTTTTGCTTATCAAAAAGAATCGATACAAAGACTTGAACAGAATGTGAGATGAGACTTACCTGATTGTCTTGAACTTTCATTTTTTTTTATTTCCTGTTCTCAAGGCTCAAGTAATTTATTAGTACTATTTTGTTAATCATCAAAATTAATATATAAATAAATGAATTATTTATTATGGGGACAGTTTGGTCATCAATCTCCCCCTTTTTGATGATGACAAAATATACTAAACATTATACAAAAATTAAACATGTTTTTCAGAATGACTTTAGTTTTCTCCCCCATTTTGTCATTAAGCAAAAAGATAGGCTGTGAGACAAAGAGGAGAGATATCCTTGTATTAATTGTGAGAAAGATAGTACAAGGGAGATAACAAGGAGGCATGCTGAGAGATGACAGCCCATGCCTTGATCTCAAGGTCTTCAAACGTCTGTTGGAAAACCCCAGAAGCAACTGAGAAATTGGGACCCATGGAGGGGGTGGCCCTTTGAATGTACAGAGTCCGTTGCTGATCCAAGAACTCTGCATACTGATCTGGGTCCAGGATGAATCTGAAGTAAGTGCTTTTTCCGAAGCTGGCACGATGGAGAAATCTATCCAAGGAGATTGGATAGAAGATCTTCTGATCTAACAGATCTTGATGGAGTTGAGATCCATGAAGGCTTCGGCTGAGAGAGAGGGCTTATTTTGATGAAACAGGGAACTATTGATGGCCTTTAACTGAAGGTTGGTTTCCTTGTAGAGGATTTCCCATAAGGGGGGAGTAAGCCTTTCACACTCAGAAATGAGTGGAGCCAAAACCTGAGAGGAGATGCGCCCAGAGTGGTATTCTCTGAAGATAAACCGCAGGAAGGAGGGCAGTCTGCCCTGCTTGGCTGACATTCTACCCATCTGCTTGGCAAACATGTCAAATGCATGGGATCCTGCATCTGAATCAAACACTAGGGAGTGCAGCTTTGGCAGAAGGACTAGAGAGTCAACTCGGATATCAGCAAAATGCACTGTGAGGGGAATATTCACTGGACGTTCTGATCTTAACATCTAAAGCTGAGTGGAATTGAGAGAACTGAACTTCTGGCAATTTATTCAAGAAGCAGAAGTCACTGTACTGCTGGAAGCTTTTGGCAATTCTGATCTCTTTCAAGATGAAAGGACCCCACAAGTTCTTATGCTTGAGAAAGAACCACTCAGAAAGAGTGAGAGAGTGAGCTCCATGGGTAATAGATTCTGCCCTGGCAGTCAAATACTTGTTGTATTGAGCTTTGTTGCCCTTGACATTGGCCCACTGATCTTCAGTCTTGAACTCAGTCCCTTCAAGGATTTTGGATTTTTGAGAGAGGGATAACTGGGTAAGAGGAAGAACAATATTTAGGTGCTCAGAGAGGTTGAGGAAGGGAATACCATAAATGGTGGAGAGGATGCACTTTTGAAGATATTCCTTATAAAGGAATCTTTTGTGAGGTTCAAGGGTAAGAGAGTACCAAAGAGGAGGAAATAGTGAGGAGGAGATGCTAACTGAGGATGATTGTTTCCTCTTTTTCTTGGCAGGACTGGGAGGATCAGTCCTGTGGATATGAGTGGAAGTGAAGAGAATGGTGGAAAGGGTATTTCTTTCAAAGTCATCCGGCAGATTTGTGTCAAAGACACCAAGTAGAGGAGGTTTGTCCGGAGTGAAAGTAACAGAGGAAGGAGGAGTAGGAGGATAGAAGAGGTGTTTGGGATTGAAGGAAGAAGGTGGGTGAACTTGAGTGGGTTGAGAGAGAGGTGATGAGGGTGAAAATGATGATGGTCCTGAGGTGTGAGAGGGGGTAGGAGAGAAAGAAGGTTGAGATGTAGAGAGAGAGAAAGATGGTTGAGTGCGAGGCACCGGTGTTTTATGGTTGGTGGTGCAGGAGGAGCTGTAGAAGGAGATAAAGGTGAGGAGAGGGTTGGAGTTGCAAGATTAGAAGTTTCAGGGGCCTTAGCTGCTGACATGGGCTTTTTCCCTTTGGCTTGATCTTCTCTGACTGCAGATGATGGTCCTGCTGACCCTGAAGCTGATGGCCCTGCTGGCCCTGAAGCTGATGCCCTGCTGCCCTGAAGCTGGAGGCCCTGGTGGCCGAGGAACATCTGCGGATCTGCTCTGAGTAGCTCCAAGAGAAACTCCACTAGACCTTGAAGGAGCTGCTAGCAAGGACTTGATATCAGACAATTCTTTATTGAACCACCTCATTGCATTTCGGATTGAAGAAACGTCTGAGGAGGTTGAAGCTTGACTAGCAACAATGCCTTGAATACTTGTCTGAACTGATGACAAGATATCTCCCTGAGCCTTTAGCAATGCCATAATTGGCTTCAAATTTACCTTTCTATGGCCCTTTCTTGGCCTTCTGAAAACAACTCTTTTCTGCTTCCCTTGCTGAGTGACAGGCTCCTCATGATTGATATTGCTTGCACTTGGACCTTCACTGACAGGAACACTAGCAGGAGGTGGAATTTCCTCAATGCCCACTTGCTCCCCCTGAATAGGAGCAGGGAGTTCAACACTTTCTTGCTCCCCCTGGGCAGGAGCATCCTCCAAAACAACTTTTTCAAAGTGGCCTTCTGCCACGGATTCAGACACTTCAGGCTCAATGATATTTTGCTCCCCTTGGCTAGAAGCTTCTTCCATGACCACATCTTGTTGAGTACCTACTTGTATCTCAACATCAGCAATAGGTTCAGACTGAATATCTGTATGGCCTGGTGCCATAACTTCTTCTTCAACACGTCCACCTTCTTTAGAAGTAGCTGAGGTGGAGGGAATGGAATCCAATATCTCTCTTAAAATAGAGGCGACTAAGGTGGTGGGCAAAGAGTCTGCCACACCAGCTGCACCTACTTCCATCTGAACTTCTGGAGAATGAGAGTCAATCTCCACAACCGGTGATACTGAAACTTCTGCTTGGCTTGCCACAACTGGTACTGCTGCTGCTTGTACTACTGCAGCTGCTTGCTCTGCTGCTGCTGCTTGCTCTGCTGCTGCTGCCTGCTCTACTGCTGCTGCTTGCTGAACTTCTGGGATATCTTCAATAATCGCTTCTCCCTCTGCTACAGAGGTCTTTGTCCAAAATCCATCTTGCACTGAAAAACCACTTTTCTTCAAATTTCTGGACCTTATAGACTGACCCATCTTCTCTACTACAGCTCCAGACACATCTACTCCGAAAAGCTTGAAAATTTTGGTGAGTAGATGAGCATAAGGCAGGGAAACATTCAGTTTGCTCTTTGTTTCCCAGATTTGAGTACTGGCAAACTTCATTCTCTCAATCATAACTACTGCCAAGTTGATTTCCTTGTTCTGGATTGCCCAGAACATTATGTCCGAGTCTGCCCTAGTGCATGAAGAAAACGTAGCACTACGAGGTACTATAATTTGGCAGACAATAAAGTGAAGCAACCGATTAACGCGGACATCTGATTAATATCTAGCTTTCCATCTTTCAGCTTAAACCCTGGACCAATGATTCCGAGACCCTTTACTCATCATTCACAGAGTGAATGCCACTATACCCGGAGGTCTTTACTCCAAACAACTCATGCAAAAGATCATGATCTATCTTGATCTGGGTGCCCTTCACTGAGGAGACAAGGGACCCATCTGCCTCTGACTTCAAACAAATGTAAAACGCTTTCACCAGGTCCGGATAACTTACCTCGTGAAAGTAGCAACATCCATCCACTGCATCCTTCTTAAAGCTTCGACTAGACTGGACATGCCACTCTTCTCAAGGTTCTGAACATCCACTGCCTTATTTCCGCAGATCTTCGTCTTCACGAAGGTAAACCTTTCTTGCTCCTTCGGGGACAGAAACTCAGCACTATACCCCCTACGCTTCCGGAGATCATCGGAGCGGCCATAGGTAGAGGAGAAAGGTTCTGGAGGAGGAGGAAGAGATGGAACCTCTCGAGGGATTCTTCGCGGGAAGAAGAGAAGGCTTCGAAAGTTGCAGAGAGTCGATCCCGAAATCGTTAGGGCATCGGCTTTGGGTGAACAGATAAAAGATAAAAGGGTAAAGGTAGAAGACAAGTCGTTCTCAGAACGATTTGAATAATTTAATATTACTTTACCGAAAAGTGAAACGCCAAAGAGGTGGTAAAGGCAGAAAGTGACAAAAAGGTTGACAAGTCAAACAACTTTTAACACGATAGCGGTCAAGGAATGTAGATAACTGAGTTTTGCTTATCTTTAAGGAGGGAGAATTCCATTTCTATCTGAAAATTTTTATGCCAATAAAATTACAGAAATCTTTTCACACATTGCACATCCCTAATTCCCTTCTAAGAGATGTAAATCTCTCTTCAGGTAGGGCTTTTGTGAAGATATCTGCTAATTGACCATTTGTATCTATAAAAGAAATTTCTAAATTACCACTAGCTACATGGTCTCGAATAAAATGATATCTTACCTCAATGTGCTTAGTCCTTGAGTGCTGTACTGGATTTTTGGTGAGGTTGATGGCACTTGTATTATCACACAATAGTGGAATTGATTTGATATGAATTCCGAAATCCTCAAGTTGTTGCTTTATCCAAAGAAGTTGTGTACACAACTTCCAGCAGCAACATATTCTGCCTCAGCTGTTGATAAAGCTACTGAGTTTTGCTTCTTTGAGGACCATGATATCAAACATCCTGCAAGAAATTGACAACAACCACTGGTGCTC
The DNA here is from genome assembly GCA_014218235.1 of Colocasia esculenta. Lineage (NCBI taxonomy): Eukaryota > Viridiplantae > Streptophyta > Magnoliopsida > Alismatales > Araceae > Colocasia > Colocasia esculenta. The sequence continues at coordinate 202,157,452 of CM024753.1, forward strand.
TTCTATCTATCTTGCATCCAGCATAGTCAGCATCAGAATATCCTACTAAATCTATCTCACATGATTTAGGATACCAAAGACCTAAATCTTGAGTTCTAGCCAGATATCTAAATATCCTTTTTACAGAAATTAAATGAGACTCTCTAGGGTCTGCCTGATATCTAGCACACATGCATACACTAAACAATGTCTGGTCTACTTGCAGTTAAGTAAAGTAATGACCCTATCATACCTCTATAATTCTTTTGGTCTACCTTTTTACCTTTTTGATCACTGTCCATTCTGGTTGATGTGCTCATTGGAGTTGATAGTGGCTTTGCACCTTCAAATCCAAATTTCTTTAACAGTTCTTTGGTGTATTTGGCTTGACAGATATGAGTGCCATCCTTCCCTTGCTTGATTTGCAATCCAAGGAAGTAGCTTAGCTCCCCCATCAAGCTCATTTCGAATTCTCCCTGCATAAGCTTTTCAAAGTACTTGCAAAGAGATTCATCAGTAGATCCAAAAATGATATCATCTACATATATTTGCACAAGAAGTATATGTTTAACCTTGGATTTTATAAATAATGTACTATCTACTTTACCTCTAGTGAAACCATGATCTAATAAGAAAGTACTGAGCCTTTCATACCAGGCTCTAGGTGCTTGCTTTAAACCATATAAAGCCTTATGCAGTTTAAATACATGATTTGGAAATTCGGTATCATCAAACCTGGAGGTTGTTCAACATAAACTTCCTCCTTGATAAAACCATTTAGAAAGGCTGATTTGACATCCATTTGAAATAGTTTTAAATCAAATGCAGATGCATAAGCAAGTAAAATCCTAATAGCCTCAAGTCTAGCTACAGGTGCATAGGTTTCATCGAAATCTATGCCTTCCTCTTGGGAGTAGCCTTGAGCTACCAGTCTGGCCTTGTTCCTTAAGATTATTCCAGACTCATCCAGTTTATTTCTGAACACCCACTTGGTGCCAATAACTGAATGATTGGATGGTCTAGGAACAAGTGACCATACTTGGTTTCTCTTGAACTGATTTAGTTCATCTTGCATGGCTAATATCCAAGATTCATCAGATAAAGCTTTATTGACTGTCTTAGACTCTATTTGTAAAACAAAGGCTAAATAATCACAAGGAATTACATTACCTCTTGTTCTTACCCCTACAGATGGATCACCAATAATGTTTTCAGGAGGGTGATCTTTCTGATGTCTCCATTCTTTTGGAAGATCTTCATGTTGAATTTCAGTTTGCTGCAGTTCTTCCAGAGGAGGATCTTCCTTGTCCTTAATTGAGATATCTTTTAATTTTTCAGACAAGTCATCTGCATCATCAATGTTACTAATTTCTTCCTTTTTCAAGGAGGGGTTAGATTCATCAAAAATAACATGTACAGATTGTTCAATTAATAAGGACGTTTATTGAAAACTCTATAACCTTTGGGTTTAGAAGAGTACCCCATAAAGATACCTTCATCTGATTTGGCATCCAATTTACCAATGTCCCTTTTTCCATTGTTGTGGATGAAGCAAGGACATCCAAATATTCTGAAATGGCTGATCTTTGGTTTCTTTCCTTTGTAGAGTTCATAAGCAGTCTTCTTCAGAATCGGCCTGATCATCACTCTATTAATGATATAACATGCAGTGTTGATGGCTTCGGCCCAGAAGTATCTTGGCAAATCATATTCTGATAACATGGTTCTTGCCATATCCAAAAGAGTTCTGTTTTTCCTCTCAGCAATTCCATTCTGTTGAGGTGTCCTTGGGGCTGAGAAGTTGTGCTCAATTCCTTGATCATCACAGAACTTTGTAAACTTTTCATTCTGAAATCACCACCATGATCTGATCGGATGGAGACAATTGTGAACTTTTGATCTTTCTGAACTTTCTTACTGAAGCTGACAAAATTTTCAAATGTGTCATCTTTGTGCTCTAGAAAGGATACCCAAGTGAATCTTGAATAATCATCAACTATTACAAATCCAAATTCTTTCCTCCTAGACTAGTAGTCCTCATTGGCCCAAATAGATCCATATGAAGTAGTTCCAAGGGCTTTGATGTGGTTACTACAGTCTTTGATTTAAAAGAGCTCTTGGTGTGCTTTCCTCTAGCACAAGGTTTGCAAATGCTATCCAATCTAGAACTGACCTTTGGCAGTCCTTCCACTAGCTTTCTCTTTCTGAGCTTATTCAAACCGTCCAAGCTGCAGTGACCCAATCTTCTGTGCCACAGCTGTGATTGATCTTTGCTGCTGCCAGACAGACATCTTGATTCTTGAGTTCCTCGAGATAGAGAACATACAGGTTTCTTTCTCTGTAGGCTTCAAATATGACTGCACCATCCTTTAATATACACACTTTGATTCTTGGAACTGAATCTGATGGCCTTTGTCACACAACTGGCTGATGCTGATAAGGTTGTGCTTTAATCCTTTGACCAACATTACGTCTTCAATAACTGATTTTCCTTTGACGTTCACGGACCCACTTCCTATCACAGTGCCTTTTCCATTATCTCCATAGGTGACTGTACCTTCTTCAGCTTTGAGATCAACGAAAACTTCTTGTTGCCTGACATGTGCCTTGAGCATCCACTGTCCAAGTACCATTTGGATGCTCTTGAATTTCCCTGAAATTTAAACACTAGGTTTTAGGTACCCAAGTTCTTTTGGGTCCTGATGGGTTAGTATCATTGATTTTTCCTTTTATTATCCACTTTTTGTTCTTGTTAGGACATGTTGCTTTGTTATGTCCTAGTTTGTTACAATGAGTACAGCAGGTTGTTCTAGTTACTCTTTCAACTGGATTGTATTTAAATTTTTTATGTTCTTTATTCTTTTCGGATATAAATTCAGGAGTTGGATAAATGTTAGGAAAGACTTTTGTTTCTTCATTTTCCGAGGGAGTATAACCAAAGCCATGTTTCTTCTTGGTTGATCTTTTAGCTCCACCCATCATTAGAAGAGGTTTATTATTTGTGAACTTGTTTATGGTGCTTGTTAAATGTTCATTTCTTTATTTATCTTTCTATTTCTGTTTTAAGTCCACTTAAGTCTTCTTGTTTTTCTAAATGAATTATTTTCTTATTTTTCTCTTTTAAATCTTCACATAATAATCATTCCTTCTTTTATGTTCAGTTATTTGTTTTTCAAGTTCTTCATTTTCGGTTTTTAGATCTGAGTTTGTATTTTCTAAACAGATTAAATTCTTCTTACTAATTTTAAGTAATTTAGATACTTCTTTATATTTTTCATAGAGTTCATTAAAAGCACTTTCTAAGTTATCAGAATCTGAATCATTGCATGAATCAAAAGAAGAGTCAGAAGTTACCTTATCTTCGGTATTGGCCATGAGGGCCAAGTTTGCTTCTTCACCTTCACTGCTCGAGCTTGACTCACTGTCTGAGTCACTGCTGTTCTCCCAAGCAGCTGCCATTGCTTTCTTTTTATACTTCTTGAATCTTCTGAAGTTGTCCTTCTTCTTATGATCATTCTTTTTGAGCATTGGACAATCTGCCTTGATGTGTCCAGGCTTCTTGCATTCATAGCATATTACTTCTCCTTTCTTTGGATCCTTTACTTCTGGTTTTCTGAAGTCTTTGTTCTTCTTGAAAAATCTTCTTCCAGACTGATACTTCTTCTTCTTTGCTAATATTCTCTGAAGTCTTCGAGACAGCATGGCTTCTTCATCATCACTGTCTTTGCTACCTTCACTGTATCCAAAGATTCTTCTGATATCTCATCATTCGCTTTGAGAGCATTTGATTGCTTCCTTCTGCTGGAGGATTCTCCTAATCTCTCCATATTTATCTCATGAGCCATGAGAGATTCTATTAGCTTTTCCAATGACATTAATTTTAAATCGTTGGCTTCCTCAATGGCTGTTACCTTTGGAGTCCATGAGGATGGCAGAGATCTGAGGATCTTCCTGACCATGTCTGGTGCATTGTAAACTTTTCCTAATCCAGCTAATCCATTTGTAATATCTGTGAATCTACTAAACATCTGAGTTATAGATTCACCTGACTGCATCTGGAATCTTTCGTATTGGGCTACAAGAATATCGATTCTTGTCTCCTTTACTTTGTCTGTCCCTTCATAAGTGATCCTGAGCTTTTCCCACATTTCCATTGCGGATTTGCAGGCTGAAACTCTGTTGAATTCTTTCTTGCTGAGGGCACAGCAAAGGATGCTCTTGGCTTTGCAGTTTAGGGATATTCTTCTTCTGTCGTCATCTGTCCACTGAGCTTTAGCATTTGTGACTAGAAGATCACCTTCTTCTACAATGGACCATATTGTATAATCGTGGCCTTGTAGAAAGTACTCTATTCTTGTCTTCCAATAGGTGTAATCTTCTCCATCGAACAAGGGAGGCCTGTTGACTGACTGACCTTCGAAGTTGCTTTGGGCTGCCATTGATCTTTGCTCTTCAGATCGTTGGATCTTCTTCTTTGTCGAAGAGACGGGCTCTGATACCACTTGTTGCCCAGCTAGCTAGCCCAGAGGGGGGGTGAATGGGTTATTAAAATTTGATCTTTGATTAAAACCTGTTCACTAAAAAGATTACACAACAACTTAAGCAAACGTTAGAGTTGGACAAAATAAGACAGCAAACGCACATAAGCATAACCACAAGACACAGGGGTTTTGATCCTGGTTCGGACTCCTCTCCACAGGAGACCTACGTCCAGTCCCTGAGCAATGCCTCAGATTTTACTAATTAGGGTACTATCCCCCTCACGGATCCTTACACCCAGCCTCAACTGGTCTTCCTTCAACCTGAAGGGAAAAACAACCACCCTGGATACCACCAGGTCTTCCTTCGTCTAGAAGGGAACAACACCTGGATACCACAAGGTCTTCCTTCACAGAAGGGTACAAACCACAGAAATGAAGTTTAAGAACAGGCTTCAGACACTAGCTTAATCAGCTGCAAGCTGAAGCGAACAAGCCTCGAGAGAGAAAGAGAATTTGACACTGGTTTCTCTCCAAAGACTACACAGGCTCTCACAAGAAATTGTTGCTTGAATACTGAGAGCTAAAGAGCTAAGAGGGACAATTAGAATGGACGCTTCGCTCTTTCTTGGAACTCAGAAGACTAGAAGAATTGGTGTTTCTTGCTTTTCTGTATTCTATCTTCTTCTTCTCAGTCTTGAGTCTCTATTTAAGCTTCTTCTTGAAATTTGAACGTTAAGAGAACCGTTGTCTCTCATCCAGTGTACGTTAGACTGGTCACCAAGGAAGCTTCTGATCTTCAGTCTTTTATCCTTTAGTACACGCCAAAGAAAAAGCTTTAGAATCTTGTATCTTGTATCCAACGTGTACAGATGAGTCTTGTCAGATATCTGCGAGCATATCAACAATAAATAGAGGACAGCTAGGACTGCCGTCGATTGTTAGTTGCAGATGGAACAAGTATTGCAATATATAGCAAAGCTCCCTTCTGTCTAAAAAGTACGTAGACAGAGTAGCATAAAAATGGAAGATATTGTCTGCATGCATGGGAGATACGATCAGAGAGCATTTAATGCGTAATAGTCAACAAACGGATATGACTTTGACTTTTCAACGCTATTGAGATACAAATCATGTGATTCTAAAGAAGTCGATATGAATCACTTATCAAATCGTTATGACATACAAGTCGTTACAAGTTTCAAAGAAATCGTTATGAGAACTGAAGAAATCGTTGCACAAAGCAAATCGTTATGAAACTCTTACAATCGTTGCGCAAAGCAAATCGTTATGAATTCTAAGGAATCGTTATGATGACTTATGAAGTCGTTTGACAAGCAAGTCGTTACGAGAACTAAAGAAATCGTTATGCTAGCAAGTCGTTACGAGTTTCAAAGAAATCGTTATGATAACTTATGAGTCGTTACCAAACAAGCAAGTCGTTGCGAGTTCTAAAGAAATCGTTACGAGGTCTAAAGAAATCGTTACGGCTAGAGAGTCGTTGCGAGTTCTAAAGAAATCGTTACGAGGTCTAAAGAAATCGTTACGGCTAGAGAGTCGTTGCGAGTTCTAAAGAAATCGTTACGAGGTCTAAAGAAATCGTTACGGCTAGAGAGTCGTTGCGAGTTCTAAAGAAATCGTTACGAGGTCTAAAGAAATCGTTACGGCTAGAGAGTCGTTGCGAGTTCTAAAGAAATCGTTGCGATGTCTTAAAGAATCGTTACGATATCGATTTGTTTTGAATTTTTCGGTCAGAGGGGAAATCATTTTGCTTATCAAAGAAATCGATACAAAGACTTGAACAGAATGTGAGATGAGACTTACCTGATTGTCTTGAACTTTCATTTTTTTTTAATTTCCTGTTCTCATGGCTCAAGTAATTTATTAGTACTATTTTGTTAATCATCAAAATTAATATATAAATAAATGAATTATTTATTATGGGGACAGTTTGGTCATCAGGAACAATTGCAAGAACTTTACAACAGGAAAAGAAGTTTTATTGGCACACCCCCAATAGCTTATAGGAGTCATCTCTTCACAAGACAGGAAAACACAGAGGACTGGAAAAGGCAGCTTATGTTTCTTTTTATTCTGTTAAACACTGTTTAGTCTGTTAAACACTGTTTAGTCTTTAAACACTTGGTTATGATCTCCTGATGGCATTTTCTTTCTTCTGATACCCCACTCCCTTTAACATCGAGTAACAGGAACATAGAATGGCATTCTTAAACTGAATTCTATGTCTAAGCCCTGGGGCTAAAATCCTGTACATCCAGTAGCACAACTACACAGAATGTTGTTGCTTTCTATTATGAGATTTGTGTTATGTGCATGCCTCTTCTGAGATCCAGCTATTGCATCCTGCTTCTGTGATGATCACAAGTGTGCTATCAGTTTGTGTGTTGAGTTATATATAGCCTATGCTTTTGTTCTAGAAAGATGATTACTGGAACTTAAAAAGATTTTGCTATGCTTCTGGCAGGTTTCATGCAGTGCAAATTTGTGCTCAGTTGAAGAGGGAAGGAGATGGGTGGTGGGTTGAGATGTTCTTCTTGGGTGTCTTTTAGCAGACCACTAGTTGTTTTTTTTCCCCCTTTCCTTAAGATGTTTCGAACAACATTGGTTGAATTAACAGCTTTAGGAGTTGATGTATGTTGCCTGGCTACATATTATGGACTTTGTTGCACCTTGCAGCATGAGTTCTTTCCATTCTAGTATATAGTTCTTTTGGGACTTGGTGCTGCCATCAACAATTTTCTTGGGTGAAGTCACTCCAGGCAAGATGCAAATACTAGTAATTATTGTCTTCATATGACATCAAGTTTTGAAATAGAATTTATCCAAACCTTGCGCAACATCTATTGTCTTCATATGATAGATTGTTGTGTTTAGTGTACTTGATTTTTTATTTTTTATAGAAATTTTCATTGTATTTAAAGAAGTAATTAAGTTATAAATATGATCTGGATTCATATCTGGCTCTAAAATGTTGTGTTTAATGTATTTGTTTTTTAATTTTTTAGAATTTTTATTATATTTAATGAAGTAATAAGCTACAGGTAGTATTTAGATCAAGATCTAAGTTCAAAATGTTGTGTTTAATGTACTTGATTTTTTTTATTTTTAAATTTTTTTATATTTTAAAGAAGCATTTTATAAGTGACAATAGGATATGGATCCAAATTGGGATTCAAAATGTTTGTGTTAATGTATTTGATTTTTAATTTTTTATTATTTTAAAGAAGCAATTATAAATTATAGATAAGATATAGATCCGATCGGGATTCAAATGGTATTATTGAGTGTATTTTAATTTTAAGATTTTTTAAAATATCATGTTTAACTAGATTTGTATGTTGTTAATATAATCTGGTTGATTTTTTTTTTTTAGAATTTTTTAAATATATTAAGATTTTTTTTTCATTTAAATAGTCATAGCGAATAAGATGATCCGATATAGTCTTGAAAAAATTAAAAAATTTATTTAAATAATCGTACCTAATAAAGGATCCGCATTAGTCTTTAAAATTATGAAAATATCATTCAAATCGTTATACCCAATAACAAGATCCAAAATATTATTTAAAATCTAAAAAGATCATCTAGATAGATGGATCAGAAATAGTCTTCAAAATTAGATATATCATCTTGATATTCTATATGCACAATCGGGATTAAAAATTCTATAAGAAATAAAAATTATCATTATGGGTTTAAGTTTGAGACCCATACTATTCTTTAAAAATAATCAAAATATGGGTATGGATATATTCTTGTGAGAAGTTATAGGGTATGGGTATACCTTACTTAATACTATTGGGTCTTAATTAGATATGAACATATTACATCCATTCAGACCCATTTGACACCCCTAATTTGCACTCAATATTACTCGTCAAATTTTCATAGAAATAAGAGTACAGTGTGCACTAGTTTTTTTTCGTCTAGGTTTCATAGAAACAGGAGCAGAGTCTCTTGTTAATGAAACTATGTATATTTGATTAGGGAATCATACTTTTATTAGGGGACGCCAAACTACAAAACCAAATACCATTATAAGGTTGCCCAAACATGAAATGGAATTTTTTTTTTTTGGTGTTTACTATAAAACCCCTTGTTCTATATATAAAGGCTGGATGTGTGAAATTGACCCCTCATGACACGCTATTGTTGTTTTGTAGGTGATCAAGTTTATGTCTCCATCCTCATCATACGTGATTCATATTTCATACCCAAAGTTGGCCCCCCAAAGGGGCCGGCAGTGCAACACAAGAAACCTCTCTTTCGTTTCGCTTTCGCTTTCTCTTTCTGCTGCTTGTGCCGCCGCTTTTATTACGTTATCATTTTAATTAATTACGTCGTTTTAAAGTTGTGAATGGACCTCAAATCCAATGCATATGCATGCATGGGATAAAGATGGCGAATTCGGCTCTCTTTAGTTTCCCCTCGAGAGACCCATTAACTTTGGTCGCCAGAGGCGAATCCTTGGACAAAACAAACAGGGGAACAAAGATATATAGAGGAAGCCAGATACAAAGTTGGAATCTGACAACAACAAGAGAGGGAAGGAGACTTCTTCTCAGAGGATGGAAGACGACCTCGCCTCTTGCTTTTTGGCGAAAGGATTAGCTCAAAAATTGCAGGCAAAACGCAAAGATATATGGTTCACCACTTATTGAAGGAGATGACTGGCAGCCGTTTTTTTGTGTGGTTATCTATGTTGTTTGTTTTCTTTTGTGATGTCTCAGTGTTGTGCTATTTTGTGGTAATTTGTGTGTTCTGTAATCATGTTTCTGTTTCTATAGATCAATGGCAAGAGCCCTCGGGCTCCTCCCATTTACAAAAAAAAACATGGTCTGGAATGAGTCTTGGAAGATTCGAAAGCAAGTGATCCATTTCGACCATCGGATCTCATATCAAAACTATTAATACATGTACATGGGGAAAGAAAAAAGAGTAACACTATAGCATTGCTAGACTATGTCGTGGAATCTTGATATCCTCCCCTAAAACAAGCAAGCGATAAAGACACTTTTATTGAAGTATACAAATTGGTCTCTTTTGGCGGCCTAGCGTTGATGTCGCTAGGGGTGTTTGTTGTGGTGTAATCCTGTTTGGGCCTGAGCCAAACGGGCCTCCACTGGAATAAGAGAGGGAAGACGATTGCTGGTGAGGACGAAGACCTGCAAAACCAGAATGGGATCAGGAGGCCGGTGAAAACCGGGGAAACCTCCGATGCCTAAGTCAGTGGAGAGCTTGTGAGGCAGGGGGTTTCGGAATGCGAGAATGTGTTCGCGTGAGGAAGAGAACGTACGTTGCATGGTACTGTACCTGTGCCTTTATAGGCGCTGGCGTAGAGGCCAATCGTGCGTAACGTTAGGCAGATCGTGCCTGAAGAGGCGCCTTGACGCATGCGCATAACGGGAGGAGTTATGACTCCGATGCCCGTTAGGCTGCCAGGCAGTTCATGCCCCTTGATGGTGGAGAACGTGGCCTGAGACGGTTACAACCGTTCTGGAAGCCAGAGAGCCTGCTCGGAACCCTTTGGAAAAGCTTTCCGAGCAGGTGACCCACGTGGGGGCTCGAACAGGCTGTTCGGTAACATCGAGGGTAGTTTCATGGAGCGGAGTCACTGTTCTTGCTCGGGAGCTGTTCATAGTGTTCGGTAAGGAAGGCGGGTGATCTGCTCGGAGGTACGCCGCAGCGGAACCTGACAGCTTCGATCACGGGAGTCACTCAAGAGGTCTTTGAACCATCCTGGAGAGGGGTGCCCTTCGATGACGGTGCCACGTTGGTTGACAGGACGTGAATGGGCGTAAGAGCCATCATGGGCCTAGGTGACCAGATTGGCCACCACAGTGTTCTTATGGTGCAAATCGAAAAATCGAATCGGTCAATTCGATTCGGTTTCACGGAGCTCACTGTTCAGTTTGATTTGAGACTGAAAAATTGATATGAACTGAATATATATATATAATTAAATAATACATATAAACACAAAAGTACTTGTAGCACAGTGGTTGGCCACCTTTTCTCTGCGTACGGAGGTCGCGAGATCAATGTAAAATCTCATTTTTTGCCAATTTCGGTTTGAACCGAAACTGTAAGGATTCGGTTCGATTCTCTAAAAAATAGAGATGAACCGGACCGAATCGACTGTTGTTCACCCCTAGATGCCGGTTGTATAAGAGTTGGGAGACACTTGGCAGGGTTGGAACCCATTTCTAAGAACCTTTCCCTTTCATGAGCTATATTTAGGGGGTATTAGCTAAAACTTCCAGTTAAATATTGTTGCGTCTTAGGCTTTTAATACAAAATAATTAACCGCACCCACCGTCCAAAATAGATAGCAATCCATTCCATTCCAAAGCATTCGTTCAAACAACTTCTTGTCCTCTCAGTTCTGGAGGCACGGAAACACCTTTTTTTTGTTTTTTGGACACAAGAAAGATGTGGCTTTCATTCATTTATTTAAATAAGTACAGAGCAACACCAAAGATGAAACAAACCCATACAAAATGTTCGTCTCCCCAACATTGACGAGCACATGTTGAATGAACCTAGTAAACAGATTGAATAAACAAAAAAAAAGGCAGGAAAAAGAGAAAAAAAAGACAATAGAAGGTTCAAGCTAGCGAAAGGCCGCCCATGCATATATTGGACTAGTGAGTCATAGTGCGCGGAAAACACCATTCACACGCTGAATGACGCCTACATCGCACCAGCTGGTTTGGTCATGGAACACTTGTACGCAAAGACCAGCTCCAGTTAAACCTAATAATTAGCATGGAAGAAGAGGAGAAATGACTAGTCTAATCTCATCTCTCCAACTGTGTTCAACTATGTCAGTATTAAACTAGGAAACATGCCAATATCCCAGTCAACTGTTCGATCATATCCACAACAAAGTGGGAAGGAAATCAAACAGGAATTTGCATACCCTGTTTGGATCTTCTCCGACAGACTTTGATCAATCCCACAGTTTCAGTCACCCTCTCTGAGATATTTCTTCAAAATCTCTGGGCTTAAACCTCCATAGACCAATCTCAACCAAAAGTTCCAGCTCTCTGGCTGCACATCCAACCCTCCCCAATCCATTCAACAAAAAGAGAGAGAGAGAAAAAAAAGAGAGGATCTCAGACATGAAGCGCCAGCAATGGGAGGGATGATTCTAAGAAATGTTTACTTCCGGTCCAAGGATGGGTTATGAACTCCATTGGCCCATGCATATTGCAGTGCGCAAACTACACCTATTTTCCCCTGCTTTTCTTTTATACAAATTCATATTTTTAACATGGTAAATTAATTAATTAATAGTCTCTGACTATAATATTAGAGGTCTTTGCTATAACAGAATTTAACATATATTATAACAGAGGATAATACTTACTGTGGTGAGTCACAGTTCTATCAAAGATTAGAAAATAGATTAAATATTTGATAAGAATTTCTAATTAATTTGTCCTTATTAATATAAAAGTTTTTTTTCTTCTTAGTTGACTATTTGACATCCTTAATGTTAAAGATGAGAAATAGCAAATTAAAAGAGGCAAATAACTTTTGCATGAAGTTGTTTGTTACCTTGAAACCCACTATTTATCACTCTTATAAGTATTAATAGTGATAAATAACAAGTTAAAGATAATTATGAAGTAACTTTATAAAGAATGATACATGAGTATTTAAGGAGCATAATATTCTTATTAGATGGACCCGTATGTCAATGTGTGGATCAATAATATATTAGACGAGTAATTTTCTATCCATCGAATTAACTAATGAAAAATAATTAAATTTGACAAAGACTACTTAAATGAGTGGAAAGAAAATAAAATACAACTTGAATGAATAGTGCCAAAAATTGTCACGGTAGAATCTGAAATGGCACAGTAGCATGAATTGGAAAACGACGTCCGGATGTTTTATCGCGGATGCCAAAATTCAGAATTTTTAAGATATAATTTTTTATATTTTATTTTTCAAAAATATCAATTGATCTAAAAAATAAAATTTTCCCTGAAAAAACTTTTCCTAATAAAATTTTAGGTTAAAACAAACGGACCCTTATCCTCCACTCTTTTATACTTGTGGTTGTTGATCTTCGTTCAAAAACAACCCGGGAGAGAAGGGAGGGGGAGTATTGAGTATGAGACTAAAAGTCCCTTTGGGTCCCTTTCTCGCTCTTCTTCTTCCTTTAGGGGGCCTTTGCTGGGCCGGGCCCATTAACCGTGTTGGGCCTGGCCCAGCGGGCCTATAAACTTGTTGGTGTTTCTGTACCCAGCCAACCAAATAGTATTTGCCTATAAACAAAGACGCATGCTAATGCTTATAAGCATCTTGACAAGTCAGTTATAACATGGTAAGTTTGGGAGCTTATACCATTTGAAACAGGGAAGCCACCGCGGTTCAAAGCACACTGGAGAACTTGCATGTCAGTTGCACAGCCCTCCCACATCCCGGAAAGACAGACATGAATTGGAGGTCAAAAGATACGCAGGACCCATCATATTCTGTGATATAACACCTCTACGGTTGTAGTACGCAGGGTGTTCAAACCCCAAAACATTGACGCATACGCGTATGTATGCCACCGATTGCACCCGAGGCGTTCTACATTTCATAAAAACAAATGAAGAGTTCGCTGTTAACGTTGCTATAATTTGATATTGCAGCTCAGGTGTATGTATCAATGTCACCAGCACAAGTTAGCTGAAAAAAAAATGGGTAAAAATTTCCGGTTTCTGCGCAGACGGGGATGCACCTCAACAACAGCTTCAGGGAAGTCTCGTATAATCTCTACTACGGTGTGAGTCCACTGCCCTCGGCCCTTTATTGAATTGCCCAGTTACCGACTCCGGGCGGGGAATGCTGTAAACGCTCGCACAGTGCCCGGTTTGAGACGCCAGTCGCCATGGCCACTCGTATGCAAGAAGATGGCAAGTTGTTCCACTGTGGTGGTCATGCTCTGGGTGTCAACAAGGGTGCCTCCTGAGACCAACTATATAAAGTCTTGCAGACGGAGGAACGCCGATGGATGTAGCCGGAATGTTCTGTAAGATCGTTACTACACGGAGGCCAGCCATCATGTCACTAATCCATCTACGGCCTTTGCCTGCATGTGTGCGAATCTGCATCTTGGGTGTGGGAGGTGGATCCTGTTTCTTCTCATTTACCAAAGCACGAGTAAGGAGAGTAGACGAGCATTTGGTAATAGAGCGCAAAAGATCAAAAAAGCATGATGACAAGGTCTGGACTCTGGAGCTTTTGCAGAATCTGAAAGTAAGCTTTTTACCTGGCTAGTCTAGACTTCAGAGTACTTTGATAAGCGATAAATTATCCGCAAAATAAATATTCACGGATAAGATAATCTTTATCAACCGTCTCTTATTTCGATGTATATTTTATAGAGATATGATAATTTTTCACATTTGTCATTTTTATTTCAATCAAAATTATTAATAAAATTTAGGGAAAATTAATTGGGGGTCCTTGTCAGAGCCTGGTACTTATTTCCTCATCCCTGTCAGAATACCGGTTGATGTAAAGTCCCTGCTTTTCTCCAGGTTTAATTTCCAGTCCCTGCTTTTCAGATGTCACCATTTACGGCCCTCCACACACGATTTCCGTCTCCTTGGCCTCCGTCTCTTTTTCATTCCCGTCTTACCCTTCCCTCCTTTTTTCCATCGCCTGTTCCCCAAACGACGCTGACGCTTCGGTGGCCCGTGAACTCTGACCCATGCGAGTTACTCTTACATACCCTGCCAAGAACTGATACAGCAACCATTGACAGCACTTACAAACCCTTTCGAAGGCCCGTGAACCGTTCTTCACACTATAAAAGGAACCCTGGGTCATTCCTATCCTTCATCACAAGCTTCCCTCGCTCTTCTTCTTCCTATCTTTCTTGCTCGTCTTCTTCATCTTTATTTGCAGATGTCTTCATCTAACCGTGCTCCCCGGAGGGATGGCAAGGCACCTGCCTCACCGGTGCCACCGTCGCCCCCGGCTCCCCCGGCTCTACCTTTCCCGGAGACGTACAGCCCCGACTACTGGAACGGATTTTACGTTGGGTGGACGATGGCTTTACAGAAAGCCTCTCGGCTGTACCACCACAAGGGCCTCACCACATCCTCCCTGACATTGGCCCTAGGGTAGAACACATATCTTCCTCACCTTCCCCTCGTCCCTCCCCGGCCCGCTCCTATTCCTCCCCTCCCTCGTCCACCGAGTAATCGGGTTAGGGTGTTTAGAATGTCTCCCTCCCCGACCAGTTCCTCCCCTCCCCTCCCATCCCTTCCTACACCTCACCTCCCCTCCCCTCCCTCCCTTCTCTGCAATCCTTCTTATTCCTCCCCTCCCCTCCTATCTCTGCTGTCCTTATTTGTCCCCTCCCCTCCGTTTCATTCCAGTGTCCATGCTATTGGGTTACGGAGTTAAGATTGTAACAGTGCTTGTTTATGGAATATAATATTTTCCTTATATGCAGTCTTCTGTGGGCTTGTATGTGCTATCTATGATGCGTGTACTGTAATACTAACAGGTTCCTCCGAAGCGGTCAAGCTGTACTGCTGGAACTGTAACCCCATAGCATGGACACTGTAATGAAAAAGGGCACATACTGTAACACGGAAACAGGTAATGTAATAAATAGTTGTAGCTTTAGTTCTCGAACTGTAACCTCCTATCATGCAACTATAAAACATAAAGGTTACGACTGTAACAGCATTCCAACTGTAACCTCATAGCATGCATACTATAATGACAATAGCTAAGTACTGTAAAAGATTTCAACTGATACTGTAATAATGTGTTCTGGAAATGTAACCTCCTATTATGTATACTATAAAAGAATAGGTAAAGACTGTAAGAGGATTCTACACACATTGTAATGAGGTAGGCGTAGCTGGGCGCTCAAGCTGTAAGACAGTACTTCAACTGTAACCTAGTATCATTTATACTGTAACAGGAATAGGTAAAGACTGTACAGGATTCTCACACACTGTAATGAGGTAGGCGTAGCTGGGCGCTCAAGCTGTAAGACAGTACTTCTTCAACTGTAACGTAGTATCATTTATACTTAACAGGAATAGGTAAAGACTGTAACAGGATTCTACCACACTGTAATGAGGTAGGCGTAGCTGGGCGCTCAAGCTTAAGACAGTACTCTTCAACTGTAACGTAGTATCATTTATACTGTAACAGGAATAGGTAAAGACTGTAACAGGATTCTACACACACTGTAATGAGGTAGGCGTCTGGGCGCTCAAGCTGTAAGACAGTACTTCTTCAACTGTAACGTAGTATCATTTATACTGTAACAGGAATAGGTAAAGACTGTACAGGATTCTACACACACTGTAATGAGGTAGGCGTAGCTGGGCGCTCAAGCTGTAAGACAGTACTTCTTCAACTGTAACGTAGTATCATTTATACTGTAACAGGAATAGGTAAGACTGTAACAGGATTCTACACACACTGTAATGAGGTAGGCGTAGCTGGGCGCTCAAGCTGTAAGCAGTACTTCTTCAACTGTACGTAGTATCATTTATACTGTAACAGAATAGGTAAAGACTGTAACAGATTCTACACACCTGTAGAGGTAGGCGTAGCTGGGCGCTCAAGCTGTAAGACAGTACTTCTTCAACTGTAACGTAGTATCATTTATACTGTCAGGAATAGGTAAAGACTGTAACAGGATTCTACACACACTGTAATGAGTAGCGTAGCTGGCGCTCAAGCTGTAAGACAGTACTTCTTCAACTGTAACGTAGTATCATTTATACTGTAACAGAATAGGTAAAGACTGTAACAGGATTCTACACACACTGTAATGAGGTAGGCGTAGCTGGGCGCTCAAGCTGTAAGACAGTACTTCTTCCTGTAACGTAGTATCATTTATACTGTAACAGGAATAGGTAAAGACTGTAACAGGATTCTACACACACTGTAATGAGGTAGGCGTAGCTGGGCGCTCAGCTGTAAGACAGTACTTCTTCAACTGTAACGTAGTATCATTTATACTGTAACAGGAATAGGTAAAGACTGTAACAGATTCTACACACACTGTAATGAGGTAGGCGTAGCTGGGCGCTCAAGCTAAGACAGTACTTCTTCAACTGTAACGTAGTATCATTTATACTGTAACAGGAATAGGTAAAGACTGTAACAGGATTCTACACACACTGTAATGAGGTAGGCGTAGCTGGGCTTCAAGCTGTAAGACAGTACTTCTTCAACTGTAACGTAGTATCATTTATACTGTAACAGGAATAGGTAAGACTGTAACAGGATTCTACACACACTGTAATGAGGTAGGCGTAGCTGGGCGCTCAAGCTGTAAGACAGTACTTCTTCAACTGTAACGTAGTATCATTTATACTGTAACAGGAATAGGTAAAGACTGTAACAGGATTCTACACACACTGTAATGAGGTAGGCGTAGCTGGGCGCTCAAGCTGTAAGACAGTACTTCTTCAACTGTAACGTAGTATCATTATACTGTAACAGGAATAGGTAAAGACTGTAACAGGATTCTACACACACTGTAATGAGGTAGGCGTAGCTGGGCGCTCAAGCTGTAAGACAGTACTTCTTCAACTGTAACGTAGTATCATTTATACTGTAACAGGAATAGGTAAAGACTGTAACAGGATTCTACACACACTGTAATGAGGTAGGCGTAGCTGGGCGCTCAAGCTGTAAGACAGTACTTCTTCAACTGTAACGTAGTATCATTTATACTGTAACAGGAATAGGTAAAGACTGTAACAGGATTCTACACACACTGTAATGAGGTAGGCGTAGCTGGGCGCTCAAGCTGTAAGACAGTACTTCTTCAACTGTAACGTAGTATCATTTATACTGTAACAAGAATAGGTAAAGACCATACAACAAGTATCATTACAATGGTTAGGAGTTAGTACGTGCGGCAGTTCTCCTTCAGTTGTAGACGCTATGAACGCCCTTCTCCATTGAAGTACGCTTTGATGAAGTGGAGGGCGATTTTTGCTCGCACAATAGGCATGTCATTCTGACTGAAGGGCAAATCTTGAATGTCCGTACGTGCTAGACATTCCATGTATTTGCAAGTAAAAATTCCGCAGTCGTCTCCCGATCCTTGTTGTGGGCATGGGTCGGGGTAGCGTAGCGGCCATGTAGCTGCATCTATCTGCTTGCCCTTCAGGTATCTTATCAGTTCCTCCACCTGCATAAGAGAATGAACAAAAGAGTTCGAGCAACTTAACGTAGATTTCATGTTACTGTTACGTCTGTAACACAAGTGCTCGCGCTCTGTAATGAATGTAAGCATCGTATGGAACACTGGTCACTTACATATTGTGGAATGTCAGCACGATGTTTGTTTCGTAATGAGTCGTACACGTGGAACTCTTTTTCCTTCATGCGGATGACCAGAAGAGCCCAATGGTTCGTTCCAACGTGCATGGGGGAGAAGATGACGTCGAATTCATTTGGGGCGCGGTCCAATCTCTTGAAAGCGTTTTCGAAATGTTCTTCCTTGCTCTTATCGTCTCTGCAAGATTGGACATAACCCTTTAAAGCGGCATGCAGATATCCAAAATTCCAAAAAATGTCCGGGTTCTCTTCACGGGGGCGAAACAAGTAAGCGTTGACGTAGCAGTCAATTACGACCGATTCGCTCTCCCTCGCGAACAATAGCTCCCGGATGTCATGAAACGAGAGGAAATTGTCGTATCCCTCCACAGGGCCGTTGAACATGAAATTTCTACAGGTAAGAATTAAGACTGTCATCAGTAATTGGCGAAACTGTAAACATGGTGGACATATAGTGTAAACATGGTAGACATATATTGTAAACATGGTAGACATATACTGTAAACATGGTAGATATATAATGTAAACATCTTTGGTCGAAACTGTAAACATGGTAGACATATAATGTAACACGTACTCATTAATGAAGCACTCATTGAAAAATCGTTCAATCAATGACTTTTCGGCCACTCCTAATGCGTCCCGGGCGACGTAATCACGTCTCTCCTCTTTCTTGCCCGTTGGAAGTGTGTCTGCACTCTTGAGACTGAACAAGGATCGGTTCGCAAGTGGACACATTCACTTTCGTGGCTTTGTGGTGCCGAAAATCGTCTGGCTGCGATAGAGTAAGTAAAAAAGGAATGTTCTGTAAAAATATTATAATGTAATTGTAACGGACTCGGAACAAACTGTTATGTCTCATGAAGGGTTCTGTAACCGAATGCTCAGCTTATGTAAATTCTGTAAGGGGAACCATACCGTAAAGATATCTGGTTGTCGTCTTATCCTCGTCCCAGCTGTAACACGTCGGGACAATGATGATGGGGATATCTGACGCCGCTTCCTTTTATTTCCTTCTTCTTCCCCCTCCTTCTGCTTCCTGTCCGCCTCCTTCTTCGTCTGCTCCTCCTCCTCCCTCTTCCTCTCCGCCTCCTTCTTCCTCTGCTCCTCCTCCTCCCGCCTCCTCTCCGCCTCCTTCTTCCTCTGCTCCTCCTCCTCTCTCCGCCTCCTCTCCGCCTCCTTCTTCCTCTGCTCCTCCTCCTTCTGCTTCCTCTCTCGCCTCCTTCTTCCTCTGCTCCTCCTCTGCCTCTTCCTCTCCGCCTCCTTCTTCCTCTGCTCCTCCTCCTCCCGCCTCCTCTTCCTCTCCGCCTCCTTCTTCCTCTGCTCCTCCTCCTCCCGCCTCCCTCCCCTCCTTCTCCTCTGCTCCTCCTCCTCCCGCCTCCTTCTCTCCGCCTCCTCCTCCTCCTCCCGCCTCCTCTCCGCCTCCTCCTCCTCCTCCTTCTTCCTGTCCGCCTCCTTCTTCCTCTGCTCCTCCTCCCCCTCTTCCTCTCCGCCTCCTCCTCCTCCGCCTCCGCCTTCTCCTCCTTCTTCCTCTTCCTCTGGTCCTCCTCCTCCTTTCGCCCCCTCTTTTTCCCCTCCTTCAACTCGGGAATGTGCAACTCCTTAAATGACCGCCGCGACCTTGTTTGCACGGATCTCCTTCCTGTAACTGAGAACACGAAAGTCTGTTAATGTCTATGAAAGAGAGCTGTAACATAGAGAACACTTCTGTAACTTCGTATATGAAAGACTGTAACAGACAAGGAATGAAACTGTAAAGGTAGAGTACAATCGTATTACTAAGTATTGGAATGACTGTAAGAGAGTAGGACTCTAACTGTAAATGAGGAAAGCATCTTCTGTAACTAAGCAAATGAAACAATGTAAGGACACAAAACGTTTACCTGGACGTTGGTAACTCTTCTTTGCCACGGCATGTGATCGTACTGAAGCTGTTGGGAGCTCCAATGGCGGTAGGGCTAAAATTGCACATTCTGTCTCTGGGGGGGGATGTTGCCACCGAGGCTGCCGCTGAAATTGTTCCTCCAGTCTATGTAGCCTTCCATCCATTGACTGGAGGATATTGTTCTGCCGGTGTAATTGGTCATTCTGCCGCTTTAACTGGTCATTCTGCCGAAGTAACTGGTCATTCTGCCGCTGTAACTGGCTAAGAATGCCATGCAGAGAGTTATCTGATGGAGGGGTTCGGGAAGTGGTTGACGTGGATGCCGTCAATCGTCGCGAAGCTCTAGGTGGCTCCTCATTTTCATTATACTCCAAATACACCTGAATTAACACAGGTACAGGTACAGGTATAAGTCATATACCAAGATAACACAGTTCCAGGGGTAAGTGACACTTACATCAGATCGTCGCAACCCCCGTAGTAGGGCGGATAACTCCGGTCCCTTATTCCGGCAATCCCAACGGAAAAATGGGGGATTCCTTTCCGGATGATCTGGTTTCCATTTGTATTGGTGCATCAAAAACCATGCCTACATCATTATGAAATAGATAATGCGTATGAGAAGTGTATCGTAAACGTATGTAACAGATACATATGTCTTCTGTAAATGTATGTAACAGATACTGTAATAGGTTCATATGTCATCTGTAATATAGACCGTCTTGAACTGTAACAGAGGACATATGAAAACGTATGTAACATATACATATGTCTTCTGTAAATGTACTCTATGAGTCTTCTGGAATAGACACATTCAGGAACTGTAACAGAGTGTACCGTAACAGTATACTCACACCGAGAGCGGGAACACAACCGGTTAGGAAGATGTTTTTGCAGGAACCAGCTGCTGTTTTGAATGCCATCACCCCCGACATCAGGTACTCGTGGATTGCGGCAGCCCAATTGGCGTTGTTCATGTCATGGAGGTCGTCCAGGTATGGCAGAATGGACAGCGACCCCGACATCCCACTTGTGGGGAAGAAGAAACAGGAACAAAGAAGCGCAACCCAAAGCTTCACGGAAATCTCAACAGCAAGCTGACCCTCCTGTGGAACGTACTCCTTAAGTTTCAAATGGACATTGTGCCTGTCCATCGTTCTTTTGGTTCCAAGGATCCGGCGCAAACTGGCTTTTGTCCCATCCGTGTTCAGGTCGATAGGGGAACCAACGTTTGGTATACCCATAACTTTGGCTATGTCTGAAGGGCGAAAAGTCATGCTGCATGAGCCAATCTTAAAACGCTCTCCATCGAAACGTGTCATAAGATCGACAATGAGTGAAATTGGGTAGGTCACCATTTCGCATTTGATATACGCGCGAAATGGTGAATTCCTCATCAACTTCAGATGCGCGCTCCTAAATTGCAAATCGTCCATAACGGAACGGTAGAACAGAAGCGAGCATCGCGTATTATATTCATTCTTTTCTGCAAAGAAAAGATCGCATCTTAAAAATGAAAACATTCATTCGACAAACATCCGTATTAGGGTAAGAAGAAACTACTTTTTCGTACGACTTGGAGTGTGGGTTCTTCCACGAACGCTTCTTGCACCGCATCCGCCGCAATGCTCTGAATGTCAGCGCTCGTAGGAGATCGACGGCTTGCCATCGTTAGAGGGGAGAGACGGATTGCTTCGTCTGGAGATGTAACTGAAGGATGGGAAACTGTAACAGAGAAGAGGTCTGGTGGAGGAATGGCGGTGTAGGAGAAGGGAAGGAGAAAAGTCATGATATATGAAGTCGGTGTACCCGACGGGTGGACACTGGACTCAACAAGATGGCGGTGCACTGCAATGATGACCATCGGGCGGCTGAAAATACTCGGTACGACAGACGACGGGACGTCAAGGAAATCACAGCCCTTCGTATAGAGCTTTCCCGCCATGTTAGGTAGCCACTATACGCACTCCCGCCAATTTGACCCCCAGTCCAAGCCACTCATACACGAAACGTCTTCCACGAACCGTTTGTCTTCCTCTGCCACCCAATGGAGCAGCTCCCTGCAAGATGTTCATTTGGAGATCAAAGTTTCGTTCTTTTCATAGGGAGGGACACGGATTTGGCGTCCATTCATAGCAGGGTTTCCCAAAGGTTGGGTGTAGACATGCAGGAGAACATGCTGAAGTATCGTCTTCCCATGGATACCGACGTTGAACAGGTGTTGCTTGACGATGGGGATGTCCTAGCTATGTTTGATCTTCACAAGTGTCAGGGAAAATCATTGATAAATCTACAAATTCATCAGGTGGAAACTCGTTGCCTTAGTACGCATGCTAGTCGTCATTCAGATGGAACGCAACCACTTGACAGGTACGTGGTCCATGTATTCTTCACCACCCTTCATGTTATCCCATGCATTCTTAACAAGCCTTCGTCTTAAGAATGTATGTATGTACATTATTTGCAGAAGTACTTCAAACACGCATGGCGGTTCTTTGGTAACCCCAGAACCCCTCCAATTACCAGGAAGCAGTTTCGAGTTGTATGTGCGAGGAGAAGGAGCGGAAGGTGTAGTACCAGTGTTGACGCAATATTCCGTAGGTAGAATACACTCAGTAGGACAAGTCTTCATAAGCAAAGAGCTATTGCAGATGGAACTGACAAATTACGCGATCGCACGAGGATTTAATTGGAAATATTTGAAGAATGACTCTGTACGATTAACTGTACGTTGCAATGTCTCTGTTTGCCCATGGCGCCTGCATGCGTCTGTCGTTCGTGGAGGTCCACAATTTGCAATCAAAAGTCTCAACAACATACACACCTGTGGATGTGACATTATGAGCGACGGACATCCACGGACATCTAAGAAGTGGGTAGCAAATGCTGTGAAGGGGAAACTAGTTGATAAACCCACCTACAGAGCAAGTGAAATGATGAGTGACATCCGTCGGGAATACGGTATCTGCATCCCTTATCATCAGGTATGCCATGAATTGAATTGTAACACATCATGACGTCTACTGTAATCAATAGATCCATAACTGTAATTCTCTGACCCTAGCATTGTAACAATTGTCCTCATATACTGTAAGACTATCATTGTCATAACTATAATCATTTCGACGTATACTGTAACAATATCTGCATGCCACTGTAACAACTGTAATCATATACTGTAAGTCTCTGACCCTTGTATTGTAACAACTGTAATCATATACTGTAAGGGTTTGTATTGTAACAACTGTAATGATTTGAGCGTATACTGTAACAACTTAAGAAGGATACTGTAAGGTATGAGGACAAGAACTGTAACACTCTTACAGAACATGTATAATCATTTGAATAGGCATGGTGGGGCAAAGAGGTTGCTGTCGGTTCACTATACGGCGATTTCAGAACAAGCTATCATATGTTGAACTGGTACAGCGAACGTGCATTACAGTCAAACCCGGGATCGATCTTGTCTCTAGAAGTGGACCCGGAGACTCAACGTTTCAAACGGTTTTTCATATGCTTCGCGGCGTCTGCATATGGGTTCGAAGTTGGTTGTCGACCTATGCTCTTTTTGGACGGAACTCATATCAAACAGCATAGAGTGCAAGGGGTTATACTTGCTGCAAGTGCCTTAAACGGTAACAATGAGCTATTCAGTGTAGCCTACTCCATCGCAGATTCGGAAACATATGACAACTGGGTCTGGTTTCTACAAAATTTGAAAAAGGCATTGCTATCAGATAGAAGGATCGCGTTCCTATCAGACAGAGGGAGAGGTCTGAAGGAAGCGATCCCTGACGTATTTCCGAATGATCATCACGGCTACTGTTTCCAGCACATCATGCAGAACTTCAACGACCAATGTGCGGGGAAGTATGCCGCCCCTTTCAAAAAATTACTTAGAAAAATTCTCCAGCGCATTGCCTATGCTGTTACTGAACAAGAGTACCAAGACGCAATGACTGCAATGGAGCTTAATTCTACTGAGGCCAAAGAATGGGTGCTCCGAAATGATGTCGAACACTGGTCCCATGCTCTTTTCCAGGGACAAAGGTTCGGCTCTTTAAATACATAAGCGATATGTTCTATTACATTCTGCCATTTATGTGCTTACAGTTGTAGGGATAATCTATTACAGAACGTGTTAAATAAGGTTACAGTATGTAGTGGACACTTGTTACAGATATTTGATGTTATCCTAATTTCCTTCACATGGCCATACAGGTTTGGTGAATTATACTCTAATTTGGCAGAGTCATTCAACAATTGGATACATGACGCGCGAAGTCTACCAATACTACAGATGGTTGACAAAATTAGAGTGCAAATGATGGAAATGGCTGCAAAGAGGAAAATTGATGCTGCATTGTGGGATACACCATACTGTCCTAAAGTACAAAAAATCATCGAAAAAAACCTTCAAGAAAGGAGAAGCTTAGCAATCCGTCATTCAGATGGAATCAAATTTGAGGTTGTTGAAAGTATGAAGACGTACGCCGTAGACCTCCATCTACAAACATGTTCCTGTGGACACTGGCAACTTGTCAAGATTCCTTGCAAGCATGCATGCGCAGCAATTGGCAGTAACAAGGAGGCCGTTACTCAATATGTTTCGGCATTTTACAGCACAGAAGTGTATAGGGCTGCATATGAAAGAAACATTCAACCTATCCCAACATTTGACATGCCGGATCCGCCTCAACCATCAGAAGTTCTAATCAAGCCACCGACAACAAAAAGGTTGCCAGGAAGACCGAGAAAGAGGAGAATACATTCAAGAGGAGAAGTAGATCATGCATATATTTGTTCACGGTGCAAACAAACAGGTCACAACCGAAGAACTTGTAGCAACCCACCCCACAATCCTGACGGATTTTAAATGTTGTATATTAGTTACAACAGAACGTCGTCCTTATATTCCAATATTACAGTGTATGTAATACATTATTACAGTCTACGCACTACGATGTTACAACTCCACTACTACGCTATTACAGTTTCAGTAATACACTTGCACAGTTCGCGCACTTACAATTACGTTTTGTTGTACAGTGTACGTAACGAAGTGTTACAGTTTAACTCTAATACTCTTACAGTTTAACCTGTGTACCGTATGTTAGATGAAGACATCTCAGAATAAAGAGGAAGAAGACGAGCAAGAAAGATAAGAGGAAGAAGAGCACTGTCTCCTCACAATTTCTGTTACAGTATATGTAATAAGATGTTGCAGTTTAAGCACTAGACTCTTACATTTTCAGCAGTACACTCTTACAGTTCGCGCACTACACTCTTACAGTTCCAGCACTTACGATTTCTGTTATATTATACGTAATAAAATGTTACAGTTTAAGTACTAAGCTGTTACAGTTCGAGCACTACAGTGTTACACCTAAAGAACAGCCCTGTTACAGTTTGAGTACTACTCTCTTACAGTTCAAGCACTACATTCTAACATACAGTTTTACATTATATGTTATAATCTCTTACAGTCGTTGGTCATGTTGATTATAGTATATAAGGGGATGTTACAGTGTGTTATTGGTAACATGTTGAATTTGCATGATACAGAGCACATACATAAGCACAGAGAAGACTGCATCAAACGAAAATGCTTATCATAAGAAGCCATGTTACAATAACTCTCTACCTCTACTCTACCGACCACTCGGTAGAGTACGGAGGGGAGGAGGCAGAACGGTCAGGGGAGATGGGAGGAGGGGAGGTGCCGGAACGGTCAGGGGAGGAAGGGGAGGTGCCGGAACGGTCAGGGGAGGAAGGGGAGGTGCCGGAACGGTCCGGGGAGGAAGGAGAGGAAGGGATGTGTTCTACCCTAGGGCCGATGTCTGGGAGGATGTTATTGAGGCCCCTGTCGCCGTACTGCCGGGAGGCTTTCTGTAAAGCCATCTTCCAGCCCACGTAAAAACCATCCCAGTAGTCGGCGCTGAAGGTGGACTGTCGCAACGGGGGGGCCGGGGGTGACGGTGGCACCGGTGAGGCAGGTGCCTTGCCATCCCTCTGGGGAGCACGGTTAGATGAAGACATCTGCAAATAAAGATGAAGAAGACGAGCAAGAAAGATAGGAAGAAGAAGAGCGTTAGAAGCTTGTGATGAAGGATAAGTATGGGGCCCTGGGTTCCTTTTATAGTGTGAAGAACGGTTCACGGACCTTCGAAAGGCGGTTTGTAAGTGCTGTCAATGGTTGCTGTATAGTTCTTGGCAGGGTATGTAAGAGTAACTTCGCATGGGGAACAGGCGATGGAAAAAAGGAGGGAAGGGTAAGACGGGAATGGGAAAAAGAGACGGAGGCCAAGGAGACGGAAATCGTGTGTGGAGGGCCGTAAATGGTGACATCTGAAAAGCAGGGACTGGAAATTAAACCTGGAGAAAAGCAGGGACTTTACATCAACCGGTATTCTGACAGGAACGAGGAAATAAGTACCAGGCTCTGACAAGGACCCCCAATTAATTTTCCCTAAAATTTATCTCTATTTTAAAATTTGTGAGCTCCTTATTAAATTCATATATCTCTTTTAATTTATGATACTTTTAATCAGCTCAAAAATACGAATTAAATTTATCAATAATTTTACTAATAAATATTGATGGTGTTTAATAAATTACTAATTTATCAAATGACACAGTATTATCAAACATTGATAAATCATTTTTATCAGGAGTGTCTCCAGGGGCTCCGTAATCTTTCCACTAATTTGATTCTTTTGGCTCCCCTTTCTTCTTCTTCCGCCCTGTCGAGATACCACGCCTCATCCACGGGTTCACGTAAGGGGGTGGGCTTCGGTAGCACGACTCGATTTTGCTCTGCTGAGTCGCGGATGCGACACAATCTAATCGAATCCGGCGCCCATCGGCCGCGATGTGAACGTTGCTCGGGCCATGCGTTTAAATTTTTTATTGTATATGGGAGGATTTCGCGCGATACGGCTACTTTTGCCGTGGGCAGTGAAAGGGCGCGGAGTTAGAAGATTTCTTCGGAATATTTGTTTAAAAAAGGACTTTTGCGCAAGAGTGAGAAGATTTAAAAAATATTAAAAATAATAATTGTTTGAGAGACTTAAAAGGAAGTACATTTATTTATAAGACTAAAAAGTGAAAAAAAAAACTTTATTTTTTTTCTAGTATGGTTATTGATTGTTGACAGGGTGGGGCGAGAGACATAATAGAGGGCCATTTGGGGCCAATTTGACAAGAGGTTAGTTTACCCATGGGTAATTACTATGGGTGGGCTAACCCACCTTTTTATAGAAAATCACTTTGAATTGTTGGTTAAATTACCCATGGTTATTTGTTCTTTTTTTAGTTAACTATGTACTTTGACTCTATTTATCTTATTAAGAGAATGTAAAAAATTATAATTTTAAGAGATATATAATAAAATTTTATTTACAATTTAATGATAATTTTTTAAAAAAATTTGAAAAAAAAAAAGTTACCCCCCTCTACCCCACCTTTTGAGGAGGGGTAGAGTTACCCACAAAAATGGGGGTAACCAGGGGTACCCCTGGTTACCCCCACCCACCCCACCCAACTAAAACAATGACTTTAACCAAGGGTACCCCTGGTTTAACCAGGGGTACCCCTCCTATCAAATTGGCCCTTGTAATTGGGGAAAAGAAGGGTTGTGCGGGGAATGTATCAAATTAGGAGGGTGAGGGCTTTGTATATATATTATATATATATATTTTATTTTCTGATTGATGTTTGCATGTGTTACATAAGATAAATCAATAGATTGAAATTATTTTTCAGATGATAGAAATATTCCCTATTTCTCCGACAAATGTTTCCACACCTCCCTTGTAAGATTTTTTTTTTCTTGGAGAATATTTTCCACCTAGGATGTTCCTTCTCACTATCTACAAATACACACGCCTGGTCTTTTCTTGATCTTTCTCTTGCCTTATTAACTGGATTGTTAGCAGTTACCCAAGATATTACTACCACGTACATGGAGATCAATAGGCTCAAAACACAGAGGCGTTCTTGAAGAACGTCGGGAGAAAAGAACCCAGGTTATACATTTAAAGGTCGATTTCTGCGACTCTATTTGTATATTCCGGACTCATCTTACTGAATTACCTGATAAACCTCTACAAAAGAAGGAGCCCTCCCGCATAGCTTTACTCTCTCTGATTGTAGCAAGAAAATTAAGGACTTGAGGCCGTATATGGGGGAGACGAAAGACCCGTGAAACGCTGATTAACACAATTAAGTTGGCAGTTAACCTGCGACGGGTTTCCAAGGTTAGTTGAGTTCAAGCTAATTTAGTAAAATTTGGATTAATCACGCTGGCCACACTAATCCAAACGGTTGCCATACGCCATGAGGAAAAGTAATCGGAGACAATCACAGCATCAACCATGGGGGGGATTACATTAAATGGCAAAAAGAAGAACCATGATACTGATTCACCCAGAAAGCTTTTGATCACAAGGGCACACTCCAACCAGACACACCGGAGTACGCGTTTCGAGGTAATTACATGACCGTCAGATGGTCTTTTTGCCCACAACAGCGTTGCGTTCAGTTTGGACTTTAATATCTAACAGGGGGTGGGTGGGGTTTTGGTATGAAGCAGCACACATCACAGATCAAACACAGACCTGCGCCCCTGCGCCTCAGGGAGTAGGAGTATATTAGGCTTTGAAGATTGACGCGACATGATCGACAGAAGATTGACCACGGAAGATGGTGGCACTTCAACTCCCGTGCACTCGTATTTTTGCTCCAAACCCCACAGGACGTTCTCCAGGATATGATGCATCTTATAATCCGGTGGATACACTAGCACCACGGACTCCAAGATGAGTGAGCTTGATAGGAGAGCGTTCATTAATGCGAACTCCCACATTGCAGCTGTAAATCCTCTGAACTCAATGACCTTCAGGTGATCCAGAGCACACTCAAAGACACCGACCTCCTCTTGTGAATATACTAGTTCGTATAGCCAATGATCAGTGGGACGGTAATCCTGCTGAGAAGCATCAACCTGCGACACAGCCACGGTCGGCAACAAATAAGTAGAATGCAGTTGATGGGAATCAAGGACGATAGAAGGGCGGGCTAAGAGAGACAAGTACCTCAATGAAAAGTTTCTCCAACACGGGGCACATGACGAGGAGATACGTGATGGCAGTGACATTCGGTCCTCTCATTACTTCTATCGACAACTGTAATTCTTTCAGATTATGCAGCTCTACCTTGGTAGGTAAATCTGGGTAGATAAGACTTCCTGCGTATACGACCTTGAGGTGGGGGAAGAAATATCAATTTTACAAAGACTGCATTAAGAAATATGCTGTGTACTTGCAAGGTCATTTCGAATGCATTCTCCAGAAAAGCACACAGCACAAAAAACAATGTCTTAAATGAAAGTACGAGGTCATACTTGGTGTGGCGAAGGAGTACCTGGAAGAAATAGGCACTAAGATGAAGTGTTTTCACATGAGAAAGTTTAGACAAAAGTAGTCTTGGGTCTTCATGAATCGTAACTCGCCGATCCTTTTCACCAATAGTATTTAGCATCGCACTCTGCAAACTTGTGATATCCTTAAAAAAGAATTGTATGTGGTGCCCAGAGAATATCAACAAGTTGAGATCGGGAGCATTTATCTCAATGCTTTCTAAGACTGAGGTATTGTTAACTGCCTTGAAGATCTTCAATCGTGGTGCAGGAGAAGACATCTTTACATGCTGCAACTTAGAGCAATCAATCAAGTACAAGCTTTCAAGCTGTTGACAACGAGAAAGCAACGATTCGACCAGATCATCAGTAATCTTCACTTGATTAAGGTATATGATTTTGAGGGAAGACAAGCGCTCACATTCTGGATGTAATTCTAGGTTACAATAAGTCAACTTGAGTGACAAAAGGGATTTGCATTGCAAAACAAACTTTGGCAAATGAAACATTTTCCCACTTTCCATGTAGAAGTCAAGATCTAGTTCTTCGACACCCTTCTCAACAACCAGTTTAAGCCATTTCACTGTCTGGCGACCATATTTATTGCCAGGATAGAAGTAAAGCCTGAATCTTTTCACTTTAGGGCCTTTGTGTCGTTCAAGAAACTGACCAACAATACAAGCAAACTCATTTCTTTTTGTTCCCATCCGATTCTCATCCTCAGGCTTGTTACCTGGAATTGAATTCCAAACCTCAAAATCAAAATCTAAATTAACAATCGAGGTCCAACGATCCCTCCATCTGCTTGAAAGGGCACTTGTCCTTACTGCCATCTTCATAGACAAACAACAGAAGATGTGCTGAAGTATAATAGCATCTGGCAGCTCACTGATCCGATCCGTATAGTGCACCACAGGATTGATCTTTTCCCTTTCTTTAAGTTATGAAAGAAATCAATAGAAAAGGGGTTAAAGCTAATAATCCGCGTCACATCTTGAGAAACTAAATTTAACATTAAATGACAGAAGTCACAACTTCAGGTAGAACAAAGAAGAGGAGAAAGAGTACGGGAACGCATCAGAGGTGAAAATCCAGTCAAAACCCAAAAAGATGGTTCCACAGGTAAAATAACGGTTTAGAAACTAAGCATCAGAGGCATAAGAATCAGTTACTGTCGACCAGAAACATAAAAGAGGGGAAGTACCCTTATCGCGATTAACTTCTCCGGTAAGCGTGCCATAAGCGTTACAATTTTATCCACCTCCTCTAGCCTCTCAAGTCCTCCCTCAAATGAACCATCTCTTTGATCTTCATTCATTCTGGTAGCTTACTCTTTTAACTTCCTGCATGCATGAATTTCTTAGAAAATATTTTATCAATAGTTTGATGAAGATTAGAGTAGGACTGACTCTCAACTTACACTGTTTGAGATGCTAAAGGCAATAATAGGAAAAGGGGGGACAAGAAGACTAAAAAAGTGTTTTTTACATATTAGTCCCTACAAACTTAACTGATAGCAGATTAGTCCATCAAATCTAACTATTATCATATTAGTCTCTCAAAACCTCTAAATCTTGCATATTTTCTACAACGTTTTAAAGATTTTGAGAAACTAATATGATAATAGTTAAATTTGAGGGACTAATTTGCAATTAACTAAGTTTGTAAAGACTAATATGCAAAAAAGCCTAAAAGAAAAGGGAGACTATAGTCAAGTTCCGCATTAAAATGAAAACCCCCTAGCGACGTTAAGATGGGAAATGAGCCAAAAGATAAACATAGAAAGGAAAAGTCAAAGTAAATTTTAAAGCTATTAAATTGTGATGACAAGACAAGCAATATTTTAATAACTCCACCAACACCGAAGCAAACAAAACAGTACAAACTAACTTAAGTCCACTGATTACCGAGTGGGAAACAAGCCAAAAACCCACATTAGGCAAATGCGCTAAGATGACCTTAAGCAGTAACCTAATACAAAGGAGAATCTCCATGTACTGAGCAGTAGGACAATGCAATTCACAATGTTCTTCAACTTGGCGTTTTCTTTTGAGTGGGAGTGTGCGTGGTAGTAATAACCTCAACCCAGATATCAATAACATATAAGGAATTAGCTGCCTTGATAAAATAAACACACAATATCGCATTTACCTAACAACACACTGAGCATTCAGATCTGTCTGTTGCTAGCACCTTGACTTGAACAAACAAGAACCATAGTGGCTTAACTCATTCAAGGAATTGGTAAGCACCAGAATTTTATTGTCGCTTGTCATCCAGAGAATTCTACATTCACTTTCACGCAACAAGATTTACTGGGTGCCACTATGTACATAACAAGCTTTGGCATGCGCAGATTTACACAATTGCTTCTTCCATTACTGATATCTTGAAAAAATAATGGCAAGATTTGTTTCGCATGGCACACTCAGAACAGGATTCCCAGATCTAGTGAATGAGAATACACATAGAAAAGTTCATCAAGCTTACGAAATGAGAAAAATTAACTTTCTGCCTTCAAAATTCTTACACTGGCAGACATAAGCATCCCTGGACCAGAAATGGCAGTCTTCGAATAAGAGTTTTCCCTAGAAACATTGGAAGTGTCTTATTGGTAGTCCCCACAAAGGACGGCTCATACAAACATTGTATCCCATCTTTTCATGCAGGAATCGGAAAATTATCAAAAGCCAGAGACACTCATAACCATGTCCTATGCATCTTTTAATCAGTGACTACTAAAATTACACAAAACCAGAAGCAAACGAGATGTAAAAATTCCCTACACTGCCAATCGGCATAGCGGCAGGGCCCAAGTTTGACGGACTAGACCCAACGATGCAGAAATGCTTGATCCCATGCCAAACTCCATTCGTTGAACTCGACGAGTGACACAGTGGCACAACCAACATTAACATGTATGAACTGGGGCCAACAAATAGTTAAAAAAAAAATTATGCAAAACACATGAAAACAAAATGACAATGTATACCGAGTTTAGAATCCAGGAAAAAGATGCAGTGAGCTCAAGTTAGCAAGAACAAGAATACGTAGGGGGACCATAAGACTGAATTAACAGGGTGAAATACGCATGAAAGTAACCCTAGACGTCATACACAATCCAAAAGGCGACACCAAAACAAACTCATTACGACAGTATGTTCTCTAGCAACGAGGAAGGACAGTCAAAAGAGTCATAAGGCGGAGACAAGCTAACAAGGCAAGCAAAAATATAAGTAGTATAAAGCACAAACTGAGATTTCCCGCTTGTAAATTACTAGAA
This sequence comes from Colocasia esculenta, assembly GCA_014218235.1. NCBI lineage: Eukaryota > Viridiplantae > Streptophyta > Magnoliopsida > Alismatales > Araceae > Colocasia > Colocasia esculenta. The sequence goes on from CM024753.1 coordinate 202,189,851, forward strand.
CTGCAAAGCATGCGTGAAGGCTCTGCTGTTCGCCGTGCATTGTTCTCCATCAAGTATTAGCAAAACATTAGACCAAAATATCCAGTCTAGAGCCAGTACTCGATCCGGGAAAAAAAAAAAAGCCCAGAGGCTCTAGAAAGTACTGATTTCAGATCTTTTAGCAAGAACCATGAAGAAAAAAAAACCAAAAAAAAATCACTCACAGAAAGCTACAGCGGTTCCAACTTCCAAGAACACAAAACCCTCCGGTAAACATATAATCGATGGCGATAGCTTCCGATCATCTAAATCCATGAGAACTACGTAACGACACACATGCATGCCACTTCCTCGAGGTCACTCCAACCCAGATCCACTACTTTAAACCTAGGACGAACGGAGGCGGTCACAAACTTGCGCAAGCTGCAAGGAGCCACCGGCAGGTCACAAACATAGGGTTTCACGGCGCCATTGAATGCGATTAAGCAGGAAGAAGGGACTGAGAGGACTCACCAGAATCGCCGCCTGATGATGGAGATCGCGGCGGCGCGCACGGACGCGCTGCGATTGTGGGCGGGGGAGATGGAGGAAAAAAGGAACAGCGGAAGAAAACAGAGGAGAGGAGAAGACGAAAAGCAGATGGAACGGGGAATTCGGGATGATAGAGCGCCGGCTACTTTATGGAACCTTGAAAACCAGTTCACGTACAAAGTGCCGCGAGATGACGGGCACGTTCAGATGCCTCGCAGCTACAATTCTTAAGGTGTTCCTTTCCAGTCTGTGTGACACGTGGATGCACCGTATTGACACGTCGATAGAGCAGCTTGACAGGGGAAATACTAGCTTCCCATCTACAAATAGGGTCGGCTTCTGTGAACGGGAGAGCTCATTCCCATGCTGTAAGAATTTAAGTCACCTTAGGATGAGGGTCAGAGCTTTGGCACGGTAGACACACGATCGGGCGAGAAGAGGGGGAAGGAGGGCCGCCGGAGAGGGGAGGAGGTGTGCGGCAGGGGGAGGGGGACCGGCGGAGGGGAGAGGGGGGTTCGTGGAGGTGGGGATCCGGAGGGGAGGGTGGTGTGCGGAGGTGGGAGTGGACTGGGGTGACTCGGACGGGGAGGGGGTGCACGGAGGTGGGGAACGCAGTGCAGCAGGGAGGAGGAAGTTGGGGTGGGAGAGGGCGGGCGTGGCCGGGTGTGGAAGGGCTTGCCTACTTAAAGGGTGTGTTCGATAATATTTAAGTTTTATTTGATAACACTTATTTAAAATATATTAATTTTTAAAATTTTAAATTATTTAATAAAATATTTAAAATTATATATATAATATATATTATAACGAGAAAATCTCGTCCCATATGATTTTGTGGGTTCAGAGATTGGTGTTCGTGAATTTCAAAGTCAGAATTTGGCAGCTCATACTTTTCGTATACCTGTATTGTCTTTACCTCATTTGACCGAAAAAATTTCGAATTTATACACTTCGAGGATTACATGTAAATCAGATAAGTTCTCCCAAGAATCGAATTCGGAACCTCCTATTTTTAAGTAAGAGTTCTAACCGATCGACCCAACTGAGACCTCCTACTTTTAAGCAACCGTATTAAGATATTTAAAATTATATCTTAATTAATCACTTTTGTAATCAAGCCCTTCCTATGCACGTTAGCATCCTAATGTCAAATATCTGCCATACGGACTCCCTCACATTGGGAAAATCGCTATTAAGTTAGCAATTATTTAGTTACATTTACATTGAATGTATAATAGATATTATTTAAAAACCACAGTGACCATCAAACTGGAGATGCCCTTTTATCACCAGCAATGACAATATTTAAGTCATATTTGATATCATGATAGATCAAAATAGAGTGAAGGTATTTTTAAAATTTTAAAATATTTTTTAAATTTATTTTCAATCTATTTTAATATCAAACGACCTCTTATAAAATTCCATATGTCAACATATTTGATAGGATTCTTAGATGAAGCAAATGCATATAGACGAAGAAATTGGAACCTAAATGAGAAAATATAGACAAAATTTGCCTTGGATCTTAACAAGTTGAGACTTCTGGGTCTTCCTTGACATCCTTTAAAAGGAACTGCATCGGTGCCCATAAGAGACCAACATGCATGTCGAAATTTGTGGCATCCATCTCCTTACTTTCTAAGACTTTGTTGTTAATTGGCTCCATTTTTTTTTGTTGGAAATTAACCATCTTAACAACATTAATATATTACACTCTTCTTTTATATATTCTTTGTAAAGCTGACCCAGATAAAATTTGAACTCGAGACCTTTCAAGACTCTTGTACTCGAACAACTTAACTATTGGACCACTCACCTTGAGTTTTTGAACTCAAGTTACTTCAATCTTGGTGCATGGGGAAAACGACTTCGCATCTTCAGTGGCGAATCTAGAATTTTCATTCAGTGAGTGCACTCTTAGACATATATTTTTGATCTAGTGGGGTCATTAATGGTGAAATTTTACATCACTAATGAAAAATTTTCAATCCAATAGAGTCCTGTGACCTCACTGGCCCCAAGGTTGCGCATCTTGCATATTATTATACATTGTAAGGGCAAGACTTAGCACTCCTTAAGCACGATTTCCCATTATCGGTTACTTTGGAGATTGGCTTCACGATCTTTAATCCTCTTTTCAAAGTCATTTCTCGGGGCACAACTTCAAGTCCTCAAGATAGCTTTTACATTAGTCATATGAGTAATGTTTTGCTCTTGTTGACAGAGTTTTTTTTTGACTGAAATAGTCGGCTCACTCTTGATCAGTTGTCTTTAAGTACAGTACAAATCTCACAAAAAATAACATTAATTCTTCTCATCACCTAATAATATATAATGGGAACAAATATGTATGTAAGTGGAATAAATAATTAGATAATATTTATATAATATGTATTCTACTTACAAGTGAAAAATAAGTGAAACAAATAGAAATTTAAGTGGAACAAATAGGTGAATAAGTGGAACAAATAAATTTATTTCACTTGACTAATTATTTGTTCCACTTACAATACTATTTATTCCACTTATATTTTATTAGGTGTTGAGAAATATTTAATGTTATTTTTTGTGAGACTTATGTTACATCAAAAAACAATCAATTAGGACTATTTCAGCAAAGCAAAAACTCCTTCACCGAGGGGAGAAAAGTATTTCTCTCGTCACAAATAAATATTGACACTCTCAGCCATCTTTATTTCCCAATTTTCAAGTCACAAGACAATCCTATGGCCTTGATGTCCTACCACAATCACAAGGCAATTTCAAGTAAGCTATATAATTTTAGTAATTTAAAAAAAACTTTTTTAACATGGTTTTTATTGATAAATATAAAGATAATTCAGCTGAAATATCTGATTATTCATAGAAAACTAAAATATGCACGGGACGTCGGTGCTGGAGGAGATTTCTCACATCTATTAACATGGGCTAAACGAAAAAAATATGCCCACCATTGCATGGCCCACTAAGCCCAACAGTTACAAGTTCCGGCTGTTCACGACATTCGGATAAGAGTCCGGACCTCCGGGAAGAGTTCTATATCGAAATACTTGGAGGTGATATTTGCTACGTTTTCTTTTGTTTGGCGATACCTGCTGGAGGAGTGTCTAATTATCTTTTATATGATTCATATGAATAATCAGATTTAGATTTTTCAATTTTTTTGAAGAAAAGACTCGCTGTTTACTTTTCTTACTTTTTAATCTTATCATGTCATGTAAAATAATTATATGAAGATGTACATGAACATTAAGGACTTGTTACAACAAATGGTACTCGACCTATTCGTGCTAATCTCTCCACCTTAAATAGATATAATTTTGTCTCTTTAGTTAATTAAGGACGATAGCCTCCCCTTTGAGCAAGAGAATAACATAAGAGAAATACTTAATGTAAGATTGGTCTTGAAATTGTGCTGAAGTAAACTGCAAGAAAATATTTTTATTGGTTAAGAAAACTTGACAAGACTCTTTTTTTCTCTCTTTCAACCAATGATATTACTTTTCTTAAAAGTCACATCAACATGATTAAAAGAGCAATCTTACAATAAATATTTCTCATAATATAATATAATATAATATGTCAAAAGACATATCAAGGACAACGCAATTTAGACTTATAAATTCTTCTCATACCAATTTCACCTGAAGAATCCTCTAAACCCATTAAATCCTCCACTAATTACAGTTAATTATGAAACAATTCACAACTAGCTCTCACAAGTAGGAGACATATTTTGTATATCTAAGAAAGGCTTAGTACACTTTCATATTACACTTAAGTGTAATATGACTAGGTACTAAATCTATATAACACTTAATAATTAAATTGTCATTATATCACTTGTGAACGATATCAAATGAATTTAATACCTAATCATTTTACAGTTAAATGTAATAAAAAAATATATTAAATCTTTCTCTTGTATCTCTAGGTGGATTGCCGCAACCACATTCGCAACTCTGTTTCCATTTGTGGAGCCGGAGGCGGAGGCATGGTAGGTCACCGACCGACGACCTTGCCGGTGACCGACTGCCGATCGGTGGCACCAATGACCACCGAGCGTTGTCTGATGCTGCCGTAGACTCCTAAAAAAGTAAAAAAAAAAAAAAAAGAAGAGAAATGCTTTGCTCCGTGACGTCCCGGTCACATGCGTCTACAGACATAAGTGGATGCCAGCAATCCACTTAAAACTTTGTACCCATTTCTCACATGATCTAATAAATTAGATGCCAGCAATCCACTTAAAACTTTGTACCCATTTCTCCGCATGTCCGTAAGAGAAGTATATGTTAGTGCAATTTCATATGTACACTTCCATATGCCGCCGCTTCCAGCTGAAAACAGCTTTCAGTGTGGTCTGGGTGGCATCGTCTTCCGTGTCTAGAGGTGGAGGAGATATCTGGGATTTCCCTTCTGGAGGGTCCTGTTTAGGGAAGCCGGCAGGGATTGGAACGGCGTCCAGATGTCTGCTTGCTACGGAAGGCGGATATGCTCGGAAGATCCTAACCAGGGGAACTGGGGAAGCCCCACCATCCGGTCCATGCCGCCCAGAGAACACAGATGACAGAACTCTGCATCTCCGCAGGAATGGACGAAACGGGGTGCAACGTCGTCTCCTTTCACGGTTCCGGGAGATCGCTTAGGCAAAAGAAGATGGAAGGAGCAAGGAAGGAATCTGGAAGACCCGGCCACTGTAAAGAGGCGGCACATGAGTAGCTTTAGGATGATTCCGCTACAAAGCTCTGAGTTTCCATAGCTGCCAGGAGGCGATGAGCAAAGAATCATGAAGGAGATTAAGATGGCAGAAATTAAGACATACAAGCCTCATGATCACATCCGAGTGAGAGAGAGATGAGGCTTAAATACCCGTTGGTCGTAAGACCCCCATATACTAAGGATCACTAAACGTTGCAGTGCTGACTGGATAAGTGCGCTTCTAGCTGCCTTATCGCCCATAGAACCCAAGATCCGTGTGGTAGAACAAAAAGTATCAAGATCATATTGCAAAAGTGACGAAAGGATCTAGCAGTCTTGGTTCCCATGACCCAAAAAATATCCAAAAACACCATACACAACGTCCTGGCAGTCTGAATACCCACAGCAACAGGACACAACACCATACAAACTAGAACGAGCAATACCTCGTAGTCACACGCAATCTTGAGGAGGAGAGACTGTATTGACAGCAAGAATAAACATAGAAGAACAGCAAAAACCATATACTACATAAATCACAAGTAGTGCATCATAAACACCTTGCAGTGTCGGGGGGCGGGGTTAGAACTTAGGAGCTTTGATAACTCATGGAACAGAACATCCATATACTTACCAGAATATAAACAATACATACTCCATAGCCACATGATAATAGTTGGGAGGAGGTGAGGCTCTAGTTAGCCTTAATACCCAGAGAACACAAGTAATAAATACATACATCAGAAAGACAGATATGAGGGGAGACGGACAGGCTCTAGCAGCCTTCCGTTTCTTCTACAGATTTACATACATAAGAAGGAAAAAGGTGACATAGTAACACATGACACGACAAGAGAGAGACAAAGATAAGAAGATGGCTAGAAATCCTGCTACACATGCTGCATCTCTTTCTCTTGATGTTGCTGCCTGCTGTTGCAGAAATGAAGAGCTTTTACCTCTGCTCCTTTCTTCTTCGATACCATCTTCTTCCCCATCACAGGGAAGCCACCCTGTAGGATCCCTGCAAACCCATAAACAGCAGAACCTTCCATGTAAATTTCTTCATCCACCTAACTTTTTATTCGTTTTTTTTTTCATTTCTCATATCCATTCCATCCCATTCCCCAAGGTACAAATCTGTTCTCCGTTTTGGAAAAAATACAACGGAAAGATTTGATCTTGGAAGAAATTGAGAAGGAAAGGAGGACATACGAAGCCTAATCTATGCATGCCGTCTCCACCAGAGCTATAATCAGATCCCCCTCCGTCTTCTTCACCGATCTGTTCGGATCGGACCTTAATCGAGGCGCAGAAGGCGCCTCAGATCCCTGGTGGCGGATTGGTGCTCGTCGGCGCCGCACTCCCCTGGCTTTCTGGAGGAGAACGTCGGCAGGGGTAGGGCCCTCGGAGAGGGGGAGAGTGAGAACGCCGGCCCGGCGTACATCTCCGCCCGCTCGGCCCTCGTCCCCGTCCTCACGCCCACCAGCCGCAACTGCTTAGGCACCGACGCGGGCTCCGGCCCCAGCCGCCCCGTCCCGAAGACGATCAGGTCCCCGCCGCTCTCCGACGAGAGCACCACCGGGGCGGCGGCCTTCTCCGCGCGCTTCCCCTCCTTCTCCGCCTTCCTCGACAGCCCCTTCCCCGTCACCGAGTCGAGCGACTCTCCGCGCCGCAGGATCGTCACCTGCCCCATCACCAGGTTTCCCCTACCGCCATTCCCACCACTACCCACCTTCCCCGCCGGCGCCGCGGCGGGCCTCGGGGACCCCTCGCTCCGCCTCCTGGACTCCGGCCTTCGGCGGGGCCTGGGGTTACCAGTAACGCCCCCACCGCTGCTGCTGCAGCAGTTAGGGGCCACCCTCCGGCGGGGAAACAAGGAAGCATCCGCGGAGATGGTGACGCTTGAGGGTCCAAAGCCCACAAGGCGGCGGTTACCCAGGATGTCCTGGGGGAACAAAACCTCCGTCCCCATGGCGTCTCTACCAAATTCTTCGTAGAAAAAAAGGAAGATTTGGGTCCGCCCGGCCTCCTGCGACCGGAACCGCAGCAAAGACAGGTCTTTTAACAGGAAGAAAGCTAGTCAGAGGGAGAAGGTGGGGCAGAAGCAGGGGAAGAGAGGAGAACAGCGGCTTCGAGGGGGCTTCCTCTCGGTCTTCTCCACCTCCGGCGTCTGCGCCCGCTCATACGACGAGCAGAGGCGCCTCCCGCGTCACCCTCCCGTCGCGTTCCTGCTCCGTTCCCCCACTTGCCGGCGAGAGGCAGCACTCTTTATTTCAGCGCCTCCCCCTCCTCTCTCTCTCTCTACTATTATTGTTATTATTTTTGAGGGATTTATCTAATAAATTTTCTGGTGAGGAGCTGGAGCTGGTGGCGTCCGTGCATTCGCAGGGAGAAAGGGTAGAGGAGGCTTCCTTTAAGTAGATGCGCACGCGGAGTGCGCGGGCGGGGCCCAGCGGAGAACCTGTCGCAGCATTCCACGTCGTATTCAAATGAGCTGTCCATTCCTATTCTTTTTTCTTTTCCAGGCACCAACAGCTTAACGGATTTCGTTAGTCGTAGGGCGGTGGAGTTCACGCCGTTAGTCGCGGGCCAGAGCCTTGCGTCTCAGCCGGTCCAGTAGTGTAATTATTGGTATGTAATGTGGTTGGTGCCCGTTGCCGGGTCAATTATGGCGTTCGGCGGGGTTGCGACGGAGACGACGACCACGAGGAACGAGGAGGGGTAAAACCGTAAAATGTCGGGAAGGTGTCGAGATCGGATGGGATTTGGCCTTTGGGCTAATCGGTAGATCGGGTCCAATATTGGATTTCGGATTCGCTAATTGATAGGGACCGTACACTCATTTCACCCTCAAACCGTTACGTACACGGCTAAAAAGGTTTTCAACATAACATATTCCTTATATTCCTTGAATCTTAACTAGAAATTACATTAAAAATATGGACCAAATATTAGGATAATACAAGAGTACTAGAATATATCAGATGGTGGTGCATGCATGGAATCATCTCTTCTTTTATTGACCTCGACAAGAACCGTATCCTAGATTATTGCAAGTTGGAGCCATCCGGTGTTATTCTTAATTGAAGGTATGGTCCCTCTTCTTATTATAAAATTCCCTGTTGTTCTTTCCCTGGTAGCTTCTCAACTACAGCATATCATAAGAGTTATTAAAGCTTCCCACCCAAACAAATTAGACCACTTTGTCTCTCTTCCTTAAACAATTTGGACAGTGCCAAGGCGTTTAGAGACACGACATGATCTGCTCACATGCGTTGGGGGATCTATAGTCATCATCAAACAACTATCTTAGTATCTTTCAAAGAAAGCAAAGGTGAGGTGCTGCCTCCTTGCACTTGGATACAAATTAATATCACATCATTAAAGTGTAGACAACATGCAAGTAGCACCCTGATTTCAAGTAAAAAAAAAATAGATGTTATGAAGTAGGTTAGAAGATACTGTAACTAAAGAATGTTATCGGCTTTAGGTTAGGCCGCCCTTAGGTGCGCTTGCACATGCATGTTTGACCATAATGGCATAACTAGGCTTGTGGGAAGATCGGTTAAGATGATTTGGACATGTTAAGAGATTGTTTAGTGTGTGGTAAGTTATAATAGAACATCATATTTTCATTAATGTCATAGATTATTCTACGGGAATTTTTATTTTACTTTTTGCATTTAGAAACCAAACCCATTTGACACTCTTTTGGATCATAAACCAAGATGTGAATTATTTAATCAGATGTAAATATGATATATATGACTTAGGTACTGTTTGAAAACGGGGTAAGAAAATCACTTTTTTAAAAAATTTGACAAAATCGCCACATTTCGTGAAACACACAATTTCGACATAGACGACAATGTCGAAATTGTGTGGTATGTCGAAATTGTGTGGGTGGGAGGCATATCATCTCCCGTGCTACGAATTGTATTTGATCCGTAAAAAAAGTTAAAAAAATGGTAAAAAAAGGTTAAGTGCCGTCACCCCTCATTTCGCCATTTTTATCTCATCATCTTGTAGGATTATGCGAAAAGCAATCTTGAAAATTTTCTCTTTATCTCTCTCCTCCTCTGAAATACTATTCACACAAATATCATACGCAACCGATAACATGTGATATTGTTTTGGATTTTGTCACAACTTTTGAAGCCTAAAATCGCCCCAACTGTACTTCCAAACACTGCCTTAAATCAAATCAGATTTCTCAAAATACTTATGAGATATGATATCGGATATAAATGAGCCAGAGTTGGAATACGGACATGGCTGTCTTTCCGATCCTTATTCTTCATTGTTTTGGATAATGGAAACAAGTATCAGAACTTTTTTTCTTTTTGGTAATGAGAAAATCTCGCCCCGTGTGATTTTGTGGACTCATGTATTAATGTTCATGAACTCCAAGATCAAGACTTGGCAGCTCCTACTTTCTGTGTGCTTGTATTGCCCTTACCCCACTTGACCGAAAAAAACCCCGGACCTACACACCTCGAGGATTACATGTACATCAGGTAAACCCCCCCTCCAGGAATCGAACTCGGGACCTCCTGCTTTTTAAGCAAGAGTTCTACCGATCGACCCAACTGGGGTCCTCAGTATCAAAACTTTCAAATACTTAAATACGTGATCCGCATATAGATTTGTGAATATGTGTTAATGATGTTACTTTTTATGAGATATGTACATTAATTTACTGTGAACTAAGTATGGACCAAAATAACTAATTAAACAAGTACATGCACATGCTCCAACTGTTAGTTATAGGTGTCCTCAAGCCAATCATAACTTGTACAATCTTGTTCTTTAATAATAATAATAAGGCTTTTATATTCATTATGTGTAATTCGTTTATCGTTTCATTATGAAGTCCATGAATATGCGCAATGGATATTAATTATGATGAGATCATAATAATGAGATTAATGTCCTTTAAACACATATTCTTAATTGTTCCTAGTCGGAGGATATTCGAGAAGGACATCGGATATCCGGTTAGACTAGTACAGGTTGCACCTGCTCATATGATAAGGGTGACTGATCTCATAGTCACTTGTGTGGAGACACTAAGGTGAATCTGTAGGTGCTCATTAGAGAATGAGTTCACTGAACTGATCCGTTATGAATCGCTGGATGATAATATTACCTAACTGTCAACCAGCTAGATTCATTGTCACAGTGGCGTGATTGGTCCTTAGACCTGAGACACCAAGGACTCCTTGTTGGTGGACTTCTGGGTTTTGACCTTAACTCATAAATCTCTAGCCATGAGGTCTTAATCAGTTAAGTGTTCGGATCTGGTGGAATACCTTCGAAGGTGATTGTGTGGTCAATATGAGATCGCTCGCTCTCGGTAATAAGAGAGTGAATGCTCTAGGGAAAGATGCCTGATAGTCTCTGGCCAGGGCAAGACTACTTATCAGAAAAGGAGTTTTCTGATATTACTATGCGACATCTAAACCAAGTGAGTGCACATATTAGGGTTTGACAGTTGACCATACCCTAAGTGCGCTCGGGAGCATTGTACGAGCGAAGAACTATAGTCACGTGGTAACTATTGGCAGAAAGGGTTCCTTGATTGGGTTGCTGAACCCCAATACTTTCCAGGATCAAGTGGTGTTGCTTGGCACCCAACTTGATTGGAAGCCCAGTCAATTATGGTGAGACGATAATTGATTATGTAATTAATTAATATGAGATATTAATTAATTACAGTACGTAAGTCAATAAAAAGTTATTGGACTTGATGGGCTGAAAATTGGACTAGCACTTGAGCCTAGAGGGTCACACACAATAGAGTTCTGAGCAGACTGGGCAGGATGACCGTTACAGACGTTAACTGAGTTTTTGTGAAAAACCGCAGAGTCTATATATGCATGTGGAGAGTCACACCCTGGGCCAAGCTCCAGGGTCCTCTCTGGCCGCCTCCTCCTCTCTCTCTCTCTTAGGGCGTCCCCACCTCTCTCTCTGGCACATGGTGGAGCTGAGATCCGGGAGACGCGTGGAGACCGAGGAGATCTCGTCTACGTCTGGAGCTCACGTGGATACGTCTAGAGGCTGGACATTTGAATAGCTTGAAGCACCAGCACCTCCAGTGTTACCTTCTCCCCGGATTAGGGAGTTTCGCAACCCCGCAAAGGTAAAGATTAGATCTTCCCGCGTGATTTTTCCATTTTTCGATCGATTCCGACTACCGGCAACGATATCAAATGGAGGGAATCGCGTTTTCGCTGCGCTCTGATCGATTCCTTACACCAACATGGTTCCATTTATTGTCATATGAAAGAAGAGAAATATGTATTGCATGTTAATGTACACCACGTGTCATTGGCCAACATGGGTGATACAATGCACGTCTAGTAATTAAGCACATAAGCCAAGTATGTAATAAATATTTCTCTTTAAAAAATATATCATAAAAATTCCACCATACAATGGAATGACAGAGAAAATTATTGTATGCCTTGCACATAGTGTATGGCCCCACTATTTTATTTGCCTACATAATAAGCAGTGGCGGATCTAGAATTTTTGTTCAGTGGGTGCACTCTTAGACGTATTTTTTTGATACAGTGGGATCACTAATGGTGAAATTTTACATCACTAATGAAAAATTTTCAATCCAGTGAAATCACATGACTCCACTGACCCCAAAATGGCTCCACCACTGATAATAAGATACCGGCATGGACTCATGTATGTTAGAGATCATATTGAAAGAGTGACTTAGTAGTTAGCTCTCTATATACATAAAACTTAAAAGGTTAAGATTTCAAATCCCTAAGAAATAGATTTACGATGAACTTATAAAAAATGACATAATCGGTTAATTTTCCAGCCACAGCAGCCATATATTGCTTCGTAAATAGTTGGGGCATTTGTAAAGAATATTTAAGTAGATTTAGTAATAGTTAGATAACTCCCCAAAAAAAGCAGTTGTATATTACAGTTGGGTGTTTCTAACTATGATTTGGTCTTGTCATACTAACCTGAGATCCCACCTCCAAATGGTCTCTTTTTCGCGTCAAATAAAAATATATATTTCTATATATAGAGAGAGTAATATTTTATACATACTCTGAAGACGAGTAAATATTATTCGTTTCAAATATATATGTTTTCATATGAGATCTAATGAACTTTAAATACATATAGCGAGATGGTCAATGCTTGTCCGTTCTAAGAGTGTGCATAAATAATTTCTCTTCAATATATATTATAAAATATATCATCCTAAGATAGTTTCGCAGACATAAAAGATGATAGAGATGTTCACTATACTGTTTCCACTCACATGTCCAGGTCTCATGATAAGCATGCTGCATGTCTTTAGTTCAATTATTTGCCTTTTGGAAACTATGTAAGCTTCTAAAAATTTGTAGCACAACCTCCTTAGATTGCTGAGAGCCGAACAACAGCCTCGTCTGAGATCAAGACTGAGGACCCGCCCTATCAAGGCCTTTTAAATCCTAAAAAATGGCCTTGATTTGAGCCCCATTGAAAGTACCTGAAATATCTTTAAGAGTGTTGCGGAGGTTTCCAGGCAGGTCGGCAAAACCAAGGATGATCGACCGCATTCGAAGATTGTTCATCCCTGAAGACAGCCGACCATATCTGAAGGTAGAGTCCGACGTTCCACATCAAGTATTAGCCGCCCGACAGGCTCGCCTCCAGTTCCTCTCGGCTCGGTCTCGAATTCGGATGAGGCCGACCTGGTTACCAGAACTTCCAGAAGAGTCCATGAGACTAACGAAGGTACAAGATATCTGAACTAATCGGTGTTCCCATCAGGTCGGATGGGACCTCGGATCAGCCGACCTCATTAAGGTCACTAGCCGACATCTTATCTACATGATATCAGCGACGCTTTATGGGTCGCGGACCTCTCTACAGCTCGGACCCGAGCAGTCTTATAACACTCTCAAATAAGAGCCTCCAATTGAGCACCTCGGGTTATCAAAGCTCAGGCCTCACTGACCTAGAGCTCGGCGTCCTCGCACGTCCTATCACAACCCTCACGGGGTCAACGAACGAATGATGTATACCACCAAGAATTGCGGAACCATAAATCACAGCCATTAAGACCACGATCTCGGCGATCAAATCTACAGGTGACAGCCACGATCATCGCGATTTGACAGGGAAGTAACGGCGCTCAATCCGGCGGGAATCTCGGTAACTCCTAGTGAGATTGACGGCTCGTCCAGCTCACACGTACGTGTCCTAACACTATATAAAGGGTAGACATTCAACTGGCAAAGGTACGCTATCCCCCCACGCTAGGCCATTCTTCTCGGCTAGCAACTGATTTGAGCGTCGGAGTGTCTCCCCGCCGAGCCCACTCGGCGGACTTTGCAGGTCAGGTCATAAGCTCGGGAGCAGCGTCACACGTCGGCCAAGCGCGTCTCAAAAGGGATTCATCGGCTTGGTCGTCTCGGCTCAGTCTGACGAGAAGCGTTTCAGGAGTCACCTCGGCAGGAGCCGACCTATGTTACTATAGGTGTAACAAAGAGTATGTTTAGTATTTTGATAGATCGAGGCATATCCTCACTCTATATTTCCGATCTATATCTCCCATCTATCCAAATATCAAACATGCCAAAATCTCCTTGCAAAGTCTTACGCGATCCTACATATTTTGGTGTGCAAACGAGATGCCTCAACCACCAGACTACTCTTGTGCGCACACAACCCCCTTAAACTTACTGGACATCCATCATGATAAACATGGTCTAGACTTCTTGATTATCTGATAATTTATTCGTAGATAAATTATTCATAGGTATGATAATTTTAATTTATGATATTTTTAATTTACCAGATAAAATTTTGAGGGTTGATAATTTTATCATATCGGAGGAGAGATAGTTATCAATATGTGTCATTAGTTATCGGTGATAAAATTTTGATAAACTATCTAGATTATCAAAACAACTTTTTAATTTATTAGAATTGATAAACCTCTTATATTAGAGGTTATCAGGCTGGATGTGCCACGTGTCTTTTAGAAACTTTGTTGTATTCTTCTAAAAATGTGTAACATTAATTAACCACCGTAGACATTTTTAAAGTAATTGAAAAAGTAAATTATTAAAATGTTTTTAGAAATTCCTTATAAACTAAACTATAAAACACAACTTATCTTATTAATCTGTTCAACTTATTTAAGCTCACTGGGGGTGTGTGAGCTCGAAGTTATAAATAAGATGAGTAGGAGAGAAAAGAGAGATATCTGTCAAGTTGAAGGGTACTCCAAATAGGGAGGCCAAAGAAAAAGGAACAAAAGCAGAAAAAGTAGAGGCTCAAAAGCCATGTGATATTCCCACTACAAAAGGGCAAGCATAGGGAAAACATAATATTTAGTTTTAACAAAAGATTTGGTATGCATATGGAGTTGATGTCTATCTAATAAGCTCCACTTACTGCTCATCCAATGTACACTCATCTACTTATATCTAAGATAAATAAATAAGATGGATAATAATATATTTTTCCTAATAATATCTTCTTTGGTCTGAGAGTGGACTCTGAACACGTCTAAGGGGAGTACCTATCATCAGGGGGGGGGGGGGGGGGGGGGGGGATACCCGACTTGTGGGGTGGGGTGATCACAAAGTCTTTTTCTTTAGTCTTTTTCTTCCCTCTCCTCTTTATTGGTTCATTTAAGTTTTGGTAAGGTGGAGAGGTTTGGTCGATGCCCACAATAAAGTGGTGGGGCCACTTTCGACTGTTGTTCTTTGCTTTCTTCTACCTTTCACACAAACTTTGAAGAGAAAGATGCCGGAATCTGGTTGCTGACATGAAGTAAAGGAGAGGAAAAGGATAGAACATAGGAAAGTGAGGGGGGAAATGCACACGGGAAAAGTATTTGATCACTCTCTTAGTCTCTTTCTTGGTTTCTTTCTTTAAAGAGGGCATCTATGTGGTTAACGGATAGTGCTGGTTAATGGATCCATGAAAGCCCTATATATAAGATAAAATATATATCTATTATAAAGTATCTTATTTTTTATCACTTATATAAGAATTAGTCACATAATAGTGTATCAGACACCTCATCACTACGAATCGTACTTTGTACTTTGTGTCGTCAATCGATCTGCCTTTAATCCATGTCTATAGGGAGAAAGAAAGAGAGAATATTTGGTTTTGGATAATTGCGTAAGCTAACTTTTTCTTAAGAACTCTTTTTTTACCACGCACGACTTCTCAAAGATGGTCTCTCCTCCAAATGGTTGGTCTAAAATTTATAAAGAGTTACAAATCCCAGATGAAAAAAATATATGCTTTCATAGCTGGATATAGGTGGCTACTCGTGGCTTATCTGCACTGATAAGAAAACATGACATTAGATAACTCATGGCAAACCCTTTAATAAGCTGTTTTATTTGTAATAAATCGTGAACAATCTATTCCATTTTTTTTTATAGTTTTATCTACTTAGCAGGATAAGAAATTTAGTACAAAAACAAAAAAAGTAAAAAATTCAAAATTTCTCCTTATCTTATCTTATCTAGCTATTTTGTTGATTGAGTGGCTGACTATTTTTAGTTGAAAAATGAGTATATATATTTGTGGAGGTCATCTTTGTTACATTTGTAGAGATGATGGGAACTCAATCGAGAAAGGAGCACGGATTCTGCAAAGGAAAGAAAGGTGTTAATTAGGGGGCTCCGATTTTAGAACTAGTGGAAAATTCTCTAATATTTAGGTCAATGTTAAGACTTGTAGGTGTTAGAGGGGGGTTTTGGGCAAGAGACTGCATACATTTGCACTGGTGGATTTATTCTTTTATATAGAGAGAGTTTGGGCGATTGACGTGTCAGCAAACTGTAGCCGACCTGTGAAGGGTGATAGTTAAGACCCCAATTAAAAGAGATTCCTTAATAGGATGAGATCGTGACATATTAACTACCTAAAAGTGGGGTGATGCCCCATTGGAGCTCCATTATGGAGCGGTGATGGACCTTGTGGAGGCTGTTTCTCGCCTCCTAGGCCCGTATGCCTATTATGGCCCATCAGGGTATCTGGGCTCTCGCCATCAAGACACGCATCCTCGGTAGTATATGTGGGTCCCCCTGGTGCGCTCTGGCATTCATGCATCTGGGGCCCTCAGTATGGACTCCGAGCACCGAGCACCGAACATGCCAACCTTCACCGAGCACGCCTCTGCCCGGTTATAATAACGGCGGGGCGCACATCTCAAGGCCAGGGGACATCAGTCACAGAAGATCCCAAGGGGCGCCTTGAGCAGGCTGCTCCCGTCTAGGGACTCCAACCGTTGCATCCCTTCGGCAGTCATCAAGGGAGATTATTTCCAGTCCCCTCGTCTCCTTAGCCTATAAAAGGTCCATGTAATTCTCATGCAAAGGTACGCAACATTTCTTAGACACATCCGCCTATGCGCGAACACACACCAAGTGAACCATCGATTCGAGCCTCCTCATCAGTCTGTACTGACTTAGGCATCGGAGTGTTCCCTCCGATTCTTCAATCGGGCCCCCTTGATCTTTTCTGGTTCCTGCAGGTCCTCGTCCACACTGATGATCATCTTTCCTCTCTTCCTTCAGTGGAGGCCCGTTGAGCTCTGACCCAAACAGAAAAATCCCTCCACTGACTCGTAAAAGACGTGAATGGAATAACTACTAGTAATTGTTACGTAGGTCAACAACATGAGTCTGATCATGTTGGACTGATGGAGTTTTGCTAAGGATAGTTGGTAGCAACCTGAGGATCTTTGTTGATGAGTAGGAGTCCTTAGCGCCACTTTGGTAATGGGTTAACTCAGAGTTAACTCTATTTAACTCAGAGTTAACTCAAAAAGTACTTTGAAAAAGTTACAAAGTTAACTCAAGTGAGTTAGGCTAAAGGTGGATCAAAAGTGAGTTAACTCACTATTTTCCAACCCACCTCTACTAGAGTTAACCCAAGTGAGTTAACCACTTTTTTACTCTCACAGTACAAACATTAATTGCTACTTTTTCTTTTCCCAAGATAAGTTAGCTCACTTTTTCTTACCAAAGTGCATTTGAGAAAAATAAGTTAACTCACCATAGTCAAAAAGTTAACTCCATTGTTACCAAAACAAAAGGTGGGTTAGCCATGTATAACTTTATTCATGGGTTGGAGTTATCCTAACTCCAATCCATTACCAAAGTGGTGCTGTGTTCAGATGAAGAGTAGCATGGGAGTTGTGCTCAGTCACTTTTGAGATGTCAGTAGACATGTGGAGGAAAAACAACAAGCACGAGAGCCATAATAGATTGGAGTGGGTTGATGGACATGATCGATAAGATGCACGGAAAATTACCTCCTCAATACCATCCTTAGAATTTAAGTAGAAGACTAATCATTGGACCAGTCTTTATTGTATTTCGAATGACTGAGTTGAATAAATTAATTTAATGTCCCCAAACAAATTAATCACCTATTTTTCTAGTGATATAAAATACACAAGGACTATTAAGAAATATGAATTGAAGCATATATGGTGAATATGTTAGTTAAAAGATTATGGTGTTATTTCTCATATCACGTTTTTTTTTTGCCATGTTTATACTATTCAATTAATCAGATCAAATTCATTACTTAAATGCCTTAAGTTTAATGCTCAAACTAACTTATTTTTTTCTCACTCTTCGATTTGTGAACATAACATTTTCTTTTTTTTTTTAAGAGCAGACTTACAAGTTACAACATGGGGAAGCCTCAATGCCCTAAAATATGACATCGATGGCGCATATAGTGTTGTCAATGGACTGCGTTTGCCCGTGCACCAACCGAGTAAGCGGGCCTCGGCCTGGGTTGGCGGGCCGAATGGCCGACCTATACGGACCACCGGAGTTGATTGGACTCGTACTTGGATCCTGCCCAGCGTTTGGTCTCGAATTATTGGATCGGATCCTCAGCATGGATCCGGCCATAGCACTCTGTGCATACATGATACACCCTTATTGCTTGCCCAATGTTAAGACTTGGCTAATGGGAATGGATTGGATTGGTAGATTGTGCATGATGACTTCATTTGGCGACTAAAGCCTCAATGACTCGTGTTTAGGTGGGGTCCACTTCAACTCTAATATTTTTGGCATGAATCTGACACTTCTCACTTAACAATGAAAAATAATACTTATTATACATCAAAACTTATGTTTGACAATACTTGATCCACCTAAAATAAAACACAAGCATAGGGCCTCCTGTCTTAGTGCTGTCTTTACTATATTCTTAGATGTACAACAAATACCTTTTTACTATAATTTGTGATTTTAACTAACTTAAATGATTTTATGATATCGTTCTTTTTGATCCAAATAGTGTGAGAAAAAATACCGAAGTTAGAATTGCATGATGCTTAAAGAAGGAACTGGCTCTTCGAAATAAGCTATAATGGGTGCTAATGACATGTGCATGTACAGCGAATATCATTATTTAAGTAATATGTCTTACATGTTTATACCCTATAATTTAGGGGAAGTTAATTATAAGTCTTTATCAGAGGATCTCAACTACAGATCTTTGTCAGGAATGACTGAACAAAAAAGTTCAGCATTTTTTTAAGGATGTTAATTTCTAGTCCCCATTTTAGTAGGATATGTGTTGACAGTTAGAAATTAACATTTTCTGTCTTTTGACTGTGGGTAACTGTTATTTTAAAGTTTTTAACTCTTAATTTAACGTATTTCAAATTATATTTTAAATCACTTTAACGGTTATTTTAAATCTCATATATTTTAACCGATTTTCTCTTCTTCTTTAACATATTTCTTCTTCAACTTTAACTAATTTCTTCGCCTACTTTAACATATTACAACTACTACTTTACCATACTAGACACTTTAATTGATTTCTTTTCCTTTTTAATAAATTTTCTCTTCTTTAACATGTTTGTTGTTCTACTTTAACTGATTTTCTATTTTACTTTAAAACCTTCAAACTTAACTTTAAATCATAATAACAGTGATTTTAAGTCTCACATACGTTTACTCACCATCATACATACTTTAACGACTTTGAACTCTTATTTAACACATTCGAACACTTATTTTAAAGTCTTTAAACTTAGACTTTAATTTATGTTAATATTTATTTTAAGTCTCACATACTTTAACTCAGCTATCACACATACTTTAATAATTTCAAACTCTAACTTTATCGTCTTAGATCATGTTAACAATGACTTCAAGTCCCACACATTTTCGAACTTTACTTTAACACCTTCAAATTTAGATTTTAAGTAATGTCAATGGTTACACTTTAAATTATATGAACAGTTACTTTAAATCTTACATGTTTTAACTCACCGCCATATATACTTTAACAACTTAGAATCTTACGTTAACATCTAATGAGGGTTTGATAATAAGATAATGAGATTTATCCCCCTTTTCGCACCGGTTTTAAGTAGGGGTGTCAATGGGCTAGGTTAATTTGAAGCTCAATGGGCAGTCCACTCCAGACTCAATTTGGGTTAAAATATGATGGCCCATGGATCTCTTTTGAAGCCCATTTGTCAAGCCCATCACTTGATGAGTTGGACTCGGGTTAGCTCATTGGGTTAAGAGACATCAATAACCACCATATCTATCAATAACTACCATACATACACATGCATTAAAAATATGCTTAAATAAAGAAATCGTTCACCATCACACCAACAGTTCCCTCTAAATTAAAACATGCTTAAATTAAAATAGTGAATCTATCTACATATTAGTTGATGAGCTGAATGGGCCCCAATGGGCTAGCATGAATTTTTTTTACTTTGATCCATTAAATTTGGGTTGGACTTGGGTTGTGTTATTTTAGTGTTGGATTGAACTGAGTTTAAATTGAGCCAGCCCAAACCCACCTATTGACACCCCTAGTTTTAAGTCCATAGGTAGTTTGGTAACTGAGATAGGATAAGCAGGGGTGATAAAACTTATCCAAGATAAAATGGTGATAAAGGGGAAGCTAATTATCTCTCCCATGTAGGGTGATAAAAGTTATCCATAGGGATAACTCATTAATTATTATTATTGTTCTCTTAAAAATCATGTGTGTACATTTATATAATGGTAAATATTGTCAAATTAGGGATAAAGGGGTGATAACTATACACCTGTGTCACATCACATCACATTAAAAGTTATCCCCTACATACTATCCCTCATTTAAACCATCTCAAATAAAAAAAATCCCTAAACCCGAATAGCTTATACCAGATTTACTTATATACGTCCTCTTATCTTGTTATCAAAGAGACTCAAACTTAGATTTTAAGTCATGCCAACAGTTACACTTTATATCATATCAACTGTTACTTAAATCTCATATTAAAACTCATTGTCACATATACTTTAACAATTTCAAATTTTTATTTTAACACCTTAAAACTTAGGCTTTAAATGTCGTTAAAGTATGAATACATTGGTCATACATATATGATGACACAAAATAGACGAATGGTAAAACATGAAAAAATAAAACATAAAAACTGTCTTTTCAAAAATTGATTGATAAAGTCTACCAAAAAGAGGGATTATTTGGAGATCGTTTTCTGATAGGGACCAAAAAATAAGTCTCTTCTCTGATAAAGACTTATAATTGATTTCTTATAATTTAAATATTTACTTTCATTTTTTTATTTATATATGTAAACGTACCCCTTTTTGTTAATATATTGTAAGTTTTGAACAATCTCTTTAATAAAGAAATTTTTTAGGACAATCTTATAGTAATAATTTTGTGACTATGTTTGATTGAATATTTTGAATCGAAAATCTCAATAATAAGTTCCAACCTTTTTTGACAATAATAAATTAATAAATTTCACTTATGCATTTTCACTCTTTCACTATTTTGTCTTTTTCTGACGAGACCCACTACCCACTATGAATCAGAAAAATATAGCTCACGGTGGAGATTTTTTTTAAAAAAAATATTATGCTCCCAATAGTCGGGAGCATAGCGTGACATGGAGTACTCGCATGCCACATCTATTAGGCCATGTGGCGTGCGGATTTTCAAGTGCACACAAATATTTACATAACACACACAAATTATATATAATTTAATGCACACAAATAACACAATAATACACACAAAATAGTGTAAGAATGCACACAACAGTCAAGTGTCTTTTGTCATATAATTTACAACACTATGTAACAGTAAGTTAAAATATGTAAAATAGTATTATTTGTGTACATTCTTACATTATTTTTGTGTGTATTATTGTGTTATTTGTGTGCGTTATGTAAATATTTGTGTGCATTATTTTGGGTAAAAAAGGTCCAAAAAATTAGGGTGCATTAAATACATCCCAAAAAATATATTTAATACACTTGAGAGTTTACACGCCACATGACCTAATAAATGTGGTGTGCGATTGCTCCACGTCATATTATGTTTCTTTTTTTTTAGACAAAGTTTCATGGCGGAAGTTGACAGGGGCCAAAAAATAAGTCTCTCATGTGACAAAGACCTATAATTAGTTTATCCTATAATTTAAATATCTACTTTCATATTTTTGATATATGTAAACGTACCTTTTTTTTGTTAACATATCTATAAATTTGAAGAATTTCTTTAATAAGAGATTTTTGCGACAATCTTACATTAATAATTTTGCTACTATTTGTGATTGAATATTTTGAATAAAAAATCTCAATAATAAGTTCCAACCTTTTTTGACAATAGTAAATTAATAAATTCTAACTTATGTATTTTTATACTGAAAGTTTTATCAGATCACACATTACATCAAATGAGCATAGCATCCTTTCGAGTGGAGATCCTCTCGGCCCCCCTAGGAGGAGGGGGTTCGGTTAGTACATGGGTGGGGGTGGTTTTTTTTATATATTTTAACCCCTCACATTTATATTTTACACAAGAGTTAAAGTAAAAAAAATCACCACACCATGTACTGACCGAGCCCCCCCCCCCTTCCGGGGGGCTGAGAGAATCTCCTCTCCACCCTTTCACTATTTTGTCTTTTTTAACATGACGTACTACGAGTGAGAAAAAGATGGTTATGGTAGAGACTTTTTTTAAATGTAGTCGGAAACATAACGTGACGTGAAGTAACCACACGTTACATCTATTGGGTTATGTGATGTGCGAATTTTTAAGTACACACAAATACTTACATAACGCACACAAATGATGATTGAATGCACACAAATAACATAATAATATATACAAAATAATGTAAGAATGCACACAACACCCATATATGTCTTTTGTCATATAATTCACACCACTATGTGACAGTGAGTTAAAATATGTGAAATAATATTATTTATATGTATTCTTACACTATTTTGTATATATTATTGTGTTATTTATATATATTAAATCACCATTATGTGTATTATGTAAATATATGTGCATATTATTTTGGATAAAAAATGATCCAAAAAATTGAGATGTATTAAATGTACTAAATATATATATTTAATATCCTTGATGGCATGGTGGTATGTGATTAAAAAAATGGGGATATGGGTAAATTATTTGGGGATATATCATCCCAATTCTTAATTTGTCTCTTGTTTGAAATTTTTAAGATTAGAAAATGAGGATAAACTATCCCACAAAAAGGTGGGATGAGTTATCCCCAATTTACTTTTATTTTTTGAGAATATCCTCAAAGTACTTAAACCAGATTTATCCTCATTTTTTTTGAAGCACCAAATATGCGATGAAGTTAACTCATCTCTTATCCTCTATTTAATCCTATACCAAACATACATAGACGGACCCAACATAAAATGATCATATAAATTAGAGATTAGAAGAGTTTTTATATAAGAGATGACCCTGATGAATTATTTCAGTGAAGTCACCTCTTATGTATAATATATTTATTTGTAGGAGAAATTAATTAGAAGACTCTAACTGTAATAGAGAGGTCTTTACTGTAACATGATTTAACGTGTATTGTAGTAGGAGATAATATTTACTTTAATGAGTTATAGTTCTGTCAGGGACAAAAAAATAAGTTAAATATATATAAGACTCTTAATAATTTATCTTTATTTATATTATATATAATATATTATTTATATAAATATTAAAATAATTAAAATAATTCTACTAAATAAAATTTCAGTATCCGTGTCTGCAAACATGCAATGCACTGAGAGTTCACAGTCACATGATCTAATAAATATGGCTTCGATTATTCACGTGACGTTAAGCATAGTATATATATATATATTATATATATATATATATATATATTATATATATATATATATTGGATAAAATCTCACGGCCGAGGCTGATTTATAAGCTTACTAAAACTGACGTCAGAATCCGACAATTTCTTCCCCCCGTTCGAAAGATTGCAAGTCCGGTTTCCACTTCCCGTGGTCGGAACGACCCGCTTGATCTTCTTGACCTTCCGTCGACGGCCCACCAGCTTCTCGTCCGTCGCGGGAGAAGGTGGCCGCCTCGCAGCGGCGGCGACGGTCTGAAGCGTAGCCACCTCGCCTCCGATCCGGTGCGATGGCCGGCTCCCAGGCGGACGAGGAGCTGCTGCGGATGTTGGAGGAGGCCACCAGCGACGCCCACCGCCTCCAGCTCGAGACCCTCCGTGCCATCCTCCGCCGCAACGCCGGCTGCGGCTACCTCCGCCCACATCTCGTCCCCCTCGGCGGCCCTACCGATGGTGGTGCTGCCGCCGTGGACGCTGAGTCCTTCCGGCGCCTCGTCCCGGTTTCCTCCTATGAAGACTATGCCGACCACATCCAGCGGATGGCCGACGGTACTGGCGACCCCTCTGTTCTCTCCTTCGACCGCCTCATCTGCTTCTTCTACAGGTTCTTCTCCCCGCTCTTTCTCTCTCCCTCTCTCTCTCTGGAATTGTGATCTGAGGCAAGGAATAGAGGACTCGGATCGCATGGGACTCAGGGTTGGTTCCATCTGGGAAGTCCGTCGCGATTGGCATTTGATTCCAAAAAAATCTCGATATGGGTCTCTTCTGATCCCTGTCTTCCTTCATCTATCTCTCTCTTTCTAATGGTGTGCAGTTCTGGAACGAGCTCGACAAGGCCAAAGATGGTACCTTACTTCGATTCCCAACCTGCGAAGGTTGCATCCGGCCTCGCCCATCAGGCCAGTTTTGCTCTTCTCCGCAGGTGAGCCATCCAAACCGAAGACAAAGGAGAGAAAGAAACAGAACTTAAAATTTCACTTCTTAGTTCTCTTCTTTAAAAGTACAGTTTTTTTTAAATCTCGAGCTGTTTTCTTCCCTTTCCATGCCGCCTACAACTGTTCAAAAAGAATGATGCCCCCAAGACCCACCATAAACAAGATCCTCTGGTTCATCTACGCCGGCAACGTCACAGAAACAAGATCCGGGCTCAAAGCAATGGCCGCCTCCGCATACCCTTTCCACTCTGGAGGCCCCAACCCACC
Organism: Colocasia esculenta; assembly: GCA_014218235.1. Taxonomy (NCBI): domain Eukaryota; kingdom Viridiplantae; phylum Streptophyta; class Magnoliopsida; order Alismatales; family Araceae; genus Colocasia; species Colocasia esculenta. The sequence goes on from CM024753.1 coordinate 202,214,472, forward strand.
GCCATCGCCTGTGTTATCCATGTGTATTAGCCCAAAGCAAGTGATCCTGGGGACCGACACCCAGGAGCAATCCTACTGCCACCTCCTCTGCGGACTGAGCAACCGGCATGTGATCGACGCCATCCGAGCCCCCTACGCCGCAGGCCTGGTCAGGGCAATCCGGCTCCTCGAGTCCAGATGGCAGCAGCTCTGCGACGATATCGAACATGGAACCGTCGCCGCCGAGGTAACCGACCCTGCAATGCGAAGCGCCGTCCAGGGCCTCCTCGGCCGGCCTCGGCCGGAGGAGGCCGACAGGATTCGCCAAATTTGCGGAAGAGCAAGGTGGGGTGGCATACTTGGTGAGCTATGGGCGGAGGCACGCTACATTGCCTGTGTCACTACTGGGACCATGGAGCAGTACTACCATTTACTCAAGCACTATGCTGGGAGCAGCTTGCCAGTGTTGTGCGGGGACTACTTTGCATCCGAGTGTGCCATAGGTGTAAACATGGAGAGGAATCTGCCGCCGGGGGAGACAAGCTTCGTCATTGTCCCCACCGCTGCCTATTTCGAGTTCCTGCCATTTGAGATCGGTTCTGCTCATTCAAGGGAGGATTTGGTGGACATCTCTGGTTTGCAGGTCGGGAAGATGTATGAAGTGGTGGCGACAACCTACCGCGGGCTGTATCGATATCGATTGGGGGATGTTGTGAGAGTGGTTGGGTTCCATAATGCGTCCCCTAAGGTGGAGTTCGTCACAAGAGCTCCAAAGGACTATTCGGACGTCTTCACAGAGAAGGATTTGGTGGATGCTGTGGAGAGCCTGCAGGTCTTGCTCAGAGGTGATGGCAGCATGGGAGAGATTGTGGAGTACGCTAGCTTTTTGGATTCGGAGTCGAAGCATGTTGTGATCTTCTTAGAGATGGAGAAGATGTGGGTGCCTCCGGATGAGGTAGGGGATTTGGCTCCGCTTCTGAAGAGGGCTTGCTCATTTCTTGAGATTGGTTTAGGAAGTGTTTACAAGGTGAAGAGGAAAGATGGCGACCTTGGACCGATGGAGGTTGTGGTTGTGGAGACTGGAAGCTTTGATGAGCTGGCGAGGACGGCTGTTCAGAATGGTGCTCCGGCAAATCAGTATAAGCCACCAAAGATTCTGAGGAATTCTGGTTTCGTCGAGCTCTTAAAGGCACATGCTGTCTTAAGCATACGATTGCCTTTAGATGAAGAACATTAGAAGAATGTATAATGTGCTGTGATCAGGAATCAGAGAACATTTCCATGTTCTTGGATATTTGATGTCTAGATAAAAGTGTTGTTTGGAAGACAAATCTGATGTCGGGGGTAATACTGGGCCGCCCTGGAGTATTTGGGCCCGTATGATTTTAGAATTTTGGTGTCTTATAGGCTGAATATGTATAACAGTTTCATTTGAGCCCATTAGTAAATAGGGTTATTTCAATTCTTTATACTTTCTTGAGTGTCCTATTTGAGTCTTTAAATCGTATGTGGCCCATGGGTCTTCTGTCTTGTAACCCATTAGTAAGGACATATTTCAAAAAGAAGATGATGAACACGATAGAAGTTTTGTTGGTAGCCTTGTGGCCCTCCCCTCTCTCCTTCTTATGAGAGTTAGATAGAGAGTTTCTCCGTGAGGAAGGTCGGGTGAGACCCATAGCGAGGAAGGTCTGGTGAGACCGTCGGACGTTCTCATTAGGAAAATAATTTTGTAACATCATTTGATATTATATTAAAATAACACATCAATTAAAATACACCACAATTTCATCATTTATGAAGTGTTTTTAATTTTTTTATTTCAATTACTGAGACACAATTTTAATGGTGATGTTATTTCAATATATAATCAAATAATGTTATAAAACTATTTCTCATCTCATTATTCCCATGCCTTCTGCTCCGCCATTGCTGAGACGTCCTCGACGCTGAAGATCCGCTTCCCCGACGGCCCTCCCCCTCACATGAATCGGAGTGGTGTTGTGCGAGGGCTGGCACGAGGCACCAACGGTGGTGCACTGCGAATCGATAGCATTCCTCGGCGGGCCATGGGTTGCGACGGTGGTAGCGCGCTGGCAGTCGCTCAGGCAAAGCGGGGCGTTGCATGCGGGTGGCCAGTGCAAGATGGCTAACATGCACGTCGCGAATTCCCCCCAGGGGAGAAGAGAGGGTGTGATCGAGAAGCTTGGTGCAATCACGGAAGGGGGGGTGCCGGGGCAGTCGTGGGAATCACGTGCAGGTGGAAAGAAGCTGGAGCAGCTGCGGGGTTGCGCACGGGCAGGCCTGTGCTCGCAGAGCAGCCGAGCAGGGCTGACGGTGGGCACCGAAGGGCGCGTGGGTGGTGCAGGTGAGCGGCGTCGCGTGCGGGCGGGCCTGCGCGCATAGCGGGGTAGGAAGCCACGTGATGCGCTCAAAATGGGCTGCTTTTGGCGCAGGTGGCGCACATCCTGATGATCGCCGGATCCCTGGCCCCTATCCCTAAACCCCCCCTATCTCTAAACCCTCCATGCATGCAGTGGTGCACATCTTGATGATCACAGTCTTCATAAATATGTATGCAAGCATGTAGTGATCTTTTTTCTCAGCATTTATCTAAAAAAAATTCACATAGATAAAGACACATTAAAATTTAGAAGCTACAATATGTAAATACATATTGGCAAAGGATATGTTAAAAAAAACTACTCAAGTACTTCAACAACAATCTTCGGGTTCTCTGTGAAAGTTGTTAATGGATTTGTAAGGTGCAATGTAAGGGAATGCTGAAGGTTCACCGCCTTTCACATGTCCAAGGTAATTATCATATATTCATGCATTCATGAAACTATTCTTGGGCTAAACATGAATGAATAGTTTACAAATTATGTTCTGACATTCATTTTAACCACATTCACCCAGACCTTCATCGGACACTCCAAACTACGAGCCAACAAATAATGAGACATTTAGCATTTCAGTTGACATGAAGTTTGAGGATTTAGAAGCAGCATATAACTATTATCTTTTATATGCGAAGAGAGTGGGGGAGGAGGAGGGAGTGGAGATAGAGTGTAGAGAGAGGAGGGCAGGAAAGGGGAACCGGAGGGAGGGGGTCAAGGATAACCGGATGACCGGCACAATCGGGAGTGGGGAAGAGGGAGACATGTGTCACCAAAGGGTCTTATGCACTTCGGTTCTCCAGGGTGGCGGAGGATTTGGAGTACTCTTCGAGGGGGGGGGGGGGGTTGTGTTTGCAGTTGCCACGAGGGAACAAGGAGTGCGGGATGCAAGTTGGCGCCATGCACGTTTAAGAGTGTAAACGAATCGAGTCAATTAAATAGTATTTTGTTGAAATTCGAATCATTCATGTAGAATTGAGTTCAAATTATATTGGTTATTGGAGTCTCTAAAATCCTGTTCGAACTCGACTCATTTAATTTTTTTATGTACTTGAACTTGACTCGTTGAACACATTTAATATAAATGAGTTCGAGCTCATACTCAAAACTCAACTCGATTTAAAAGTCACTACATTTAAACAAACTCAAACTCAACCCATTTAAACAAACTCAAACATGTGTCAGTTAGAGACTGGTGCAACACTCTGCCAAGCCATCATGTCAGCAGCCGTTGTTACCCTCCTTTCCTCTTGCGAGATCCACCACTACATCGATTATCTGTGCCAAGCCATTGCACCGTCTCCAACATCTGCGGTCGTCGTCTCCAGCAAGACAGGTGACTCCCACACCTGAGTCTGTTTTATCCAATTATTTGAATCCATTTTTTCAAATCTATTCATATTCAACACTATTACTCTGACCCGTTTACACCCCTACTTACTCCTAATATCAAACTTGATGCAAGAGGCAATCGAGGAAGAAGGACATCAATGTAGCGAGAGCAGAGACGGGATGATGTGGCTTCACATTGGATGACCTCACATTAGACGGTCTCATACCAACAATTTTACAAATGATCTTACACTAAACGACCTTTTGCTGGACCTTACTAACAAAAAAATTCTCTCTTTCTCTCTCTAACTCTCACAAAAGGAAGAGCGGAGGGGTCCATAGAACTACCAACAAACCTTCTATAGTATTCATCATCATCATCTTCTCAAGATGCTCACCTTATATAGTGGATGAGCTACATGACAAAAGATACATATGACTTTACTAATGGGCTTACAAGACACAAGGCCCATGGGCCACACGCGAAAAGACTCAAATAGGATGCATAAGAAACCATAAAGAAATTCTAAATAACCCTATCTACTAATGGTCTTAAATTAATAAAACCGCTATACATATCCAGTCCAAAGGACACCAAAATTCTGAAATCATATGGATCCAAGTACTCCAGCGCAGCCCAACATACCCCCGCGTCAAAATATCGATAGCGTAACCCACTGACTAATTTAACCGACGGCGATATCCAACACGATGGTGGGTGTGCGCTTGTATCATTAGGCCCAATACCCATGATGGAAAATTGGGGAACTCGGTCCATGCAGGAGATGCTTCTCTTTTTTTTGACGATAAAAAAAAAAAAAGAAAATTGGGGAACTCGGTCGATGCAGGAGATGCTTCTCAAAGATATTACACCGCAGTATCAAAACATTTGCATTATAAGGAATTATTCTTACGAAGAGGCATTGCAACGGTCACCTATTGGATTATAGAAAGCTGATAAAAGTCCATCATCCTCTACTGATATGGTTGGTAAGGATGTTATTAACTCTTATCTGGTAGTCGAAAATTTAAAACATGTCCAACTCAAAAAAGTGGTGTTAGAATCTATTTACCAATACTGCATATTTGATCTCGCAGTCCATTGCACCAATCTCCAACTGATGCCTCATCAACAGCTCAAGTTATATGCAAGAAAATATTGAGACAAAGATAAGTTATTTATCTTTTGGTTGTTGAGTGTGTTAGGGCTGAAAATATATTTATACCTATAGTTAAATTAATTTTCGACACATCTGATAAAGATACAGATGATGATGATGATGTGCAAGACGATCAGACCTTTGTCCTCGTGCTATTCTCCGCCATACCTACCTCTAGGATAAGTCATCTACGAAGTTTTAGACAAATTAAATACATTGGGTTCCTTTATTTGGCATATGACACCAGCTTGTACGAGATCTTGGCTTACTTCTTTTAACTCTATTTCATTAATAAAATGGGCAGATTTTCACGCTTTAGCTTAAAAAAAATAGGGTAAAAATGTGACAATTGTTAAACTATAGATCTTGGACAATCTTTTATCCATACTTCATCAATACAGTTTTTCCTTTTTGAATGTAACATTAATTTTACTTCAGATGATTGTATTGCGCGACATATTGCTGAAATTTCCATGAACTCTTTCCTTTTCCATTAATTCTTTGCACATGCGTGTACTTTTGATGAACACTGAAGGCATGGCCTCTCTGCTGCATGTACTTACAATAGCTTGGCTCACAATTGTTTTATGCATGAATAAACGTCTTTGGTTTTGATTCATCTAGGTTTTATCATAAGAGTACATAATAGTTGATAGCATTCTATGCAGTCATTCTTCATCTGAAATGTGGAATTTGCTTCCATATATGCATGGCTGTCCTCAAATATTTTTGGACTCACTCGGAAAGGTGTCACCTGAGGATGCTTCTACCATGTCGTCGAATTGAAGGGTGTTCAAAATGGGCCGACGATGTTAGTAGCAAGCGGCCGGGCTGACGGTACCTTTTCGTATTCGCATCCACCCTCGCCCATCAGGCTAATTTTGCCTTCTCTGCCAGGTGAGCCATCCGAATCGAATTTAAATTTTGATTTCTTACAGGCTGTTTGATGCAAATTATGAACACATTTAAGTTTATCATGAACTTACAGCCATATGTTGAATAGTTGAGAGTGAGTTTTTAGCATAAACTCAATCTCCGCGTATACGGGTTCTACATAAATTTACAGAGTCGGTTATGGTGGAGACTTTTACGTAAACAGGGTTATATTAATATATTTGGCATAAAATCATTACATCTATTAAAAATTTCAAACATGGGTTAATGCCAAATATATTTACGATAAATATATGAAAAAATTAATTATCAGTCCACATCAGAAAAGTACCTTCCCTGCAGGTCCCTATCAGGAAATGACGCACCAGGTTTTTTTGTTGAACCTATCATCCTCGTATACAAAATTTTAGTGATAACAATACTTAAAATAAATGTCAAATAAACTTGTTCTTGAATAATGTTAATTGTGCAAATAATCAACAAACTAACTGAAACATCTGTTGATGAGTCGACTTATCTTCTCTACGAGTCGACTTATGTTTTTCCCTGTATTAACTTCTTTGTCTGTATGTCGACTTTATGTTATGTGTCGACTTGTGATAATACAAGCGTTTACTTCTATTATGTATGTGTCGACTTATATTTTCTGTGTCGACAGATAATGCTCAGATGTCGACTTCTATTTTTTGCTCACTTTTGCTTACTTCTTTGATTCATTATAGGCATATAAATTTTGGTGATAACAAAATCTCGATTTTATGTGATTAACATATTCTTTTCATCAAGCCCGTCAACAAAAAATAAAGTTAAAAATAATAAGTTCTAAGGATCATCAATGTAAGTATATCAAAAGCTCAGTCTAAAAATTTCTCAATATTTTTCTAAGTTTATATCGATTATCGAATAACATTCATATTGATTAATGTTCAAATATTCTATTGATTACTGAACAGACTGTGTATCAATTACTGACTAAGTCTATCGATTAGAGAAGGTAAGTTTTACATCGATTGTTGTTTAAGTCTTCTATCGATTGGATTGGAGAAGAAAAATTGTATACCGATTACTAAACAAAGTATTCTATCGATTACTGAACATCCACCTAATAACATTCCGATTGGTGTTAATGTTCTGATTACTGAACAAATATTTAGTATCTTATCGATTGTTGTTCAAACATTTCGATTGGTGAACACTTACTGTTGCTTTACACCGATTGGTGAACAAATAATATTATTCGTTCCTATTAGTTGTATGGTTGTTCCAATTACTGACTATCAAAGTTTATGTTTTATCGATTGGTGTAATAAGTACTCAATACTTATATTCTGTATCGATTGCTGAACGTATATTTCAATTGCCTTTGACTTATGAATATTTGACTTCTCTGTATCGATTAGTGACTAAATATTTTACAAATAGATATCTATTAACGTAGTCATTATATTCAAATTCATAGCTTCTATTTAAATTCTAGATTGGATTATAATTTCATTGATTGACGAAAAACCATGCACTCATGTATTTGAGAACCTCAAATTTTAATGTAGGAGTCCATGTTTTTGAATATAGGTTATATTTCATAAGATGTATTCTTACCTTGTACATGGTGCTCTATGTCTCTCTGTGTGTCGTGTGTGTGTGTCTGTCTGTGTGTCTGTGTGTGTGTCTGTGTCTGTCTGTCTGTCTGTCTGTCTCTCTCTCTCTCTCTCTTCTCTCTCTCTCTCTCTCTCTCTCTCTCTCTCTCTCTCTCTCTCTCTTCTCTCTCTCTCTCTCTGTTTTATAATAAACTTAAGGGAGAATTAACTATTGGTCCCTGACAGGGATCTGACATTATTTTCAGGTCTCTGTTAGGTTTTCCCGCGCCGTCCAGTCCATGTTTTATGTAGGATTTATTTTTAAGTCCCTACTGTTAACCCCCGTTATCTTCCCCCCCCCCCTCGTTATCCCAAAAGCGTGTAACTGCGTAAGTACATACTTACGCAGTTACATGTGTAACTACGTAAGTATGTAAATCCTATAACTGTGTAAGTATGTAATTACATATTTATGCAGTTACACATGTAACTTTGTAAATACTTAATAATTTATAGAAATAAATATTTACTTACTTAATGGAAGAATTATCAATAAGTCCCTAATTTTGGGGGACTTATTTTTAGGTCCTTGAGTTACATAGTTATAGAAGAAGGGACTTACATAGTTTCAGAAGAGCTTACATAGTTACCATGTACTTACCAAGTTACAGAGTTGCATGTGTAATTACACACTTACGCAGGTAAGCCCTTCTGTAACTCTGTAATTATCTAGTTACCAGAGACTTATCTAATTACAAAGTCCCTGAGTTAAATACTATGTAACTCTATAATTACATGTATAGTTACAGAGTATGTAATTATAGAATTACATGTGTAGTTACATAGTATGTACATATGTAATTACACACTTACATGTAGTTATAGAGTTACACATGTAGCTCTGTAACTACATATTTACGCAGTTACATGAATCACACATGTAACTCTGTAACTAGGTAAGTCCTAATTAGTAACCTTTAGTAACTAGATAAGCCTTGATAACTAGGTAAGTCCTTCTGAAACTATGTAAGTCTGTTACTAGGTAAGTCATAATTATAGAGTTACAAACTTATAAAATCTCTATGTAGTTACAGAGTTACATGTGTAACTGTATAAGTATGTAATTATATACTTACGTGGTTATAGAAATTACATACTTACGTAGTTACACATGTAACTCTGTGAATATATACTTACGCAGTTACACATTTAACTATGTAACTACTTCATACCCAGTCATGTATAACACGCATGCTAGCCAAATCATTATATGTGTAACTGTGTAAGTATATAAATTCTATAACTGTGTAAGTACGTACTTATGTAGTTACACACTTTTGGGATAACGGGGGGTGGGGGTGGTTTCTGTAAATTATACATGCAACTCTGTAACTAGGTAAGTTTCTGGTAATTAGGTAAGTTCTTTTGAAACTATGCAAGTCCTTCTTCTATAATTTTGTAACTCAAAGACCTAAAAATAAGTTTCCCAAAATTAGGGATTGATTGATAATTCTCCTATTAAGTAAGTAAATAGTTATTTCTGTAAATTATTAAGTATTTACAAAGGTACATGTGTAATTGTATAAGTATATAATTACATAGTTACATAGTTACAGAATTTACATACTTACGCAGTTACACATGTAACTATGTAAGTACGTAGTTACACAGTTACATACTTTTAGGATAACGGAAGAGGGGAAGGAGAAGATAACAGGAGTTAACAGTAGAGATTTAAAAATAAATCCTACATAAAACAGGGACTAGAAGGTGCGAAAAAAACCCGACAAAGATCTGAAAATAATGTCTCGAGATGTTTTAAATTCCCACGTATTTGATCTGATCGAGATGTTTTCTTCGCTTTTCATGTCGCCCACAACTGTTCAAAAAGAACGATGCCTCCAAGACCTACCATAAACAAGATCCTCTGATTCGTCTACTCCGGCAACGACACCGAAACAAGATCCGGGCTCAAAGCAATATGGCCGCCTTCACCTATGTATTTCCACGTAGGAGGCCCAAACCCGCCGCCATCGCCTGTTCTCTCCCTGTGCATTTGCCCACCGCAAGTGATCCAGGGGACCGACACCCAGCAGCAAACCTACTGCCACCTCCTCTGGGGTCTGAGCAACAGGCATCTGATCGACGCCATCGGAGCCCCCTATGCCGCAGGCCTGGTCAGGGCAGTCCCTCTCCTCGAGTCCAAATGGCAGCAGCTCTGCGACAACATCGAGCATGGGGCCGTCGGCGCCGAGGTTACCGACCCTGCAATGTGAAGCGCTGTCCAGGGCCACCTCAGCGGGCCGTGGACTGCCAACGGAGTATAGAGGGAAACCATGACAATTGTTGAACTTGATCTTGGATAATCTTTTGCCTACAGTTCATCGGTGCATAAAAATGAATCTTTTAGATTATGTTTGGTATTTGAGATAATCTCACTCAATTCCCAGTCTATCCAAATATCAAACATAACTTTAATTAACAGCCTTATATAATCGTCTTCATCCTTATTGTATCAACCCTAGGGGGTGTGAGCTGCGCCCTTAAAGTTGACATTTCCTTTTCAAATTAATGTGGCTTTTAATTTTACTTCAGATATATTGTATTGTGTGACATATTACTGATCAAATTGCTATTGCTCTTTCCTTCTCTCATTCTTTATACATGTACTTTTCATGTGAATACTGAAGGCATGTCTCTCTATTGTATGGATTTGTAATGGTTTGGCCGGGATGTGTTATGCATGACTCGACGTTTATGGCCATTCTTCGTCTACAATGTGGAATTTGTGTCCTCGGCAGTCGTCAAATATTTTTGAACTTATTGGTGTTGGGGAGCTGTAAAATAAATCTAGGCACAGATATGTATGTGAATTAGAGAAACTACACAGAAATAAATCTGTCCCTGCAACTTTGACATTCCTGTTCTCTCATAATATTTGTCTACCACATTCTCACATAAGATTCCGAGTTAAGAGAAATCACCAAGTCAACAAGAGTCCAATCACACATAAGATGCACAGAATTTTTACGTGAAAAACCCCCACAACATGGAGGGAAAAATCACTCCACTATATCAAATGGAAATACACAATTTTCTCTCTCAAAATTTGCCCAAATTTTGAGATATTCAAACAAGAGGGTGAAGAGAAATGTGATTACCTCTCGTGAGATAAATCCCTAAAACTAAAATCTCCCGTCGGCTTCCACTACTTTCTCTTTTCTTTTCTTCTTCTTCCTTCCCTCTTCTATTTCTTCTTCGCTGCAAGGTGCCGCCGCGAAGAGGACGCCACTCTGCTGCAGTTTCGTGCTCACTGCGGCTGCTCCTTTTCTTCCCAGCTGCTGCTCCGTTTTTTCTGATGTCTATCCAAGAAAAAATCCTTTTCCACTTTTTGCCTTTTATACGGTGGTGGGGTATTAGGTTTGAGATGGGTATGATATAGACTTATCATGCTCTTGGCTCGTAGAAGAAGGCCCACATGGGTTGGACCTGACAGCCCAACAATTGGAAAAGGTGTCAACTGAGGAATCTATCGTGTCTTCAAATTGAGAAGTGTTCATTGTACAGCAGATTAGGTTTCCAAGCTTCCATGAATCCAGCTTAAACATGTTGCCATGCCTAAGTCCTCCGAAAGATGAAGTTTCCAAGCTTCCATGAATCCACTTTAGCCATGTTGCCATGTCTGAGTCCTCCGAGAGAGAGTTTCTCCCGGAGAATTAAGTGGCTACTGGTCAGCAATGTGAGAGCAGCAATAGAAAATATGTCTAAAACATTTTGTATTGAGGGTTCAATCTGATAAAACTTAATATAATATCAGCGCCTATAATATAAGAGAAATGCTTATTACATTTAAGATTTGTACTTGCACTTATATTTTTTACTTTCTCATTAACCAAAATATTAAAGACACAATGTTTCTATCTAATAAGAAATAATTAGAAATGTAAGTGTAAATACAAATCTCAAGCGTATTAAAATTTTCTCATAAAATAATAGGACTCATATATTCGAAGTTAATTTGTCATGGTTTATGTGACCAATCTGTAGGTGATGGGCGTATAGAAAATAGTGCCACACCATACAGTGACTAAATTAATATAAGTGCGCTTATAATAGCTAGGCGTTCAATATTTATTTATATATGATCTTAAAATTAAGAGTTGAAGAACTTAATACAATAAACTTAAGCATACTTTAAAATAGAACCCCCTGAGGTGGATCTTCATGTCATCGCCTTCAAAACCCATTTTGTTCTGTTCGCCGTATCTCGTGGGGGAAATCATCACCAATCTTGAGGAGGCACCATCATGCTGTTTGCAAAAGTACTGTGACGATCGAACTAAAGACAAAATTTGCCCTCAGAGCCAACATGAAACTGGACTGGCAAGAGTTTATGGCAGTACGTACTGTTGATTCAGGAGGTAGATACGGAATCAGCTTATTCATGCAAAATATACCAACCGTTTAACTTCCATACGCTGATCGCGTTCTTGACATCGGTCAGTATAGCCGATCATCAGATCTGAACTATTCAGAGCATATATATATATAGGCCATCCGTCTCGCCAGATTACCAGCTCTGAGTCTTTACGTTGCACCTTTCCGTCGGTGGCCAGTTCCATATATATATTCATACGATGGGCGTTGGAAATAAATGGCATCGAGCTGATCAACTGTGTTGATTTGTCTCTCTTCGAGGCGGAAAAGATGTTTCAACAACCTACCTTACTTGGGGATATATCGTACTATATGTAAAACTTAATTTATTCAGTGAAATCTCTGTGAGCACATGAGGCGCTGGATATATGTAGTACTATCAGTAGCTCTAAATTGTTCATGTCGTCGTCATAAGATCTTAATTAGTACACACAAGTGCCTTTTATCTAACTAAGTTGATTAACTTTGGATTATCATATTCACAGTCGTAGATACAACGATTCCCTTTAGCTTAAATCGACTTAGAGTTAACTTAAGATAACCTTAACTATAGGGACTTTTTCATAACGTTATTTTCAATAGATCACATTCGCTGTCAATTTGATGCTAGATTTTGATCTTCTCCGTAGAGATTCAATAGATTGTGGTTGAAATTGTTTGATAAATATGTTGAGGCAAGATTTTTGGGTCACAATGGAAGTCGCTGATATTTCCAGATGTTGGCCCTTCAACATGCAAAAAACTGATATTTTAAATTTTCGTACTTAATTTGGAATGTCTAAGATCAACATGCATGATAGATCTTTTGGATGCCCGAAACTTTATTCAGATACCTAACGTTGCGTCTCAGGAGTCAGCCGAACCGTATCATTTCCAAGTAAATTCCCCATGAAAACATGCAACTAGTTAAGAATATGTTAAATGGTTTCGCAAGGGAGAGTACTTGCGTGCCAAAACGTTCAACTTGCTAAAGGCCTGACCAATCCTGAATGGGCATTCAAATCATTCACTCCAACTATATGCAAGGCAATATGTCCTGTCAATAAAGAGGTCATCTTGATATATTCTTTAAACGCTGATCTAACACCTAATTTGACGACAGAAGGTTCTGATATTTCATACCACAATGTTGTGCCCATCTAATGAAGAGAATGATGATACGAGTTTGTCATAAAAAAAATCTTATTTCTGGTCATATATGTTCTCTGTTCCTTTCCTATTATCTGTAGCTTCCCAAAAGGAGATATATCAACTTATAAGTCGCTCTGACACAACTTAATCAAGTGTTGAGTTTATGGGCACATGACTTACCACCTTTCTAATTAACACGAATCAATCCGTACTGATGACGTGCATGCATCACCATCATGCATGAGACCCACCATTAGTTAGGCGACATAGAGCCAAAAGGGCCTCTTTCGTCACATAATTAGCAAGTGATCCAGCCCTTTGAATCATCCTATCGTCTATGTAAGGTGCGCTCATCAGCCAACTGGCTTCGGTTAATTTGAGAATCCTTTCGGATATGGAGATTGAAAAGCTAATGACCTTTTTAGTAGAAGCCTTGTTAGATGTTGATATAGGTCCCTATAGTTAAGGTTATGATCTTAAGTTAAGGTCCCTAATGACCTCCCCCAACCAATTTACCTACCAAAAAAAGTAGTGTTTGATGTTGAGGTCATCAAATTATGACAGCGTATGCATCGCAAGCAGCAGACAAATAAATAAATGGCATAAATGAGTGATATTAAGAGGGTGGGTGGAAGGCTGCTGTTGTAGCTTACGTGCTTATGTATGCATGCTTTCTTGGTATTACAGGTGATCACCCCGCGACGGTGAGATTAACCCATCAACGTCGGAGAGGCAAGTACGTACTACGTAGCATGTACGTGCATTGGATGTCCGCCCTGCGTAGCGGGATGGGACACCCGTTGGGTGGGAGAGCTGCATTTAGAGTTCGATCTCTAAATTCGTAGAATATACGCTCAATTTGTGGTCTCTAATTATTAGACTGTAAAATCACAAAAAATAGGTGCATTGGGTTTTCATTTGTGCTGCTTGAAAATCTCATATATGTGATGGGAGCAATGTTATGGTGCTACATTTTTCATTATTTATATTATCAGTTTAATCGTAATTAAATCTGGCCAAGTAATTAGATGACAGCGTAGCCGAGATTAGGGTGGTCTAGAACTCGAGTTTAATACTCCCAACCTCGTGGGTATTTGAGTTAAAGCTCGATTCATTTTTCTACGATTAATTTCTAAATCAGACGGTAAAAAAAAGAATATAACAATTATCGCAATCATATGCATGACACTGCAATATTAATTTCTCTGCTTTTTTTTATGATACATGCAAATTAAATAGAGGTATTTCCAAGTCCAGTGTAGACAACCCATGAACTCTTAGCCTCACTTTGGTAATGGGTTGGAGTTTGAGTTAACTCCAACCCATGGCTAAAGTTATTCAGGTTAACTCAATTTCTGCTTTGTGAGTGGGTTAGAAAAAGTTGAGTTAACTTTGAGTTAACTCTGTTCCATGGGTGTGGGTGGTTAGAAAAAGTGAGTTAACTCAAAGTTAACTCAAACCTACCGAGTTACTTTTTTTGGTTGCCAAAGTCCATTTTGAGTTAACTTTGAGTTAACTCATTACCAAAGTGAGGCTTATGAGTTGGAAGCTATGATTTTCCTGTTATCTCCCATGTCTTATCAATCCTGCGTCATCTAGTAGAAACAGAGTGCAATGAAACTATTCCCATGGTGCATATATAACAAATGTTACTCGATTGTGACATCATTAATTTCTCTTGGTAGGTTGTTGGAGCTTGATTTACCAAGATTTCAAAGACACTTGGGCTCCATCCTAGAAACTAGGCCAACTTTTGTGGGACAAGCACACATGTACATAATCTCCAAGCCAACCAGGTCTACGAACACCCCTTAGCTCCGAAGTCCATTTAGGTCAGACTTTTCTTTTTTGGGCATATCAGACTCTATATATACAATTAAAAGGCACCATATATATGTTTACCTCTATGTCCTTGTGAACATTAACTCTTAATTCTCACAATGGGTGTAACATGGAACTTATCCTTCGAAAATAACTTAGGTGGAAATGGGCGAATTTTTTGGGAAAAAAAGGGATTAAAACATTTCCATTTTTGGTTGTACAAAGATAATTACTGAGTATTGTCATTGGGGTTGTCAATTAGGAGCTTCATCCTACCATATGGAAAACTAATAAAACTTCTAGAGAGTAATTAATTGAAGTTTATAGACGATCAAGAAGGTAATTTTTGGTAAGATAGGGAATATATTATCTGATGTTCGGAGTTAATTTATTGGCTGGCTCCGAGCTTTTTTATTGTTAGATTTCAAGTTGCGTCACATTCATCAATAATTATTATCATTCGGGTAAACCTAGCCTATCGTAAGCCAACTAGATTAAGGCATCGAACAATCACATTCTTCGGACAACGGAACGCCAACTAAGGAAATTATTGTCATTTCCTCGTATGATCTCTATATCATTCCATCATGTTACATTAATGTAAGTTCTATTACCCCCAAAAAAAAAGTTCTACTACTTTTTCTACATTCTTCTAAATTAATCTTCTCATGAAAAATGTTCTGACGTCATATTTGGTGTCATAGTCTTTTCTTATCACCTGATTTGAAATTAGTTGTCGAAAAAATTTTAAATTCAATATATATATATATATGTGGTGTGTAGTGTATTAAGAAAAGAAAAAACACGGTGGCATTCCTTGGCACATCACCACCTCAGGGCTTTAACATCTCTTCAATGCTTTTCTTTCTTTTTTTATCATGGAAATATGTGTTACCCATGCCATGATTCTATCCTTTCTCACTTTGACACTTTCATGCACGTCTTTGAACGGGGCAAAATCAAATGACCAAACGAAGTGGCAAAATTGGCGCCAAAAGACTTACCGAAAAAAAAAAATTTGGCGCCAAAAGAGCTCCTTTGCTCTGCCCATGAACCCCATTTTTAAGCATCTTGAAAAAGGCCAAGTATATGGACGGACGTTCAGAGATTTTGTTTAGTGGGGTTATTTAGATTTTTTAATATTTATATATTATATATAAGAAAAATAAATAATTTTAAATATATTTTTAAAATAAAAAATATTTCAATAAAAATAAGATAATTCATTACAATCATTTCTTTTCTTACAATTATTTGTGGCGATCTGACAGAAAGATTCGTGACGGTCGGGCGACCAACGATCGTGCGAGGTCGGCGATGCGGAGTGAGCTCGACGACAGCTGCACATGCGAGGTCCGCCGCTAGCACTGTCGCTTCCTCATTCCTCACAGCTCATAGAGCAGGGGTGTAGGGAAGAATGGGAAAGATTAGGGCAAAAAAATTGAAATTTTAAGATCTTAGATCAGGCATGGTTCGTTGTACCATATGGATCGATCGTGCCATATTCTCCATGACAGGTACGGTATGATATTATACCACTAAGATATGGTGGGAAATGAGCTAGTTTTTGGGATAATTTCAGTTGATAAAAAATTAATTTTAAAAATTAAACTAAAATTATCATAATTTATATCATCTCTTAATTAGTTTATGTTTAAAATTATATCAATTTGATATTGTTTAGACCCCTTAGATGTGTCGGATGTGGGGAAATAATTTTTTAAAAAAGAGTGGGTAATTGACCATGGCACAGTATGGTCGAGCATGATATGCGGCAATACGAATCGACTGTACCGTCATGATATGCGGCAGTACAACCAACCTTGATTTTGACACGACTTTGATTATGTGTATCTCGATAGTACGTCATTTAATTTAAAAAATAAAGTTAAATTTGACATCATCATAATTATTAAAAAATAAATTAATTTTAAAAATATAAATATCAAATTTATTGATATATATATAAATCTATTTAATAATTTTTTAATATAATTTTCATTGGATGGAAAATTAATTTTAAAAATTAAATTAAAATTATTATAATTTATATAATATCTTAATTAACTCATATTTAAAATTTCATCACATCATTTAAATCTCTTAAATATATAAGATGTGAGAAAGATAAAAAAAAAATGAGAGTAGTGAGAGCCATGACATGGTACGACAACCGTGAGATCAAGTCAAGTCACCTCCGAATTATTTTAGTGTGGTCATCCTTTTATAAAAAACCTCAAAACCTGCCGCTGTAATGGACATTTCAAATCTTTTTTTTTTCCTTCATGCTGCATCCGTCCATATGTGGCAGTCACATGTAATTCCTATAACCATCTATTAATTAGACATACTATTTAGTATCATTCATGAAGGTCCTAAAAGTATCCAATTTTAACCACGATGATGTACCCTCTCTCACGAACACCAATCCTTGAGTCCACAAAAATCACACGGGGCGGGGTTTCCTCGTTAGCAAAAAAAAAAAGATGATGTACCCTCTCCTGTTCTCTTTAACTGACATACCAAAGTGGTACGAAAAGAAAAAAAATCCACCTCTTTCCAGAAAGGGTGGACGGAGGTTAATCGGCAGAACATTTCTAACACTCTCTAATATAAACATTAATGAAAAATAATTAAAATAAAATATAGTTATGTAAATAAATTTGTAGATCATGTTTAGCACTGAGATAGATAAAAAAAAAGTAATAATATTTTCAAAATGTTAAGAATATTTTTAATTTATTATTAATGTATCTGAATATCAAACAACTCCATAAAAAATGAACAATATATGTTATATGTTTGCAGAATACCACCTCGGAGGGGCAGTCGGCTTCCCCGGGAACGTAGACGACGTGGAGAGCCGGAGAGAGAGAAGGTGAGACAGGGGTAGAGAGAGAAAGAAAGACAGAGGTAGAGAGAGAAGGAAAGAGAGGGGGTCAAGCTCCTCCCCCTGCACGAGGGAAGGGCGGTCAAGCGATGGCCAGAATTAACTAAAGTAGGAGATTATTAATAGAAGGGGCGCTGGTAAGAAGCCGCCAACGGCCGCACCAACGGAGAAAGGCCAAACCCCGTCTTCCTTCCTCCCTCCCCCCCACCCCCCCGGCGAAGCCAAGCAGAAGCAGGGAGAAGGGAGGCAAGAAATGAGAACACAGTTTTCCCCTGTAGGAAGGAGGTGGAGATTTCCATGGCGGCGCCCTTGAAGCCGTTTCATATGCTTCTTCCAGTCTCGTAAAGGGAGAACCCCGCCAACTCATGAGAGAGCCCAGGGCGGCAGCCTGCGCTCTCATTCCTCCCCCGCCAAGGTACGGCTTCATCTGTTCTTCTAATTCAGACGGTTCTTCTCATTCACTGTCTGTGTTCTTCTAACGCACATGGTTCTTCTCCTCCTGCTACTCTCCGTTTGTTACCTCCCGCCAAGGTACGGCTATTCCCTGCATCTTCTCTTCTAACTTTGATGGTTGTTCTCATTCCCTTTCTGTGTTCTAACGTACATGGTTCCTCTCCTCCTGCCGCTCTCGGGTTGTTACCTTCCTCTCTCTCTCTCTCTCTCCTCTCTCTCTCTCTCTTGTGGGTGTTGGATATATCCTGATGCAGGGGCACTGAAATTATTGTGATCGTGCTCGCTTTGTCCTGTTCTCCGGCCTTATGCTTGCGCCAACTTTGTCCTGGAGAGTTTATCGGTGACCGTGTTGTTCGTTTCCTTTCGTATTTGCGATGAAATGGGTTCTCAAAAATCGCTGTCTTGCTGCCAAATTTCCGTACGACATCCTCGCCTCGACGTTCTACATCTCCCATCTCCCTTCCCGTGGTCTCCGGACCGCTCTATCTCTCTTTCTCTCTCTCTCTCTCCTGTGGCTTATTCACATCTCGGGTTTTCCTCTCCGGCGCTTTGCATGTTCCATATGCTCATAATCCCGCTGAGATGAACTTATTGCGCTTCCTTTTGGAAACCCTCCTGTTTCAGTGCGAATGATAGCAACCCCAGCAGGGCCACCGGAAGAACCCTGGCGAAAGGTGCCGTCTTTCCGGCGCGGGATAGACACCCGCCCCTCCTCTCTGCCTCCGCGTCCGCCCAAGGTGGGTTCTTCTTCTACCACCTTTACATCCATTCCGCACCCAATACTCCCTTCTCCGGCGAGCTCTGCTCCGTCTTCAAAACCTCGCCGTTACCTGCGCAGAGTTGAGAGCATTGGATGTGGAGAAGGAGACGAGGGAGGCCGTGGAGGAGGCCTCTCCAAGAGGGGTGCTAGAGGGGGAAGCCAGGCTTCTGCAATCGGAGGCCAGCTCCTCCTCGTCGTCGGATCATCACTCGATGCCGACGCTGTCGTCCCACTGGAAGGGATTCTTCCGGCTGTGGAGGCACAAGTCGATGCGGCGGCTGGCGACCTTCCCTCCGATGGGGGTCCCCAAGCTGTCCAGGTGGAGGACCACTAGGGAGGGCAAGCATGCCAGCCCGAGCAACCCCGTGGACGCCGACTTCCCCTTCTTCAAGCCGTCGTGGAAGAGTTTCTCCACCGCAGAGCTCCAGGCCGCCACCGACAGCTTCCACCCAGGTATGAAGTCCAATTAAGTTTTCTAGTTTTGATATGAATGTGAATTTGGGTCTTTTTTATGCATAGGGCATGAATTTATTTTCAAGTCGGAAAACGCATGTACCTATTTAAGGCTACAGCCCGACATGGGTTACGCCAGATGTGGATGACGTGACTCCTCTGCACTCACGTATAAATCTACCTTACACGTGTGTGTGCGCTTATGCACGTGTGTGTGTCTATGAGAGAGAGAAAATGATATTAGAAATAAAGATATATCTATATATATTAAGATAGGTCGTGTTATGTGGATCGACTGTGTCGTATTTTTTATAATATAATATTATATTTATCGATCGATCAAAAATCTCAAATCAATAAACAATTTTTTTTTGAAGATCAAATAGATTATAGACATCACCTTGATAAAAATCGATCGATTGATAAAAAATATCAGTTGTTGATTTTAGATTTTGACTTGTTAAGTGTCCCTAGATGTTCACTAGAAGAATCCATGAATAGAATCGATGACATGACAAATCGTGATATATATATATATGGAGAGAGAGAGGGGACATGAGGGAGAGGGAGGAGATGATACAAATATAAAGATCAATAGACAGACAGATAATTATGGAAGAGAGCAAAGAGAAGGAGAGTAAAGAAGAAACATACACACATAGAAAAAAAAATGAATAGAGAGAGAGGAATGTAGGATGAAGAGGGACGAAGATTTTCCTAAGAATATTCTCCATGGGATTGATGATATTTGATGACCCCGACGATGTAAACTCAACATCTTTTATAGGTTTGATGCCCTATTTGATTAAAATAGTAATAGAATCAATCTATGGGCTACAAAAAAACTAGCCGTTACTCCTTCCTAGTTCCTACCTTTTCCTTGTTGTTTGTGTTATCCTGATTGAACTTGTACTAATTAAACGGGTGTTGCTCTTGTGAACTACACGGTGTATCAATATTAAGGTATGTTCTGTAGAAACCCAAGAGGAGTTGGTGCTTAATTTCACTTTCAGTGTAACCAAGACCAGTAGACAAACAGGGGGAAGGCATTCATATTTGCAGATATCACCATGTGTGCAGAGTACATACATAATAAATACATCGTTAATGTCGATTTATACATCTTAAATTTCATATGGATAAGGCTGCAAGAAGTCTAATTCTTCATCTGATTACTCCTCTTGTAATGATAGAAATTAAGATGATCTATTAATATTTGTAATCACCTCTGAACCGCACTTGTTGACAGAACATCAATCCTGTACTCTTGAAATAGAAAAGCCAACAGCAAAGTTGACTAGTTCTCACTTTCAAGAACTGATCAGGAAAAAGTTCTCGACTTTCCCAACCTGCTTTCTTTTAAATTTTCTTGTCTCCCAGTCTAGTTGTTGGGGAGCATAGACTCAGACATGACTTGAACTCTGGGAATCGATCTCCAGATCCTTCTCTTTTTGTCTGTAGATAATATTACTTTAATCTTTTTCATGAAACAATATGTTTAACAATCGTGGAAATTAACCTCCCAGTTGCAACCAAAAGGGTGAACCTTCTAATCTGCTGTTGTTTCAGATAATATCATCGGAAAAGGTGGGTATGCAGAAGTTTACAAAGGGTGCCTTGCGGATGGCCAGCTAGTGGCAGTGAAGAGGCTGACAAAGGGAACACCAGAAGAAAGGACCAGCAACTTCCTATCCGAGCTGGGGATAATAGTCCACACAAACCACGCAAATATTGCCAAACTGGTTGGCTTTGGCGTGGAAGGTGGCATGCACATTGTTCTCCAGCTCTCCCCCCATGGGAGCTTGCTTCTTTTTCTACGGACAGGGAGCTCTGTTTATACACCCATTTCTCTAACTCCCATCTTAACTTAAACTAATTGTTCATAGGGTTTTTCATGTCTTCCGTGATCTCATTGATTACTTCAATCCCTTCCAGATTATTCTTTGTCGGAGTTTGTGCTCTGCATGTTGTTCTGATTTGTTTTCATGTTGTTTTGTTGTTGGGGTCTTTCAACAAGATTCAAAGGAAAATTTGGACTGGGGCACTAGGTATAAGGTGCTGTGGGACGGCCAAGGGTCTGGAGTACCTCCATGAGAAGTGCCAGAGGCGCATCATCCACAGGGATATCAAGGCTGGCAATATACTGCTTGCAGATGATTTCGAACCCCAGGTATGACATTATTCGGTGATCTGCACTAAAATCCATAGACGTCCATTAGATGTTATGTGCTTCTGTTTTTCTGTTAGATCTCCTCAATGTTTGTAGAAGCCAAGGAAGATCCACCATCCTCCGTAGGCCGATCCAAGAAGGATCCAATGGAATTCCCAAACTCCTATAATTTTCTTTAAAATTTAAGTCGAAAGGACCAAAACTCTTATGGTGACCCTATTGGATTAGATGACTCTGTTGGGTGACTCCACTGGATAAAATTATCTGAAGAACTCCATTAGACAAAATTTTTGTGTCTGCCAATATCATCCTCCATTTTCTTGTTCCTTTTGTTAACCAGGACGTCTCAAATCCAAGTGTTTCTTGCAACTTTGAAGCTTGTCATTCTATAGATGAACAGTGGAATTTAGATGAGGCTTACGAGAGATTTAATGATTTGCTGCTCTATATATAAACATCACGCTGTATAGTCCTAAACTTCCTCAACTGATGCATAAATGACTTCTAATGCAGATTTGCGACTTCGGACTTGCCAAGTGGCTACCTGACCAGTGGACTCACCACACCGTGTCAAGTTTTGAAGGCACATTTGGGTCGGTCAAATTAAACCACTACAACAATCTCACCCACCTAACACTTCTCAACCCCATTCGATTCAATAAAAAACTGCTACTTCTTCCTTCAACATAAGCCTGTTTTCTTACATATATACGTGGAGGCAGGTATCTTGCTCCGGAGTACTCTATGCATGGTATAGTAGATGAGAAGACCGACGTGTACGCGTTTGGGGTTCTGCTGCTGGAGCTCATCACAGGGCGCCAGGCTTTGGACTCCTGCCAACAAAGCCTTGTCATCTGGGTAACTGAACCAACATGCTTCTTCTTCTTCTTCTTCCAACATTGTTAAATGGGTGATGAGACTAACATGGCTCTCCTTGTTCTTCTATGTGATCATCCTCGTGCTCTGAATTAATCCAGTTACACCATTTCTTCTTCTCTTTGCAGGCAAAGCCTATGCTCGAGAAGAATGACACAAGAGGGCTCCTTGACCCTTTAATTGGAGATACCTACGACGGCACGCAGCTGAACCGGGCAGCTTATGTGGCCTCCCTGTGCATACAGCAATCCTCATTGCTGCGGCCTAGGATGAGCCAGGCATGTACAAACTTAATATGCCAACATAATACGCCACAATATTCAAATTTTCTCTAACGGAGTTAATAATTAATAAATGATCACCATGGTCAGGTGCTGAAGCTTCTCAAGGGCGAAGAGCTCGGGCAGGACCAGGTGATGGTACGGCAGCAAAGGCAGCTCCAGCGGACCTTCTCAGAGGAGCTCTTCGATACCGACGAATACAACGCCACAAGATATCTGAACGACCTAACGCGGCACAGGCAGGTCGCCCTAGAGTTCTGAAAAGGGGCCACCTTTCCGGCTCAATTAACACAAATCTCTGTTGATGAGATCTTTTTTTTTTTTGGTTTTTTTTTTTTTTGCCTGATGGGGGGAAGGGGAGGGGAAGCTCTGACGCATCCGACCCGTTGTTGATAAATCTCTTCCGAAGTTGTATGATGAAATGTGTTTTTTTTTATTCTGTAGATTAGTTCAGCTCCTCGATGGGGGTGTACATGTAAAGAAAGGAGATCATCACAATATAAATATTTTGAATATTGTTATTTTTGTCTTGCCCATTACTCGATCCATTCCGTGGGAGGATTATTTTTTTTTAAAAAAAAAACTCTATTAAATATTTTCTTTTTAAAATTTTGAGGATATTTTTTTTCGAGATTTGTTTGAAACAAGTTATCTGATCAGATATACATAAGGAGTGACATGGTTGATAAGACGTTTGGTCGTACACTAGAAAATCAAGAATTTGATTCTCATGCCTATCAAGATTATTAAGTGATTTTTAAAAAGTTTGTAAATATACACGATTGAGAGGTAGATTCTTAATATTAAATTTAGAACCTCTTATGGATAAAGAGTGGCTAAGTTGGTTGGACACTTTATCTTGCATCTGAAAAAATCAGGAGTTCTACTCACAATAATAATTGATTTACAAGAATTTTTAAGAAAATTTTTTACAAATATCGTCAAAAATTTAACCTCCACAATTATAGTAAATTAATATTAATAAATGAAATGAAAAAATCAGAATCTCTTGTACAAGTCAAAACTAGGCCAACGCTCCTAACATACCCAAAAAAAAAAGTCCGATCAGATGGGTAGATGGTTTCTTCAACTGTGGAAAAAAAAATATAACACTCGTGAAAGAGAAATGAAATGGACGTCTCCAATTAGGAGAAATATGTAAGTTTTTTTTTTCTTTTCCTTTTCTTCTTTAAGGAAGGGCCTGCATCGTAGTAGTTAGACGTATGTGTCTTGACTAGAAAGCAATATTTTAATTAGCTCCCACTCTGGTCTTCCACCATAAGTAAGGTTCACGACTGTCGGAGAAATATTTTAAAATTTATTTATAAAAATTGTAAATATTCTGGGGAAAAAAGAGTGGGGTTCACCATTTGTGACATTCACATCTACAAGTCATCGATCTGGCTAACATTTACACCATCTTGATAGAGTCGTACTGGATTGATGTTTTTTATTGTTAAATATATAGTACATAGACTCGGTATGGCCTGTATAGTAATACAAATCTCCATAAAATTAACTGTTTAGAATAATTAAGTCAACCATGAAATTACAGACTTTGTAATTCCAAATTATTCCCACGTAGTGCAATCCTTTTTTGGCAATCAACCAACACACATGAAATGAGAACCATGTTATTGGCTTTGGTACTTAATACCCACTGGATTAAATCCATTTAAACTAAGGTCACATGGGTTTGGTGCTCCGATTAATCCAATTTTTTATTTGGACTTCAATACGAATTAGTCAGATGATCCATGTTTGATCGTGGACAATTACTGCTAATAAACAGTAATGGATATTGAAATGTGGATCTGGTGATTGAGATGTTAATAGATTAGCTTTTCTTAGATGGTTCTACCAAGTTGGCCACACTAGTATTAAAAAAAATAAATTAATTAGAAGTCTCTGACTGTAACAGAGAAGTTTTTATTATAACAAGATTTAACGTATACTGTAATTGGTGATAATATTTATTGTAATGAATTAAAATTTTATTAAAAATTAATAAATAAATTAAAAATTTAATAAAGACTCCTAATTAATTTACCATATTAAAAAGTACACCTTAAAAAATTAAAAAAAAACTCTATTTTAATTACTTTAACGGCATTAAAGGGGAACCAATAAACTCGAAGACGATGGGAAATGGCGGTACATCGCCCTCGCTCCTCCGATCCAAAAAAAGTATCTCAAGTTCTCAACTATCACCATAGACATCGTCAGCTCACGTCAGACCCCACTTGCTCGCTTCCAATCACAAACATTGATTAATCCTGATATCAGCAGCGAGAAGCCCATACGAAAGGGCACGCGGCTACCAAGTCCGAAGTCAATCGGGGACGGTAATTGGCAAGTCATGCTGTACATACGTACGCATACAGCTCAATTTTACCTTTTTTTTACCAAATAGAAATCCATTTCGTCCAACCATCTATAGTAAAAGATATTCAAAACTCCACCGTACATGAGTTTTTTTTCTTTTTTTTGACAAAGAACAAAGCAAGTTCATTCCATTAAGTAGAAAAGGATACAGACAATTGACAAAGGAGAGTAGTAGGGGAGCCACTCTCCAGTAACATTACAAGCATAAACGGATTTCGTCAAAAGATGAGCAGGGAGTGTAAGAGATCTGGGAGATTTGAATAAAAGAGAAAAGATCCAATAGGTTCTACTGTCACTTAGGGTCCGTTTATTTGCTTGTAAAATAAATTTATAAGATTTTTTTTAAGGATTAACTTTTATAGGAAAATTAAAAACACAATTGTTCATTTGATACCCACGTAAATATTTTTTAAAAAGATTTTTTTAATATTTGTTTGCTAATAAAATATTTTAAAAAAAGATAAATAAAAGTATAAAAAATAAAAAGTATGTTTCGTATGTCGACCACCTGATGGCTCGACATAGGTCACTCGACGCCAGACGTCGGTGCACCAGGTGTCGGGCGAAGATTGTCGGGGGCCGGGCGTCGGGCGTCGAGTGCTGGTCTGTGGACGTCGGGTGCCGGGCGCATCGGGTGTCGGACGCCAGGCCGCCGGACGTCAGGCGTCGACCATCGACCGTCAAACGGCACCGGACGCCGAACGTCAGGCGTCGGACGGTCGGACACCGGGCATCGGGTTGTTAGCCGCCAGCCATCGAGTTTCAAATATCGGATACTGAGAATTATAGTGGAGATTATAATCACACTCATGAAAATCCTATATGAAAGAGAAATCTTGGAAAATAATTTACGATGTCTTATCAAGGATGCCAAAATCTATAATTTTAAGTAAAATATTTTCATATATTAATTTTTCAGTGGTACCAAACAGATTATTATATAAAATTTTTCCCATAAACCTTTTCCGACATGAACTTTTACGTTGAAACAAATAGACCCTTATAATAAAACTACATTTCCACAAAGAAGATCCACAATTCAAAATAGCCTTAATGATCATTTGAGCATCGCTTATGATGAGGTTAGGCAATCAAACATAGATGCCCACTGAATGCCCCGAAAAATAGCTAAAGCTTCAGCCTCCAAGGGATGAAAAGCACTGAAGGAAAATGACCTACCTCCAAGGACAGACGCATCAGATGATAGAAGAACACAAGCACTCGTGCCTTTTCCATTTTTCAAGCACTGTTAGAATAATAGTGTGAAACAGGACACAATCATGATAACAATCGGATACAAGTATGTGCACGTAGAATTATATTAAGCAGATATATGAAAATAGTCTAAATAACAACAACCAAAATATAATATACATGAGTTCGATGGTAATAATGAACATGATGTAAGCAGACATAAAACGAAGGCAATATGAATGTAGTAGAAGCGTCTCTAAGGAGACTCTCCTTACAGAAGATATTGCCCCCACAAGAACAGTACGTCGGATAAAGCGATCTTCTCCCAAGATACGACTACCACCACGAGATTCGTAATCGCACTTATCTTAATCTCGTAAACAATGCTATACGAAACATAATCCTCGTCTAGAATAAGGAAAAATAGGGAACGAAAGAAGTGCACCGAACATCGGTGAAACGCGATCATGCAGTAGAACGGAGACGCAGCAGCGACGTCGAGGGGAAGGCGCAGTCGACATGACGAAGTCGTCGACGCTGTCAGAGGAGGGAGAGAGAGGGCGACAGGACGGCGAGCAGTTCCTCTTTTCGAGAGTCGATAAGATGCTTACAAGATCAGGCAATCGTGATTAGGAAACCTAATCACAATATCAAGCGCCTAACACCTGCGCAAATCAAAACAATGGCCCGTTCAGAGAACTAGCCCAAAACAACTCCAATCTCTTCAAGAAAGGGCCAAAACGCAAAAAGAAGAAGTAAAAAATGTTCAATCAAGTCGGCTGGACCACGCCATCATACGCGCGCCCGTCCAGCCCAGCCCGACAGCGCGCGTGTCTGATATGGTCTAGCATAACCCCACCATTGTCTATAAGATATAGTCTCATAGATTCTTGGGCATAGTCTCATAGATTCTTGGGTTTATGAAGTCCCTTAACTTTTTGGAGGTATCCCATGTGAGACTAAAGACTCCACACATAAGGACAAACTAGCACGGTTTTTTATGCACCTTTTATTTTATCAACCTTGAATTTTTACTTTTTTTTTATATTGCCCCTAACACCCCATTTACCCAACATTTGTCAGTATGATAAAGGGAGCAGCCAGCTCCATTAATCCTGGAGGGGCTTTGCTGATCTGGGCTGATGATAGTGTCAAGTCCCCTAGGCAAAAGAGATAAATCAGTCTTGATGCTCTCGATCATATGTCTAAGATTAATCTACTAATGCTAAAAAAACATAAAAGCATCTAGCTTTCCAAATGTTTCACATAACTGCTATCACTTATTTGAAAAACTACAATCTTTTTTGTCCAAAGCAAATGGGGGATTGGCCCATAAACTTATCTTATTAGCCGAAGACATGAGGTTCAAATCCACTCTATAGCTCAGGTTACTGGCAAACCAAACGGTTCTTGTAGCATTGCAATCAAAAAATAAGTGATCTATGGTTTCATCCTCCTCTTGACATAATGGCAAGGTGGGCTAATAGCAGGGCTAAACCTTGCCAAATGAGCTAACGTTGGTAAGGCATTAGCCAATGACTTCCACATAAAATGAATTTGGTTGGGTTAAGCAACTTGGGTCTCCAGAGGACATTCCAAATTGGGTGTGTTGAGAAGGTCTACCGGTCTATCTCTGTCACGTCCTAATAAATTAAACTATTTATCGGAAGTGACAGAATATAACATACATACACGGAAAAGACACGATATCCATTCATAAAAGATAACCTCATAAGTGTCTTATTACAAAAGTTTCCTCATTTAGATCTCATGAGGAACAAGTCAACAGAAACTTATTACATCACATTTACTATGCTAAACACTATAGAAAACCATCGTAATTAGCCTTGTAGGTGGTAGTTCACTCAGCACACTATTCCCCTTAAACATTCATTCCATCTGGATTACCTGAAAAATAGAATTCTGTGAGCTAACTAGCTCAGTAGGATTCAAGTCTATAATCAAGGAGATCAAGATACAAGGTAAGTGACAAGAAGTTATACATGTAATCATGCTTTTGCAAACTAAACTGAGATTGCTATCTGACACTAGATAGCAAAGTTATGGAACAATGAACTCAAGATTCAAGGATTCATAGTAACATTCACGAATTGTATTAAACTCATATGAACACACAATAACATGAAATGATGACCAATCAAACACTTAATGATGCTATGCAAACATCCACTAATCCTTTATCGTTCCGCGCGGCCACTTAAACGAATTTGGGTGCTCCTCCCAGGACTAGACTAGCCCTTATTTGCCAAGCATAAACTCTTAGATTGAGTCCAAGACTCACATTTGTCATCACCATACTCTTACCTTGTAATGAATCAAGGAAGTACAAAGGTTTTACTCAAAGTCACTCAAGGTTTGCACAAGAGAATCAAAGGACTTGATTCCGTCACTGATTTCAGAAATTAACAATTTCACGAGGACAATTTTGTTCGGAACTTGTAGAAATAACTCAAAGTGACAAGAAGGTTAACTTGACTGGTTTAAATGGTGTTTTTGGTAGTAAATAAATAATCTAAAGGTAGAATAACAAGTAGGACAAAGGAGTATAATTTTCATGAAAGAACGGAGGTCAAAACAAGGCTAGAAACAAGGTTCAGTCAAGATCTGTCGACAGGCCTTGGTCTGCTGTCGACAGGGGCTGCACTGCCAGAGCTGGGTTTTCAGATCTGTGTGTACCTGTCGACAGCAAGCCTGGATCTGTCGACAGGTACACTCAGGCAGAAGGTTCTGGGTTCTGGCCAGGGGTTCCTGTCGACAGGCAGACTTTCGTCTGTCGACAGGGGCTGTGTAAACTGACTGAAGGCTATTCCATTCAACCTCCAATGGTTCTATAAGTTGCTCTAATGATCCTAACATGATTTGGACCCTAAACAAGTGTGGTTTCAAATATAAAACTCATGTAGACATGATCTGAAAACTGAAGATCATGGGACTTAATTTACAGGGTGTTCTAGCTAAAGGTGAGCTCAACGTGGATAATAAGGAGTTCTTCTTCTTGAACTCTTTTCTCCTCATCCTTCTACATTGATCTTATATGAATTGAACTAACTTAAGAGTCTTACCACCTCTCAACACCTAAAGTTAGCTAAACATAGAAAACCGTTGAGGTTCTATCTAATCTACACAATATTCAACACTTCTAAATTCATTCAAACGAATCAGAGCTAATATCATGTGGTTACTATTGACTTAAGAATCAGGTAAGACATGATGTAAGGTGATTTCTTATCATGTACATATTCCTAAACCTTGACAACAATATGTTCAATATCACTTTTCATATTTCACAATGGTCTGGGAGAATGGCATGCTTAAAGTTCTTCATACCACTAACCAGAGGATCCAAGGAAAGTAGTAGGAGAACTTGGAAAAGTCAAGAGAAGAATCCTACCTTGTTGAAGTGAAATGAGATCCTTAACTTCAGAAATCCTCAGAAATAAAAGAAAGGCAATGCACACTTGCACGTAGAATAAACTCCACAGCAATCCTTCTGAGGGATGAAACCAGAACTGTCGTGGAAGCCCTTCCAAGAAGAGTTGGCACTCAACTCAACAGCCTAACAGTGGAGTATCCTCTGCTGCAACACACATACACCTGCTAGAGTGGAGAAAGGTGTATACGAAGGTTGTGGGAGGGTATAGGCTCAACCATTACCAGCACAGAGCCACGCAATGTTACAGGTGTTGGGGTAAAAAAACCCGTAACCATCCTTAGCCACCTAACCATGCATGTTTTGCAAGTTACACCTGGTAATGAGGTGTTACCATCTCCAATTTAGGTGCTGGCCTCACCAGACACCTCCACGTAACCATTGAAATTTACCCAGAAAACCATTACGTAAATCTCCATAATTCAACTGGCCATTTGTTCTTTAAATAAACCTATCCAAATCACATCTGATTGCCATGAAATTTTAACCATAGACTAATATGGTTGTTTTACTAATTGTGGTGATTTTTAATAAATTTTTAGATTTTATTTATTTTGCAATAGGTGAAAAATCACCCGAAAAATGGTCGCGTCGATTGTACGTGAAATCTGTACGTCGAAAAATTCATGAAATACATAATAAATTTCTCCACATTTTTCTGGAATTATGATGTTCTCGGATTTTATTTTGACGTCGTTTCCAGAATCGCCCTGTGGAGGCACGCATTTCGAGGTGCGATACTGGGATAATATTCATTACCCCAAACTATGTCTATCATCAAATTTTCACATTTATTAACAACCTAAAGTATTTTAATCAATTAGTTCTATTTCTCATCTTTTAAATTTCTGGGGTGTTACAACTCTCCCCTACTAAAAAAAAAATTGGTCCTCCAAATTTAATAACATAAAGATCGTTATACACCTGAAAAAATTCTGGATATCTCGTCTTAATGGTATCTTCTAGTTCCCATGTGGCCTCCTCTTGTCCTCGCCTGCTCATTGGATCTTCAATAAGGAACTTCCTTGTTTCGAAGTTCTTGATTTTTCGATCAAGGATTTGTACCGGTCTTTCCTCATATGCCAGATTTTCTTGTAACCCCAATTTTGGTATTCAATAATATGTTCCGGATCATACACATATTTCCTCAACATTGACACATGAAAAACATCATGTACATTAGATAATTGTGGTGGAAGTGCCAGTTGGTACGTCATTTCCCCAACTCTTTTCAGTATTTCAAACGGTCCAATATATCTTGGACTCAATTTTCCCTTAATACCAAATCTTTTGATTCCTCTCGGGGTGATACTTTAAGAAACACATGTTCTCCTGCTTGGAATTCTAGCTCTCTCTTCTTTGATCAGCATAGCTTTTCTGTCGATCTTGAGCAGCTTTCATCCGATCGTACCAACTTAATAATTTCCGTTGTTTCTTGAATCATTTCGGGTCCAAGAATATGTGATTCCTTCAGTTCCACCCAACACAATGGTGATCTACATTGCCTGCCATACAAGGCTTCAAATGGTGCCATTTGAATAGTTGACTGGTAGCTATTATTGTAGGCAAACTCCATTATTGCTAAATGAGTATTCCAGTCGTTTCCAAACTCCAATATGCAGGCACGACACATATCTTCAATGATCTGATTTACTCGTTCTGTCTGTCCGTCGGTTTGAGGATGAAAAGCAGTACTAAACTTTAATTTAGTCCCCAATGCATCTTGTAATTCTCTCCAAAAATGTGAAGTAAATCTTGCATCTCTGTCAGAAATTATGTCTTTTGGAATCCCATGCAATCGGACAATTTCTTTCATGTATAAGGCTGCTAGAATATTGACGGACCATCTTGTTTTGATTGCCAAGAAATGGGCTGATTTAGTAAGGCGATATAATTACCCAATTGCATCGAATCCACTTCGTGTCCTAGGCAGTCCGACAATGAAATCCATACCAATGCTATCCCATTTCCATTCCGGTACTTCAAGTGGTTTTAACTTTCCTGCCGGTTTCTGGTGTTCGGCTTTAACCTTCTGACAGGTCAAACATCTCGCTACAAAATCCACAATATCCTTTTTCATGTTACACCACCAAAAATGCTTTTTCAGATCTTGATACATCTTGACAACTCCTGGGTGAATCGTATAATGTGATCGATGAGCTTCTTCCAAGATTTGCTTCTTGATTTCAGAATTATCTGGTACACATAATCTGTTTCGAAACCGAAGATTTCCATGCTCATCTCATTAAAATCAGATCTGAAAGCCAATTTTTCTCTAGTTTCTGTCAACATAGGATCATTGTTCTGTTGTTCTCTAATTGCTTTAGCAAATCTGATTGCACCATCATGTTATCAATTACAACTCTTGTTTCTTGCAGTTTAGTCTTAAGCTCAATGTAGAAAACTCTTCTAACAACTTCCATTCCTTTACTTGCAATTGACATACCTTGGTTACAGGATTTCTACTGAGTGCATCGGCCACAGTGTTACCTTTCCTGGATGATACTCTATTTTGAAGTCATAATCTTTGATATACTCCATCCATCTTCTTTGTCTCATATTCAATTCTTTCTGAGAGAATAAATATTTGAGACTCTTGTGATCGGAGTACACTATAAATTGGTTGTCATACAAATAGTGTCTCCAGAGTTTAAGAGCAAAAACTACTGCGGCTAATTCCAATCATGTACTGGGTAATTCTTCTCATGAGTTTTCAATTGCCTAGAGGCATAAGCAATAACCCTTCCTTCCTGCATCAATACACATCCCAGTCCAATACCCGAGGCATCAGTGTAGACTTCAAATATTTTTCCTTCTACTGGCAAGGCTAAAATTGGTGCGGTGGATAAACATTCCTTTAACAGCTGAAAGGCTTGTTCACAACTTTCATTCCATATGAATGCAGTTCCTTTTCTAGTTAACTGTGTAAGTGGTGAAGCAATTCTAGAAAAATCCTTGACAAATCGCCGGTAGTAACTGGCCATGCCTAAAAAGCTTCGTACTTCCGTAAGATTCTTAGGTTGTTCCCATTTCTGTATAGTTTCTACTTTTGATGAGTCCACCGATAATCCTTCTTCAGAAATGATATGCCTAGGAACATTACTTGTTTCAACCAAAACTCACATTTACTGAACTTCGCATATAATTTGTGATCTCGCAGCAATTGCAAAGTAATTCGCAAATGTTCCTCATGCTCTTCTATACTCTTAGAGTAGATCAATATATCATCTATAAATACAACCACAAATGATCTAAATAAGATCTGAACACATCATTCATCAGGCGCATAAATGCAGCAGGTGCATTTGTCAATCCGAATGGCATTACTACAAATTCGTAGTGTCCATACCGTGTTCTAAAAGCCGTTTTATGGATATCCTGCTCCTGAATTCTTAGTTGGTGGTATCCAGATCTTAAATCAATCTTGGAAAAATAATGTGCTCCAGACAGTTGATCGAATAGATCATCAATTCTTGGAAGTGGATACTTGTTTTATAGTCAATTGATTCAACTGTCGGTAATCTATGCATAATCTCATAGATCCATCCTTTTCTTCACAAATAATACTGGAGCACCCCAAGGTGAAGTACTTGGTCGAAAAACCCTTTTTCTATCAATTCTAATAACTGCCTCTTTAACTCTTTCAACTCTTCCATGGACATTCTGTATGGTGTTCTCGAAATTGGTGTAGCTCCCGGTACCAATTCAATTGAGAAATTTACTTCTCTGCTAGTAGGTGGTAAACAACAAGTTCTTCGGGAAATACATCAGAAAATTCCTACCACTGGAATACTTTCCAATCCTGAGATATTCTGATTTATCACGGTTACAGAAACTAAATATCCTTGACAACCTTTTTGTACCAATTTACATGCTTTCACCGCTGAGATTATAGGTATTTTCTTTGTGCGAGTTCATCAAAAGTTATGGGAGTAATTCCTTCCTAGAAAGGTTACTTGCTTTAGTTGACAATCCAAATTGCATGATACTTAGATAGCCAATCAATCCCAAGGATCACATCATAATCCCACATTTCAAGACATATTAGATCACCAGGCAAATTATGGTCCTTGACTAAGATTTGACTATTAGGGTAATATTCCTTAAGTTCTTACCCTCACTTAAAGGTGTTGCAACCTCAAGTTGCGTGAGAAGTGGAACTGATTGCACTTCCAAAGACTTAGCAAACTCATAATGATAAAAGAATGTGTTGCTCCTGAATCAAATAATACATATGCGGGTCTTGAGTTTACTAGTAATGTACCTTCTATCAGTCCGCCTTCTGGTGGATATTCTGATTCCACTTCTTGCACAGCTTGTAGTCTGCCCTGCTTTGCTCGAACATTTGAATTTGTTGGCGCATTTTAATCATAGGACAATCCAGAATTCGATGTTGAGTGCTTCCACATTTCAGACATGCACCCATCTACGCCAACAGTTTTCAGTCTTATGACCACTACGGTGACAATGCTTACATATATCTTTGTTTGCAACCGGAGCCTCCCTGCCTTCTTATTTGCTTGCTGAACTTTTGGGGCATTCCCTGCTCGAACTTCCTCTTACGGTCCGAGGATCCTTCCCCAGACTTTCCCCTGATCTTATCCACAGTATCATTAGCAGCTTCTAGTGCTAAGGCCCTTTTAACCATTTCTGAATATGAGGTAATCAAATGAGGAGTTAGCTGCATAATGAAAACAGGACGCAATCCATTCATAAACCTTCTGGCTTTCAATTTTTCTGTCGATATCAAATGAGGGGCATACTTTGACAATCGGGCAAACTGAGCTTCATATTCCGATACAGACATTCTGAGTTGTTTTAAATTAGCAAACTCATTAGCTTTCCTTCTTGAACTACCTCAGAAAAATATTGATCATTAAACAACTCAACAAATTCTTCCAATCAACTTGCTTTGGATCTTCCAAAGTAGACTCCACAGTTTCCCACCATGCTCGTGCGTCACGATCTAACTGAAATGTTGCTAAACGTATCTTCTCTTCTT
The DNA here is from genome assembly GCA_014218235.1 of Colocasia esculenta. NCBI lineage: Eukaryota > Viridiplantae > Streptophyta > Magnoliopsida > Alismatales > Araceae > Colocasia > Colocasia esculenta. The sequence continues at coordinate 202,249,114 of CM024753.1, forward strand.
CAGTACATCGAATTACATTAAAGATTCTTTCCATACCCTTCAGCCAATTCTCCGCCTCATCTGGGTCGGTACTTCCTGCAAATCTTGGAGGATCCAAACTTCGAAAATCCTTAAAGAGACTTGCTCCATTATGACTATTACTCTTAGCTACATTCTCATTACTCGCGTCAAATCATGCATGAATTCTCCATTCTTTTCCAGTTGGCATCCCCACCATCCATGACAAGATTTGATAAAATCTGAAACATCCAATAGAACATACATTATTTCACAATCCATCCACTAGCATTCATCACTAAACATGTTGCAAATCCATAGAATGCACCACTTCATTCATTGATCGATATTTACATCAAAATGTACATTCATGATTAGCAACTAAAACTAATACCGTCTTCTACTTCCACCTTTCCACATTACAAAAACATACTCCTTAAGCCTCTCACTCCCCATACACTTGGGAGTTATGTACATACAACCATCATTTATACAAAAAGAGAGGTTACAAAAGATGAGTGGTTTAGTCTTCTCTAGTTTCGGGTCAGATCTATACAACTTCAGCAGGTTGCGGCTGCTGAACTTCATCAGCTCCGTGGTATAGCTCCCTTGCCGCATCCGTCATGGCTTCCCAATATCCCTCAAACTGGTGGAGCAACATGTCTTGCCCCAGCTGGAGACTGTCCAACCTATACATGACTTGGGTCATTACATCTAGTGCGGCACTAGGATTTCCAGCAAGAAATGCACCCGCGGTCAAGTTAAGCACCTCTTCCTTGATCTGGACATGGGCTTCACGTTGGGTTGAGCATGTAGCTCTAATCCTGACGGAGCATCTCCAAGGCTGCTATCAACCTTTGCTGAGCACTCAGTCCATTCTGAAATAATAATAGGTTAAGCATTTACATGATTAACAAAATCATGCTAACTAATCCCATGTTTCTACCCCATCTCACTGATTTTCCTAGGTTATCGAAACTAAGGCTCTGATACCAATTAATCTGTCACGTCCTAATAAATTAAACTATTTATCGGAAGTGACAGAATATAACATACATACACGGAAAAGACACGATATCCATTCATAAAAGATAACCTCATAAGTGTCTTATTACAAAAGTTTCCTCATTTAGATCTCATGAGGAACAAGTCAACAGAAACTTATTACATCACATTTACTATGCTAAACACTATAGAAAACCATCGTAATTAGCTCCTTGTAGGTTGGTAGTTCACTCAGCACACTATTCCCCTTAAACATTCATTCCATCTGGATTACCTGAAAAATAGAATTCTGTGAGCTAACTAGCTCAGTAGGATTCAAGTCTATATCAAGGAGATCAAGATACAAGGTAAGTGACAAGAAGTTATACAGTAATCATGCTTTTGCAAACTAAACTGAGATTGCTATCTGACACTAGATAGCAAAGTTATGGAACAATGAACTCAAGATTCAAGGATTCATAGTAACATTCACGAATTGTATTAAACTCATATGAACACACAATAACATGAAATGATGACCAATCAAACACTAATGATGCTATGCCAAACATCCACTAATCCTTTATCGTTCCGCGCGGCCACTTAAACGAATTTGGGTGCTCCTCCCAGGACTAGACTAGCCCTTATTTGCCAAGCATAAACTCTTAGATTGAGTCCAAGACTCACAATTTGTCATCACCATACTCTTACCTTGTAATGAATCAAGGAAGTACAAAGGGTTTACTCAAAGTCACTCAAGGTTTGCACAAGAGAATCAAAGGACTTGATTCCGTCACTGATTTCAGAAATAACAATTTCACGAGGACAATTTTGTTCGGAACTTGTAGAAATAACTCAAAGTGACAAGAAGGTTAACTTGACTGGTTTAAATGGTTGTTTTGGTAGTAAAATACATAATCTAAAGGTAGAATAACAAGTAGGACAAAGGATAATTTCATGAAAGAACGGAGTCAAAACAAGGCTAGAAACAAGGTTTGGTCAAGATCTGTCGACAGGCCTTGGTCTGCTGTCGACAGGGGCTGCACTGCCAGAGCTGGGTTTTCAGACTGTGTGTACTGTCGACAGCAAGCCTGGATCTGTCGACAGGTACACTCAGACAGAAGGTTCTGGGTTCTGGCCAGGGGTTCCTGTCGACAGGCAGACTTTCGTCTGTCGACAGGGGCTGTGTAAACTGACTGAAGGCTATTCTATTCAACCTCCAATGGTTCTATAAAGTTGCTCTAATGATCCTAACATGATTTGGACCCTAAACAAGTGGTTTCAAATATAAAACTCATGTAGACATGATCTGAAAACTGAAGATCATGGGACTTAATTTACAGGGGTGTTCTAGCTAAAGGTGAGCTCAACGTGGATAATAAGGAGTTCTTCTTCTTTGAACTCTTTTCTCCTCATCCTTCTACATTGATCTTATATGAATTGAACTAACTTAAGAGTCTTACCACCTCTCAACACCTAAAGTTAGCTAAACATAGAAAACCGTTGAGGTTCTATCTAATCTACACAATAGATTCAACACTTCTAAATTCATTCAAACGAATCAGAGCTAATATCATGTGGTTACTATTGACTTAAGAATAGGTAAGACATGATGTAAGGTTGATTTCTTATCATGTACATATTTCCTAAACCTTGACAACAATATGTTCAATATCAACTTTTCATATTTCACAATGGTCTGGAGAATGGCATGCTTAAAGTTCTTCATACCACTAACAGAGGATCCAAGGAAAGTAGTAGGAGAACTTGGAAAAGTCAAGAGAAGAATCCTACCTTGTGAAGTGAAATGAGATCCTTAACTTCAGAAAATCTCAGAAAAAAAAGAAAGGCAATTGCACACTTGCACGTAGAATAAACTCCACAGCAATCCTTCTGAGGGAATGAAACCAGAACTGTCGTGGAAGCCCTTCCAAGAAGAGTTGGCACTCAACTCAACAGCCTAACAGTGGAGTATCCTCTGCTGCAACACACATACACCTGCTAGAGTGGAGAAAGGTGTATACGAAGGTTGTGGGAGGGTTTTTATAGGCTCAACCATTACCATGCACAGAGCCACGCAATGTACAGGTGTTGGGGTAAAAAAACCCCGTTTAACCATCCTAGCCACCTAACCATGCATGTTTTGCAAGTTACACCTGGTAATTGAGGTGTTACCATCTCCAATTTAGGTGCTGGCCTCACCAGACACTCCACGTAACCCATTGAAATTTACCCAGAAAACCCATTACGTAAATCTCCAATAATTCAACTGGCCATTGTTCTTTAAATAAACTATCCAATCCATCTGATTGCCATGAAATTTTAACCATAGACTAATATGGTGTTTTACTAATTGTGGTGATTTTTAATAAATTTTTAGATTTTATTTTGCAATAGGTGAAAAATCACCCGAAAAATGGTCGCGTCGATTGTACGTTGAAATCTGTACGTCGAAAAATTCATGAAATTACATAATAAATTTCTCCACATTTTTCTGGAATTATGATGTTCTCGATTTTTATTTTGACGTCGTTTCCAGAATCGCCCTGTGGAGGCACGCATTTCGAGGTGCGATACTGGGATAATATTCATTACCCCAAACTATGTCTATCATCAAATTTCATATTTTATAACAACTCTAAAGTATTTTAATCAATTAGTTCTATTTTCTTAATCTTTTAAATTTCTGGGGTGTTACAACTCCCCCTACTAAAAAAAAAATTGGTCCTCCAAATTTAATAACATAAAGATCGTTATACTAACCTGAAAATAATTCTGGATATCTCGTCTTAATGGTATCTTCTAGTTCCCATGTGGCCTCCTCTTGTCCTCGCCTGCTCCATTGAATCTTATAAGGAACTTCCTTGTTTCGAAGTTGCTTGATTTTTCGATCAAGGATTTGTACCGGTCTTTCCTCATATGCCAGATTTTCTTGTAACCCCAAATTTTGGTATTCAATAATATGTTCCGGATCATACAATATTTCCTCAACATTGATACATGAAAAACATCATGTACATTAGATAATTGTGGTGGAAGTGCCAGTTGGTACGTCATTTCCCCAACTCTTTTCAGTATTTCAAACGGTCCAATATATCTTGGACTCAATTTTCCCTAATACTAAATCTTTTGATTCCTCTCCGGGGTGATACTTTAAGAAACACATGTTCTCCTGCTTGGAATTCTAGCTCTTCTTCTTTGATCAGCATAGCTTTTCTGTCGATCTTGAGCAGCTTTCATCCGATCTCGTACCAACTTAATAATTTCGTTGTTTCTTGAATCATTTCGGGTCCAAGATATGTGATTCCTTCAGTTCCACCCAACACAATGGTGATCTACATTGCCTGCCATACAAGGCTTCAAATGGTGCCATTTGAATAGTTGACTGGTAGCTATTATTGTAGGCAAACTCCATTATTGCTAAATGAGTATTCCAGTCGTTTCCAAACTCCAATATGCAGGCACGACACATATCTTCAATGATCTGATTTACTCGTTCTGTCTGTCCGTCGGTTTGAGGATGAAAAGCAGTACTAAACTTTAATTAGTCCCCAATGCATCTTGTAATTCTCTCCAAAAATGTGAAGTAAATCTTGCATCTCTGTCAGAAATTATGTCTTTTGGAATCCCATGCAATCGGACAATTTCTTTCATGTATAAGGCTGCTAGAATATTGACGGACCATCTTGTTTTGATTGCCAAGAAATGGGCTGATTTAGTAAGGCGATCAATAATTACCCAATTGCATCGAATCCACTTCGTGTCCTAGGCAGTCCGACAATGAAATCCATACCAATGCTATCCCATTTCCATTCCGGTACTTCAAGTGGTTTTAACTTTCCTGCCGGTTTCTGGTGTTCGGCTTTAACCTTCTGACAGGTCAAACATCTCGCTACAAAATCCACAATATCCTTTTTCATGTTACAACCACCAAAAATGCTTTTTCAGATCTTGATACATCTTGACAACTCCTGGGTGAATGTATAATGTGATCGATGAGCTTCTTCCAAGATTTGCTTCTTGATTTCAGAATTATCTGGTACACATAATCTGTTTCGAAACCGAAGATTTCCATGCTCTCTTCATTAAAATCAGATCTGAAAGCCAATTTTTCTCTAGTTTCTGTCAACATAGGATCATTGTTCTGTTGTTCTCTAATTTGCTTTAGCAAATCTGATTGCACCATCATGTTATCAATTACAACTCTTGTTTCTTGCAGTTTAGTCTTTAAGCTCAATGTAGAAAACTCTTCTAACAACTTCCATTCCTTTACTTGCAATTGACATACCTTGGTTACAGGATTTCTACTGAGTGCATCGGCCACAGTGTTACCTTTCCCTGGATGATACTCTATTTTGAAGTCATAATCTTTGATATACTCCATCCATCTTCTTTGTCTCATATTCAATTCTTTCTGAGAGAATAAATATTTGAGACTCTTGTGATCGGAGTACACTATAAATTGGTTGTCATACAAATAGTGTCTCCAGAGTTTAAGAGCAAAAACTACTGCGGCTAATTCCAAATCATGTACTGGGTAATTCTTCTCATGAGTTTTCAATTGCCTAGAGGCATAAGCAATAACCTTCCTTCCTGCATCAATACACATCCCAGTCCAATACCCGAGGCATCAGTGTAGACTTCAAATATTTTTCCTTCTACTGGCAAGGCTAAAATTGGTGCGGTGGATAAACATTCCTTTAACAGTGAAAGGCTTGTTCACAACTTTCATTCCATATGAATGCAGTTCCTTTTCTAGTTAACTGTGTAAGTGGTGAAGCAATTCTAGAAAAATCCTTGACAAATCGCCGGTAGTAACTGGCCATGCCTAAAAAGCTTCGTACTTCCGTAAGATTCTTAGGTTGTTCCCATTTCTGTATAGTTTCTACTTTTGATGAGTCCACCGATAATCCTTCTTCAGAAATGATATGCCCTAGGAACATTACTTGTTTCAACCAAAACTCACATTTACTGAACTTCGCATATAATTTGTGATCTCGCAGCAATTGCAAAGTAATTCGCAAATGTTCCTCATGCTCTTCTATACTCTTAGAGTAGATCAATATATCATCTATAAATACAACCACAAATTGATCTAAATAAGATCTGAACACATCATTCATCAGGCGCATAAATGCAGCAGGTGCATTTGTCAATCCGAATGGCATTACTACAAATTCGTAGTGTCCATACCGTGTTCTAAAAGCCGTTTTATGGATATCCTGCTCCTGAATTCTTAGTTGGTGGTATCCAGATCTTAAATCAATCTTGGAAAAATAATGTGCTCCAGACAGTTGATCGAATAGATCATCAATTCTTGGAAGTGGATACTTGTTCTTTATAGTCAATTGATTCAACTGTCGGTAATCTATGCATAATCTCATAGATCCATCCTTTTCTTCACAAATAATACTGGAGCACCCCAAGGTGAAGTACTTGGTCGAATAAACCTTTTTCTATCAATTCTAATAACTGCCTCTTTAACTCTTTCAACTCTTCCATGGACATTCTGTATGGTGTTCTCGAAATTGGTGTAGCTCCCGGTACCAATTCAATTGAGAAATTTACTTCTCTGCTAGGTGGTAAACAACAAGTTCTTCGGGAATACATCAGAAAATTCCTTTACCACTGGAATACTTTCCAATCCTGAGATATTCTGATTTATCACGGTTACAGAAACTAAATATCCTTGACACCCTTTTGTACCAATTTACATGCTTTCACGCTGAGATTATAGGTATTTTCTTTGTGCGAGGTTCATCAAAAGTTATGGGAGTAATTTCCTTTCCTAGAAAGGTTACTTGCTTTAGTTGACAATCCAATTTGCATGATACTTAGATAGCCAATCAATCCCAAGGATCACATCATAATCCCACATTTCAAGACATATTAGATCACCAGGCAAATTATGGTCCTTGACTAAGATTTGACTATTAGGGTAATATTCCTTAAGTTTCTTACCCTCACTTAAAGGTGTTGCAACCTCAAGTTGCGTGAGAAGTGGAACTGATTGCACTTCCAAAGACTTAGCAAACTCATAACTGATAAAAGAATGTGTTGCTCCTGAATCAAATAATACATATGGGTCTTGAGTTTACTAGTAATGTACCTTCTATCAGTCCGCCTTCTGGTGGATATTCTGATTCCACTTCTGCACAGCTTGTAGTCTGCCTGCTTTGCTCGAACATTTGAATTTGTTGGCGCATTTTTAATCATAGGACAATCCAGAATTCGATGTTGATGTGCTCCACATTTCAGACATGCACCCAATCTACGCCAACAGTTTTCAGTCTTATGACCACTACGGTGACAATGCTTACATATATCTTTGTTTGCAACCGGAGTTTCCCTGCCTCTTATTTGCTTGCTGAACTTTTGGGGCATTCCCTGCCTCGAACTTCCTCTTACGGTCCGAGGATCCTTCCCCAGACTTCCCCTGATCTTATCCACAGTATCATTAGCAGCTTCTAGTGCTAAGGCCTTTTAACCATTTCTGAATATGAGGTAATCAAATGAGGAGTTAGCTGCATAATGAAAACAGGACGCAATCCATTCATAAACCTTCTGGCTTTCAATTTTTCTGTCGATATCAAATGAGGGGCATACTTGACAATCGGGCAAACTGAGCTTCATATTCCGATACAGACATTCTGAGTTGTTTTAAATTAGCAAACTCATTAGCTTTCCTTTCTTGAACTACCTCAGAAAAATATTGATCATTAAACAATTCAACAAATTCTCCCAATCAACTTGCTTTGGATCTTCCAAAGTAGACTCCACAGTTTCCCACCATGCTCGTGCGTCACGATCTAACTGAAATGTTGCTAAACGTATCTTCTCTTCTTCAGTACATCGAATTACATTAAAGATTCTTTCCATACCCTTCAGCCAATCTCCGCCTCATCTGGGTCGGTACTTCCTGCAAATCTTGGAGGATCCAACTTCGAAAATCCTTAAAGAGACTTGCTCCATTATGACTATTACTCTTAGCTACATTTCTCATTACTCGCGTCAAATCATGCATTGAATTCTCCATTCTTTTCCAGTTGGCATCCCCACCATCCATGACAAGATTTGATAAAAATCTGAAACATCCAATAGAACATACATTATTCACAATCCATCCACTAGCATTCATCATCACATAAACATGTTGCAAATCCATAGAAGCACCACTTCATTCATTGATCGATATTTACATCAAAATGTACATTCATGATTAGCAACTAAAACTAATACCGTCTTCTACTTCCACACCTTTCCACATTACAAAAACATACTCCTTAAGCCTCTCACTCCCCATACACTTGGGAGTTATGTACATACAACCATCATTTATACAAAAAGAGAGGTTACAAAAGATGAGGTTTAAGTCTTCTCCTAGTTTCGGGTCAGATCTATGACAACTTCAGCAGGTTGCGGCTGCTGAACTTCATCAGCTCCGTGGTATAGCTCCCTTGCCGCATCCGTCATGGCTTCCCAATATCCCTCAAACTGGTGGAGCAACATGTCTTGCCCCAGCTGGAGACTGTCCAACCTATACATGACTTGGGTCATTACATCTAGTGCGGCACTAGGATTTCCAGCAAGAAATGCACCCGCGGTCAAGTTAAGCACCTTCCTTGATCTGGACATGGGCTTCACGTTGGGTTTGAGCATGTAGCTCTACCTGACGGAGCATCTCCAAGGCTGCTATCAACCTTTGCTGAGCACTCATGTCCATTCTGAAATAATAATAGGTTAAGCATTTACATGATTAACAAAATCATGCTAACTAATCCCATGTTTCTACCCCATCTCACTGATTTTCCCTAGGTTTATCGAACTAAGGCTCTGATACCAATTAATCTGTCACGTCCTAATAAATTAAACTATTTATCGGAAGTGACAGAATATAACATACATACACGGAAAAGACACGATATCCATTCATAAAAGATAACCTCATAAGTGTCTTATTACAAAAGTTTCCTCATTTAGATCTCATGAGGAACAAGTCAACAGAAACTTATTACATCACATTTACTATGCTAAACACTATAGAAAACCATCGTAATTAGCTCCTTGTAGGTTGGTAGTTCACTCAGCACACTATTCCCCTTAAACATTCATTCCATCGGATTACCTGAAAAATAGAATTCTGTGAGCTAACTAGCTCAGTAGGATTCAAGTCTATAATCAAGGAGATCAAGATACAAGGTAAGTGACAAGAAGTTATACATGTAATCATGCTTTTGCAAACTAAACTGAGATTGCTATCTGACACTAGATAGCAAAGTTATGGAACAATGAACTCAAGATTCAAGGATTCATAGTAACATTCACGAATTGTATTAAACTCATATGAAACACACTAACATGAAATGATGACCAATCAACACTTAATGATGCTATGCCAAACATCCACTAATCCTTTATCGTTCCGCGCGGCCACTTAAACGAATTTGGGTGCTCCTCCAGGACTAGACTAGCCCTTATTTGCCAAGCATAAACTCTTAGATTGAGCCAAGACTCACAATTTGTCATCACCATACTCTTACCTTTGTAATGAATCAAGGAAGTACAAAGGTTTTACTCAAAGTCACTCAAGGTTTGCACAAGAGAATCAAAGGACTTGATTCCGTCACTGATTTCAGAAATTAACAATTTCACGAGGACAATTTTGTTCGGAACTTGTAGAAATAACTCAAAGTGACAAGAAGGTTAACTTGACTGGTTTAAATGGTGTTTGGTAGTAAAATACATAATCTAAAGGTAGATAACAAGTAGAAAAGGAGTATAATTTCATGAAAGAACGGAGTCAAAACAAGGCTAGAAACAAGGTTCAGTCAAGATCTGTCGACAGGCCTGGTCTGCTGTCGACAGGGGCTGCACTGCCAGAGCTGGGTTTTCAGATCTGTGTGTACCTGTCGACAGCAAGCCTGGATCTGTCGACAGGTACACTCAGACAGAAGGTTCTGGGTTCTGGCCAGGGGTTCCTGTCGACAGGCAGACTTTCGTCTGTCGACAGGGGCTGTGTAACTGACTGAAGGCTATTCTATTCAACCTCCAATGGTTCTATAAAGTTGCTCTAATGATCCTAACATGATTGGACCCTAAACAAGTGTGGTTTCAAATATAAAACTCATGTAGACATGATCTGAAAACTGAAGATCATGGGACTTAATTTACAGGGGTGTTCTAGCTAAAGGTGAGCTCAACGTGGATAATAAGGAGTTCTTCTTCTTTGAACTCTTTTCTCCTCATCCTTCTACATTGATCTTATATGAATTGAACTAACTTAAGAGTCTTACCACCTCTCAACACCTAAAGTTAGCTAAACATAGAAAACCGTTGAGGTTCTATCTAATCTACACAATAGATTCAACACTTCTAAATTCATTCAAACGAATCAGAGCTAATATCATGTGGTTACTATTGACTTAAGAATCAGGTAAGACATGATGTAAGGTTGATTTCTTATCATGTACAATTCCTAAACCTTGACAACAATATGTTCAATATCAACTTTTCATATTTCACAATGGTCTGGGAGAATGGCATGCTTAAAGTTCTTCATACCACTAACCAGAGGATCCAAGGAAAGTAGTAGGAGAACTTGGAAAAGTCAAGAGAAGAATCCTACCTTGTTGAAGTGAAATGAGATCCTTAACTTCAGAAATCCTCAGAAATAAAAGAAAGGCAATTGCACACTTGCACGTAGAATAAACTCCACAGCAATCCTTCTGAGGGAATGAAACCAGAACTGTCGTGGAAGCCCTTCCAAGAAGAGTTGGCACTCAACTCAACAGCCTAACAGTGGAGATCCTCTGCTGCAACACACATACACCTGCTAGAGTGGAGAAAGGTGTATACGAAGGTTGTGGGAGGGTTTTTATAGGCTCAACCATACCATGCACAGAGCCACGCAATGTTACAGGGTTGGGTAAAAAAACCCCGTTTAACCATCCTTAGCCACCTAACCCATGCATGTTTTGCAAGTTACACCTGGTAATTGAGGTGTTACCATCTCCAATTTAGGTGCTGGCCTCACCGACACCTCCACGTAACCATTGAAATTTACCCAGAAAACCATACGTAAATCTCCAATAATTCAACTGGCCATTTGTTCTTTAAATAAACCTATCCAAATCACATCTGATTGCCATGAAATTTTAACCATAGACTAATATGGTGTTTTACTAATTGTGGTGATTTTTAATAATTTTTAGATTTTATTTTGCAATAGGTGAAAAATCACCCGAAAAATGGTCGCGTCGATTGTACGTTGAAATCTGTACGTCGAAAAATTCATGAAATTACATAATAAATTCTCCACATTTTTCTGGAATTATGATGTTCTCGGATTTTTATTTTGACGTCGTTTCCAGAATCGCCCTGTGGAGGCACGCATTTCGAGGTGCGATACTGGGATAATATTCATTACCCCAAACTATGTCTATCATCAAATTTTCATATTTTATTAACAACTCTAAAGTATTTTAATCAAATTAGTTCTATTTTCTTAATCTTTTAAATTTCTGGGGTGTTACAATCTCACATGTCATATAAGAATCTGTTGGGTAGAAGAAGGGTGGATGCAAGCTTTAGAGAAAACTCAAGAAAGGTTTGGTAGGAGAGTGTGTCTTGTGTGTTTATGAGTTTTATCCCCTATTAGAAAACACAAGTAAGGGAGTGGTCTTTATAAGTCCTTGTGGTTCTAAGAACTTGTTCCTATGGAACTAGAAAGAGGTATGCCCAAGACCACACACGCGTGCCCGCCCGCCGGCCGAGCCAGGTAGGGCTGGGCGGGCAGCACGCGTATGAGGTGACTGCGGGCCTTATTAGGCCGTCACTCTTTTTCCAATCAGTTTTTCCCTTTTTGCTTGGAGGGCTTGTGGGACACGCCCGTCCCTGAAGATGTGAACCGGCGTGTAGTGGGGCATGGGCGGTTTTGATAAGGAGAGAGAAAGAAACCGAGTTGACCTAGTCTTCTTCCTGAAGAAATCTCTTGCGGTCTCTCGCTCGCTCTCGGTATGCAACGTCGTGCACACCACTAGGGAATCGCTCTTTGCTGGTCGCTTCTTGACCTCGCCCTCGACGCGGACATCGTCATCGTTGCTTGCCGTCAGCGTGCCGCGCCTTCCTCTCCGCCACCGACTGCCTCGTTCTCCGCATTGTCGGTGTTCGGTGAATGCTTCTTTTGCCCTACATTCAATAGAGATCCTTCTTTACGTATTAGATAGCTTTCGTTTTACGAGATCAACAGTGTGCGACTGTCATCTCGTTGGATGTGGTGTACCCTAGGAGAAGATCGTTGTTTCCTTTTCGCACCTATAGTGGGGGCGATATCTTCTCTAAGGCAAGTTCCTTTGGAACGCCTCCACTGCCTATATAATATATTTATATATATATTATATATATATATATTATATAATAATATATATATATATATATATATATGAAAGGATCTAGACTATGACTAGCCCTAGAGGAGGGTGAATAGGGCTTTAAAACATTGTCTTGAATGGACAACGGAAACTAATGCAGAAATGATAACGAATGCAAAACAAAGAGAACTGAGAGGAAGAAGGAAGCAAGCACACGAAGACACGCAGATTTATCCTGGTTCGGTAAGACCCCCGTTGGTCTACCTACGTCCAGTCCTCACCAACACGGTGAGATTTCCCTCACTAAGAGATGAACACAACCGCTGGTTGAAACGGTGCCAAACTCACCAACAAACCGCTAGTTAGCCCGGTGCCTAGCTCACCAATACACAGCTAGTTGATGCGGTGCCTAGCTCACCCAACAATAGAAAAGAACTGAAAGAGATAATGTTAAACAAGCAAACACAATGCCAAGCTCAAAAGGATAATCTTCAGATGTTGATGAAGCTCTGATGAAGAAAAGATCTCCTAAAAAAGAAGCCTTCTACAAGGATGCAGCAGATGGAAGCTTTAGAAGGCAGAAAATGCTTGGAGAGAAGCTTTGGATGGAACTCTAGAAGGAGGCACACTTCTCCACGAAAATCCTTGCCTAGGGTTTCCCCCATGTGTCCTTTTTATAGCCTTTCCAAAGATGTAGCCGTTTGAGGGAAGATGGAAAGTGGTCTTGGTCAAAAAGGTGTTCAAAAAGCACTTTTCAGAAGTTCTGCAACTCGGGGTCGACTCCCACTTTAGCTGGGGTCGACTCCAGAAGAGTCAGGGTCGACTCCAGAACAAAATGGGGGTCGACTCCAGTTGAGCAAAACTGCTCCAACTGAACTGGGGTCGACTCCTTTGGAGGGTTGGGGTCGACCCAGAAAAACTGAGTTTTTCTGGGGTCGACTCCTGCATAACCAGGGTCGACTCCTTCACAACAGCAGAACAGGCTTTTCTGAACTGGGGTCGACTCCCTTGAAAAGCTGGGGTCGGCTCTGCACTGTAGCACTTGCAGAACATTTGTATGGAGGTTGACTCCTTTAGAAATCCGGGGTCGACTCTGAAAAACTGCAACCTCTTGGGGTCGACTCCTTCACATTTGTGAGGTCGACTCCAGTAAACATGACTCAAGGAGAGCCTCTTTTAAGGCCGTTTTCTACATACAACTCGCAAACTTGTTAGCAAACATAACAATTGTTTTGTGATCATCAAAAGACAAAGGGTTCCAACAATATATATATTCTGTTCATATTTTCGACATGTATACTTTGCTTATTTGTTGTTATTCTCTTGGAATGATCCATCTGTTGATTTACGCAAACTTGTATTATGTCGTTATGTTTTCACTGTATGGATTATGGATGTTCTATCGCCATGTGAAACCTATTATACCCACTGTTTTCACAACAGAATCTATAAGCAGATTTTGCATTCAATTAACCATCTTGAGTGAATCTCCATATAAGATGATCCTAGCCCACAATAGAGAACTGAGGTAACTTGATTTTGCAAATCACTTCGGCAGTGGAATAGTCAAAGAGTTTATGAATCAATTCTAAATTCCATTGACCATCACAAATGAGATCAGCTACTAGCTTGGGCAATGGGCCTTGGAAGCCACCAGTAGAAGAGGGGCTACAAGTGAATACCAAGAATCCAGTTATCCTGCCAAATATTGATATTGAACCCATTTTTAACAACCCAAAAACTTCTCCTCCGAAGGTCTTCTCTGCAGATTGCCATCATGCAATGCCAAATCTGGGATGAATTCCCCCTCTTTTGATACTGCCAAATGGATTGAGAGGAGCAATACCTGGCCGGAGAATAGAACCCCAAAGTTCTGAAGGAGGATCCTTCAGAAACCTCCAGGTCAATTTCGTGATAGCTACTCTATTGAATAAATGAAGATCTCTAAAGCCCAAGCCACCTTTAGTTTTTGAAAATTGCATTTTCCACCAAGCTACCAATGGACTTCTTGGGGTACCATTCCTCCTTCCCCACCAAAAAGGTCCAGCTAAACTTTGACCATGTTGTGTATGATACCCTAGGAATGAGGGTAGTATTCATAACATGGATAGGTAATGCATTCAGAACGGACTTAATTAGCATAGATTTACCGGCTAAGGTCAGAGTATTGCCCTTCCACAAGCTCAGTGTAGCCTTACATTTATCCATTAGGAAGTTGAACAACTGTGTTTTTTATCTGCCTAAACATATGGAGGTACCCAGATACAAAGAGTTTTTATCGAGCTCCTGAAACCCAGAGATTCTTCTCAAATGGGACTCTAAGATTTGGTCGGCATTGGGACTGAATGTGATCCCTAATTTAAGCCTGTTGATTTCCTGTAGAGACCATTCTATAAACTTCTGCACAACACACATCATTTCTCTGAGTTCTTGCTCTTCTACTCTACCAAAAAGAAACATGTCATCAACAAACACAATGTGGGTGACAGAAGGGGCATGCACACTGATCTTGTAGCCTTGAATTTACAGTCATCTATCCCCCTCTGCACAAAGACAAGATAGTGCCTCTGCACATAAGATAAAGATGTAAGGTGTGATGGTTCACTGCCTCTCCTTTAATGTTAACCGAGTAGGTAACACTGCCAATACATTCCATAATCAAAGATCTAGTTGTGTTAGAAAACCCATGTTTTTTAAGCATAGCCTCAATAAAAGTCCACTCCAATTTATCACAAGTCTTGGATAAATCCAGTTTCAACCCAAAGGTACCGAGCTTTCCTCTTCGGCATTGCATAGAGTGAACGAGCTCATGGACAGTCACTACACTGTCGATGACTCGGCAACCAGGCATAAGTGCTCCTTGATTGCGAGAGATGAGACCCTTGAGGGGGGGTTTAATACGGTTGGCAACAATTTTAGCGATGAACTTATACAGGGTATTACATAAACTAATAGGCCGGAAGTCATTAGCATTAGAAGTTTTGGAATTTTTGGGTATGAGAGTAATGAGGGTGTGGTTGACCTCAGGAGGAAGAATACTAGTTATGAAAAACTTTTGGACAAAATGACACACCTCTTCTAGTGTTTCTGAATGAAGACAGAGGTAATGCCATCCGGACCAGGAGACTTGTGTGGGGGAAAAGACATTACAGTGTCTAGGATTTATGGGGTCTTGCAGATGTCCAAATTGTCCTGAGGGGAAATAGTCCAAATTGTCCTGAGGGGAAATAGTCCTATTTTCTGGTATGGAATTCTTGAGGCAGTGGGTAGGAGAGGAAGAAGTAATAGATTAGAAAAAAATGGGTGAAATAGGATTTAATCTCCTCAAGCTTACCTGTCCATTCCCCATTTGGTAGTTGAATCCATGAAATGTGGTTTTTGCTTCTCCTGTTGGTGGGATGGATATATATGAAAGTATTTTGTGCTTCTATCACCTTCCTTATACCAGTGGACCTTGGCCATGGACGGTAAAATCGGCCGACTCCGCGGGACTAGGTTTGCAAAGTCCATTGCACGACTCAATCCGACTCGGCACGACTCAGCCCGACTCCGGTCCGACTCGGGTCGGGATCGGCTGGGGCCGACCCAGCCACCCAACCCGACTTCTCCATCCATCTTGGCTCTTTGGCGCCAGAAAAGTTCCTCCTAATCAAGGAGCTCTTTTTAAGTCCTGGTCAAGTTTCCTTTCAGTTTGCTATTGAGTGTCAGAAATTGGCTTCTTATTGATGTCTTCAAGTTATCCTTGTACTTTAAGAATCATGTTCTGGGGATTGACATAAAACTTCCTCTTCCATTGTTTTAGTTTCTGGTGGAGAAGCCTGGTCTTGCATAATATGAGGGGGGGGGGGGGGTGGCTAGAAGTCCACTGACTCTCAATGAAGCTATTAAAGAAGTCCACTGACTCTCAATGAAGCTATTAAAGGAGGGCTTGTCAAACCAAGTTGCCTCAATCTTAAATATGTTACTAGCTTTCCTTCTAATTCCCATAGTATCATAAAGATAGATTATGGTCACTGGAGATCTTATGCAAGTGATAAACAGAAGTAAAACTAAAATTTGAAGACTGGATGTAAGTGTTGAGTGATTCAACACTGAATCAAGATAAAATTTAGTGTCTCGTGTGCTTACTTATGTGGCTGTCATTTATTTTTCATGTTTAATTACGTACTATTTTACCATCAATTTATCTAGTCCGACGATTAGCTTTTCTTCTAGTCTGTCCACTTTGAACTAATATTTCTTGTTTGACTGATAAATCAACAAATACATATTAATATCATAATTAAGACCTATTCACCCCCTTTAGATCTCCATAGTTTGCGCAACAAAAATCTTAGGCTTCTGCCATGATTTGGTTCCTTGCGTGGCAACCGCTTGGGCCTACATCTGAGTTGCCGTAGGCCAACCTACTATATTGAACTGGTGCGGCTATTGGGCACGGGGTCCAGCCCAGATTGGCCCACCACGAGTGCCCATCAAGTTGAGTTGTTTTGAACTTTCATGGAACTAGAGTTATTTGAACATTAAATAATCGTTACTCGAATTCTATTCAATTAATAAACAAAGTTGTTGGAGTATTAGTTTGAACTTTTTGATATTAAATACTTTAAAAAGATTTTTCTATCCAAATCTGACTTGTTTAATCGACAATATTAATTATGCCTACTTCTGAACTTCCCAAATATTAAATACGTTTACATCACTTGGTATTTACTAACTTGTTTGAGTCGCCAAATGGATGAAATTGATTAAAAAATATCAATTGTTTTTTCTCAAACAGTGCTTACTTGAATTATAAGAGAACTGCTAAATGGGCATCAAAGATGTGACTAAATGATCGACGGAATATGTTCAGTCTTTATCGAGCTTGTTCCTGAGCATTAAATGAGATAAACATTTTTCATGATCACGTTCAGCTCTTTTATTCACTGAAAAAATTGACCCTAATTTGAACGATCAATTTAATTGACTAAAATCAAATAATTCTGTCTTAATTGAGCCTGTTTGTGAACATTAGATGAGCTAAACGTTTTCATGTTCACGTTCAGCTCATTTATTAATTGAAAAAAAATTAACTCAAACTTGAATGATGAATTTAGTTAACTAACTCAAATAAATCAAAATTGTTTATATGCCTATTTGTTTTTCCGATTGTACCCCTCAATAAGATATCTCCGCTTTAGTGGGCCCATACGCGGTTTATATAGTCCAACCGGAAGTCCGCAGCCCTTTCTTCACCACGGACCACGGTGGTGGTGTTTGTGGGTAGTTGTTGATCTTTCCGCTCTCCCTTTCTGAGATATTTGCTGCCTTCTCTCTTCTCCTCTCCCGGGCGAAGAATAGAATAGAATAGAACAGATCGCCTGCGTCGAGGGGGACTGCCGCGGAAGGCCAGATCCCGTCTCCGATCACTTACATCGCCTCTCTTCTCCTCCTCCTCCGACGCCTCGGCGGCGGCAATGGCGCTGTCCAGGGCTCTTCCTTGCTTGCTCCTGCTGCTGCTCGCGTCCCTGCTCTGGCGCGGATCTGCCGGCTTTGTCGTCAGCGCCGCCAGAGCGAAGCAGGTCTCCTGGAAACCTAGGTCCGTCATGATACGAAAATCCCTGCCTATGTCACTGGCCGCTCCTTCTCCGTTTACTGCCGGTGTTCTGGTTTTGCTTCCCGTTTGTTTTGGCTCTGTTGGTGCTGCTTCGGGCATCTGCAAGGCGTCTGAGATCTGACGGTATGGGTGTTTGATCATGCAGGGCGTTTGTCTACGAACGCTTCCTCACCGACGAAGAGTGCGACCACTTGACAGCTCTTGTTAGTACAATCGGGATAGATCTCGTACCTTGAGCATTTTAGTGTATTATTTCTGTGTTAGATCTGATTCATTTGATGCTTAATTTTGATTGATGATGTTGTTTCACCTGGTTTTTCTTCTCTGGAAGAAGGATCTTAATCTCTTTTGATTTAAATATCCTTTTTGTGCCTGGTCTGTGATGTCAGGCGAAATCTGAGCTTAAGAGGTCCCATGTAGCTGACAGTGCATCGGGCGAAAGCAAGCTCAGTGAAGTTAGGACCAGCTCCGGGATGTTTATCAGCAAGGGCAAGGTTCTATTGCCTTCGTTTTGTCTGTCATCTATCGTGTTATTGCCATAAAATGTGCTCAGTCATCCACGTTTTGTGATTCTCCGTACTTTTTTGCCGACTTATGGTTCCTCATCTGCAATTAGGTTGATAACATGCCCTAGTTAGCAACGTATCATCTCCAAATTTGGAAGGAGCGATCAATGAATCAATTCAAAATATCTCCGACTTTTGTGCCCAGTTAGGTACTATGTCAGAATAACTTCCCTTACAGTCAACAGCCCTATAATCTTTTGCAACGTTCAGATTTCGTGCCGGAGAAAAATGCTTTGATCATCATCATCATCAGAGCCTTATCCCATTATTTGGGGTCGGCTACATGAATCCTTTTCCGCCAAAGATTTCTATCAAGTGCTATAGTCGTGTTTAAACTCAAAAAATTCAAATCCTTCTTAATAACATCGCACCATCTCATTTTAGGTCTTCCCCTAGCTCTTTTATTAGCATCCACTAAAATTTGGTCACATCTTTTAACCGGCGCCGAGTTAGGGCGACGGTACACGTGTTCAAACCACCTAAGTCTATTTTCTCTCATTTTTCTATCAATTGGAGCTATCCCCAGATCCTCACGGAAGCGCTCATTCCTAATCTTATCTTTCTTAGTCTTATCACACATCCATCTCAGCATCCTCATCTCTGCTACACATATTTTGTTTACGTGTTCCTTTCGCACTGCCCAACACTCCGTGCCATATAATAATGCAGGCCTCACTGCCGTTCTATAAAACTTTCCTTTAAGTTTCACTGGTATACGACGATCACAAAGGACTCCTGATGCACTTCTCCACTTTACCCAACCTGCCTTAATCCTGTATGTCACATCGTCATAAATCTCTCCATTCTCTTGAATGATAGATCTCAAGTATCGAAAGCTACTACTCTTAGAAATATCTTGACCACCAATTTGAACCACATCTCCTTGAGAAACCCTTTGATTACTATAATTACAGTGCATAAACTCAGACTTACTCCTACTAATTTTAAAACCTTTAGACTCCAAAGCATGTCTCCAACTTTTTAACTTAACATTTAAACCATCAATACTCTCGTCAATTAAGACAATATCATCTGCAAATAGCATACACCAAGGGATATCATCATGCAAATGTTTTGTCACCTCATCTATAACCAGAGCAAAGAGATATGGACTTAGGGCAGAACCTTGATGCAAACTTATAGTGACCGGAAATTCACGGGTCTCTCCAGCAATAGTTCTCACACTAGTAGTGGCACCCTCGTACATGTCCTGAATCAAGTCAACATATCCTTGAGAGACCCTTCTTTGTTAATGCCCACCAATCAAGTCTCTCGGTACTCGATCATACGCCTTCTCCAAATCAAGAAAAACCATATATAAATCTCTTCTCATCTCTCTATACTTCTCCATTAACTGACGCAATAAGAAAATAGCTTCTGTAGTAGATCTACTAGGCATAAAACCAATTGATTTTCTGATATACTAGTCATGCATCGCACTCGGCTCTCGATTACTCTTTCCCAAAGTTTCATAGTGTGACTCATAAGCTTAATTCACGGTAATTATTACAGCTTTGAATCTCCCTTTGTTTTTATAGAAAGGAACTACAACACTTTTTCTCCATTCTTCTGGCATTCTCCGTTCCTTTAAAATTTTATTGAAAAACTTAGTTAACCATTTAATACCAATGTCTCCTAAGCCTTTCCACACTTCAATAGGTATGCCATCCGGTCCTAAGGCCTTACCCAATTTCATTTTTCTTAAAGCATCGCCCACTTCTGACATCTTAATACGCCTGAAATATTGATACTTATCAAATTTTGTTGACTCTTGATTCTCTTCTAAGGAACATCCTAAAACAATTTCCATTAAGTAATTTCTGAAAATAGTTATACCATCACTCTTTAACCTCTAGATCCTTAACCAAAACCTTTGATCTTCATCATTAATGCAGCGAACATGATCTAGTCTCTACTCTTCCTTTCTCTTAATTTAGCAAGTTTAAATATGTCTTTTTCTCCCTCTCGAGTTCCTAATTTATTATATAATTCTTCATACGTCTTGGACTTAGCTTCACTAACTATTCTTTTAGCCATCTTTTTAGCTATTTTATAAGCTTCTAAAGTTTGATTATTCTTGTTTGTTTGCCAAGATTTAAAACAATCTCTTTTAGCTCTAATGGTATTTTGAATTTCCTCACTCCACCACCAAGTCTCTCTTTCTATATTCCTTTTACCTTTAGATTTACCTAGGAGTTGATTTGCTACATTTTTTATACAATTTGTGACATTATTCCACATTACATTAACTTCTTGATCTAAATTCCAGATATTTTCTTTTACTAGATGATTTTTAAATATTTCTAAACTTTTACTTTTCAAATTCCACCACTTAATCTTAGCACAATTATTGATGCGGGACAGTAAGAGAGGAAGGGGAAGAGCAGAGGAGGAAGAAGACCAGAGGGGAAGAAGGAGAAGAGGGAGGCGGTGGGGCTTCACACCCTCCCTTCCCGGGAGCCTCCAAACACACACAAGCACAGGCGCTCTGCACCTCACAAGACTGTTCCAGTCTCCAAGCAATGGCTCATTAATTCATCTATTCATCATTCTCCTCAAAAGAAGGGGAGACTGCTACATATAAAGACTACACTGGAAGGCCAAAAGACAGACAAAAGAAAAGTCTAAAATAACCTTAGAACTAATGATAAAATAACAAACTTGTCCCACACCTGTTAATAAACTTTTCTTACCTTAAATTTAGACTTTTAATTCTACCTGACTAAATCAAACTCCACTAAAAATAAAATTACATAATAAAATAAAATTGATGTCAATATATCGTCGGTCGTCTGCAGTCTCGAGTCTCGTTCCGCGTCCGTCATGAGTCACGGTCCCCGTCATTCTCCCCCACTTCGAAAAAATTCGCCCTCGAATTTTGAAGTGTCGGAGTAGGAGGAAGATAAATACACGTAAATGACACAAGCCATGCAAATCATAATATCACAAATCTCAAACTGTCGACCAGAGTGCGCCTCATGGAAATCTAACCACACCACATCAAAATCCTGGAGAGTAAACTCGGACTCAACCACAGTAGAAGGTGAACCAACAATTGGAACATCTTTTGGCTCTTCAACCACATCCCCAGCTACATCTTTTGCCGTCGATTCATCCTCTGCTACCAAGAGACTATCATGTGTTTCAAACATCTTAGACTCAACCTCTGCATAATACTCTTCTGCTAGTGCTAGATCAGCCTCGTAGACAATCTCTTGCATAGGTTGACATTCAGAACCATGTCGTCCAATCTGTACTTTAAGAAGAGACAACAGTGCATTATAAAAAACAAACGTGTCTTGTAAATGACTCGGGCTCAAAGTACAAGTTCGTCGTTCCAAATCAATGATAGCATGTCTTTCTTCTAGCCATTGTCTTCCCAGTATAATACATGTTGCTGCCATTGTGCCGATGTAACACCAAGCTCCATCAAAATAGGTGGTGTGCCGAAAACCTTATGAAATTCCACAAATACTTGATCACCTTCATAATTATTTCTCCAGTTTTTGATAGGGACTCAACAATGTGAGGTGAAACCCAATTTTCATATTCCATATCAATAAAATCAATCTCCGCACATTCTCCATTTGGCAATGATGCTGTGAATATGATTGGAAGAGGAATCATATCAAATATAAAATTCAAGATCTTACTGTGCTTTTCCAAAGTGATGTGAAATTGGATAGACTGCCGCAAGACGTGGGTTGTTGATGGACTGGAATTCGTTGAGACGATCACAACGGCGCAAACGGCACTTGAATAAGAGCACGAACGAAGATTTTGTGCTGGCGGTGCGATAACAACTATGGTGCACCTCCTGGTACTGTAGCGGTTGGCTACTGTAGCAACTCAGATCTGAACTTGGTCAAATTGGGTTTGACCGGTTCACTTTAAAGCAGACTAGGTCGGCCTTTGTCTCAGCCCAGCTTCTTTTGTTCCATTTTCGCGCAGGAGAGATCAGGGAGAGGGAAGGACGACGGCGACGTCTGCGATGGAGGGGACGGAAGTTGCCGGCGGGCCAGCGGCTGCGACGGCGGCGGGTGCGACTCCGACGACGGCGACGACTGTGGCTCCTCCCTCCTCTCTTTCCTCTACTCCAGCCTATGCCGAGAGAGAGTGGGGAGCGAACGAGGGAGAGACAGGAAGAGGGAGAAGGGGTGTTGCGGGCTCTGCGGACTGCGGCCGCCTGTTGGGGTGCGGGGGAAAGGGAGCGCGGAAGGGTGCGGTGGCAGCGCGGGGGAGGACAGGGCGGCGGCGGAGGCAGGGTGGAGAGGAAGAACGTGGTGCTGTCGGGCTCGGGAGGCCGATGGCGGGGCGCGTGGTGAGTTCGCGGCGCAGAGGGGTTCGCGGGGCGGGGTCGCGGCGTCTGCGAGGTCTCGCAGTGCGAGCGAGGAAGGGGGCGCGGTGCCTCGCGGAGGCGGGGAAGGCCGGGGCACTGAAGAACGACAGGGCGAGGGGCTGGCGGCGCGGGCGCCAGAGGAGGGCGCCGGCGGATGTGGAGGCGCGTGCAAGGGCAAACGGAGGCGCGTTGTGGGCGGCGCTAGCGTGGGCTGACGGGACGGGTGGAGAGGATGAGGCGCGATGGCGGTGTGGCGTCTGGATCTCGGCTCCGTGGAAGGAACCGAAACCTCTCTGATACCAAATTGATGCGGGACAGTAAGAGAGGAAGGGGAAGAGCAGAGGAGGAAGAAGACCGGAGGGGAAGAAGGAGAAGAGGGAGGCGGTGGGGCTTCACACCCTCCCTTCCCGGGAGCCTCCAAACACACACACAGGCGCTCTGCACCTCACAAGACTGTTCCAGTCTCCAAGCAATGGCTCATTAATTCATCTATTCATCATTCTCCTCAAAAGAGGGGAGACTGCTACATATAAAGGCCACACTGGAAGGCCAAAAGACAGACAAAAGAAAAGACTAAAATAACCTTAGAACTAATGACAAAATAACAAACTTGTCCACACCTGTTAATAAACCTTTCTTACCTTAAATTTAGACTTTTAATTCTACCTGACTAAATCAACTCCACTAAAAATAAAATTACATAATAAAATAAAATTGATGTCAATATATCGTCGGTCGTCTGCAGTCTCGAGTCTCGTTCCGCGTCTGTCATGAGTCACGGTCCCCGTCAATTATTTATGATGGTTTTTCTTTTAAATTTTGGAATACGAACATCTATTACTAGTAACCTATGTTGTGGGGCTAAACTCTCTCCAAGAATAACTTTGCAATCTTTACACAAAACTCTATCAGTCTTTCTAATAAGAAAATAGTCAATTTGGCTCCTATGTGTTCCACTCTTGTAAGTTATTAGGTGTTCGTCTTTCTTCTTAAGAATGTGTTAGCAATTACTAGATCATAAGTCATAGCAAACTCAAGAATACTAGTATCCATGTCATTTCTCTCGCCAAAACCAAATCCTCCATGAATCCTCTCATATCCTCTATTACTTTCACCCACATGACCATTAAGATCCCCACCAATAAAAATTTTCTCTTCACTAGGGATATTTTGGATCAATCTATCAATAACCTCCCAAAAATGCTTTTTAATGCTCTCTTCTAAACCCACTTGTGGTGCATATGCACTAACTACATTCAAAGTAACCTCACCTACGATAAGTTTTATTAAGATAAGTCTATCTCCCAATCTATTAACTTCTACAACTTTCTCTTTTAAGTCTTTATCTATTATTATGGCCACACCATTTCTAGAGTTACTAGTTCTTGTGTACCAAATTTTATAACCATCAATATCTTTAGCTTTAGATCCTTTCCACCTAGTTTCTTGTAAACAAGCTATGCTAACCCTTCTATCCCTCATTAACTTGACCAACTCCAAACCCTTACCTGTTAAAGTTCCTATATTCCAAGTAGCTAGACGAATCCTATGTTTTTGGACTAACTTCTTTACCCGTGTTCGTCCAACCCCACACGGAACCCTTGCCTATTTGACACCGCAATCGGGCGCCATCGCGGCGCGTCGCTTATGGGGAACGCCCTAGCTGGCCCTAGCTCACTTATCATTCCATCCGGGTTCCGATGAAACGCGTCGCTTACAGGGGACGCCCTAGCATTAGCACAAATATTTAGATCAGAATTCATGTAAGGATTTGACGTTATTTTACTGCTGGCTGTCAACCTAACGCAAACCCTCCTCCTTTCTCACCCGGGCTTGGGACCGGCTACGGCGGAGTTCTGATCGGATTATTTGGAGCTTGTTGCTGGCCGTTTCAAGTCCAGTATCCTACTGAAGTTAGTAGAAGTTCTCTATGTTCATTGGAAAAAATGTATTTGAATTGCATCCCCTTTAAGCTTATTATGTGGTTAGCAAATGCGTGCAAGTGCCATAGCTAATGGACATTGTTTGCCAAAGACTTGCACTTAGAATCTCACTTCAACTTCGCAGCTATACAGAGGAATTCTTCATGGCTTTACCGTGAGCAGAACTGCTTCCTAGACTCAGAAGAGCGTATAGCACTGGAAGGGAAAGAAAATTACTTCATTTCGAGGCTGGAAACATCTAGCGGGCTTAGAGGATACAATTTGCGCTAGTTGGGATGCTTGTGATTCATCGATTTGAATGTGTATGACATTTTAGAAACAAGAGGAGACATCCGAGTTGCCAAGTAACCACGAGTAGTATGTACTTCTGAACTTTATGGCGGGCTCTGTACTTTGTCCTTTTAGTTTGTGGATTTGTCATCTATTTTTGAACAGATGAAGTTGTGGGTGTTATCTCTTGTTTTTGGATCTGAGAATGGACCAGTTAAGGACATGATGATAACATGTGAGGTGAGCTGGGATATGGAAAACCCAACATTCTTTCATGACAAACTGTTGCTGTTTGGCATCTTCAAGGGTTGAGCATCCATCAATCATGCTACTTTGGTGCAACTTGCAACCTCCTCTAGGTTCTGCTTGTCTGAAGCTTAGCAAAATGCTGTCTGAAGGTCTTTGAGGATAATCCATAAAGGTTGGATGTTGATTATGAATGAAAGAATAGGTGAAAGAGATGTGAATTCTGCTTGGCACTCATAGCGGGATTCAATCCTTGCAATTGCCTCACTTTGTTTGCAGTCGTTTCCAGAGGTCTTTGTTTAAGAACTTTAGGGCTTGTATCATAGGTGGCACTTCAAGTTATTCGATGGGAAATGGCCTACTCGTGTACATAATTTATACCTGCCCATTTCAGATGTATCTCTGAATTGTTTAAGAACTTTAGTTCTTGTAGCAAAGGTGACACTTCAAGTTATTCGATGGGCAATGGCCTACTCGTGTAAATGATTTATAACTGCCCATTTCAGATGTATCTCTGAATGTCTAAGTTTACTGTTTGAATGCTCAACTCTAGACTTGATACTCAATATCAGCCCATATAGGCAAATCGGTCCCAAAGGGAGGCTGTACATTTCAGAATTCATCTCTGAATGTCTAAGCCTACTCTTTGAATGCTCAGCTTTAGACATGATACTTAACATCAATCGATCCCATGTAAGCATCATTCTGAAGTAAGGCTCTCAACTGGTCACTCCAAGGGTCTGATGATTAGTTGCAAATCAAGTCAGCACACAGACACTGATAACCTGGCATCTTGTGAGAGTGGTTGTGCTTGAGATCATTTATAATCGTTACTAGGAGGTATGCTGCTACTAGTCATCTTGGCTTAATACCTGGATTGAAGCATCCCATTGGTTAAAACTTCACCAAGATTAAGAGTCACACTGGTTCACCAAATCCAAATTTATAAAATGCATTTTCCAGAAAATCTAAGAGGGTAGAGCTCTTTACATAGAATTAAAAGCTTCCTTGTAAGCTCATTGAACCTTAAACCTATGCTCTTGGATTTGACAATGACATTTCAAATTTTGTTACTGTGATGTTATTGATACTTAATGTCTGATAGTCCAAGCATTCATGATTCATCGGTGCTTGCAATGACCATCCACCCATATATTGTGTTTACTGCATTACCACTCAGACATCAGAAAGAAGAATACTATCTAACCTTATGCTTAACCATATTTCATTTAAGCATTTGATGATTGAGATATGCCACAGATTGTGTCACAACTTTTTATGAAATCAAACCCTCACAGAAGCACAAGTTGATGTTTCCTTTGTGCATGGTGTGTAAACAAGCACATTAAATGGAGTACTCTATCATGCAGCTGAAAACCGTCAAAACGGAATCAGTAAAAGGGAAATAGATACTATTGTCAACTCACTAGTGCAGTGAATTTCTAATCTTATGAAGAAGATCTCTGTTGCACAAGAAAAATTTGTAGTCTTATAGATTGTTTTCTACTTGTCTATATGCCTCATAATATCTCTATGAACTTGTGTATAGGATCCAATTGTTTCTCGCATAGAAGACAAGATTGCAGCTTGGACATTTCTTCCTAAAGGTAGAGCTCTTGTTGAACATTCTATTTTACATCAACAGCTTTGATGCTAGTAGGTCTACATGATAGATAAGAGCTGATGTAGTCATGTAGAGCTCGAGGCATTTGGAGTTGCATTTTATGCATCTGAAGCTTTTATAGCTATTGAACTGATCTAAAATGTCATGCTATATCTTCTCAATTTATTTCTCTTGTCTTGACATCTGTTTTGACTATTCAATTCGTCAAAAATCAGCCTACAATTTCTGCATCTTTCAATCGTGTTACTTGTTTCTGTATGCATCATCTATGTCTATAAATGACTGTAATTATATATATTATAGAAGATTACAGAAAGATAGTTCAGACACAAGGTTACATGTGCTGACAGAGGAGAGAGAGAACTTTGTATGGGTGTCATGTTACTTGCTAGAATATGCTTTCTATTGGACCGATCATATATATAAGGCCTCTTTTCATCTTTTGGATCTTGTTATATCTTTATAGGCCCCCGATATAACTCTTCTGTGAAGATGACATTGGCATTAATAATGGTGACTTATTCGCGAAAAATATCAATTCTTCAAAGGCTGTAACTGTGCTTATTTAATGGTAAATTAAGTACCATCCCTATCTATCACGTCAATCATGAGCCTCATATCCATTCTCATTCCAATTCACATGGGATTCCATTCCTGAACTTCCTTTTTCCCTTTCTCGTTTAGTAAGATTATCCAGTCTGAAGTGCATGCTGCTAATAAAGACGGAAGGCACTCCGTGGAGACTACAAAACCTCAAGCCCGTGCTGTACATATATGTCACGATATGGCATGTCAGAAACACACAATGGGTTTTTCTCTGTGCTAGCTATATGTTTTCTGATCCTGTTGAAAAAAAAAAATCATAAACTGCAATAGCTCCAATATATCTACCCTCATTGTTGTAGTCTCTCCAGTGAGACAGACTCGTTATGCATCGTTTCTGTTTCTAAGCCGTACTTAAAATGATTGAATGGTGATCACCTTCACTGAAGTACATGTTGTTTTTGACTTTTTAGGCGAAATAAATCAGAACCAGCTTTTGTAATGTTATCTTGAGGCCTTTTATCAGGAAGATGAACGTGGTTTTCTTTGGATTCACAGAAAATGGTGAAGATATCCAAGTACTAAGATATGAACATGGACAAAAGTACGATCCACACTTTGACTACTTTGCTGACAAGGTTAATATTGCCCGCGGCGGTCATCGAATTGCCACAGTGCTCATGTATCTTTCCGATGTAGAAAGAGGTGGAGAAACAGTGTTCCCCTCAGCTGAGGTAATTTAAGCGATTCTAATCATCTAATTAGCTTCCTCCACTGATGCCATTGGAATCGGACAGTTTCTTTAAGAAGTTGTTCTGTTCTCCTAACTTTCTTCCAATTCCAACGTTCACGACTATTGTTTTGTTGTCAGGAGCCCCCACGACGACGTGGAGCGCCCGCAAAGGATGAGAGTTTATCTGAGTGCGCACGTAAAGGAGTGGCAGGTACCACCTTGCACCATAGAAGAAAGCAATTTATGGATCCATGCCAACTATTATATTTATATATAATATATATGCTCTTTAGTTTTTCAACAAAGATAACCCTGATACATCCAAATTGTCGCACCCATGCACAGATGCACTTCCGGTTTCTATGTTGTTAAAATACGATACCATAATGTGATAGTAGATTCCAAAATGGGCTTTTAGCCGCTTAGCACGTCATCTTGTCATGCAAGACTAGATTCCAAATGGGCGTACCACGTCATTTATCATGCCTTTGCGAAAATCAGCACGGTAGGGTTATAACTGCGTGTATTTTGGCATATCAGTGGTATTTTTGGCAATCATGGAAGTCAGGGATATATATATATATATATATATAGAGAGAGAGAGAGAGAGAGAGAGAGGACTCGCTTAAAGCTTCCAGTGTGTCATGATTTTATTTTTATTTTTTGGCTCTTTACCAAATAATAATATGCAGTGAAACCAAGAAAAGGAGACGCCCTCCTCTTCTTCAGCCTTCATCCAGATGCGACGCCAGACACAAGCAGTCTCCACGCAGGGTGCCCAGTGCTAGAGGGAGAGAAGTGGTCTGCAACGAAATGGATCCATGTGGATTCCTTCGACAAGATTGTGGGTAGCCAGGACCATTGCACCGACGAGAACGAGCGCTGCGAGAAGTGGGCTGCCCTCGGGGAGTGCACCAAGAACCCTGAATACATGGTGGGAACTGCGGGCTTGTCTGGCTATTGCAGGAAGAGCTGTAAGGTGTGCTAGCCATCCCTCACCTCGCCTCACCAGCCTTTCCAAGTAAGCATCGTTTTGTTGCAGTTTTGCTCCTCTTTTTGTTGCCCTGCACACGGAGTTCACTTGCAGACACATGTTGCCAGTAATAAATATTTATACAAGTTTGTTTGTCCACCACTTATGTACGAATTTCCCTTTTCACTTATTTATGCTGTATTCATACTTTTACTCGTCCAGACAACACGACGAACATAACTGGCATTGTAGCATCCTGGAGAATACTGTTTTTTTCCCCTTGTCCCTAGAATAGTGGTTGTATATAGCTTGGCAGTTGCATATGAGGATATTGCGGGTCAAGCTGTTTTAACTTGTGAGAAATTCTGGTTGTAATAGCATTATTTTACAATTGGCTTTTTTGTGGTTGGGTGGAGCCAAGGATCTTTGAAACCCGTCTTTGTCATGCTGAACCAGAGAATGAGGTATGTCTACGTTAGATGGAGTTACTCGTATCAGAACTATGGGCTCAGTGTGTCAATTAATCGAGAGGGCTTAGTTTACACTTGTAACTCTGCAGACTGCTTACTAGTTGAGGCTACCGTCGGCAAATTGCGGAGTCTGGCCGGGAACACGTGCCGGAGCCTCTGCATTTCCGAAGCAAATGCAACGTAAGTTAACTCCTTTCTGGTGGATCAAAATAATAATCGTTATTTTGATCAATACACGGTTATCATAAAAGTTGTATTATCCATGGTTGGTCGTTCCGGATCCTACTGTATTAGGACTGACCCCTCCGCTTTGATTTTCCTACTGTATTTAGGACTGGTCGCTCCGCTTTGATATTTTTTGTTCTTTTTTATTATTATAATTTTAATGCAAATTGGATTAAACCAAAATGTATTAGACCAATATGCTCTAGTTCGTATTGTACCATGGATTGGCCGATCGGATCTGGTCTGATTTGGCCAACCATGATATTATCATGGTAAAAAATAAATGATTTTTTTGTATATTTCTATTAAAAGATTAATTGCGCAAAATTCTTCTTAAATTTGTATTTGCATGTATATTAATTCCATGAAAAATATTGAGTAAGTCTAGCTTTTAGATCTAATTCATTAATAAAAGTTCAAGTCCCGTTCAAATCCGAATTATGTCAGGTTAAGTTGGGTTTAACTTTTTTTTCAAAAATGTAAAATCCAACTAAGACCTAATTTGATTCAAATATTTAAATAAAAATAAATTAATAATAAAAATAATATATTAAATAATATAAAATTTATAATCTCACTCAATTACATAGAAAATTGATATTATTTACTTAATTTGTATGAAAAAAGAATTTTAAACTTTCAAATAAATAAAATAACATAATTTTAACTAAATAAAAGTTATATTTTAAAATGAGAAAAAAGAAGAAAAAAGAGTCGGATTGACCCATCAGACTAAACTCAAAACTTGAGTCTAACCTACGCACCTCTTCGAGTAAATTTTTAAACGTGACAATAAAAAATCACGACCTGAAAAGAGTCTTATCATCTGACCTAACTTGTCGGGCCGATCCGGTTCATTGACAACCTTTAGTTATAATTTACTATCATGTTTGAAATATTCTTGGCTTTTGCAGATTGTTTTACAAAGAGACATCTGAGAATATTTTTGTATTTATCAGAAATATATATGTGCAAATAAATATCTAAAAGAATTTTACACAATTAATTTTCTAACGGAGGCATATATACAAAAAGTCTACAAAAGTCATATTTTAACTTACACCAGAACAGTCTGGTGGAAGAAGGGGGAAACCTCTTTTGGTGAGTACAGCTTAACGTGTACCGGTCACCCGCACCTTTTTGCGTGCTTTACCAACTAGAGAAGGGGTTTATTCGCACGGACAACCTTAAACTAGTTAAATAGATTAGATAAGAAGGCCCATCATATAAATCTATTATTTGTGAAAACCCATCCGATAAATCTGTTATTTATAATAAACTCATGACAACGTATCTCTTTGTAACTATCTTGGCTTATCATATTTAATTTATCAAAATGGAAAAGCCAAAAACTTCTATCTAGATTGATTGTCACCGGATAAGCCATCTTGAGATAATATAATATATATTTTTATACAGTTGGGTATGCAAGTTGACTCTAGACATTCAACTTGTCTAATTAACCGGTTAATCATCTTATCTCAAAATGTCTGCCTATACAAATATACAAATACCATCCGGAGCAGTTAGAAAGAAACCGTTAACATCCTCATCCAGTCTGTTAAGACTGGTTTAACAGGTCAAAACAACGCTATCAAACCAGGCTTCAGCGTGCCGCTGACATCATAAATTGTGAAGAGCCCGATGCGTGTTCTAACTTAAGACTACTCGACAAATCTGAAATCGGATATCACAATAGACTAAAAAACATTTACATGCTTATATAGTGACTTAAGGAGAACAAGATCCAAACGAGAAGAAACGCATCTATAATAAATTAGATAAAACATGTTTGCGACGTGATACGGTACTCTAGGCGTGATCACGCAGCATCGTTCTGTTTCTCCTGGAGATCTCACCAACAGGGGCACAGCACTGCAATAGCAAAATTTACTCAGAAGAGAAAGACTTAGTGCACTTTCATGTTGACTAGGCACTATGTCCATGTGGCACCCAACAATTAAGTTGCCACTTTATCACATCTCATGTGAGGAGTGCCACATGGGTGAAGTGTTTAGTCATATTACACTTGAGTTCAATATGAAAGTGCACTAAGTCTTTCTCTACCCAGAAATAGTTGCCCAAAGGCAGGCACCTAACAAACGTTAAACACTCCAGAAATGCTTTTCCGGTCAATAGTTGGGAGTATCATAACACTATTGATTTAGAATGTGCAGGTTGACCCCCTTACAGTACTTCTGGGTAAAACCCACTAGTCCAGAAAAACTTATTTGTGCGTCATTCCCAGCAATGCCTACGACACAGGAACCTTTATGTTTTCATCTGCATCACTCTGGGAATCTAACCCATCAAATAAAAACTCTAGCAATCATGCCCGCAGGGAATGCTTAAAGGGACTTGGAGAGGGGAAATCCCGGGATTCGGCCTCTTCAGGGCTCTCAAGATTTCTCGCAGCAGAATCCACACAGAATCTTTGCTTATTTGACTCCGTAGAGAGAGGTCGTAACCGATGCCTTCGGATGCTAAAAGGTACACCTTGGGCATCATGAAACAGTGTATCTCCCGTTTACTAAATAGTAATAATCACAGGATTAGGACAAGAACCTCCATGACAACAACATAGAGAGCACATCACCCCCAAGTAGTTTCACAAGATTCCTGTTTATTTCCTTAAATAGTAGCGAATACAATCTGGCAAATTTTACAATAACTACATTCAATCCATAAAAGTTATTTTATGATGTTAGTATTCTCAAGAAATACAGTTTTGACGCTATACAAAATCAAAGTGGAGGGAATTTATAACCTGTTAACTACATAAAGTTGTGTGAACTTTCAGTATGCACCTCAAGAGATATTGTCCCTGCTTGAGATTTTATTCTTTTTCCAGCAAAAAATCTCTCTTAGGAGAAGAAAAATAAGTCTTACTAATAAACACATTTATTTTTACTACTTTCAATGTGAGACTAAACTATGCCTCTACACTACTATTTGTTTTATCAAATGAGCAGAAGATGGATTAACTGGATAATAAACATTAAGAGAAGCACTTGAAATTCCTGTAAACCGCCGAAACAATAACTTCATTATAAACCCTCTTATGGAAGACTGAGGTAATAAGGGTGGAACTTGGATGACACATCTGTTTCACGAAAAACCCACACGGGGAATTTTCACATCCAGGAAATCTCAATCCATGGAATTCCGATCCTGCTTTTGCAGAAGGGAGACAAGATTATCATACATTTACACACCTGATCTATCAAGTACAAATGCTCTGAAAATTTCATTGCGCACAGGCAATAGAACAAGCGCAGAATCTAGTTTAAAATGGTTTGTCTTTATGAGGTCCTGATTAGCTCGACCTCCTGCATAAGTTGTTGGACAATAATCAAATGGCCTATGCAGGTTCAACTAGACACTAGAGCTGCAAACGGAACCAATATTCTGATATTCTGACACGATTCTGATAAAAATTATCGGTTTCGAAATTGAAAATTGATATCAATAGCTTATCAGAATCGATATCGGTTATTCTGATAAATCATCCATAAACTCAGAAGATAAAACTATAGTAAGCACCTTAGTTTATCGAAATTTTGATTCCGGTAATATTATCAGAATCAAAATGGAATCAAAATTAATCATTTCAATTTTATCAGAATCGGAACTATATTTCGATTATCGGAATCGAAATATGTATTTCTCGTTCCAAATCCGACCCGGTTGCAACCCTACTAGACACCAAAATGATCTTACGCTTCTACTTTTCCCTAGTCCCCATTTGGAGGAAACTCCACGTGCAGATCCAATTATATTCCTAGGTTTCTTGAGACTGAACTATACATGCGCAAGACTAGGAAGAGTATGTTGGTCGAAAATCTTTAATTTCTCAAGTATATGGTTTTGTAATTCATAATCTTATTTTATTTGAAATTAAATCACCTTAGCCTAAAAGCTGCTGTAGTAACAGGAGCCAAGTGCCTCCTTTCAAATTGTGGATTCAGGATCAGCAAATTATTGCTCAGGTTTGGCAGTGTTAAAGATTATTGGATTCGATCGGATCTTCCAACTTAAAATCTTAAGATAACGAGTGGAGAGGGCTCCACCATCATAAACTCATTATATTTTTGTCCCTTTTTTAGTGTGGAATTATTCTTACATACAAATCAATTTTAAGCTTTGTCACGTGGGCCCTAAACTTAGGATGCGCAATCTGAATACCACTATCTGCTCTAATATCATGTTAAAATTTACTAGATTGAGCCTTCCAACTCAAGCCTTGAGATAATGAGTTGAGAGGATTCCACTATTATAAATTCGTTATATTTGTCCCCTTTCAATGGGAGACTATTCTTACCAGAAGCATACAGGGGAATGACAGCTCATTGACATTCACCATAGGATTAAGATAATCACGGAATTATTGAGAACTAACTGATCAGACATAAAGAACTGAGAAGCGCAGAACTGAGAAACGTTTCTTGCACATTTACAATTCTTTTAAGCTCGCTCCATATTTTTCTCTGAAACGCCAGAAGCCTTTTGCCTCTTTTGTTGCTCAGAGACTGGTACCGTTTCAGAATGTTATCAAACATCACCTGAGCCTCGTACCAGCAACCCAACTTGGGTTCCCAATAAGAGAAAATAATGGTTGCCATTCAATGAACTTCCTTAGAAAGAAAACTCTAGTTACGAATATTTTCTCACCCAACTTCGGGTATGTTGGTATAAATCAAACTGAGCCATAACATGAGATGAACAGAAGTTTCAATCAGATCCTTTGTTTACTGCAAAGTAAACAAGGAATTGACATTGAACTTGCAACACTCTTGAGTACAGATAAGTTGTACTCTATATCAATGAAACACCTTTTGAAATATCGGCTAGATTCTTGAAAAGAACTATGTAGCTAAATGAATTTAATGGTAGTCTTGAAATGGGTGACCTTCCAAAGAAATTTCTATTCTGAAGCTGATTACTGTCAAAAAGAGACAAAACCATAAGACTGATAGACCAAAGTGAGCAATACCTCGACAGTGTAGGATATCAGACACGTAACAGATTTGTTATCAGAGCCATAAGCTAGCCAATGCGAGAGCTAAATGCCACGCAAGATAAAGTACTATATTACGGGAGTCTCCTCTTGAGCCCACAATAGGACAAAGTGCTAAATAATAGGAGCCACATCTTGAACCTTTGAGGGGCACTTCTAGAGTTCCATATGCCTGAGGATTTGACTAACTGATTGTATGTTATACGTGTCTAACGATGAGGACGTCACCTATATAAAATGGGCAGATTATAACACCCTCAAATATAATTAAGGTATATTCCATATTAACAAAACCCCTTTTGAAGTATCGGCTCGGTTCTTGAAAAGAACTCCGTTGTTAAGCGAGCGTAGCGAGTGTAGTGGAGAATAGTCTTGGGATGGATGGCTTTCTTAGAAAGTCTATTCTAGAGTCGATTACTGTCAACAAAGGACAAAACTATCAGCCCGGTGGGTCAAAATGGACAATACTTCGATGGTGTAAAATACGGGACATGATAAAACTAGTTCTCATTCCCGAGCACCATCCTTCACAGGGACTTTCATCCTCCAATCAATTCTGCTTTCCTTCACACTTTACTATCACATCAAGATGGAGCCACTTTCCAATTGGTCCAACCAACAGCAATTTCTATCTGAGTGGGATCAATTTATTAACGCCAATCATGTGAATTCTATAAATATACTCCTTAGCATAAGTCCACAAGCCTCATTGCGACCCACTTGGCAGGCCAAACAGTAGCTTGCCCACTTGGCAGGCCAAGCAGTAGCTTGCAACAATTGCAACCTTAGCATACCGCACGAGTCCATGGAAAATGAGCACCCTAAAGTCCAAACAGCAAGTAAACCGTCTCATCCCATACTCTCTGCTCGACGATGGAGAAGGGAAGGAATTGCCATAAAATAACATGTAGCCATTGACAAACCAGAAGAAATCAGAGGCCATCTGGAGGATGTCGACGGACTCCTTCCCCCATCCCTCCTGCCATTCGCTCGACCAACAAAGAATAACTTCTTCCCTCCCTCATGGCAGCACCTCCAGAAAGATGTAACCATAGTACACCAAATATAGAGCACTAACCGGCATCCACCACCACCAAGAACACAAGAAGAATAGGAACGCAATCTGAAAGATCCATGGACGAAGAAATTGAACAAATATGGCCGACACATCCTACGCCAACCTTAACAGATGGCCCGTGCTTCTCAGGTTATTGTAGAAGGACATACAAGGAGATCCGAACAACACCAACAACGATTACTCAGGCACGGCACCGGAGAGAAATGCCACCGTCCCCAAAAAATGCTGAAGATGCCGGAAAAAAGAAGCAGATATCGACCACGACCCGGCGATACCGAGCATACGATCCAAAGCACTGCATCGACGCGCAGGGTTTATCTACACTGAAGCGGGGAACAAGAAGGTGAAGGGAAAACCTGATGGAAGAGAGGCCACGTCCGGCGCCGATCAGCTAACTCGTCCAAAGCATCCGGCGGGTGGCCACTGTGCCGGCCCTGGCATCGCCGCCATCGATCGCACCGGAATCGGACTCGTCGTGGAACCACCCGACCGACCGCTGCGCCTCGAGCATGAACTGCGAGATCCCTGCCAAAAGTACAGAAGAAACAAAAACAAGGCGCCATCGCAGAAGCAGCAGCATCAGTCACCGCCCTATCGAGAATAAGCAGAAGCAGAGGAGGAGAGGGAAGGTAGAGACGGAGAGTACCTTCTTTGACCGTCTGCCGCTTCTCGCGGATATCGTGGATGGTGGCCGAGAGCTTCCAGTAGAGGGGGCGGCCGACGTAGAAGGCGGCCAGGAGGAGGAGGAGGGAGAGGGCGATGCGGAGGAAGAGCCTCGCAGAGGGCGACGCCATGGCTGGGGATCTGAGCGCGGGGAGCTCTGCCTGGTTTTGGCTCTGGAGAGGGAGGAGACGGCGAGGGTGCTGTGAGGGGGAGCGCGCGGTACAAGAAGGAAGGCTGGGGGGGGGGTGGGGGTGGGGGTGGGGATGTCGGCTGAAGGCGGGATCGCGCAGGAGGCGAGGTGGGGCAAGACGACAAGGGCTGTTTTTATAGGTGGCCCAAGTCACACGTGTCGGCTTCTAGAATTTTGGTCTTTTAGGATTTCTTTTGTCCGTGGGGGCGTCAGATCTGCGGACGCCAACGCGGCCATTGTCTGACGTGGCAGAGGTGTTAAAGTGCTAGATTGTCGGCCCAATTCAACCCGGCCCGATTTTAATTGGGTTTTTTGGAATTTTTAGGTAAATGGGTTTGGATATCTATTGAGTTTGGGCTTTGTCTAGTTTGTAGTTTATATAATCTCATGTGATGTTTTGTAACGCTTAAATTTTGAAAAAAAAAATTATCTAAGATTTTGTTTTTTCATTATATATGGGACCTGACCCTAGTAACTTGAACCCTTGTTAGGAAGGGATGGGATCTTTTGGGATTAACGATATTTGTGGGCATAGTCTTTCAACTATAGAAATAGAAATACTATCCGATTGGCACATCTTTCTACCTCGAGAAACATTTTGTGTATGGATGCTTGGACAAATTATTTGTCCGGACGTCCCTATTGGTGCTGCCCCATTGGACAGCACTCTAGGTGCGAGATCCAGATTTGGGGGCGCTGCCCAATAGGAGTGCCCCCAACCGGACGCTCGAGCAAATCATTTGCCCGGGCACCCGAACAACAAGCATTTCCCACCTCTAGGTGTGACAAGTGAACCCAACTCTAGGTGTGACCCCGTTTTCACCTTCATGGCATGTTCACCCATATCCATACACTGATTGATGGTGTCATGCCCCGCTAATTTAGCAGCGGAATAAATCAGGGAGGTATGAACAACGAGTATGGTAATGAAAATACGCATACATTCGCAAATATCAGAGCATCTAATGAACAATAATTACAATAGAACTCATCATTTTATTGATAATTCATCTAAACTATTACAACCACTAATTCAAAGCCAAAACATAGGGCTCAATGACATTATTACATTGGAAAAGAAATCTAAAGTAAATATATAACTAGACTCTAAGGTACTAAGGACATTCCATCACTATGACTTCAGGACGCTCATCACTCCAGTCCAAACCCGTTGTTGTGTGTAAGGTTGTCACTTGACTTACCTGAAAACACAATAACAAATAACGAAATGTGAGCGATAACGCTCAGTAGGACTTAAATCTCGTGTAAACAAGCATGCTTTAAGTGATTAATGTCTTGTAACGCAAGTTAACTAGAGAGAACGATCATGTATAGTTGAGAGAGTAATAGTACAAGATAACAAGTGAACGATAATACATTTCTCAAGAGTATTGCAAAACTAGGATGACAACATAACGAGATAGCATATAACAAGATAGTGTATAACAAGATAGCGTGTATCAAAATGACATGTAATAGGATAGCTTGTATCAAGGTGGCGTGTAACGAGATAGTTTGTATATCAAGATAGCATGTAACGAGATTGCATGTAAAGAAATAGCGTGTATGGTTGAACAACGGTGCACTAGTCGAGTACGACAATAGTCACTTTGGGACAGTAGCCGTTTAACGATAGTACATTTCGTCTGAACTCCTCATACATGTTATGACAGTCAGTGCTAGCACAATAATAGCACCGAAATGGTACAGTACGTCTGAACTCCTCAGACTAATAGTATAACAGTTAAATGTCTAGCCAATGTCGAGATAGTCAGAACCGGTGCAATACAGAACTCCGTCAATAGCCCCTGCAGATATTTTCGGGTGGCTCTCTGCCCCCAGGACTAGATTGGAGCCCCTCGGACACTCTCCGTGCCCTGCACAATATGCATTCAAGTCAGTAGGGTCACCAGACCCATATTATGGTGCTAGACAGTCATGTATAGTACAAGCAATGGGAGCCACAACAGCTCAAGAGTTTCAAGAGAGTACTAGATGAATAAACGAGATAGTAGAGTGAACGTGAACAGATGAGAATACAAGGATAGTAGACGAGATAGGGGTATAATCGTAAAACAACGATAAACCACGATAGTAACGGTTGCACAGTACCAGGTCGGGTACCGGCAATCAAGTAGAAGTCACATCCGCCCCAATAGCCGTGCCGCGTACACGAGCCAGGTGGTCCAGCGTGATCACAAGATAAGAGAGATCTCACTAAGACTATTTGGATCGTACTGATCCCTAAAAGTGTAATCGGGATTTAAAGGGTACAACCAGCTCGTTGACTAAGGACGTGCGCCAAAGCCAAGAAGACTTACGGAGGTCTTGACAAAGAGTCCCTAGTCCAATCGAGAGTATTCCCGGTGGAGAGGTGGTCCAAGTCAAGGAAAAAGTGTATATAAAATGGGTCCGTCGTGCCTCGAGTGCTCGAAGGCCGAGGGAAAACGGTAACGATGTACATCACACGAATAAAACGAAGACATGTGACATTTAAATAATAGGGAAAATTAGGTAATTAATTTCACTTAATTACCAGATACATTATTGAGTAATTTACTAAGGTTTAATGGCAACATGATGGTTAAGTGTGTGCAAGTGTATGAGATCAAAAGAGCATGATGGATTGTGCATAAGTCTTTTAAATTAATAGATTCATGCAATTTATTGCACATTAATATTATTCAGATCAAATTATGAATAACAATGTTAATTAAGGCTAAACAATAGATAATTAACAAGTAGAGCAAGGGTATATAAGCAATATCGGGCTCTGGCTGATTTTTTGTTAACGCGACGGGGGTACCCGTCGCGACTCCAAGTCGCGACAAGGCGGCTGTGCGCGACAAGTGAACCGGCCGGTCTGGCTCGGTTCGGGGTGGATATCGCGGTGGTTTAGGTCACCGCGTTCTTAACGCGACATGATGGCGGGACGCGACCCGGCTGATATCGTGGCGGATCGCGCCGTCGCGATATCAGGAGAGTCCGGCCCCTTTTCCCTTTTTCCAGGGTTGATCAGATTTGAAATAGGGCTCTTCTAAATCCAATATAAAATCGTATAATGACCCAAAAATCACGAATCCAGTTTCAAATGAAAGTAGACACATAGATCTATCAGCATGCACGATTAATTTGAAATTAGACAAGATTTAGGCATGCTTTGAACATGTTACATTTTGATGACCTAAATAGGCGCAGTCAGGGTTCAATGAATTTATTGGAAATGAATACTTAATGAAAAATTATGAAACTAGTGGCGTTTGAAAGCTAACAAGATGTAGTATTTTATAGAATTTTATCATGACAGAACATCAAGTATGGACGAAGTTTAAAGGTTATCATGAAGAGTCGGGTACATGCTGTAGACAGGGATTCAATGATTTAATTCTCCCTCAAGAGAGATCGAAATCGAGCAAGACTAGGTGCGTTTAAAAGATAATAGGATGTAGTATATCTGAGAATTTTATCATGGTATGAGAGCATGTACACATCTGGAATTAGAGAAAACATGAGATCTCAGTTCATGAGAACAGTAGGATTTCACGAATTAAATTTGCCCAAATGGGTGAACGAAATACCACGAAAACATAGGGATTTTGAAGAGGTACATGAAGGCTACCTAGGGTAATTATTTCACAATTTTAACTTGAGATATTGCCTACATTTTTTGTGCTGTAAAGATCCTAGGGTGAGGGGTGACGAATTTCGAAGTTCTCCTTGCTCCAACCTCCTTCTTCTCCTTGCTCCAACCCTTCTCCTCATGCTCCAGAGCTCCAGCCACGAAAATGGGGTTGATATGGTCAAATGAAAAGTGTATAGGGTGGTAATAGAGTCCACACAACTCCGTACTCTTCCTTTCTCTCCTAAATTTCGAAAATTCACAATTATCCTCTATTTTTCTACCATTTATCCACCTAATGGGTAGGGGAGATGTTTAATTTCGGGGTAATGGTTTAGGATAGGATTAGGACTCTTATTAAGATATATATGAGTCATATTAGTACTTTAATGACCCCTTTTTAATTAAGAGATAATATAGTTACGAATTTCCCTATTTAATTTGGGTCTTATATTTAACCCAATTGTCTCTCATCTAAATCCTAATTTTAGATTAGGATAGAGTCTTATTGAGTTATACTAGGTTTAGAACTCTTTCTAAGATGATTAAGAGTTAAAATACTCATTATCTTAACCATTTTCTATTTATTAATATTTTATGTACGAATTTCACTTATTTAATTCTCATCTCATGGTGGACTCTTCATAATTGGGCCCAAAACTTTATGCTAGGACCATTAGTAAAACCCATTACTAATTTGACTTAATGGGTATTGATTTAATTCTAATTATTCACTCTTTATCCTTATGTAAATCTATTTATCGCACTTATTCAAGTAATTTCATATTTTTATTTCAATTAAATATTATTCATGCCAATATTTCTAACCTTCATCATTTGGGCTCTTACTCTTGGCCCAATAACTCGTGAGAGCTTAATTGTACAACCCATGTACTTACTTTACTTATTGGATTTTTAATTATCCTTTTATTAGAGAATTTATTCATGGGTCAAGATTGTCCATTGGTCCAAATATCATAATGGGCTATCATCCTATATTATTTAAAGTCTACCCACATGTTTATTTTATTTATAATCCACTTTGGGTCATAAAATATGAGTTCTTCGACATATTCCTTAATTATGCTAATAAGTCGCATCATTTCTTAAATTCGGTCCAAATGATTTTTCTATGCCCAAATTTCATGATGGATCATTAGAAAATATTATTTAAAGTATAACTACTATTTTTACGAAATTTTTTATAGGGGTTTATACGCATGCAATAATGATGCGTACATTTTTAACTAATTGAATTTATTAATTGATAAAATTTCGATTTATCCATAATTTTAATTAATGGATTTTTTTCGGGGTACTACAGATGGTGTTGCTTTCCATTCATGATCTTTGTGTGATTTTAATGGATCTTTTATGATCCTTCTTCAAAAGCCTCTTCTTTTTTTTAGGGTTTTTTTGATATACCCCACTAAAATATTTCAGATATCGGTCTCAACCATTGCCTTGCATTGCTTTATTAGTAGAGCTATGAATTCTCTTTGGTCGCACAATAAATAAATATTAAAAATGAAGGGAAAATTTTTAGCAGGCTCTAGAATAAGTAAGTACTGTCTATTTCAAAGACATGTTAGTAAAATTTGCTCCGCCCAACACTAACTCGCAAGCGTCGCTTTGGATGTGAGTTAACTCTGAGTTAACTCTAGTTAACTCTGAGTTAACTCAAAAAATACTTTGGTAGTGTTTTAAAGTTAACTCTAGTGGGTTGGGCTAAATGTGGATTAAAAGTGAGTTAACCCATCATTTTCTAACCCACCTCTAGAGGTGAAATAGAGTTAACTCAAGTGAGTTAACCACCTTTTTCCTCTCACATCACAAGTATTAAATACTATATTTTCTTTTCCCAATGTTAGTTAACTCATTTTTAACTACCAAAGTGCATTTGAGAAAAGGTGAGTTAACTAACTATAGTCTAAAAGTTAACTCTATTATTACCAAAGTAAAAAATGGGTAACACATGTGTAACTTTGTACATGGGTTGGAGTTATCTTAACTCCAACTCATTACCAAAGTGGAGTGTTTGAGGTTGGTAATAGCCACCTATCCTAAGATATATAGAAAATCCGTCCAAAAAATGATATATACTGCATGCACGTATGAGAATAGCCATCTGATCTTAAGCTCTTAATGGGAATGAGAAAAGTACGTTTCATATTTACACACTCTCACACGATTTGATAACTAGATAGGATAAAGGAGGATTTAGATTAGAAATAGATCATAGGCTAATTTTGAGGTTCTTCTTTTCTTTTTTTTAAAAACTTGTTTATAGAGAGATCCTCAAAAATAATAAATGCAGAGGTCAAAAAACAATCACATAATTTCCACCGTTTGATTTCCATAAATTTTTAAATTTGTTGATCATGAAAGTACCGCTCTCATCTGCAATCAAGAATGAATAGTTAAGAGGTCCTAAAAGTGATCTCAAAGGAGGACCCTTTGATACTCAATTCAAAGAACTAACAAAAACAAAGGTAGCCAAATAGAGAAAGGGGAGCAAGGTGGTCCAAGGTGATTTACCTCCTCTGGCAGCTATCATTCCTCACTTTAGCATATCTCAGGGATCCCACAGTGCCTAC
The DNA here is from genome assembly GCA_014218235.1 of Colocasia esculenta. NCBI lineage: Eukaryota > Viridiplantae > Streptophyta > Magnoliopsida > Alismatales > Araceae > Colocasia > Colocasia esculenta. The sequence goes on from CM024753.1 coordinate 202,292,159, forward strand.
CATCCCTTTCCTATGCCATGCTACCTAGCTGTTAGGAGTAGTTGGAGGCTTCTGTAAGGTCAAAGTGGTCTTAGGTAAGGGATCAACACACTATCTAACCTAGCTTGCCAAGTTTGGGTGGTGCGCTATCACCATTACCAAGCTTTGAAAGTGAGGGGGCATACTAGGTAGGAGGCGTTGCTATGCCCTAGTGCACTAGGGGAGCATCAAGTAGTCGATGTTGCCATATGCGAGCATAGTGGGCATGCCTAGCTATCAAAGTGGCCATGGCCTTAGCATCGCAGGGGTTAGCCTCACCGTGGCCTCGGAGGCTGAGGACTCAACCTTCACGACTAATGGGTCATTTGGGGATGACAGGCCCAACTAGAGTCTGCTTGCAATCGCTATGGGCTGAGTGTAGGAAGCCTCGTGGGTTGGAGAATTGGGCTCTCATGGAATGGATCCACGCCCTTCATTCTTCATGGGCTCGTTGTATTAGAGTAGGATGTTGATGGGCTTTTGCTCCCATCCTTCCATCTTGATGGACCTAATGGATGGGATTTATTGGGCTAAGTCGATTTTATCCCCACACACTTACCCCCCCCCCCCCCCCATTGAGTATAAGAGCCTCAAGCTCTAGATGAAATGCAGAAAGTATAGAACTATTCTAGGAGCTCTAAACCAAGTGTTCATTGGTCCAAATATTTCTTCGATGTGACTCACAATCAATCAATGGCCGGTAGTTGTTGGCGATCATTTCCTTCCTCGGGACATTGTGATTGTAGTGCGTTGTCAAAGCGTGAACATGGCAAATGACCAATGGTTCGAAACAATGATGATTACTTGGCATAGATTGCCACGCAGGCTAGAGATCGATGGGCGTGGGCGACCCATCGTTCATGGAATGGTAGCTCCCCATGGATCACAAAGTTTTCAGATGCCAAGGATGTGACTCCAACAGCATGGAGATGATGTGGTCCTTGCATCCTGAGTTCCTTTAAATTGTAACTCTAGGGGCATCCATTGGGAATTTTCCCCCATGCACCTCTAGGATTCTACTGGCCTACCTCACATCCCCTCTATTGTCCATGGGGCGCATCTGCCCCTAGTAAGGCCTTCACATTTTCCGACTTTAGTGATGCCAAGGAAGGGTAGAGTGAGCAAGTTTTAGTAATTCTTCGGCCACTTTGCTAGAGGTCCTAAGCACCTATATAGAGTCACAGGATCTCCTTCTCATCCTCGTCGATCGCCTCCTCACCATGTGTCGTACCATGTTGTGCAGGATCTTCACGAAGTCTATCAAATCCCTCACACCTATGACATGATCTTCCTCGCAATGATTGGTCCATCCTTACTAGTCTGCCCAACTGCTTCACTCTTCCTCTTGATCATTTGGCAATGGGCTTCCATCTTCTTATTCTTGATATCTCCACTTGGCTTCTCCAGGCCTAAAAACTTGATCTAGATTAGCTCTCTCCCATCTCTTGGCATCTCTTCTACTCTTCCTCATCCACTATGATGAATTAGCGATTACCTCCACTATCAATTCAGGGGACTATTACTTCAAAGTCTTCCCCTTGAAGGGACTCTTGAACTTCTACCCTCACCTCTTCAATATCAAGGATTATGTCACGCCCCCGATTTAAGCAATGGAATTAATCGGGAATGTGACGAACAAGCATGCATTTAGAAGCCATAGACAAATGACTAATACAAGTAGGGCCCATATTCAATAATCAAAACTCCATTGATCATAAATGAATAATACAATCTCCAATGTCAAAATAAGAACAACTCTCCACTTACTAGTCTTATCTATCTCTCGAAGAAAGATAAAAAATTACAAAGATGACCAATATCTCACTACTAGAATAAATAAAGACTCTCTAAAGTATACTTCATGTTCAACGCACAACTCCCATCACTAAACTTTATTCCTCATCCTCGTTACCTAAAAATGTTACGGAAAGCAGGTGTGAGCGCGCTAATGCCCCGTAGGATTTACATCTCATTGTGTGGATAATGATATAAGTGATTAATATTTTTAAGAAGCAGATGTAGACACGCGAATTTTCCCACCGCGGGCAAATTTTCGAGTTGCGTCGTAACGCCACAAATGACCCTCACTTTGCCCTGCAAGAGTGTTTTCCCAATATTTCTGGATATCGCTCATTCTTCCTCGTGCTTCCCCAAGGGGGTCTGGTCGAAATTCAATTCGCGTCCACTATGGTGGACGTTTTTCTTCGAACCGCCTTTCAAATCGCGTCCTGCATTCCCGCCGCGATTCATAAACCGCCTTTTAAATCACGTCCTAGATCTCCGACGCGATTCAAAGTCTGGCAGCAGCCCAGAAAGTCATCGCGCGCAGGCCCCTAATAATGACAAAATCTTTGAATCGCGTCCTTGTCGGACGACGCGATTTAGAGAGGTCAAATCCGAAATGTCGCGTCAGCAGACAGCGCGTTCGTGAGTCGGTTGCCTCGAAACCATGCAAGTCTTAATCGCGTCCGACCAGGTGGATGTGATTGAAGTCGCGGCAGCCTGCCCAGGTGCGATTCAGAGAGGCGGTGCAGCGATTCCCCATGCGCGGCCGACCTTCTAAATCGCGGCCTGCCGCTCCGCCGCGATTAAGTCTTAAAAAGCGTCTGCTGTCCTAGACTTGATTTTCCTCCAGTGCCTATAAAAGCAAAGCCGCAGCGCCAGGGGCGGGGGTTGGGGCTTTTCTGTTCGGTTGCTGCCTTCCGTTTTTAGAGAGAGAGAGAGAGAGAGAGAGAGAGAGAGAGAATCTCAGAGCGGCGAAGCCCTACCGGTTCCCCGTCACGCCGTCCTCATCTCTTGGAGCTCATCGTCGTCATCTTCCTCTCCATCGCATGCGTACCGGAGCAGGGCGAACGACGTCCTCCCCCTCCTCTTCTTCCTCCGTCGCCCAACCGGCAACGCCGTCACGCCGTCCGGCATTCGGGGAAGCACCCCCTTTTCTATTTGCTTTTTCCCTCCTCCGGACCCCACGTGGTCCTTTATGTTTCATCTCCTCATTTTTCACAAACACATGCATATACACATACCTGTTTTAGGGGTTTAAAAGCCACCACAAAAGGTGTGTTCTTCCCCTTTCATTTATGTCATTTCATTCATTTTTAGAATTTGTATACTGCACATCCGTCTAATCTGTCTCTTCTTATTTGTCTTATTTTCAGGGTAACCGAGCTAAATCTCATTTGTCGGCCGGCCGGTGGAAGTAGGAGGGTGAACCCACACCCACATCCCGCACTTTCTACGGGTGAAAGGTACCCCTTTTCCGCCCGTTACATTCGGTGCCCTCGAGCACCTGGCGATCACGTTTTCTTTTTATTTTTATTGTCTTTTCCATTTTCCGCTTTTCCACTCCATCTCCACACACTCACGTATTTCGTATCCACTATTCATTCTTCCTTTTTTTCTTTGTGGGGACCACGTAAAAAACGGTGTCTACAGCAGAATTCTTACAATGCGAAAGACAAAAGCATGCATGATATTACTAACAAGATCAATTAACGGATTAGAGTAGAATACTCAACATAATTTTCATAACGAATCAGATAAACTTTCATAAGCATTGGATAAAGAATTCAAGAACAAGTACTTATCAAATGAACAAGAACTATCCATATTCACACAAATAACACATATTCACATGATCAAACGTATCATATCAAATGAAGGCACATTCATAAATCTTGCACACATGACAGTGCCATGCCATGCACCACAAGTCCATACTCCCGTGGTTAATAAGTATGTTGGGGTGCTCCTCCCCAGGACCAGACAAGCGCCTTATTTGCACAGGCATTAGTCAAATGGACCGAAGTCCTACATTGTGCCGATCAAACACATATACATATTATAGCCACAGATTTCCAAGGACAAGCTCATAGTAACAAGAATATGATCATCCACGAGGTTCAAGGATATGACAATAGCTCGAGAGATTAATCTGGACAACATACGACTTATGTTCAAGTTCCATAAACTTTAATGACTTTGTCCAAAATAGAATAAGATGCACACCGAATAAAGAGTCCCATAACTCTAGGGAACTTCAAGGTATAACCAGTTAGGTCTCTATGAGGAAATCCATAGAGTACGGAGACTTTCCTAACTATGTATGCAAGGAACGGTAGTACATGCAATAATAAGAAAGCTTATCCAATAAGGAAAGTCAGGACATAGTAAGGGTCATAGAAAGAAAACAAAGTAGCCTCACCTCGAAACCTAGCATGTATTCTCACCAACATGCTTATGACATATATTATATCAAGACATTTTTAACTTTGAGTTGGAACATAAGGATAATCAATGGAGAGTATGATCAATAACTTCCATGTGGAACGTTAGAATCATATTCATGTAATTAATATTTTTAACATGTGGTTGATAGCTTTTAAAGTACAGATGTAGACTAATCAACATGTTGGCAAGACCAAGAAAATGACGTAGACTCACTTGCTTGATCCATAACTCCAAATCTAGGGTTCCTGTGATAAAACTATAAATGAAAGGGTTGCTGGAAATAGAAAGTAAAGATATATGGCTTTGGTTTAACCCAGTTGGTCTCGGATGCATGAAACTTGAGAAGAACAGAAAAGTCTAGATCTTGTGAGAAGTTTTGGAAAACCACTTGATACTCTTTACATGAACGGTGAAATCAAGAAGAATAAGGACACATGATACTATACTTGAAGGACTTTCATATGGTATAGGCCATATTAGGGTTGTGCCTGAGATCACCTACCTTTGGTTGCTTCTAATACCAGGTCCTTATAGGTCGAAGTAGACGCTAAGAGGATGGAGGCTCCTTGAATCCTTGCTATCAGTTCGTCCCCCTTGCTCCTGAAAGCTTTTCCCACATCCAACAACGAAGAGAGAGATCTAGGGTTGGCTACAGGAATCATACGACGATTTTATAGAGCCGTGATGGTTCAATTTCTAAGTTTGTAGTTTCCTAACCTCTTGGTAGGAGTCTTACCATGTCTAGAATTTCCATAGGAGCTATTTCCTTACCAATCCATCCCTAAGTTTTAGGAAGCAAATCTGTGTTTCCAAGTTAGACTTAGGTTTAGACATTATTTATGGCCCATACTTCCCATGTTTAGGCTTAACTTACCCCTTTTTATTATTGGGCATAGAATTAACATGAATTTACATCATTATTTCCTTATTATAATGATAATAAAACTCATGTTTATCTTAAATCCATTTAATAATATTTTAAGAATGTTCTTGCACTATCGTTTCATAGTTTTGCACTGATCAGTAACTTCGTCATGCATGTTTTTTGTCGTGATCAGTCAAAGGTAACTTCGTCATATCCGAAGTCTAACTTCGTCATATACGAAATTCCACTTAGACTGGAGACGTTGTATCTTGACCAGTCAAAGTTGGCAGTCGAATTGATATATTGATTGCCTTACACATCGATTGCCTTTATAATACATATCGATTGTTGACCCACATCGATTGGTCCTTAAACATCGATAGTCGACCAACATCAATTGCCAACCAACATCGATTGGTCATTGAACAACGATTGCTGTTATGCATATCGATTGTTTTTCACATCGATTGTCTCTATAATATCGATTGCCCTTAAGCAAACATCAATTGCTTCTATATTTTTACTGATTGGTATTATGAACATGGTTCCATATCGATTGCTGACTAGCCCATATCGATTGTTGACTAATTAATTCACATCGATTGAGAATCAAATGTTCCTTATAAGTGGACCAACATCGATTGATGTTATAATCACAACAGTTACTGAACAAATGGTTCAGTAGCCATTCCGATTGGTGTGTACCCACACCGATTGTTGAACAAGGGTCTAGAATTCATCTGTTTAGAGTTATAAATGAACTGATTATTGAACAAGGGTCTAGTAATCATCTTGTTGGGGTTAATGTTATATTGGTTACTAGACAAAGGGCTTAGTATGACCCCAACTGCTTTTCAACCAATTACTTATCATGGTTTATTGTCCTATGTTAGTGGGTTCTCCATTTATCTGATTATTAAGAGTCCAACTCATTAAACTTCCATGGTTTGACCCAAAGACCACAAGTTCTCATTCCCTTTCATGAAATTTCCACATATTATAAGATTTTTTTATTGGGGTTATTTTACTTCAGTATCCTATTTGTGTCCTTACTCAAACATCTCCACTAATTTATTCTCATTTATTTAAGATTTAAAATTTTAGGTTGTTACAGATTAGGATACAAGATTTGTCTTCATTGGCCATGTTGGTGGCCAATACGAATGGGGCTTCCCCACTTTTTTTGAAATGCACCTATTTGTCAAAGACATTTCGATTTCTGGGATCCATATCCAAAAACGTAAAAAAGGGACCCAACCCAATATCGGCTCCCACGAGCTCGAGACTCCGAAGAGATTCACACATGGTCTAAAGAGATATACAAGTAGTACAAATAACTATAATAGGAAATAAATATTTATTAAACAAAAATACAATGTCCCAATTAACAATATGAGTACAAAATTAAAATACATCATCTTAAAGGGCGTATCCCAAGGTAGTACAAAAGAACAAACTACTCAATGTCACATTACCTCCACGAGCCCACACCTGAAAAAGCAGGGGCTAAGCCTCACCAAGTCACAAGCTCAATAGGGATCCTCCAATTCCACAACGAGCACAATTTATGTATAAATTAAAGTATTATAAAAAATGACAACTGCACTAGTAATAAAACAACTAGTGATGTGGCTACACATAGTGGCCAAGAAGGTACCAGTTACCACATAGGTAACACTACTACACACAATAGCCAAGAGGGTATCAAGAATCATTGCATCACTCTATATTGACACAGTGCATCAAACACTAACAGTTCCATGCTCGGCCTCCATTCTGCCAACATGGATAAGATCACCATATATATGGCACTCATGCAAAAGCCGTAAAGGAAGACAACTCGGTGTTGCACATACACAAACCAATAGCACAATGACCATAGAAGAACACCAGTCTCGCAGTCAGAACATATCTAACTACTGCACCCATGTCTATCTACTTGCTGATTAAAGAGGCAATGGAGTTAACTCAACACATACAATACTTGTAGCAAGGTCAAGTAGTAATCTCACGATTAAACACACCTCTATGGGTCCAAAACCACAGAGTAAGGCAAGTGAGGTAAGGGACTAGTTAGGGACCCGTACATCTGTTAGGTGTCCATACGCCTAGCCATGAGTGCACTCAAGCAACACATAGTACATTACCCCAACCATATTTCTTCTTGTCCGAACGTACGCTCACAACAAAAGGGGGTCTAGGAAGATGGTACAAAATATTTTTTGTGCACACAACACAGGGACCAAACCTCACCACACACATAGAGTGAGGCACACATAGTGTCGGGGCACTTGACTAGTGAATACTATGTAGTAGTACTAACGAAGGCCAACACATGTCAAAAATGTAGGAAAAGGGAGGTCGGGATGATCCCACAAGTAAAGGGGATGGAGGAAAGGTTGAGGCAGAGGGAACTAAGGAGGACAATGATGATGGAGGAACACAAAGGGGTATGGTTGTAGGAAAAGGGAGAGGACCTAGGTAGAAGTCAAGGGAGGGGAGTTTTAACAGTGCCAACACCAACAATGGGGAGGGGAGGAAGCTAGATGGGGGTGGTGGGGCAAAAACGTGGAAGGTGGAAAGGTAGGTGGCGAGCAAAGGTATGGGAGGGGATGGAGATAGAGTGCAAAACATAGATAAGGAAATGAAGGATAATGAGGAGGAGGGGGGAGGACAGAGAAAGGAGGGATGTAATGTTTAGAGGATCAGAAAAGGGATAAAGTTGGCAAGGGCAAAATCGATTTGAGAAAGGAGTAGGAAGAAATAGATAGGAAGATATGAGATAGACAAAGGAGGAATAATGGGGAAGGGGGATGAGGGTGAAGAAAGAGGGAGGGTAGGGGCCCACCCCATGATGAAAATTTCTCTAGCACAGTTGTCGGAGAGCACTTCTGCTTGGGTGACCCTAGAGGCAGCTAGGGTTGTCCAGCAACTCAACCGTCGTGAGGAACTCCACTAGCGACCGATTTTGGGTTTAGTTGAGCAAAGATTTCCCCCAACAGTTTTATGGGAGGCTCTTGTCATTAGTGATGGCTCTAACCCAGTGGATATAGTCATCACTCTTGGAGCAAACCATGGTGGGGGGAGGAGGTGAGCCATCTCTGGGGACTCCCACAAACCCCCTCTTCTACAGTCGCAATCGCCCCGTTATCCCTCCTCTCCTTTGACCCTCTTCCTTGCTTTTTATCTTCTACTTCATCCCCTGATTTTTGCCCAACCTGCTACCCTAGTTCGCCTTCCCTCCCGCCCCTTCTCGTCAACTCTACATCCATCTTCCTCCTCTTACATCTCCATTCCCCTTTCTCTTCTTTCGATGCTGCCTCCCTCCACCCCTTCGTGTCCCCTTCTGCTTGGGTGACCCTAGCGGCAGCTAGGGTTGTCCAGCTACTCAACCGCCGTGAGGAACTCCACTAGCCCTTCTCGGACTCACAGGTACTGGTGCTTATAGTACTGCAACTCTTAAACTCAGTGCCGCCGTTTTGGGTTTGCCAAAAATCTGTACGACCATTCTCAAAATCTGCAAAGTACTCATAACAACATGCTCTGGTCCGTACAAACTCCGTGATGAATTATAACATGCATCGATACTTTATTCTTCCAGTATTAATTACCTTGAGTTTATATAAACGTGGGCTCCATATGATGAACTAATCGAAGCCTTAAGCAGAGGTGATACTCGACTTTTATTCGGCTCATCTACATCCACATACATGAAGAACAAGAGAATTAGATGACAATTTCATGTACTCTTCCTCGTCCTTAATGGCTTGAGTAATCTCCCGGCCCATCGCCGGAGACGCCGCTTGATGTATCTGCTCACCCATCACCGGACACAACGCTTGACCACCTTGGTAACCCACGGCTCCTGTGTGAATCCCACGACCACACCGACGGTGAAACTCGCAAGACACACCGTGTAGAATGTCCACACAGATACCACTCTGATCACTCTGAAAAAAATTAGTATGCATGTGTACTTGTTATGAACAGTAGCAATGTGTTAATATATTTTTGATAATATTCACATAATTTTATTAATTAAAAGATATGTGCACGACACTCTCTTGCTAGTTTGATTCTCTTACACATACACACACTAAAGGTGACTTGTTGCCAGGAGACCTTACTGAATTTACTCAATAATATATCTAGTAATTAAGTGTAATTATTCATGTAATTTTTTCTATTATTTAAATGAAGTTGTCTTTGTTTTATTCGTTTGATTTGAATACCGTTATCGCGTCTCTCTGCCTTCGAGCACTCAAGGTATGACAGACAAACGTTTCTATACACACTTTATCTTGGCTTGGACAACCTCTCCGTTGGGAATACTTCTGACAGGACCAGGAACTCCTTGTTGAGGCCTCCATAAGACTCCTTGGCTTTGGCGGATGTCCATTGCTGACGAGCAAGTTGTACCCTCAATACCTATTTTACCCTTAGGGATCAGTATGATCCAACGAACTTAGATTGTTCTCTCTTACTTGAGATCACGCCGGACCTCTGGCATGTGTTTGTAGCATGGTTATTGGGCGGATGTGGCTTCTACCAGACTACTAGCACACGATAAAGTGTGTGGTGCAACGGTTACTAACGCCCGTTTATCGTTGATTTACGAATACGACCCTCTTTCTTATCTACTCTCTATACTCTCATCTATTCTTCAATTACTCTTATATATTCTCAGTATTCTATTTAGCCATCCGTTGATTATCTAAGATAAAAACATGATCAATACTATGCAACATTATAAAGGGCCCGATCTAGTCTTAGGAGGTGCACCCGAAAGTACTAGTGCCCATGGGTTCTCTTTAGTTACTTTGCTTTATAAGACATTAATCACTTAAAATGTGCCTGTTTATACGTGATATAAAGTCCTACTGAGTGATTATCGCTCATCCTGTGCTATTTATTTCATGTGTTTCAGGTGAGTCTGATATGAACTACCTCATGCACGAGGAAGGGGATGATAAGAGCAAGAGTGACCAGTCTTTTCGACAACCATTGCTTTTAGTAGTTAGTTAGATAGTTTAGTTGTTTGTTTGAATAAATTACTCTGGGCCCATAGTTTTAGCTCTGAATTAGTGAATGTAATTGAATTAGTGGAATTATCAATAAAGGTGGTTCATTTGGTGTTATTCTAATTTATGCAATGATTTGATGTCTACTTCTCGCTCTATAATATTTATTTAACTGTTTATCGCTCCGATATTCCGCGTCGGAGTGTTACAACCTTTTGTCCAACTCACGTAGACTTTTGATCGAGACAAAGATAGACTAAATAAAATCTTGCAAGTGAAGAAAGTAGAATAGACATCTTCTAATGGACACTAGTTATGGGGTAGCCCAAAATTCCTTTAGAAGGCACTGTCTGTAAACTTGATTTATTTCAAATTACATAAGACATTGATCATGGGTAAATTGTATCCTTGTTGAAACATGACATATATTTGAAAATCTATTTCATGGTCAAGTTGAACCTTTGTTAAAACATGACATGTAGGAAAACATGGGTCATAATCAAATTGGATCTTTGTTAAAACATGACGTGTAATGAAAACATAACACTTGAATCATTAATGAGTTAAAATAGCACAACTAAGGCTAACATATATTAGTTTTAACGCATGTCTATCTCTGAGACGAAACCTCCAAGCCAAAACAATACAGGTCTTCAAAACCTCCAATGGCAACTGCTACACCCCTATGGATGAACCGATGAACTACTTGATCATCCAAAGTAGTTATCTTACTCTGGGTTCTTCTTCCTTCTCTCTTTGCAACTATCATTGGAGCTCACCTTCTCTGTACTGCTTATTGGGATGAGCTTCTAAAGTCTAAACCTATTTTTTTTTTCTCAAACCCATAAACCAACTTCTAAACTACCAACACCCTTAACATGTATCACTATGTATGCAATGACAGATCAACACTCCTAACACATGGCCACTATTCATGCCATATCGAGAACCTTACATTCAATGGTAGACATGGTAAATATTACCTCTTTTATACACAAGTTTCAAAAGATACATTGATTTTATCTATTATTTATATAATCTAATATATAATACACAATCATTATCAAAATTCAATACTTAGCCAAATTCTATTATATCATGTAGCATATAATTGATTATCGACATATAATAAGAAACAGATAATCAATTATCATATCATTATATATATTATATTATATATATATACTTAGCCAATAGAAATCAAGTGATACTAATACTTAATCAATTATCAACAGTAGTATAAACACACCCACGTTAGGTCAAAATTTATCCGAATGACTTCCAGCCCTAGCCCTAAACTTTGAGTTAGAGTCTTTCTGTGATTAATACAATACATCAAAAGCGTCTTCATCCCCCCCAAATTCCCATAAATTGGAGTCATTTTCGCTATCTGCATTTAAGCCCTTTCAAGCATAATCTTAAATTTTTCTCACATTTTCTTAAAAATATTTTGCCTTTCCGGTCATGACTTTGGCATGATTGATAGACATGTAACTCTGAAAAATACACTTTAATAAGATCCTGAAACATAGTACCTTCTCTTTTTGTTTCTTTTTCTCCTCCAATGACTTAATCACTTTAATGCCAGTCATAAGTTCCCCTCCAAGTGTGACTTTTCGTCAGGTTGGGTCCAAAAATCCAGTCTCGGCACACTGCAACCAGGTGAGATGACCCAAAAAAAATGTGAAAGAGAACAGGGCTGCTCTTCCCACAGCTTCTTTCACACACCAAACAACAAAAAAGATGCCTCCATCCAATGGAGGACCCTGTAGCCAAATGGCATAACAAGACAAGCATTAAGAATGCAGGGGATGCGTCCAAAGTGTAGCTCAGCACAGCTAAAGTGGGAGTACAGAAGTCTCATGGCTATTTTTTAATTAAAAAAAAAGTTGATCAAGAACATGGATATAGTGAGGGCCATGTTTCAGAAATTTTTTAAGAGAAATATTTATTATCTTATGTATATTGTAATAAAAATGATATAAATAGTTTGATAAATAATTTTATTGATTGAAAAAAAAAGAGAAAGAAAAATTATGTCAAACTCTTAATTAATAAAATTATTTCCTAAACAATTCATATCCTCTTTATTACCTTTATATAAAAAAATATTTTCCTTTTTTAAATACCTAGCTTGACATTTCCCATGCTCCCTAGCTATCTAAGAAGTGACTGTAGAGATGTCAACGGATGTCAGATAATGACTACTGTATCTCTTTTCTTATATTCTAAAGAAATTGTATGCATGCTCTCATGTTCATCTTTCTTATGTATCTTCATGGACATTTCATTCACAAATGTATGGGAAATTAATGGGAGAATCAGAATACAAGTGGATAGCATAATTAGCATTTAATATTAATGAAGAAAAAATACAGATAAATACCTTTGCGTTCATTCGAACATATTGTCACATGAATAATTTCATTTAAAAAATAAAAAAATAATGTAGCCGCGTCGTTTCTCCCAACTTTGGAGATAAATGTATAAACAAAACATTCAATTGTCTACATATTGACACCCCTAGTTAATAGTTACAAAGGTATATATAAAACGTATATTGATAGATTTACTTAGCTAGATCCGACCTATGCGGGATACGACAAATGGCTCCCTGTTGAAACATGATAGAAAACTCTCCTTCCCAACTCCCACTACAAGAAATTAATGACATTATTAAGTCAAATGATTTTTTTTTAACTTGGTACTCTGCAACCTTCCCAACAGATGAGCATGGGCACCTCATTTATATATGCATCAAAAACTAGATGGGTATTTGCAGAGATGGCTCAAAACTCCAAAACCACAGCTTAGTTAATTAAGTGGCTAAAAACGACAGTTACTGTACGTTCTCGGATAACTAGTTGGTACCATGCAACGTTTCCAATACACGAGCATGGGCACCTCATCATGCATCAAATACTAGATGGGTTATTCCGGAGGGGGCTCGATGGGTGTTTGCATAGATGGCCCTAGCTGTACTCCAAACCACACCTTAATTATGTGACTAAGTGGCTGAACACGTTTTCATCTTATTTCATATAGAACTAACCATGCCTAGGTTTTTGCACCTTCCGGTACATAAATACATGTATATGTGTACATACACACGCACGAACCTCCGAACGTATACACATGCATTTATCTTGCGCTCCTCATATTCCATGATTTGAATGCTACTGCTCGTCCACGTCCACTTTACGATGTTTTCTTGTTGACCGCTACTGTTTGCGGGCCAACAACCAATTTATTACTACTACTCTGTTGGAGTTTCCAAGAAAGTGATTCTTTTGCCAAAGGGCCTACATAGGGCCTCCCCACCTGCTCCAGTGATCGAGTTGTTTCATATGTTGTTGTGTGTGGAGGGGTAGTTGTTCTACAGACATACAGATGTTGAAGGGTCCGTGTCTTCTTGTTTCTTATGAGAAGTGAATCCGTGGACTTCTTCATACCAATGCATGGAACTCTTGGGTTCAAAACACTCACCATCTCTCGGGGGTGAATTGATCGCAATGTGCACGGAAAAGATCCGACAAAGTCTTTTGTCCGGTTGGAAGGGTTAGGTTCAAAGGGTGATACTTGGTGCGGGTCGGCCAACTATATAGCCCAGCCACAGGTACAATTATAAGGGATCTCGTGGTATGATAGCGCTGTGAACCCTCCAGGATTGTACTTGGGTTGGATAAGAAAGTTGTGGATGATTATTTTTTTCCAATTCAATTACCTTCATTTGAGAAGAATTGTAATTTTTTCACAATGTGATGTTTTTTTTTTTCTTCGAACTGTTAATTCAGTGATAAAAAATCTGGATAATACCTACAAAGAACATAGAATAGTCTGTGCCGCAAAGACAGAGACCAACCGCAAGGCGAGAGTCCCGTGTGAGATTACCCATACATAATTAGAACCTGTGGATAAAGATGTAAACGATCCGAGTCGAGTCGAGCCGAGTTCAAACTCGACTCGGTCATTTTTTAGCACATTCAAATTCGGCTCGAAACTCGTCGAATATCTACTACCCAAGTTCGAACTCGGCTCGATAAATATTTTTCATGTTCGAACTCGACTCGTCGAACAACTCGTTTAGATAAAACGAGTTCAAAATCAATTCTGAGCTCTCAAATGCAACCTGAGTTCTCAAACCCATACTCAAATAATTAAAATTCTTAAAATTACTTAGATTCGAAATTGACTCGTTTAACTCGAAACCAGGCAGTTGGGAAAGATGAAACGAATGGGGTTGGGGGTTTCTTTATAAAGACTAATGGGGTGTTTGGAAACAAGTTTTTTAAAAAAAGTTATTTCTCCCTCAAAATTTAATGATGTGTCTGTTTTAACACAAATTTTAAAATTAAAAAAAAAATCAGTCAATGCGTTGGGTGCGAAAAACAGTATGGGGAGGGAGGGGGGGATCCGGAGGAGGGGCACGATACAGCCGACGGGGGAGAGGAGGAGGAGAGGGGGGGCGTCGCGCGGCGAGGGAGGGGGGGTGCCCCACGGCGCAGGGGGAGGAGGAGGAGGACACCCGGCGGGGGGGGGGGGGGGGTGGGGATGAGGGGGGCGCAGTGGGGGCGGGCTGGGTGGGGCGGCAGGGGGCCGCCGGAGGTTTGGGTGGATGCGGGGCTTGGGGGGGGGGGGGCAGGGGGGGCCGCCGGAGTTGGGGGCGGCAGTGGGGGCGGGCTGGGTGGGGCGCAGGGGGCCGCCAGAGGCTGGGGGGCGGCAGGCGGGGCTGGGGGGGGGGGACAGGGGGGCCACCAGGGTTGGGGGGCGGCAGGGGGCGGGCTGGGTGGGGTGGTAGGGGCCGCCAGAGTAGGGAGGGGTGGGCGGTAGGGGGCCGCCGAGGCTATGGGGGGGGGGCTTGAGAGAGAGAGAGAGAGCTTTTAAAATAAAAATAGGTTAGGACTTGTTTTTTTTTTACATAGGGTAAAAATTTGCACTAAAAAAGAAAACTACTTACCAACACCTCTTTGTGTCTGTCTTCCTCTCTTTTTTAAATTTTAGAGAAAAAAGAGACAAAAAAATGTAACCCAACACCCTATAAAACCATCCCCAAATTTAACATTTCCGATATGGGATATTGGGATGAGATACAAAAGAGGATGAGCCAGGGGTTTGCGGGGGGTGGGCGATGGGGGTCGCCTGCGACGGCGGGTGGGCGACGGCGGCTCGACAAGTGGGTGACGGGGTCACAGCTGTAAGGTCTCAGGTCTTTAGTGGATCCTTATTGGGTCTGTTAGAGGTCCTGTGTGGTTGACGGCCAGGGCTTGCCGTTGAGTCAGAGTCAGCGTCCAGCGATGTGGACGTTTGATGTTGAACTCAGCGACAGGGGATCTGGACGTCAGTCTGTAGGCGGTTCAATAGGCGACCAGAGATGTTGACGTCGACTGGTCGGGCCTGTTGAAATAGGGCAGCCCGAGAGCAGAGTTCCTTCTTCTCTTTTCCTCTCCTTTCTTCCACCTTTGCTTTTCTTTGTTTTCCACAGCTTCTGTTGGGTGATTTGAGCTCGTGGGAAGGCCCTGGATCGTGTGGCGTTGCTTGATCGGGCGGGAAACGCGTGGTTTTGGTGCGATTCGCGCGGAGTCTTCGAGGGAATCCGGCGCGAGTAGTGGCTGTTCGGGGATTGTTTAAGCTTTCTGAGGTAGGGACTTAACCCCTATAACCTTCCCCAGCAAACCAGCATGCCCAATTAAGTGAATTGGTGTGCAAATCATGGTTTAGGGTTGGGTTATATCATGCCGGAATTGGGGGTGAATTGGACAATCTAGATGTTAGAATGTTTAATTATGATGTTCTGGTAGTGTGGATTGATGAGAGGAAGTGTTTCCCTCCATCAGTCGGATTCTGTTGAGTTTTTCTGCCTATTTGAACTGATTCGGTTCAGTTCTGAGTTTAGGGGACTGAAGACTTAACGTCCACATCTGTTGACGTTGAGATCTTCAGGGGTGATTTAAACGACAAGGTCGATTGCCGTTTAGTTACTGTTAACGACATGAGGGGTGCCGTTTACCTCTATTGGCGGCAATCGATGTGGCCGTTAATCTCCTGTGTCCCAGCAGACTTGAGTTGTGTGTTTAGAGGCGATTGACATGTGATGTCCGCCTAATAGCACATGTGGGCCAGGCTTAGAGTGTGACTCCGCCTGTGCATTTGAGTAGTTGATTGTGGCACGAGGTGTTTACTTACTGTACGGGGTTTCAGACGTTGAGTGTGTTCCGTCTGTTGTACGCGCGTTGCGTTACCGTGTACCCGTTTCTGTTGTGTTACCTAGGCGTGGGTGCGACTCCGTCTAGACGACTAGCGTGTGGTTATCCTCCGCTAGTGAGCCAGGACTCGAGTGCGACTCTGTCCTGTGCGTACTCCTTGTGGTGGTTTTGAGCCGGTCTCCGTGGAGCCCCTTCTCTACCGCTAGGGTCAAGCGTAGGGGAAAAACCGGTCGTGGACCAGACGCGAGAGAGAGCGTCTGTAGTGTGCACACGTGGCTGGGGTTGAGAGCCTCTGTGGTGACGGGACGCCGAGCCACAGACCCTAGCTGAGTCCTACTTGCTGTGTGTGTGAGTGTGTGTTACTGAGCCGCGAGGTTTACAGTTTTGTGTTGTGGTGCGACGTGTACTTACTTTCAGTTTTACTTTCCGCACTTTAGTTCTGTTGCCGGTGGGGTTACTTTTCCCTACTGGGTCTCTTCTTGAGACTCACTCCCTTCCCTTTCAGGTGGGTCTTCGTCGACTCCCGTTCCAGCGAGTCTAGCCACTCCGGTGTTGGTGCTCCCTAGCTGCAGTGAGTAGTACCTTTTTGTTGTACTTCTGTACTCTGTACTTTGCTCAGACTCTGAGTTGTAAATGATATGTTCATATAGTGAATTTTACAGCTTTGCATGGTGTGTATCTTCTTACATATAGTCTCCTCGGACTTTCACTTCCTACCCTTCCGAGCTTGTCTCGTGGGTTAGCGGGTCAGAATTCGGGTTACTGGTTGTTACTGGTAATGCGGATTCTGGGTCGTTACAGTTTGGTATCAGAGCCTGGTCTGATGAGATATATATAAGAAAATACTTATCATGTAGACTCAGAGTATAAGAGTACAGCTGCAGCTATCTATCTATTTAACCCGGAGTTAGTTAGTGTATTTATGTGTGTATTTTTGTTTTGTGTATAGTTCTATGGCGCCTAGGCGACGTCCTAGAGAGGGAGTAGCCGAGCAGCGACTCGTCAGGAGGTTGGAGATGCTCCGCCACCTCAGCAGACGCAGCCTTTGCCACAGGACGCACATAGTGGTATTGTTCCGCCGCCGCCACCTCCACCTCAGGTAGCTCAGGGATTAGACATGACTCGATTTCTTGAGGGGATGGCTCAGTTTGTTGCTCAGCACCGTGACGCGCCGGTACCCCAGGGGGTACTGGGAGGGTGTTGAGAGAGTTCTTGCAGTTTCAGCCTCCTCAGTTTTTGGGCCAGCCTGATCCAGATGCAGCGCGAGCATGGTTAGATGCAGTGGAGCGGACTTTTCGTTCCATGGAGTGTGTTCCAGAGGAGCGAGTGCTGCTAGCCAGTTACCAGTTGCAGGCGCAGGCGTTGACTTGGTGGTCCGCTGAGTGGGAGACTACTTTTCAGTCTCGCCCACTTAGACAGATTCCGTGGCAGGAGTTTGTCGTTTCTTTTGAGAGAGCCTTCTGTCCTACTTACGTCCGGACGGAGAGGTTGTACCAGTTCCTGGACTTGCAGCAGAGGGACTCTACTGTGGTGCAGTACAGGGCCAGATTTGTGGAGCTAGGGCGTTATGCTCCGCAGATTATGGGAGATGAGGGTCTGAGGACTCAGCAGTTCGTGAGAGGCTTGAGGCCAGAGCTCAGGCAGGCGCTGATAGTTGCTCGTGTCACAGACTTGGATGCGGCCTATCAGACAGCGGCAGCGTTGGAGGCAGACACCTTGCGGACTCGTGCTCGGAGTACAGAGGTTCAGACAAGGTAGTTCCTTCTCAGCCTCACCAGCAGCAGGTAGTTGTGCAGACGACCCCGAGGACTACGACTTCCTACGCGTCCACTTCTACTGGGACGACGGCGAAGTCAGGATCTCGGAGGAAGTTTCGGCGTGATAGGAGGCAGGCAGAGCAGAGGCAGCAGTCGGTTGGGAGTGTTCAGCAGCCGACAGGACAGCCTTCGCAGCAGGTACACGTACTTTTGCTGGTCAGTGTTACCGGTGTGACCAGATGGGTCATATGGCGCGAGATTGTCCTTTGTTACCTCGTGTGCCGCAGCAGCACAGACCCAGTCACAGCCTCGAGTGCAGCAGCAGCAGCAGCACCCGTGCAGCAGCGTCAGCAGACCGGAGGTTCTGGTGGGTCGAGAGGTAGAGGTCGTGTTACTCACTTGACCGTGCAGACGCGGAGGCAGCTCACCTGGTGGAAGGTACTGTTACAGTTTTTGGTTGTGCAGCTAGAGTTTTGTTTGATTCCGGTGCCTCTCACTCTTTTGTGTCTGAGGACTTTTTAGACTCCCTTGGAGAGTTGAGTTCGGGAGAGTCTGTTGAGTTAGCAGTGGAGTTGCCGACAGGGGACTTTGTCCTTACGTCCTACTGTCTCGAGGAGGTACCTGTGCAGTTGCAGGATCATTGTTGTCCCCGTCTGTTTGCCTTGCAGTTACATGACTATGATGTGATTTTGGGTATGGACTGGTTAGAGCGCGTATGGTGCAGTGATGGATTGCCAGAAGAAGAGGGTGCACTTGCGGATACCTGGGGAAGCGGCGTTCTACTTCCAGGGTATCGTACCTCTTACTTCTCGCTTTTTAGTTTCTGCTTTGAGGGCAGGGAGGTTACTTGCTTCTGGTTGTCAGGGTTTCCTAGTTTCTGCAGTGACTCTTGACCAGATTGCCTCGGGAGTGGGGGACATTCCCGTAGTGTGTGAGTTTCCGGATGTTTTTCCGGAAGAGTTGCCTGGTCTACCACCAGAGAGAGAGATTGAGTTTACTGTAGAGTTGGTTCCTGGCACTGTACCTTTTGCACAGGCACCGTACCGTATGGCACCAGCAGAGTTGAGGGAGTTGAAGAGGCAGCTTGAGGAGTTGTTGGAGAAGGGCTATATTCGTCCTAGCTTTTCTCCGTGGGGGTCACCTGTTTTGTTTGTCCGGAAGAAGGATGGTAGCCTGAGATTGTGTATCGATTATAGGAAGCTAAATCAAGTGACCATCAAGAATAGGTATCCTTTGCCTAGGATTGATGATCTCTTTGATCAGCTTCAGTCTGCTCGTGTCTTCTCGAAGATTGACTTGAGGTCGGGCTACTATCAGTTGCGGATTAGAGATTCGGACATTGAGAGGACTGCTTTTCGGACCAGATATGGACACTTTGAGTTTTTGGTGATGCCGTTTGGGCTCACCAATGCTCCAGCAGCCTTCATGGATCTGATGCACCGGGTGTTCCACCAGTTCTTGGACCGGTTTGTCGTAGTGTTTGTTGACGACATTCTGGTGTACTCCGCTTCGGAGGAGGAGCACGCCGAGCACCTGAGGATCGTGTTGCAGACCTTGCGAGAGCACCAGTTGTATGCCAAACTTAGTAAGTGTGAGTTTTGGCTACAACAGGTTCACTTTTTGGGGCACGTGATCTCAGGTGAGGGAGTTTCTGTGGATCCAGCGAAGGTTGAGGCAGTTTTGCAGTGGGAGAGTCCCAGATCTGTGTCTGAGATTCGTAGCTTTCTGGGTTTAGCAGGTTACTACCGCAGGTTTGTTCGAGATTTTTCTCAGGTTGCTGCACCCTTGACTCGGTTGACGAGAAAGGGAGTTCCGTTTTTGTGGTCGGAGCAGTGTGAGCAGAGCTTCATAGAGTTGAAGCGACTGCTTACGTCGGCGCCAGTTCTTGCCTTACCTTCAGGTGAGGAGGGTTTTGAGATTTGCACAGATGCTTCAGGTGTTGGTTTGGGTGCGGTCTTGATGCAGCAAGGCCGAGTGGTGGCTTATGCGTCTCGCCAGCTTAAGCCCCACGAGGAGAGTTACCCGACCCACGACCTAGAGCTTGCAGCTGTGGTGTTTGCTTTGCGGATTTGGCGTCTTTACCTGTACGGAGTGAGTTTTGTAGTCCGTACCGACCACCAGAGTTTGAGATATGTGTTTTCTCAGAGGGATCTGAATATGAGGCAGCGTCGATGGATGGAATATCTGAAGGACTATGATTTCAGCATTGAGTATAAGCCTGGAAAGGCGAATGTAGTTGCAGATGCCTTGAGTAGGAAAGCACAGATGAGTTATCTGATGCTTAGAGAGTGGCAGTTGTGGCAGTCTGCGACAGAGGGGTCTTTCAGAGTTTCGTCCAGTCGTCGTCAGTGTGTGTTGGGCAGTTTGTTAGCAGCTCCCGCCGTTGTGAGACAGGTTGCTGAGGTCCAGCAGGCAGATCCCGAGTTGCACAGTGTGTTGCTTCTCCCAGAGGTTGAGCTTTGCGAGGACGGGACTGTTAGGTTCCGAGATAGACTCTATGTTCCTGTTGAGGAGTCTATCAGGAGAGTCGTGTTGCAGGAGGCACATGGTTCCAGGTACTCTATTCATCCAGGGGCGACCAAGATGTACCACAGGTTGAGATGTCAGTTTTGTGGCCTGGGATGAAGAGAGACATAGCGGCTTTTGTTGCTAGGTGTTTGGTCTGTCAGCAGGTGAAGGCCGAACATCAGCGTCCAGGAGGACTTGTGCAGCCGTTAGAGATTCCGATGTGGAAGTGGGACCACGTGACGACTGACTTTGTTTGTGGTTTGCCGAGGACAGCTGGAGGTTTTGACAGCATTTGGGTTCTTGTGGAAAGATTGACGAAGACTGCCAGATTCTTGCCTGTCAGGACTAGTTGGGGTGTGAGTAGGTTGGCCGCGTTGTACATAGAGCGGATTGTTCCTTTACATGGAGTGCCGATCTCTATTGTGTCAGACAGGGATCCTCGCTTCACTTCTGGGTTCTAGCGCAGTTTCCAGAGAGCTTTGGGGACAGAGTTGGCTTTTAGTTCCGCCTACCACCCTCAGTCAGACGGTCAGTCAGAGCGGACTATCCAGACTTTGGAGGACATGCTTAGAGCTTGTTGCCTGGAGTGGCAGGGGTCGTGGACAGTTCACTTGCCGTTGGTCGAGTTCGCATATAATAATAGTTATCACTCCAGTATCGGTTTGGCACTATATGAGGCTTTGTACGGACGACCGTGTCGCACTCCTCTTGACTGGTTCGAGGTTGGCGAGCGAGTTGTCACAGGGCTGGAGTTGGTTCAGCAATCAGTTGAGGTAGTTCAGCTTGTGAGACAGAGACTTCAGACAGCTCAGAGTCGGCAGAAGAGTTATGCAGATCAGCGCAGACGACCGCTCGAGTTTAAGGTAGGAGACTAGGTGTTTGTTCGTGTGTCTCCTATGAAGGGAGTGGTGAGGTTCGGTAAGCGTGGAAAGTTGAGTCCTCGCTTTATTGGGCCTTTTACCATTACTGAGCGTGTCGGAGGTTTGGCGTACAGACTTGAGCTTCCGTCAGAGTTGGCAGCAGTCCACGATGTGTTTCACGTGTCGATGCTTCGGAGGTACCTTTCTGACGAGTCTCACGTTCTGCAGAGTGCAGAGTGGTCTGAGGTGACTCCAGTGTTGACTGTACCAGAGTTTCCGTTGCACATTGAGGATCGCCGAGTTCAGAGGTGAGGAACAAGGCTATCCCTTTAGTTCGTGTTGTGTGGCAGCGGCACTCCGGTGGTGAGTCGACATGGGAGCGGGACGACGAAATGCGCGAGCAGTTTCCGTACCTCTTTGGTGAGTCTTCTTTCCTTGTGTTGTTTGAATTTTGAGGGCAAAATCCCTTAAGGAGGGAGGGCTGTAATGTAACGTCGCGTGCTTTTCGGATCCATGCGGATCGTGTGTGTTGTGGTTGTGGCGGCCATTGTGAGGCCAATGTGAGTCAGTTGTGTGGTTCTGTGTACGTGGCGAGTAGTACGACGCCTACCGTGGTTACCTCTCCAGTTGGTTGCCCCAGGTTCTTTGTGAGCCAGGCTGTTAGCTCGGGGCTTTGTCCCGTACTTGGCTGTACCGTCGAGGTCTGTGTGTCTGACCTGGACACCCTCCTCTTGTGTTAGAGTTGTACGTCCGGCTGAGGGAAAGACGACAGTGGGACAGTGACACTTGTGTTTGTTTTTAGTCACTTGTAGCGCGCTCGTAGTGGGGGTACGGACACCAGTAGTCGACACTGGTCCCAGCTAGTCCTTTTCCATGCCTCACTCTAGCGAGCCCAGGCCAGGGTCTCTGGAGGTGCCAGGCATGGGCCTGTGACCGTGTGGTCTACATGTTGTGGTGTTTAGTTGGTCTCCACAGTTGCTTGACCTTTTTACGTGAGCGGCAGCTGGACCTTTCGTCCGTGGCTGCGAGACTGAGAGGTAGCCTGTGTTAGTTGTCCGAGTCAGTTCTGGTGTCGCGAACCAGTTCACGTGGCTCGTGTTGGCTGTCTCTACTTTAGCTTGTACACTGTACTGGTTTGCCGTTTAATTATTATTTTTGTTTCTCGTAGTCGGCAGACGGTGAGTACTTTTACAGCTTTACTTACCTGCTTAGTTGTTATATTAATTGTTGGTGTTGTTTACTATTCGTACTCGTGGTGTTTGTTTCGCTCGGGTTTGGGGGAGTTCCCTACTGAGCCAGTGACTAGAGAGGCTCACCCCTACCCCACAGGTGAGAGCGAGGAGGACGTCTCTCGTCCGACGTCTAGTTCCGGGCCGCGTCGTAGCGGTGCAGGGTCAGCATCTCCAGCAGAGTAGCTTCAGCAGTGTAGTTTTATAGTTGTTTACTTTCTTCAGTTGTACCTCGGGGTATGCCCCAGGCTCTTGTAGCTTCTTTTCAGCTTTTGTGAAAATTTGGCTATGTAAACTTGTGAAATATATATGAAATGTGGTGTGTTCCTTTATGTTTACACGTACTGTGGTTTGGTATCCCTTGCGAGGCTTCGGCCCGTTCGCGGGAGGCGGACTCGGATCAAGTACGTTATCGGTTTAACGGGCTTGACCGAGGCGATCCGCCACATGTAAGGTCTCGGGTCTTTAGTGGATCCTTATTGGGTCTGTTAGTGGTCCTGTGTGGTTGACGGCCAGGGCTTGCCGTTGAGTCAGAGTCAGCGTCCAGCGATATGGACGTTTGATGTTGAACTCAGCGACAGGGGATCTGGACGTCAGTCTGTAGGTGGTTCAATAGGCGACCAGAGATGTTGACGTCGACTGGTCGGGCCTGTTGAAATAGGGCAGCCCGAGAGCAGAGTTCCATCTTCTCTTTTCCTCTCCTTTCTTCCACCTTTGCTTTTCTTTGTTTTCCACAGCTTCTGTTGGGTGATTTGAGCTCGTGGGAAGGCCCTGGATCGTGTGGCGTTGCTTGATCGGGCGGGAAACGCGTGGTTTTGGTGCGATTCGCGCGGAGTCTTCGAGGGAATCTGGCGTAGTAGTGGCTGTTCGGGGATTGTTTAAGCTTTCTGAGGTAGGGACTTAACCCCTATAACCTTCCCCAGCAAACCAGCATGCCCAATAAGTGAATTGGTGTGCAAATCATGGTTTAGGGTTTGGGTTATATCATGCCAGAATTGAGGGTAAATTGGACAATCTAGATGTTAGAATGTTTAATTATGATGTTCTGGTACTGTGGATTGATGAGAGGAAGTGTTTCCCTCCATCAGTCGGAATTCTGTTGAGTTTTTCTGCCTATTTGAACTGATTCGGTTCAGTTCTGAGTTTAGGGGACTGAAGACCTTAACGTCCACATCTGTTGACGTTGAGATCTTCAGGGTGATTTAAACGACAAGGTCGAATGTCGTTTAGTTACTGTTAACGACATGAGGTGTCGTTTACCTCTTATTGGCGGCAATCGATGTGGCTGTTGATCTCCTGTGTCCCAGCAGACTTGAGTTGTGTGTTTAGAGGCGATTGACATGTGATGTCCGCCCTAATAGCACATGTGGGCCAGGCTTAGAGTGCGACTCCGCATGTGCATTTGAGTAGTTGATTGTGGCACGAGGTGTTTACTTACTGTACGGGGTTTCAGACGTTGAGTGTGTTCCGTCTATTGTACGCGCGTTGCGTTACCGTGTACCCGTTCTGTTGTGTTACCTAGGCGTGGGTGCGACTCCGTCTAGACGACTAGCGTGTGGTTATCCTCCGCTAGTGAGCCAGGACGTCGAGTGCGACTCTGTCCTGTGCGTACTCCTTGTGGTGGTTTTGAGCCGGTCTCCGTGGAGCCCCTTCTCTACCGTTAGGGTCAAGCGTAGGGGAAAAATCGGTCGTGGACCAGACGCGAGAGAGAGCGTCTGTAGTGTGCACACGTGGCTGGGGTTGAGAGCCTCTTGGTGACGGGACGCCGAGCCACAGACCCTAGCTGAGTCCTACTTGCTGTGTGTGTGAGTGTGTGTTACTGAGCCGCGAGGTTTACAGTTTTGTGTTGTGGTGCGACGTGTACTTACTTTCAGTTTTACTTTCCGCACTTTAGTTTTGTTGCCGGTGGGGTTACTTTTCCCTACTGGGTCTCTTTTCTTGAGACTCACTCCCTTCCCTTTCAGGTGGTCTTCGTCGACTCCCGTTCCAGGCGAGTCTAGCCACTCCGATGTTGTGCTCCCTAGCTGCAGTGAGTAGTACCTTTTTGTTGTACTTCTGTACTTTGTACTTTGCTCAGACTCTGAGTTGTAAATGATATGTTCATATAGTGAAATTTTACAGCTTTGCATGGTGTGTATTTTCTTACATATAGTCTCCTCGGACTTTCACTTCCTACCCTTCCGAGCTTATCTCGTGGGTTAGCGGGTCAGAATTCGGGTTACTGGTTGTTACTGGTAATGCGGATTCTGAGTCGTTACAACAGCCCACCGGCGACAGGGTCACCGGCGCCACGAATGGCCACCGGCACCGTCGTAAACGTCGCAGGCGACCTTACTATGGGCAACAGTTGCTGCAATGTCGTCGCCCCTCTACTGACGTCGGGAGATTCGGCAGGCACCGGCGGTAGCCCCGCCATCGTCATCGGAGTCTCCACTCACAGACAACATCCCCCCTCGGTCACGCCGGGCTGGGGGCGCCACACTGTGCACAGACACAAAGCCGTCACAGGACGGCTGGAGGAAGAAGATGAAGAGATTGCCCAGGGACCTTGTCAAATAGAGTTTTGTGTATATACCCTATTTGTATAATTTTATTAAATCAAAGTTTATATAAACACCCCTATTTACATGATTTGTGTACATACAGTTCTACACTACCATTTAATCTTTTCCATCTTTATTTATATGATTTGTGTATGTATCTTCTAATATTTAATCTTTTATCTTTAAGTCTTCATAAATATTTCGTACTTCAATAATAACTCTATAAAAATAGCAAGCTAACATTTATTTTAATAACAAATTATTAATAAGTATTTAAATAATTTCTTAACGTATATTTAATCGAGCTCTTAACGAGTAATTAAACGAATTGTTCACGAACATAATCGAGTCGAGCTTATATGTGTTCAGACTCGGCTCGTTTATGAACCGATCTTTTTTTTTCAAACTTGACTCGTTTATTAAATAAATGAGTTGAACCGAGTTTTTATCGAGTCGAGTTTCGAGTTGTTCGTCGAACGTGTCGATTCGTTTACACCTCTACCTGTGAAATTTGGAAGAGAAAAATTTAGTGTACTAGAGTTTTATATTTTACATTTATATTTTTTTTCTTTTTCATTGGCCAATAAAAAAAGTACACAATACACTCATCCAATAAAAATTAAGAAATATAAATATAAAATATAAAACATAAATACACTAAATTTTTCTCAATTTAAAATGCCATAACTTATACCAGCGCACCTCCCATTAGAAGGGATTTTATGGAGGCCCTGCGCAATGGCTAATATATATTATATTAAATAATATTTGTTGTACATTGAAGTGTGCGGTATATATTGATGTGATGAATATATTTTTTATTTAATTAGTTCATATGAAAACGATAATATTTAAAACAAGAAATAATATAATCTTATACAATATACTTACCCATACCATCAATATTTTTCTCCGTCTTAGCTTTCCATTTAGACCCATCCCAAACTAGTGCGGTGATTTCTGGATATCCCCGTTGCCTCTGAAGGTGCAACCCACACACACACACACACACACACACACGAGTTTTTATGAGATTATGAACAGTCCAAGTTACGCACCCACGGTGGCAATGATGTGTACTGATGACTTCTGCACAAGACTCCAAAACTATTCACATCATACACACTTCTTTCTTTTTGGTAAGTTCCATCATACACATTTTGAGGCCACAAGAAAGAGCATTCGCAGTAGCCATATTTTGATCGACGGCATGAGTGCTGCATATTTGCTTCCTCCGGAAGGTACCAAAGAATAGATTATCCAAAAACAAGCTTCCCTGTGTCAGAAAAAATAGAATCCAAGGGCTCCTCCCCCAATTGTCCCACGGTACCGATGGTCCATCCTTGATGATATATGTCGGGTAAAGGTGTTTAGCACCTCGCGTCCATTAATTTATTTATTTTTATCATAACAATTTAATATATTTAAAATAAAATTTAATGGTCCGATTTGTAAAACTGATGCAATTTGATTAAATATTGTTTAACATAAATACTTATTGTAAGATAATAAAATTGACATAAATTTGCAAGAAAGTAACTAATTATGTTGGTTGAGGAATCTATTTTGTAAGAAGTGTTTTTTTTAATTTAATTGAGACGTGGGATTAGATCTCAACTACCATCATCTATTATTCCCGCTAATCCCCATCTCAATAGTTGGTCACCAAAGCTTATCACCTCTGATGTGACTCAATTAAATTATATTTAGTTATATTTGAGGAACTTATTGCAATATCCATTTTATAATAATAATAGTGTGGATCATAAGAAAGTAATTTTATTGATTAGGATTTAGGAAAGAGAAAAATAGTTATTTTTATCAATAAAATTATTTTTATAAATTATTATTATAAAATTAATTTTATAATAAATATTTCTTCTCTCTATTTCTTTTAACATAAAAAATATGTGTATGTCCGATGCTTACCAAACCGGATGGGCGGGACCCAAAACTTGGCAACCTATTTAGTCCGTCGCAATATCCCTGTATGGGTCCTTACGCTGCGGAGTCCGACGTTCGCCTTTTGCACGCCCGACCGCAGGTTTCGTAATTCCCTCGTCCCGTCTTTCCGCTTTCCTCCATATCCCAGTACTTCTCTTGTGTATAATTTAACTTAAATCTTTGCATCAAAAATATATTTATGAATAATTTACAAATATTTATAAAAGAAATTTAACAAAGTAGTTGCAATAGGATAAGGAAAAGGCAGAATCAAAAGAAGTGAGTTGATTACAGAGGACCTGGGAAACAAAAGGGGAAACATGTTCAGTTGACGCATCAGTTACGATAATCGAGCAACTTCTCTTCTTATACGATCTGATTATATAATAATAAAGAAAAGAAAAAGGAAAAAAAGTAGCTAGAGTTCCATAAACAAATAAAACTAGGAGTTCTCTTGAGAGAGATGAGTGGGCTGTAGCACGAACGGCGGCAGCTGGCGAGGAAGGGGGAGACACCCTCCCAACTGCGTTAATGCGTTCGCCGCAGCTGAGCGGCCAACCAGACCGACCATGCATGGCGGCAAGGCACCAAAGCGCCCCGTCACTTCGCGCCAGCAGGGTGCCCTGCCCTCGCGGCTTCATGTGGCCCCGTCTCGGGGACGACAAAGACTCGTTTAAATATTGGTTGGTTGTATAATATATTTTTTTAAAAAATAATTTATATAATTAATATTTATTTAAAATAATTTTAATAATTTTTTTAATTTAAAAAAATAAAATTATACTCTAAACGTTATTGCCTACCATTGGTGACTAATCGTTAGACGTTAAAGATAAACGCTACCGACCCTAGAACTCAGACGTCAACTACTAGCATGAAATAATTGTCAGTAAAATATATAAGAGAAATTAATTAAAATTTTCTAACTGTAATAGAAAAATTCTTATTATAACACGATTTAAATATATTGTAACAAAAAATAACATTTTTATAATGAGTTATAACTCTATTAAAAATTAAAAAATAAATTAAATATCTTTAAGAACTCTTAATTAATTTACCCAAAATAATAACTATAAAAAACCAAAGTTATTACTATTACAGCAATCGGTCTGGTGGGCCGCGGAGCAGAGACGTTCGGACAGATATCCCGAACCTCGTCAGATTAGGGAACTCCACGTAGGCCCGGTAAGTGATAAATCGCGCCCACTCCCTGGCACCGCTGGCACGGTGAACCATGCGCGGTGTCCGGACCTGACAACTGAACACAACGCCCAACCCCCCCTCCCTCCCCCGCACCCCACTCCCGCTACCCCCATCCGCACACCAACTATTAAACTAATAAAAGCTACAAGAAAAAAGAGAGTGCCTTCCTCCTCCTGCCTTTTCCTGTGTGTGCTTCAGTCTCTGGGGGAGAGGGAGAACAGGGGTAAGGTGGGGTATCAACGGGAGAAGCCTTCTTCCCCAAGCCAACGCCCAGAATCATGAAAAGGTGTTTCACAAGGCATTACCGGCAACACCAGCTACCAGTAGAAGTAGAGGAGAGGGAAGAAGCAGGACGAGGAGGAGAAGAAGAGCAGGGTGTGGGAGAGAGAGAAGGGGACGCCCAGGAAGCTTCTTCGTCTGTTCCCCAATTGGCCCTCCTCCCCTGCCCTGCTGCCGCTGCCGCCATTAAGGCCATCACGCCTTCTTCCTCCCCATTTAGCTCACTGAGAAAAACTCCTTTGGCGTTGTCCCCTTCCCTCGCACCCACCCCACCAATCGAAGCGGCTTCCAAGGAACGCGCTTGTTCCTGCATTTGATTGCTGCCCGCTCCCCCATTCCTTCTCCCTCGTTAAAGCCTCAACCTCTGCACTCCTCAGTAGCTAGCTAGGTGTAGCAGCAACAGGGGAGGCTGTAACGATGGAAGAGGAAAGGTTCTTCTTGATGAAGAAATGGAGGAGGCAGGTGAGGGCCCTCGACTCGCCATCGGCGTTCAGTTTCTTCCTGATAGTTTCCTCCGTCCTGGGTTTCCCGGCCCGGGGGGTGGGGATGCTTAACCCCGTCGACTTCCTCGCACTCCAGTCCGTTCGCAAGGCGCTCGACGATACGCCCGGCTCCCGCTTCTTCGCCTCCTGGGACTTCACTGCGGACCCCTGCCGCTTCTCTGGTGTCTTTTGTGCTGGCGACCGCGTTGTGGCGCTCTCCCTCGGCGATCCGCGCGCCGGCTCACCGGGCCTCTCCGGCAGCCTGCACCCCGCCGTGGGTCGTCTTTCCGCCCTCGCCGAGCTCTCCATTGTCCCCGGCCGCGTCGTCGGCCCCCTACCCTCCACCCTCGCCGGGCTCGCCAACCTTCGCTTCCTTGCCATCAGCCGCAACTTCCTTTCCGGTGCCATCCCTCCCGGCATCGCCGCCCTCCGCCAGCTCCGCACCGTCGACCTCAGCTTCAACCAGCTCTCCGGGGCCATCCCCCCGGGTCTCGCCGGCCTCCCTGCCCTTGCTAATGTCATCCTTTGCCACAACCGCTTCTCCGGGGGGGTGCCCCTCTTCTACTCCCCCTTCCTCGCTAGGCTCGACCTGAGCCACAACGACCTCTCCAGCGGCGTCGCCGTCCTCCCGCCATCACTGCAGTACCTCTCCCTCTCATGGAACCGCCTCACCGGCTCGGTCGACCGGGTCCTCCCCCGCCTGGTCCGGCTCAATTACCTAGACCTCAGCCTGAACCGGTTCACCGGCCCCATCCCGCCCGGCGTCTTCTCCCTTCCCCTCGCGACCCTGCAGCTACAGCGAAACCAGTTCTCCGGGCCCCTGCGGCCGGCCACCGAGGTGGCCATCCCCGCTGTGGACGTCAGCTACAACCAGTTCTCCGGCGAGGTGTCCCCGTTGTTCGCGCCGGCGAGGCGGCTCTACATGAACAACAACCGGTTCACGGGGCGGGTGCCGGCGACCCTGGTGGCGAGGCTGCTGGAGGGGGCCATCGAGGTTCTCTATCTGCAACACAACTACCTGACGGGCGTGCAGATCGACCCGGCGGCGGGGATCCCCCGAGGGAGCTCGCTGTGCCTGCAGTACAACTGCATGGTGTCGCCGCCGGTCCAAATGGCCTGCCCGCTCAAGGCCGGTCGGGAGAAGAGCCGGCCCTCGGCCCAGTGCACCGGGCGCAGGGGTTGAAACGCTGGGAAGCCTGGTAAAAGCTGAGCCTCGCGGAATGCGGTGGGTTCCACCTTTTCCTCTCTCTTTAATCCTTGCTCCCCCTTCCTCGTTTTCGCGTTTGCCCTTTTTGGGTGCTTCTTCTTATCGTGGAGGCAGCAAATTCGAGGTTGTCATAATACAGGGGAGAGGGGATGTGGGGTTGATGGAGTGAAGAGGGAAGAAGAGCAAATGTCGTAGTTTTCATTTATTTGATCCTTCATGGGCAACAGATGTTTCATTTTTTTCTCTTTTTTCCCTCCCTTTTGGTGGAGTCATATTCTTGTGGATAGAAAGAACAGGTGGATTTCATTTCACGTCAATAACTTGCTGTTTAATTTGATCTTGTTTTACACCTTTTTCCTTCTATGGTTGACATGGGGATGGCGTTTATAAATTGGTCTCGAGTTACGTGTAGATTTTAGGATCAACATGCATTATAGATTATGATGATTATTTTTTAGATTCTTTATATATATATATATATATATATCCTTCTTAAAAGATTAATCGTGTAAAAATTTAAGAATGTATATTTCTTTTATAGATTTATATTACATATATATTTCTCTTATAGGTATAAAATATAATTTTATCTTAATGTGACATAAGTTAAGAATCTGTGTCGAATATTCGTTCATCATTATTTGTAATAGAATATTATACAAATGATAAGAATATACTAAACATTTTCTTGACGTTCATGATGGCATATTGAGGTAGGGTTTTTCAAAGACATATTATAGAATGGTATACATGTAAATATAAATTTAGATTTTTACACAACTAATGAGATATATATACAAAAATCTTAAATTTTTACACAACTAATCTTCTAATAGAGATATATACAAAAATCTTAAATTTTTTACAACTACGTTCTTTAAACTTTTTTAGTTTTAATAATTCCCAACATCAAGAAAACTTAGTTACATGACCCATGCCCCGTACGAGATTTGGATACACGGATCATATCCAATTTTGATGAGCTTGGTCAATGCTCCGGTTACGAGAAACGGACGAACCTAGTGTCCAGACCCTATATAATATGGTAGTGACATTTTGTTTTGCCGAATGAGTTGTGTGTAGTGGAGTATCGTTTTGACTCATTGAAGTCTCTGACATGCTAAATGGGTTTTTAATCTTGCACATTTTGGCATTGCCAACGTATTTATACTACTAAATTAACGGGGAATGTGTAATTATCTCCTGTCCTTACATGTTACTTTATCTACTAGGTACAATATAAGTAGGAATTTATGCTATTCCATAGCGTGAACGTATAGAAATCTTCATCAGTCCGTTTTATGCGTTTGGGGGATTTTCTAAGCTTTCGCTTAGGTCAGTGGAGGCTTCAATATCTAAGGATGTGAAGATTTTCGTATTACCACTTACACTTCCAAAATATTTATGGGAAGCTTGTGTTATCTAGGCTCGTTCACTTGTATCCTCTTAGATACAAGCTCTCCTCTTTGCAGTTTTCTGCAGGTTATTGACGTTTCACGTTAGCATTCCTTGAGGAAAGGGTCAACTTCAGCTTGGCTCCAATATTTCCCTCAATTTTGTGGTTATGGGGCAGCGTGCTTCTCTATGGTTTTAATTTAGGGAGAATTAATGATAGATCTGACATCAATTTTAGATCCCTGTCAGTTTTTCTAAAGTCATGCGGTCCTTGCTTTATGCATGACTTATTTTTAAGTCTCTACTTTTTATCCCCGTTATTCTCTCCCGTTATCTCAAAGTATGTAACTGTTATCCCAAAAGTGTGTAAATACGTACTGACACACTTACATATAAATCTTATAACTATGTAACTTATCCAGTTACACATGTAACTGTGTAACTTACTCAGTTACACATGTAAGTATGTAATCATGTAAGTATATAAATCCTATAACTGTGTAACTTACCCAGTTACACATATAAGTATGTAATCATGTAAGTATGTAAATCTTGTAACTGTGTAACTTACCCAGTTACACATGTAAGTATGTAATTACATACTTGCGCATTTACACATGTAACTATGTAACTAAATAGAAATTTTATAAGTTTGTAACTCTGTAATGATGGCTTATCTAGTTATATATTTACATAGTTTTAGAATAATTTATCTAGTTATTTTAATTCGTAATATATCAAAAGTGTGTAACAGCGTAAGTACGTACTTACATAGTTACATGTGTAATTTGGTAAGTATGTAAATTCTGTAACTGTGTAACTTACCCAGTTACACATGTATGTAATCATGTAAGTATGTAAATTCTGTAACTGTGTAACTTACCCAGTTACACATGTAAGTATGTAATTACATACTTACGCAGTTACACATGTAACTATGTAACTACATAAAAATTTTATAAGTTTGTAACCCTGTAATTAAACCTTACCTAATTACATACTTACATAGTTTTAGAAGGATTTACCTAGTTATTTTAATTCGTAATATACCAAAAGTGTGTAACTACGTAAGTACGTACTTATACAGTTGCATGTGTAACTGTGTAAGTATGTAAATCGTGTAACTGTGTAAGTATGTAATTACATACTTACGCATTTATACATGTAATTATGTAACTAAATAGAAATTTTATAAGTTTGTAACTCTGTAATTATGGCTTATCTAGTTATATACTTACATCGTTTTAGAAGGATTTATCTAGTTATTTTAATTTGTAATATACCAAAAGTGTGTAACTGCATAAGTACGTACTTACACAGTTACATGTGTAACTAGGTAAGTACGTAAATCGTGTAACTGTGTAACTTATCCAGTTACACAGGTAGGGAGAATTTATACTTACACATGTAACTATGTAACTATGTAAGTACGTACTTACACAGTTACACACTTACCCAGTAACTAAATAGAAATTTTATAAGTTTGTAACTCTGTAATTATGGCTTATCTAGTTATATACTTACATAGTTTTAGAAGAATTTATCTAGTTATTTTAATTTGTAATATACCAAAAGTATGTAATTGCGACGTATTTACACAGTTACATGTGTAACTAGTAAATATGTAAATCCTGTAACTGTGTAACTGGGTGGAGAATTTATAAAATTTTAAAAACTATGTAAGTATATAACTAGATAAGCCATAATTACAGAGTTACAAACTTATAAAATTTCTATTTAGTTACATAGTTACATGTGTAAATGCGTAAGTATGTAATTACATACTTACACAGTTACACGATTTACATACTTACACAGTTACACATGTAACTGTATAAGTACGTACTTACGCAGTTACACACTTTTGGTATATTACGAATTAAAATAACTAGGTAAATCCTTCTAAAACTATGTAAGTATGTAATTAGGTAAGCCTTAATTACATAGTTACAAACTTATAAAATTTCTATGTAGTTACATAGTTACATGTGTAACTACGTAAGTATGTAATTACATACTTACATGTGTAACTGCGTAAGTTACACAGTTACAGAATTTACATACTTACATGATTACATAATTACATATGTAACTGGGTAAGTTACACAGCTATAGAATTTACATACTTATCCAGTTACACATGTAACTGTGTAAGTACGTACTTATGCTATTACACACTTTTGTTATATTACGAATTAAAATAACTAGATAAATCATTCTAAAACTATGCAAGTATAAAACTAGATAAGCTATAATTACAGAGTTACAAACTTATATAAAAAAAATAGTTACATAGCTACATGTGTAAATGTGTAAGTATGTAATTACATACTTATATGTGTAACTGGGTAAGTTACACAGTTACAGGATTTACATACTTACATGTGTAACTGGATAAGTTACACAGTTACTGGATTTATATGTAAGTGTATCAGTACGTACTTACACACTTTTGAGATAACAGTTACACACTTTGAGATAACGGGGGAGGATAACGGGGGTAAAAAATATGGACTTGAAAATAAGTCCTACATAAAGTAATGACTTCATGACTTTGGAAAAGCTGACAGGGACTTGAAATTGTTGTCAGATCCCTACCAGGGATTGATCATTAACTCTCTCTTTAATTTATTATCTCCCCTTTTTTAGGGGTTTGTTATATCTGTCATTGAGTACTCCGAATGGATTGGGTTTGTCAAGATTTTTTTAGTCTGGATCCTCTCGTTATATAGGAGGATCGCACTCCATAAATTATCAATGGGACAAGGGAATTTGGATGAAGTTTTCTGTATTTTACGAAAATATTTAAATAAATATGATAAAATTTTAGATTTTAAATTTTTTTACAAAACTCTCACTAATATTTATGGAGTCCGATTCTTCCATTTACTGAGAGGAACCGGACTCAGTTTTCTTCTTTACGTTATACTCTTTAGGAAATGAAAATTTTTTCTCATTGTCTCAAAAAAGAAAAAAAAACTTGTGACACTTCGTATACCTGGTATGTTTCTCGTTGGCCACTTTCGCCTGATCACCACTGTCCTTGTCATTATCTGAGACCCTCCCTCGCTCGCAGCAGGAGCAACGCTGGCGCCTCTCTGGAGCCCCTTCTTTCCACAGGTGCAAGAACTCTGCGGGAACAACAACAAGACCCAGCCTTCGGTGGCGCCGGACGATTTGCTCCCCGGCAATGTAACCCCCTCCCCGATATTAATTTCTCACTTGTTGCAGGTTTCTGTGTGTCAGTGTGTGGTGGCCCTGGTGGGTGAGGGAAGGGCGAAAGCCGAAAGGAAAGGCGTTAAATGGTTGGCGGAGGGCTCCGAGTGGGGAATGGTGTGTGGGGGCGCCGCCCTCGGCGCCATCCTCGGCTCTGGCGCGGCAGAGCTCGGGAGAGGGCAGGTCTCTGTCCTCCGGCGGCAAACGAGTAGTGGATGTTCCTGGTCATGGAGGCCACGTCCAAAAAAAGGTTTGGATCCATCTCCATCTACGGCAGGGTCAGAGTTGCCTCCCCACGTGGCTCTGCGGCTTCGTCCTTAATTTTTCTTTGATCTTTGAGAAAATTTCTTTTTGGGGGGAAAATTAAATGGATTGAACTAAGATACGTAGGAAAGGTTTTTTGTGTGAATTATTTTGTTCACGAAAGAATATTTCTGACGACTGTCAAGCTGTACGCTCTTTTCGGAGAGAAAATTATTGAGATAACTAAAATAAATGAAGTTTGCTACATGTTTTCCATTTAACTTTAAACCGAAAGTATGAACAGTAAAAAATTATCTTCGTTTGCATAGCTGTGGTAATAACATTTCTTAGATATATATCAACACTATGCGGAAGGTATTCTTACCATTTTGATGTCCTAATGGCAAAAGTATAACCTCCCTGCAACGCGTTTCCACTGTTCCAGCAGGTGGGTAGCATATGCTCTCATACTACCTTTTTAAGTTTCTAAAATTGTATTAACCATCGTTTATTAAGGGCTTATTTGTTAACACTTAATAAAATTTTATGTCTAAAGTGATTAATTTTTAAGATTTCAAATTGTCTTATAAAATATTTAAAATAACATATTATTTAATCACTTAAATTTAAAAAAATCACTTAATTTTTAAGTTATAGAAAGTCACTTTTTTCAGGTAGTCGGATTTCAGACATCGGTTGTCAAAATTCGATAGTCGTCGATGGTCATCGCCAGCAAAGGTCGAAATTCGGCGGCGACGATGGTCGCCAACGGTTGTCGAATTCTGGCGACTATCACCAGATTTTGATGATGGTCAGAATTCGATCGTCAGATTTTGATGACTTAGTCTAAAAAATAAATTTTAGAATGTTCCAAATTTTGAAAACAAAAATTATAGATAGAAAAGTGGCATACTAACTAACTGTGCCACAAATTTTGTTGGTTAGATATTAATTCAGATATTACTTAAGTTGGTTATCAAATAACTATTAATAAATATCTTATGTATATTAAATATTTTTAAATTTTCAGATTTAAAAAATAGATGAGAAATAAGATTTCAGATTTTATAGTTAAGTATTATCAAGCAACACCTACGATTTGGAGATTTTTCTATGAAGGGGGAGGTGTCGTTGTTGGGGATGTGTACCTGATGTGGAAGCCATCCCACGTGTGAGGAGGAAGACGACGCCGGAAGTCGATCAACGTACGGACGCCGGGAAGAGAGACGCGTAACCCGCTGCGCTCTCCGTCTGGTTTCCTCTCTCTATGTGTCTGTAGTTGTGTGTATGACCTGATGGGGAGTCTCACACATATTTATAGAGAGGAGGGACCAGTCCCACTGGGCCTGAGCAGGATCCCACCCATAACATGATCCAATTGGGCACTTAATGGGTTAAGCCCAATAACATTTTCCTTTAACTAGACCTAATGGTGTGTCTTAAGATGTGCGGCCCAATACAAGTGGACCACTAATATTGGGTAAAACCCAACATTCTCCACTTGGTCCAACTTGTCCAAGTACATCAAATCTTCCTTTGAAACATACATATAATATAGACTGATATAGTTTTAAAAGGATCTTGAAGATTTGATGTCTTGGGCCTGCACCTGAAGGGAAAAATACGGTACATGCGCGCATGATTAAAACCAAAACACACACCACTCCCATTAATGGAACCTGAAGAGTTCAAATATAGTAAATCAAATGACATGGGTCATGGCGGTAAATGCATTCAAATCATACACCACCTTCCATGTACCACAATGCCACCAACTCACTACAATTGAACATCAAACCTCAAATCATAGATAAACTCAAACTTAATGTTTATCTGCTGGTCACCACTTAAGTTTGCATTCTGCCAACCATAGCCAACATGTATACACAAATAAATGGAATAGGCAGAAAATAATAGAAGAATCTGACATTGATGTGATCACAAATAACAACATAATGTCAACTGAAAGTGTTATAACATATCGAGAGAGCTTACAAGACCCATCCGAATCACATGACTACAAAAGACGCTAGCAGGTAGTCCTTTAGTGAGAGGGTCAGCAACCATAAGATCTGTCCCAATATGTTCTATACACACTTCATGATTCCTCACTCTATCTCTAAGAGTAAAATACTTAATATCCAAGGCTCTACCACCCTTAGATGCTTTATTGTTCTTAGAGAAGAAAACTATAGCGGAATTGTCACAGTAAATCTTGATAGGTCATGAGATAAAATCCATAAATGGTAGACCTGTGAACAAATTCCTCAACTGAATGGCCTGACCACTAGTCTCAAAACAAGCACTAAACTCAGCTACCATAATGGAAGTCACTGCAACACTCTACTTTTTCACTACATCTTTTGAGTTTTAACCTCATTACAGTTTTATTTATGCATGAATATCTCTGTTTTCAGATTGCAATAATTATTGTATTTATGTCATTTTGCTCATATTAAGAGTTACATTGATGCTATTATGAGTTTTGGTGAGATTTTTTTATTTTTAAATGGTTAGGTAGATCACCAAAGTGGCACTAATCATGAAGAATGATAAAATGTAAGCTCTCACCTTGCACTTTCTCCACACTTGCACAATAGGTACATATTTCTTGGCTTAGATGAACTCTCCGTCGGATATTCCTTCTGCCGGACTAGTGACTCCTTGTGCAAGACCTCCGTAAGTCTCCTCTGGCTATGGATTCCCACATGGCCGACGAGCAGATTGTACCATGAAGTTCCCCTGTGTTAGTGTGCACTCAATTAAGTTTTGATAGTATCAATGATGAGCATTATAGTTGTTTATTGTCATTTTAATTGGTGGGGAGGATATTTCTGCGTCCCGAATGTATAAGTAGATCACCAAAGTGGCCTTATGCATGAAGGATAATGAATTATTCTCATTAAGAAATTAAAATAACAAAACTTTGTGTTCTTGGCTTGAATGTGAAATTTAACTCCCAATGAGTATTTTATTTTCATGCCATGAATAGGGTAAATAGAATTTGTGTGCACGGAGACTATTGAGAGTATGTACCCAAAGGTACTCTCTCTTTACATCAAAGTGTATATAAATTTTAGTTCTATCACTTAAGTTATTTCCTGGGGAGGTTGTCTACTAGCATGTTGTAATTACCGCCCAAAGGAGGAATTATAATGATGCATCAAGACAACTAGTTAAAGTAATTCATTAAGTTGTTAGAATTACTTTACTTCAGTTCACTGTCTCAAAACTTGCTATTCAGTCATGATTTATATGTGAGCATTTGGTTATTTTCAGGTTCTTCTCCATTGTTTGCCCCTTTCACTGGTCAAGTACCGTATCTCAATGGGATAAATTTTACTGAATGGAAACAAAGGGTAATGTTTGCATTAGGGTGCATGGACTTAGATTTAGCATTACGTGAGGATAAGTCTGCTGCTATTACAGCTACAAGCACTCAGGAACAGAAGACTCATTTTGAAAAATGGGAAAGGTCCAACCGCTTATGCCTTCTGTTTCTTTAGGGACATGTGGGGCAAAGCATTAAGGGATCTATCCCAGATAAGACCATAGCAAGTGAATTTCTTAAGGCAATTGAGGAACAATTTAAAAGTTCAGATAAAGCTAAAGCCGCACTCTGATGGCTAAGCTTTCCTCAATGAATACACTGGCAGTGGTAGCATTAGGGAACATATCATGATGATAGAGATATTGCAGCACAACTCAATGTCATGGACGTTACCATTTCAGATACTTTCCTAGTCCATTTCATCTTAAACTCTCTGCCAAATGAATATGAGGCATTCAAGATCTCCTATAACACACATCAGGCAAAGTGGTCTGTCAATGAATTGATGACCATGTGTGTTCAGGAGGAGGAGAGGTTAAGAGGAGAGAGGAACAATACAGTTATGTTTACCTCTCATAAAGCTACTGGATTAGGAAAGAAGAAGGGTGTCCAGAAGAAGGGCAAGAAGAAGAACAAGTCGAAAGGCAAAATTGACAAGTGCTTCTTCTGCAAACAACCTGGACATGTTAAGAAAGACTGTTTGAAAAGGAAGGCATGGTTTGAAAAGAAAGGTAATTTCTCATCTTATGTTTGTTATTTTTGTTATGATCTATTTAGTAAATGTTCCTAAAGATACATGGTGGATTGACTCAGGTTCTACTGTGCATGTTGCCACTTCTATGCAGGATTTCTTTCCCAAAGGCCTCCAAATGAGGGTGAGCGAAGCATCTTCTCAGGAAATAACGCGCTCACAAGTCAAGGCCATAGGGATTTATAGGATTATTTTGGGATCAGGATTTGTTCTAGATTTGAAAGACACTTTTTATGTACCATCTTTTAGTAGAAATTTGGTTTCAGTATCAAAACTTGATTCAGAAGGTTTTCGTATATGTCTTTGAAACTCTTCATTTGAATTAATAAAGGATTCTGTTGTTATTGGTACTGGTTCTTTATCTGATGGTTATATAAAATCGTCTTAGCAATGTAAATGAACAATCTCAACATATCCTGCATACTTCAGTTGTTGGCAACAAGCGTGGTAGAGTTAATGAAAACTCATCTAAGTTGTGGCATAGGAGATTGGGTCATATCTCCATTAAGAGGCTTAAGAGGTTAGTGGGAGAAGAGTACTTCCTACTCTAGATTTCACTAACTTTGAGATATGTGTTGATTGCATAAAAGGAAAGCAAACACACGCCTAATAAGGATGCCACTAGGAGTTCTCAAGTGCTTGAAATAATTCATACTGATATATGTGGTCCCTTTCCACCCTGTTTGTCTGGCGAAAGTACTTTGCCACCTTTATAGATGACTATTCTAGATTCATGTATCTCTATTTACTTCTTGAAAAGGCAGATGTCTTCAATGCCTTAAGGATTTCAAGAAGGAAGTGGAGAAACAATCAGGAAAGTAATTAAAATAGTCAGGTTTGATAGAGGTGGTGAGTATTATGGTAGGTACACTAGATGGGACAAAGGCCCGGACCATTAGCAAGATTCCTTAAGGAGGAGGGTATTATACCACAATATACTACCCCTGGCAGTCCATATCAGAACGGGTTGCAGAAAGAAGGAATCGAACGCTTAAAGAATGGTCAGGACAATGTTAAGTCATTCTACCTTACCCTTGTCTTGTGGGGGGAGGCCATTAAGACAGTTGCACACATTGTGAACAAGGTTCCTACGAAGGCTGCACCTAAGACTCCTTTTGAGCTATGGTGTGGTAGGAAACCTTCATTAAGATACATGCGCACATGGGGGTGTCCAGCTGAGGCCAGACCATACAATCCACAAGAGAAAGCTTTTGATCTTAAAACAACCACTGGATTCTTCATTGGTTATCCAGAGAGATCAAAGGGGTATAGGTTTTATTGTCCATCACATGTCCCCATCATTATAGAGACAGATAAGGAAAGATTTCTTGAGGATGGTGGAGTCAGTGGGAGTGGACCTTCTCGAGAGATTTCTTTTGAGGAGTTACAGGATCAGGCTGATATACCTGTAGCAACTGACAACTTTGTTCCCATGTTCATTCCTCAGAATGACATTGTTGGGGAACAAGAAGTTGTAGTTGGTCCACCTCAAGTGACTCCACAACCAGTAGATATCGCACATGTTGACCAACCACCTCCTCAGGTGGATCAGGGGCCAACAATATGTCGATCTCAGAGAGTCAAGAAACCTGCCATATCTTATGAGTTTTTAGTGTACCTACAGGAATGGTTTAGACAGGGTCATATTGATGATCCAGTGACGTTTTCACAAGCTATGGAGAGTGAAAAATCCACCTATTGGTTTGAAGCCATGAAGGAAGAGCTTGACTCAATGGCTAAAAATCAAGTCTGGGAACTCGTCAGCTTACAAAAGGGTCCAAACTTGTTGGATGCAAATGGGTATTCAAAACTAAGGGGCTCTAAAGGTAAAGTTGAGCATATAAGGCCAGATTGGTGGCTAAGGTTTTCACTCAAAGGGAAGGTATTGACTATGATGAGACTTTCTGTAACGGCCCTAGATATCTATACCCAATAAGAGTCCATATCCAGATCCGTCTCCCGCGAACGGACCGAAGTCTCGCAAGGGATAGCTCGTACACATGTCCAGGGAGAAAATAAAAGACAAACCACAACAGTAAGAGACACAAGAAAGGATATGTGCTCATACCTGCATATACAATTTACAACTGTCTCATTACATTATTACATGTCCAATTAAAAAGAGTACAACTACCTGGGGCATACCCCGAGGGAGCACAAGCTCACACAACTCTACTAGCTCTACTGCAGGTGGTACAAGTCTGACACAACACCTCCTCAAGCGATACCAACGGTAAACCCTGAAAAGAACTGTAAGGGAGTGAGCCTCAACAAGTCACTGGCTCAGTAGGGAACCACCGTAAACCACACACAGCACAGAAGAACCTCAACCCCAACGGGTCTCACTGGCCACACTGGATACCAAACCATTTCATGCTCACAATAAAGCATAATTAATACTACTAAACATAATTAACTCAGTTGTTGCAAGACTCGGAAAGACAAAGAGACAACAACACCATTAATCCACCTAATAACTGGAAAGCCTAGGCCACAAGCTTCACAGGCACACCACCTCAACAACTGGTCGCCTAAGCTGTAAGCCACACAGGCAAAGCATTGCCTAAACTACTAACTTCACTGGAAAGCCTTTACACAAAGGTAACAGGACTGCTAACTAAGAGCTAATCCTTAGTACCCTTATATCACGATGTATTGAATATCATATCTAAATAACAGGACTGGATACCACGTTGTCAATCCATCGCATACAAAATCATACTCAGAAACTTACCCAAGAAAGGGTAAAACACAACAAGTGGAAGGTCTCACCACACGACCCCCACAGAGCACAGCTCCACCCCAACACCCGAAAAGACTGGTACACAAGGTACCACAAGAAACCAACCCACAAAGGGTACAGGTACCACCACCACGAGGTACCACCACGGAACACAAATACAACTGTGCCACCACCAGGGCACACCACAACTAGTGAGTCACCGCTCACCTACCTCAACAACAACTGTGCCAACACCATGGCACACAACAACCGGTGAAACCACAACTAACACACGCTACAATTGATAGCAAAGCACGAGCCGGAAAGCACGACGCCACCACACGGGACAGACTACTGGTTCATGACGCCAGTATCCAACCCGGACAACACAACACAAGAACAACCTCTAAGTCTCGCAGTCACGGACGAAAGGTCCACTGCAGCTCCACAACACAAGTAAAGCCAAGGAACTGTGAGACCAACCAAACCACCACAACCTACAGGTTCACACACACCTGCAGGCCCATGCCTAATACCTTTAGAGACTCTGGCCCGAGCTCTCTAAAGTGAGGCACTGGAAAATAGGACTAGCTAGGGACCAGTACGTCTACTAGTGTCCGTAACCTCCAGCTACGAGAGCGCTCGCTACAAGTGACTAAACCAAACTCTCACAAGTCAATGTCCCACTGCCGTCTTTCCTTAGCCGGACGACAACTCTCTCAACGAGAGTGAGGGTGTCCGGAAGACGACAAGACCGACGGTACCACTGCACCGGGACAAACCCCGAGCACACTCACGTGACTGGCTCTCCTAGGAACCTGGGGTACCCAACTGA
This sequence comes from Colocasia esculenta, assembly GCA_014218235.1. NCBI lineage: Eukaryota > Viridiplantae > Streptophyta > Magnoliopsida > Alismatales > Araceae > Colocasia > Colocasia esculenta. Next base: position 202,335,004 of record CM024753.1, read on the forward strand.
AGAGGCATTCCGGAATAGGCGCCGAACACCAAACTCAGCAATGCACAAACCACGATATATACTTACACTTCTTTATTACAAATCACAGTACAAACGTAAGGACTAGCTTGACCTGGTCATCTCGGACTCACAAGCTGTCCTACACAAGCATACACTTAGATCCTGATAGTCAATCACACTTAGCTCATCATTGGTCATCACATGACCTCCTTGCCACATACATACCATATACATTAACTACACAGTAACCTTTAACCTTACTTACATTATAATAATTAAATCATCTCTATTAGTCCACATAGGACACTACAGGACTTGGGCTAGGTTCACACATGAACCATCATTGCCTAGCCACCACGGCAACCAGTGCATGTGCCATGCACACACACACACACACTCACACACGCGTAACACCACCACACGGAGTATGTGCCATGCACATCCTCAAACTACTTAAACACACGCAAACTAATCCAATAACATACTTTAGAGGTGTTACAGATGCCAATGCACCTCACACCACAATAACACCACACCAATTATGTAAACTACCTACTAACCATGTAGGTAACCTGTTCACAGAGTTTCACGGGTGTCAATGCACCTCTTCTCTTAGCCATGCACTATAAACAACGTTAACCGGATAACCAATGCACCAAGAGCATGCAAAACAGAACCCTCGGTTGCTGTCGCGACAGAGGCCAGGACCGCCTTCTGATCGCGACACTACGATATGGCGCGACAAGAAACACTGTCGCGGCAGAGAAGACTACGGCGACCTGGTCGCGACAGTCTAAACTGCCGCCTTCTCAGGATCCGGAAACCATCTCCTGATCACCCATACAAACCATCCTAAACATGATTTCAATCCAGTTTCCATGCTCAGTTCACCTCCTAGACATGGTATCTACTGTTCTTAAAGCAGTAAACAAACCCAAGAGCAATCCCCGTAATCAATCAAGGTAGAACTCCCTACCTTCACGAAGAACGCACAAACCGGCTACAGCACGACGTCTCCCCCGCTCCATGCAACGTCCTCACGTCAAGAGCGCGACGAGAACACCACTGAAACACCAAATCGCCCCGAACAGCCGCAGCAACTCCTCCCCTGGGTCGAGCAGAGCCTCCCCTGCTCTGTTCGGCCAAACCCTTTTTAAAAACCGAACAGCGGTTACTAACGCGACACACTTAATCGATGCGACCTGATCGCGACAGCTTCAGGCGTCGCGTTAACACTTCAAACGTCAGCAACTCCACTCCATGCGCGACACGCGGCGCACATGCAGACGTCGACACCAAATAGTGGCAACCTGAACGCGACCCCCACAACCGACGCGTTCAGAACGCGGCCTTCACCACCGTCACATTCACACTCAGTGAACCAACGGGCACTACGGACCCAACCTGCCGGCCCACTAAGCTCCACACAACACGCGGAAACCTCGACCAAGGCCCAATGACCCCACATTGGCCATGAGCACCACACCAAAACTAATAAACACAGATCCGAACTACCACTAATCCACGATCCGCGAAGATCCGAAAACGCGCTATGTTACATTACTATCACCTAAAAAGGAATGTCGTCCTCGACATCCAAAACAAGCGACAATAAACCACACTATCACCTAAAAAGAAACAAAGCCATATGCAAAGAAGCTCTACATCTTTCTTTACAGATCATTTACTCATTCTCACACTTACTCTGCCTTCCCTTTCTCTTTAATTAATTCCACAATTATTTTATTCTCTGAATTTATTTTGCCATTCTTTACCTTTCAGCCATAGGCGATTCTACCTTGTTATTAGCACTTTATCTCCTTGGACTGAACCTATTTCCACATTATCCGAGCAATTCTACCTGATCCATAGCGCTTTATTTCCTTAGACTCAACATATTCTCATCTTTTCCTGATTGAGCTTGCAACCTTTCTTTCTAGGCCATTTTCTTGCTTAAATCTTTCCATTTTATATTCTTGAATTTCCAAATTTCCAGATATTATTCCTCTATTTACTTATCACCACTAACCATCATTAGGCTCAATTGCACAAATCTTTAAATTCTCCTTTAATTACTCAAACTTCAGATAACTTGAATATTAAATCTTCCACACTTCCGCTGCGCTACTCTGATCAAACTAAACCTTTCACCAAATATTTCATAAACTCTGGATTCCCTTAATTCATTAATAACTTATCTCACTTCAATTTATACTTTCCAACTAACTTTACATTTCTCTTATCATACATTAATACCACTTAATTGACTCCACTCATATTCTATCTGCTGCCTCAATTGCTTCACACTAAATTCTGAAGCTCGACATATAACAATATTGATATACTTTTCTCTTTATATATTTTCCTTACTTCAAACAATATTCTCTAATCAATTTAACAAATTTAATTCATAACTTTTCACATCTTCTATTCTCATTGCTACACATACCCGAAAATTCACTTTTACCTTTATTCAAAGCTTGCTCAACTATTTAACATGAAATCTCAAAATTTTCTTACCATTAAACTAATTATACTACTTCTCCACTTTTTCTGCTTTCTTTCTCTAGGCCATAATCTGCACACAATTTCTTAATCGAATATTATAACATTTCTTCAAATTCCAAAATATTCTTATAACAGAATTCATTTATTTATCCAAATCACCTTACTACATATCATTACGCAAATTTTTATTGCACATTTTCTGAATCATTCAATTATCACTATTTTATAATCTAGCACATTATTTTTCCTCGCTTGATCATTAATACTAAACTTTATCTTTACTATCAATAACATAACACCATTTCTGCAAAATATTTCTTTTAACTAGTTTGTTAACTGACTAATTTCCAAGTGCCATTTATACAACAATCTTTTCACTATTACAACTTATTCACAAATATCTATTCATAATCCACTTTACTATCCTCCATTACTTTTCAATGGACTTAATCTTATCCATTCTAACTTACATAACTTCAACTTACTTTAATTATTTAACTTTAACTTCAATCTGCCTCTGACACCAATTTCCCTTCTCTACTTCCACAATCTATACACAAATGCTGGCACCACTAATCTTATCTTTAACATTGCAACAACTTTATACAAATCTTTCTGCGAAATCTTTATCCATTGCCTTTTATTAACAAACATATTTCTCTTATAAAATTCCTGACAAAATCTGACTTCCCACTGCTCTTTTACTCTCTCTTTAATCAACCAATCACCTTTACATCCACTTACATGAGTTTCTGAATCAAACTTTCTATTATCCTTATTACTCATGATAATACTGCCCTTAAATTCTTTATTTCAACTATTCTTAATCACAAACCACACTTAAGAATCATTTTAATCACTACTCCTCTGCTTACCAGCCTCTTATCTCAACTAGACTATCTCACTTAATCATTTCGAATTTAACATACCACTAATCATACTATTATTCAAGCAACTCCTTAACATTTCATTAACATAAATCTCAAACACAATGATTATCTCTATTATAATTCTCAGAAACAATTTACCCATTTAACAGTTCTAATCACAAAGCCCTATTTCACATCATAATACAATTTCCCTCTATTATTCCATCACATCACTATTTATACCTTTCTCTACCAATTCTGATTCTCATTAAAACACTTTTTAGTGAATTTCATAACTAAACTCACTAATTCTTTCAATTGTCATAACAGAAAATTATTAATCAACTATACTTTAATCACAATCCAATAATCACTCATACTACATCACCAATCACATCTGCTATTACCCACCATTACTGATCTAACCAACTACACATACATTTCACATACCAAAACTCATATGGAAACCGTACTAAAAAGCACAAGAAACCACAAACTTACGTTGGACATTAAATCATGTATTAGGACGTTGTAATCTTAATGTCTTTTCATATTCTAACTGGACAATTGCTCTGATACCAACTGTAACGGCCCTGGATATCTATACCCAATAAGGGTCCATATCCAGATCTGTCTCCTGCGAACGGACTGAAGTCTCGCAAGGGATAGCTCGTACACGTGTCCAGGGAGAATATAAAAGACAAACCACAACAGTAAGAGACACAAGAAAATATATGTGCTCATACTTGCATATACAATTTACAATTGTCCCATTACATTATTACATGTCCAATTAAAAAGAGTATAACTACCTGGGGCATACCCCGAGGGAGCACAAGCTCACACAACTCTACTAGCTCTACTGCTGGTGGTACAAGTCTGACACAACACGTCCTCAAGCGATACCAACGGTAAACCCTGAAAAGAACTGTAAGGGAGTGAGCCTCAACAAGTCACTGGCTCAGTAGGGAACCACCGTAAACCACACACAGCACAGAAGAACCTCAACCCCAACGGGTCTCACTGGCAACACTGGATACCAAACCATTTCATGCTCACAATAAAGCATAATTAATACTACTAAACATAATTAACTCAGTTTCTGCAAGACTCGGAAAGACAAAGAGACAACAACACCATTAATCCACCTAATAACTGGAAAGCCTAGGCCACAAGCTTCACAGGCACACCACCTCAACAACTGGTCGCCTAAGCTGTAAGCCACACAGGCAAAGCATTGCCTAAACTACTAACTTCACTGGCAAGCCTTTACACAAAGGTAACAGGACTGCTAACTAAGAGCTAATCCTTAGTACCCTTATATCACGATGTATCGAATATCATATCTAAATTACAGGACTGGCTACCACGTTGCCAATCCATCGCATACAAAATCATACTCAGAAACTTACCCAAGAAAGGGTAAAACACAACAAGTGGAAGGTCTCACCACACGACCCCCACAGAGCACAGCTCCACCCCAACACCCGAAAAGACTGGTACACAAGGTACCACAAGAAACCAACACCCACAAAGGGTACAGGTACCCACCACCACGAGGTACCACCACGGAACACAAATACAACTGTGCCACCACCAGGGCACACCACAACTAGTGAGTCACCGCTCACCTACCTCAACAACAACTGTGCCAACACCATGGCACACAACAACCGGTGAAACCACAACTAACACACGCTACAATTGATAGCAAAGCACGAGCCGGAAAGCACGACGCCACCACACGGGACAGACTACTGGTTCATGACGCCAGTATCCAACCCGGACAACACAACACAAGAACAACCTCTCAGTCTCGCAGTCACGGACGAAAGGTCCAACTGCAGCTCCACAACACAAGTAAAGCCAAGGAACTGTGGAGACCAACCAAACCACCACAACCTACAGGTCACACACCCTGCAGGCCCATGCCTAACACCTTTAGAGACTCTGGCCCGAGCTCTCTAAAGTGAGGCACTGGAAAACAGGACTAGCTAGGGACCAGTACGTCTACTAGTGTCCGTAACCTCCAGCTACGAGCGCGCTACAAGTGACTAAACACAAACTCTCACAAGTCAATGTCCCACTGCCGTCTTTCCCTCAGCCGGACGATAACTCTCCCCGAGAGTGAGGGTGTCCAGGAAGACGACAAGACCTCGACGGTACCACTGCACCGGGACAAACCCCGAGCACACTCACGTGCCTGGCTCTCCTAGGAACCTGGGGTACCCAACTGAAGAGGCATTCCGGAATAGGCGCCGGACCACCAAACTCAGCAATGCACAAACCACGATATATACTTATACATTCTTTATTACAAATCACAGTACAAACGTAAGGACTAGCTTGACCTGGTCATCTCGTGACTCACAAGCTGTCCTACACAAGCATACACTTAGATCCCGATAGTCAATCACACTTAGCTCATCATTGGTCATCACATGACCTCCTTGCCACATACATACCATATACATTAACTACACGGTAACCTTTAACCTTACTTACATTATAATAATTAAATCATCTCTATTAGTCCACATAGGACACTACAGGACTTGGGCTAGGTTCACACATGAACCATCATTGCCTAGCCACCACGGCAACCAGTGCATGTGCCATGCACACACACACTCACACACGCGTAACACCACCACACGGAGTATGTGCCATGCACATCCTCAAACTACTTAAACACACGCAAACTAATCCAATAACATACTTTAGAGGTGTTACAGATGCCAATGCACCTCACACCATAATAACACCACACCGATTATGTAAACTACCTACTAACCATGTAGGTAACCTGTTCACAGAGTTTCACGGGTGTCAATGCACCTCTTCTCTTATCCATGCACTATAAACAATGTTAACCGGATAACCAATGCACCAAGAGCATGCAAAACAGAACCCTCGGTTGCTGTCGCGACAGAGGCCAGGACCGCCTTCTGATCGCGACACTACGATATGGCGCGACAAAAAACACTGTCGCGGCAGAGAAGACTACCGCGACCTGGTCGCGACAGTCTAAACCGCCGCCTTCTCAGGATGCGGAAACCATCTCCTGATCACCCATACAAACCATCCTAAACATGATTTCAATCCAGTTTCCATGCTCGGTTCACCTCCTAGACATGGTATCTACTGTTCTTAAAGCAGTAAACAAACCCAAGAGCAATCCCCGTAATCAATCAAGGTAGAACTCCCTACCTTCACGAAGAACGCACAAACCGGCTACAGCACGACGTCTCCCCCGCTCCATGCAACGTCCTCACGTCAAGATCGCGACGAGAACACCACTGAAACACCAAATCGCCCCGAACAGCCGCAACAACTCCTCCCCTGGGTCGAGCAGAGCCTCCCCTGCTCTGTTCGGCCAAACCCTTTTTAAAAACCGAACAGCGGTTACTAACGCGACACACTTAATCGACGCGACCTGATCGCGACAGCTTCAGGCGTCGCGTTAACACTTCAAACGTCAGCAACTCCACTCCATACGCGACACGCGGCGCACATGCAGACGTCGACACCAAATAGCGGCAACCTGAACGCGACCCCCACAACCGACGCGTTCAGAACGCGGACTTCACCACCGTCGCGTTCACACTCAGTGAACTAATGGGCACTACGGACCCAACCTGCCGGCCCACTAAGCTCCACACAACACGCGGAAACCTCGACCAAGGCCCAATGACCCCACATTGGCCATAAGCACCACACCAAAACCAATAAACACAGATCCGAACTACCACTAATCCACGATCTGCGAAGATCCGAAAACGCACTACGTTTCTCTTTCTCTCCTGTTTCTAAGAAGCTCTCATTCAGGATAGTCATGGCCTTGGTGGCTCATTTTGATTTAGAGTTGCACCAAATGGATGTGAAAACGGCATTTCTTAACGGGGATCTAGATAAAGAAGTGTATATGGAACAACCTCACGGGTTTCATGTTGAAGGGAAAGAACACTTGGTATGCAAGTTAAAGAAATCCATCTATGGACTTAAGCAAGCCTCCCGTCAATGGTTCATTAAGTTTAGTGAGATCATACTGTCCTCTGGGTTTAAGGAAAATATTATTGATGAATGTTTATACCTAAAGGTCAGTGGGAGTAAGTTCATTATCTTGCTTTTGTATGTAGATGACATCTTGCTTGCCAGTAGTGATCTTGGTTTATTACATGAAACAAAAGCTTTTCTTTCTGAAAACTTTGAGATGAAAGATTTAGGTGAAGTTCAATATGTGTTGGGCATTGAGATCACCAGGGATAGACCATCTGGCACTTTAGGTCTTTCCCAAAAGACTTATTTCTCAAAGATCTTAGAAAGGTTTAACATGCAGTCCTGCGCACCCGATAAGGTATCCATTGTTAAAAGTGATAAATTCAGTAAATTACAGTGTCCCAAGAATAATTAGAAAGAAGCAAATGGATTATATGCTCACATATAGAAGGTCAGATCAGCTGGAGGTCATTACACGCTCTGATACCACATGTTGGGGATGTGTACCTGATGCGGAAGCCATCCCACGTGTGAGGAGGAAGACGACGCCGGAAGTCGATCAACGTACAGACGCGGGAAGAGAGACGGGTAACCCGCTGCGCTCTCCGTCTGGTTTCCTCTCTCTATGTGTCTGTAGTTGTGTGTATGACCTGATGGGGAGTCTCACACATATTTATAGAGAGGAGGAACCAGTCCCAATGGGCCTGAGCAGGATCCCACCCATAACAAGATCCAATTGGGCACTTAATGAGTTAAGCCCAATAACATATTCCTTTAACTGGACCTAATGGTGTGTCTTAAGATGTGCGACTCAATACAAGTGGACCACTAATATTGGGTAAAATCCAACAGTCGCTGGTTGTACATGATCCAGCAAAAGACATAGAAGAGAACCCAAAAAAAAAAAACAGACACACCTTAGTCCTCGTGTAGTGTTGCTAACCTCTTAGTCCCCTTGCGAGCTTCCCAAAAGCAAGTGGAGAGGTGAAGGACACCAGACTTGCAGAGGTGGGCAGAGTTGGTGAGATGGGCAAAGTGGAAAACGGGCATCCGAAGAAGTTGGTGACAAGTGGCAACCGAGATTGGTTAAAAACAGTCCTCAAGAAAGTAGATGTCATGAGGGGTCCATGGTTATTTAGCTGCAAATGCTAGGTTTGAGACTTTGAGGTAAGCGTTTTGCCTCGTCTTATCAGATGCAAAGTTTAGAATATACCTGGAGAAGCCTTTTGAAAATGTGGGTCAACAAGCAGGTTGACAAGGAAAACAATGTCAAGACTCCCACTTTGATATCATCAATTTTTACTCCTCTAGAATTTCCTCTACTTCCAGTTCTTTTATCTCCGTTTGTAGCTCTTTGGTTTTGAGTAGTACGCATTCAAAGATAATGAAGGGTATAGTCACTGAGTAACTATAGTTTAATTATTGGCCCTCCATATTCTCAGATATAACTTCCACTTGGAGTAGGTTTATTAGAAATTTTCAGAAGGATAATGTAATGGCAAATCCACCCCCCTCCCCCCGAAAAAAAAAAAAAAAGGAATCTGACGGTGTCTATCACCTTTTCTTTGGCTTTCTTGGCATGATGTGATGGTTCTTACCTACTGCCTCAAGGAATCTGGCGATTCTAAAAGGGCAATTCCTATTGGGTCCCGCCAGATAGCACAGTTTGTCAACCTTATCGGTTCGAAAGTTAGGTAAGGAAAGTTTGGCCAAATCTGAAGAAAAGCTTCATACATTATGCACGACCTTAGGTTGGTGGGATAAGTCTAGAGTGAAAGGATGATGAAATTGGGTGGGACCACAAGACGTTTCAACAAAATGAGATTTTTAACACTTTTCATAGTGTCTCGTGAAAGTAGTATGAAAAATAAATTCGCAATGTCATGTGACCTCTTTTTTTCTTGGGCAAAGTAGGGAGCCAAGGCTCCACAGTTTAAATTAAAAGCCAAACATAATTACAAGAAGAAGACGTACCGATCAGATTGATCTCTGGATAAAGGAAGAAACCCATGCAAAAGATAACATGACTTGGGATAAAACCGGAAGAGCAGAAGATGGATAACAACTCACATGACATACCTAAACATAAGCTAATCCAGTAAATTAGAAGACCCTACTCCATGTAGATAGACAAGAAGTAGTGAGAGGCAAAATTTGAAGGTCGTAGAAACACTGTCTAGGGTTGTAAGTAGAATCTAAAATTTTGACTCTATTCTGAAAAAAAATTATCGATTTTAGAATTGAAAAATAATACCGATAGTTTATTAGAATTAGTATCAGATATTTTAAAAATTATTAGAATCGGAATTAAAAATAATAAAAAATAATATCAGTTATTCTGATAAATTATTCATAAACTCAAAAGACAAAGTCATGATGAGCACCTTAATTTAACGAAATTTCGATTCTGATAATATAATCAGAATCAGAATGGAATCAGAACTAATCATTTTGATTTTATTAGAATCAGAATTGAAATTATATTTCGATTATGAAAATTAAAATAAAATATTGATATTTCTGATTCCGAACCCGACTCGGTTGTCGTCCTAACACTGTTAAAATGCTGCCGAAGGAGGACTGCAATTCATTATAACAAAGTGGTAGCTCGACTAACAAACTCAACAAATTTACGTGCGGATTGACCTCAACACTCGAGCTAAATCGATGACTCCATAAACCCAACTTGGGAAGCTCTAGAAATAAGCAGCCAATAACATCTTGGAGAATTTTGCAACAACGTTACTCAGCTGACCATGGCTTAGCCTTCCCCAGAGTGAAAAGAGATGGGTTAGACATCGGATAGAGTAGAGAAGAGAGATCTCGGATTGGAATGTGGTGAATGTTTGTCTGTGACCTTGGCCAAGCCCAAAGGGAGAATAAAAGGGCTAGATCGTTGGGCCCCGCGTAAAGGAGTTCCATTCTAGCATGTTGCATTTGCCCTACAATTTTTTTGGACTTTGAAATTTTAAAATGGGCTACAGCATGGATGAATTTAGAATCAGATTGAGCAAATAAAATCGGGCCAAAATGCTAGGCCCTTTCCTTAACGGCGTCTAACCTTTAGATAGAGAGGAGTAATATTTATTATATATTTTGATTTTTATGATTTTTTATGTTTTAACCACTACAAATAAATATAATTTTTATTAGCTTTTTAAATATAACTATTATTTGTAATCCCAAAAATCTTGGTCACTGTCTTTACTAAAACCTGCCCGTTGGATTCACTAACCATAGTGCAATTATATCTTGATTAAATTAATTGGAGGGTGGTCAATGACTACGTTACCCCTAATTACCACGACAAAAAATGGATTTCAAGCGGACGGCAGCTGGCCAGACGCCACTGTGAGATGATGACATCATCACGACACGTCTTTTTCTTCCGGTTCGGGTTCCTATTGCATGCACTCTGCCACCCCCACCCCACTGCATGCCCCCGCCGCCGTCCCGGCGGTGACCCCCCGACGTGGCCGCACTTGCCGCCCTCAAGGCAGCCGTGCTCCCCTCCTCCGTTCCCCCGCGGTCCTGCCTCGTCACCTGTTCATCGGCTCTTGTGACTGCCGGCTGGCGTTCAAGGAGTACAACAGATGCCAGCCGGTTCTGCTCAACCCCTTCACACTGCAGAGAACAGCCGCCAATTGCCTGTACTTGTATCCCTCTGGCGACGCTGCAGCGCGCGGCTGCCGCATGGTGGTTACGTACGACGGAGGCCTCGCCGTGTCGAAGCCCGGCCAGGACGAGTGGAAGTGGCGGAGAATAGCCGGATGGCGTAGGATCAGAATCAGAAGAATGGCGGTGGTAGACGGGAAGCTGTACGTCCTGGACTGGGAAAAGGACGCCGTGTACGACGTGGACGTTGTTCCGGCGGATGGCAGCGACGGGCTCCGGCTGCTGGTGGAGTCCCGCGGAGAGCTGCTGCTGGTGCACCGGCTAGACCCGGAGAGGAAGGAGTGGGAGGAACTGGGGACCCTGGGGAAGGACCGGGCACCGTCCTTGGGCGCGTCGCTGGTGTGCGGGCGGGTGCCCGCTGACGGTGGCGGTGGAGCGGGCGGCGGGGTGTCGGCATAGGCGTGAAGCCACTGCATGTGCAGGAGAACGATGGAAGAATAACAGAGTATTTAAGTTTGGATTGAGACACGTTCTCACCTGCAAATAGCTTTTCACTCGTCGTTTGTCTGACTTGGTCAGGCGTTCCACCTTCTGTAGAAAACTGAAGCAGGGATTTATGCAATAGACATATGATGTTAGTTTAATTCTGTGATTAATTCTATGTTAATAATCCTGTAATTAATCTGTTCCGTTTTTTGAGCGCATGGGAGGTTAAAGGAGAACGTGGGGGAGGCGTTTAAAGCTTCCGTTTTGGAAGACTTAACGCGTCATGCGTTTTGGCCAGTGAGATCATGTTCCGTTTTTTGTTCCTTTCCTTTTTAAATAGCAGAAGAAATATGAGAAAGCTGCACGGTCTTTTTGCAGCACCAATCCTCCTGTTCGTGTGTGTGGCTGTGGTGTGTGGGTGGTTTTCTAACATTTGGTATCAGAGCTTCGTTGGTGATCTGAGGTAAGATGTCAGCCCCACACGGGCATCACTCTCTGACCCGATAAGGAGACCCCGTGTGATCCCGTCTCCTCCTCCGCGCCGACAGCGGCACCGTGACGTGGGGCCGCGAGATCGTCGTTCAGCGCTTCGTGAAGGAAGTCGGAGGATCACGCGCCTACCCAATGCTGACGCGGACCAACTACAGCGACTGGTCTCTTATGATGAAGGTGATGCTGCAAGCGCGCGGTCTCTGGGACGCCGTCGAGACCGGCGGCACTGAGCTGCAGGAGGATAGGATGGCACTGAGGCCATCCTACAGCCGTTCCCCCCCCCGAGATGATCTCCACCCTTGCTGTCAAGGAAAGCGCGAAGGAGCCATGGGACGCTGTGAAGACCATGCGCGTCGGCATCGATCGAGTGCGCAAGGCCAAGGCGCAACAGCTCCGAAAGGAGTACGAAGGCATCGGCTTCCGCGACGGCGAGACGTGGACGACTTCGCGATGCGGCTCACTGGGATCGTCAACCAACTGGTATCCTCGGCGACCCGAGCCGTCTCAAAAGTGGTCGAGAAATTCTTTCGTGTGGTACCATCCATGTACTCCCAAATCGCCCTCTCCATTGAGACCCTGCTCGACCTCTCACACACTCTCGATTGAGGAGGTGACCGGAGACTCAAGGCGGTTGAAGATCGCTTCCCCGCATCGACTACCAAGGGAGATGACGGGAAGCTCTTGCTCACGGAGGAGGAGTGGATCAAGCGCATGAAGGAGAAGAAGCAGGGGAGGGACCCTCTGGCGTTCCAAGTATGGGAATCGACGCCGCAAACCAATGCGGAGGAAGCCTGATGCCGATGGCACGGGCGATGGCAAGCCTGGCGCGGGTCGTGACGTCTCAAGGACAAGTGTCAACTGCGGCAAGATTGGCCATTGGGCCGAGAGTGCCGCAGCAATCCGAAGCGGGCGGAACAAGCTCACCTCACGAAAGGCGAGGATGACAAGCCCACGCTCTTGATGGCAAGAGTCCATGTCAACTCCGACTCTCCACCGTCGCTGAAGACATATCCACTACAGCTTGTAGAAAAAGGTCTTCGCTCAGCTGGACCGGTGGAGGTGCGACACCGACAATGTGGTACCCTCGACACCGGTGCAACAAACCACATGACCGGGTCCCGTGCTGCCTTCTCCGAGCTCGACTCCAACATCCACGGCACATCAAGTTCGGGGATGGATCTGTCGTCGACATAAAGGGACGCGGAACGGTACTGTTCGCGTGCAAGAGGGCGAACACCGCGCTCTCACGGAGGTGTACTACATCCCGCGGCTCACCTCCAACATCATTAGCATTGGGCAGCTCGACGAGAACGGTGCCAGGTGCTAATCGACGGCAACATCATGAGGATCCGCGACCAAGAGAGGCGGCAGCTAGCTCGAGTCAAGCGCTCCCCAAACCGACTGTACATGCTCAAGCTCGACATCACGCAACCGGTGTGTCTGTCGGCTAGAAGCTCCGAGGACGCATGGCGTTGGCACGCGAGGTACGGTCATCTGAATTTTCAGGCACTGCGCAAGCTCGCTCAACACGCCATGGTGCGAGGGCTGCCACAGATCGCTCAGGTGGAGCAGATCTGCGACAGCTGTCTCCCTGGGAAGCAAAGACGGGCATCCTTTCCGGCGCAAGGGAAGTACCGAGCTGAGCACGTCCTCGACCTCGTCCACGGCGACATATGCGGGCCAATCTCGCCGACGACACCGAGCGCAAACCGCTACTTTCTGCTCCTGGTAGATGACAAGAGCAGGTACATGTGGCTCACCCTTCTTGCGAGCAAGGATCAAGCCCTGGCAGCGATCAAGCGCTTCCAGCCTTGGCGGAGGTGGCACGGGGCGCAAGCTCAAGGTGCTCCGCACTGACCGCGGCGGCGAGTTCACTCAGCAGAGTTTGCTGAGTACTGCGCCGAGCGCGGTGTGCAGCGGCAGCTCACGGCCCCCTACTCTCCACAACATAACGGAGTCGTCGAGCGCCGAAATCAACCGTCGTCGCCATGGCTCGGAGCATGCTGAAAGCAAAGGGTCTACCTGCGACTTTTTGGGGAGAAGCCTTCTCCACCGCTGTCTTCCTCCTCAACCGTGCGCCGACACGAAGCGTCGATGGCATGACGCCATATGAGGCCTGGTATGGCAAGCGACCAGCGGTGCACTTCCCTCCGCACGTCTCTGCATAGCGCATGTCAAGAACATGAAGCCGCACTAAAGAAGCTGGACGATCGGAGCACGCCAATGATCTTCGTTGGGTTACGAGCCGGGATCCAAGGCATACCGTGTGTTTCGACCCCACCGACGAACGTGTGTACGTGAAACATAGCGTTGTCTTCGACGAGTCGGCTAATGGGACTGGGAGACCCATGACGCGGAAGGTGCGTGATATTTAATGAACCATTCAATGTCGAGTACTCTACTATGTCTGAACCAGGGAAAAGCCGGACACCGCCCCGTTCCAGCTCGCCCCCACAGTTGGATGTTTCGCCCGCAGCAGCGCCAGTCAACGCAGAGTTTCGCCATCGACTCCTGGCGACGTGGTAGGGACCCCTGCTACAAGCACGCACGCGCGACCACGAGCGCATCGACGCCTGCTGCCGGCAGGCGCGCACGCCAGGTCGCCCTGCCACAGGCGAAGTTGAGTTCGCCTCGCCACCATCCGATGCGCGCGTCACTTGACGTCGAGCACGATGATGCCCCGCTGCGGTTCCGCAACCATCACCAACATCATCAGGTCAGCTGCTGCTCCAGCTCCAGGCCATGCGTCACGTGAACTCGACGACGGCGACGAGCTACACTTCACCACGGCCGACGAGCCGACCTCTTTCGACGAGGCCGAGCAGCACCAAAGCTGCGCAAGGCGATGCTTGAGGAGATGAAGTCCATTGAGGACAACGCCACCTGGGAGCTCGTCGACCTCCCCTCCGGCCACCGACCCATTGGGCTCAAGTGGGTCTTCAAGGTGAAGCGTGATGAACAAGGTGCTGTCATCAAGCACAAGGCGCGGCTCGTCGCGAAGGGCTATGTGCAACGTCCGGGGATCGACTTCGAGGAAGTGTTTGCCTCCGTGGCACGGATGGAGTCCGTGCGGCTGCTGCTGGCTTTGGCAGCACATGAAGGTTGGCAAGTCCATCACATGGACATGAAGTCGACGTTCCTCAACGGCGACCTTACAGAAGAGGTCTACGTGGCCCAACCCCCGGGCTTCATTTGTAAGGGACACGAGCACAAGGTGCTCAAATTGCGAAAGGCTCTGTATGGGTTGCGCCAAGTGCCGAGGGCGTGGAACTCCAAACTGGACAGTAGTCTCATCAAGCTCGGGTTCCTGCGAAGCACCACGGAGTATGCCGTGTACGGGCGCGGAGAAGGTGTCTCCCGGTTCCTTGTCGGCGTGTACGTGGAGATCTGGTCATCACCGGATCAAATGAGCGTGAGATTTGCAGGTTCAAGGAGGAAATGCATAGCATGTTCAAGATGAGCGATCTCGGACTCCTGAGCTACTACTTAGGAATCGAGGTCCATCAACGCGCGGACGGCATCACAATCAACCAGGCGGCATACGCGCGCAAGATCTTGGAGAACAACGGTATGGGCGACTGCAACCCTTGTCAATGCCCATGGAGGCACGGCTGAAGTTGAGCAAGCAAAGTGCAAGCCCGCCCGTGGACGCAACCAAATATCGGAGCATCGTTGGAAGCCTTCGATACTTGGTTAACACCGGCCCGACATTGCCTACGCCGTGGATATGTGAGCCGGTTCATGGAGTCCCCTCGAGAAGACCATCTCGCGGCGGTGAAGCACATTCTGCGCTACATAGCCGGCACTCTCCACAAAGGTTGCTTCTTTCGCCAGGAAGGAAGAGGAACAGCTGCACCTGCTCGTTTACAGCGACAGCGACATGGCTGGCGACGTTGACGATCGCAAGAGCACTAAGGGAGTTCTCTTCTTCTCGCCCGAAGTCCGATCAACTGGCAGTCAATGAAGCAAA
This sequence comes from Colocasia esculenta, assembly GCA_014218235.1. Lineage (NCBI taxonomy): Eukaryota > Viridiplantae > Streptophyta > Magnoliopsida > Alismatales > Araceae > Colocasia > Colocasia esculenta. The sequence goes on from CM024753.1 coordinate 202,350,943, forward strand.
AGGGTGGTCTCTCTTCTTGTGAGGCCGAGTACATCGCCGTCTCCACTGTGGCATGCCAAGGTGTTTGGCTCACACGATGCTAAGTGAGATCAGCGTAGCAAGCCTAAAGCGGTTGTGCTCAAGGTGGACAACAAGTCAGCCATCTCTCTCTGCAAGAATCCGGTGTTCCATGATCGGAGCAAGCACATTGATACTCGGTATCACCATATTCGAGAATGCATCGAAGGAGGCAAGATCAATGTTGAATATGTCAACTCTGACGAGCAGTTGGCAGACATCCTCACGAAGCCACTTGGTCGGGTCAAGTTCCAAGAACTTCGCTCGAAGATTGGCGTCCTCGAGATCAAGTAGAAACATCAGAATTAGGGGGAGTTTGTTAAGTTTAATTCTGTGATTAATTCTATGTTTAATCCTGTAATTATATGTTCCATTTTTTAGCGCATGGGAGGGTTAAAGGAGAACGTGGGGAGGCGTTTAAAGCTTCCGTTTTGGAAGACTTAAACGCGTCATGCGTTTTGGCCAGTGAGGCCATGTTCCGTTTTTTTGTTTCCTTTCCATTTTAAATAGCAGAAGAAAATATCAGAAAAGCTGCACGGTCTTTTTGCAGCACCAATCCTCCTGTTCGTGTGTGTGGCTGTGTGTGTGGGTGGTTTTCTAACATATGATACGTTCACAGGGATCAGAAATGTTTATCTGGTTGAAGCGCCGATGTGCCGACTGTCTTTAGAGAATATATTACCACCCTACGGTGCAGAGGCTCGGTGGCAAATCCTCCCAAGATCTGACAACACTCGCGGCGTTCGTAGGTCCACTCCAACACGAACGTCGCCCACGGAATCAACCTCAGATCGCCTCAGAAAAAGCCACAGACATGCACGATGCGCAGTGGAACAGAGCGGGACGAAGCAGGGCTCGGGAGAGCAGCAGGCAGTAGCGCGTACGGCAAACAGCAGTGCGCACACACGAAAGCAGGCACCCTTACGCCGCCCCTTAACGAAAAAGTCACAGCACACCGCCTCGAGCAGCAAAAACAAGAGAAAACTCAGCGCACAGCAGTAGGCGCGTACGAGACAGCAACGCGACGCCTGGAGGTTTGCACAGGGCAAGAAGACGTGCGAAGAGAGAGAGAGAGAGAGAACGAAGCGGCGCCTTCGTTTTCCCCAAAACCGTAAAAAAACCTCACGCCGGTTCGGTTCCAACAAAATCCTAGGAAACGAAACAGCAAAAAGAGAAACAAAAGGTAAAAACGCAAGTGGCAAAACCAAGCCGGGCCCGCCAGCGCGAGGCCCATGGGCTGGGGATTTGCACCCCCCCCCCCCCTTTGCGCGCGATAATCGCGTGCGTCACGCCCGGTTAAAGGGTTCCCGGCTCGGGCCCCCCGGAACCACCTGGTTTGGGCTTGGCCCGCGCGTGTATGTAAGTTCCCTTAACATATTGTAGTGGCTATTTCTAGCCACCTAGGCCTATCATTACCCACCAACCCCTGTAGGAAGACGTGGACCTTCCGCGGGGCGCCACGTGTCCTCGGAGACCGGTCAAGGGTCCCAGAATGCTCCCGTAGCGTCCAAGCACTCTCAAGCTCCCAAGAGTACATCTCCGGATGTCCTCTACCCCGAATAGTTGTCCTATTCGAGTCGTGTATCGCCAACCGAGCAGGGGTCGCCTCTGGGGATTCCTCGGCCTGTTCGGCTCAAACGCCTGCTTGCCGAGCAGGTCCTGCTTAAGGTGTGCCTCAGTCCCGCTGGCACGTCTATTGCCCAAGCAACGTGCACCGAGCAGCAGGCATAGGTTCCGAACAACATGCCTGCTCAGAACATCTTGCTGAGGGTATCCGAGCAGCCCCTTCACGTCCACACGACGGTTACAGCGGACGCGGGCCACGCGCCCCACATTCATAGAGTGCATTAACTGCAGGACCTCCCAACGGGCGCCTCAACTCGTAACTCCCCACCGGGGGTGCTAACCGGCGCACCGTCTCCGGCGTCGTGGAAGGGCATTTTCATCCCCCTCTCTCAACACCCTTGCCTATAAAAGGCACAGGTGAGCCTCCATACAGAGATACGTGATCTTACTCACACTGCCCTTGTGCAAGCCACACACGAGAACCCCCGTTCCTTCTTATCTATTCAGGCTTCTTACTGACTTAGGCATCAGAGGGTTCTCCCCGGTTCTTCAACCGGGCCTCCCTGATCTCGTTCTGGTGACTGCAGGCATCCATCCGCTACCGGCGTCTGTCCTCTCTCTCCATCCAAGTGTAGGCCCATTTGGTTTCGGCCCAAATAGGGAACCATCTCCACACTTTTGGCGCCGTCTGTGGGAAACGATGACAGCCATGGCTCACGGACGATCTTCATACCAGAATGACAGCATGCGGATTCACCGCGGAGGTCGCACCGTGCCCCGTCTGATGAGCGAGCACCGGAGCGCCGTGGTCGTTCACCCCGTCACTCCGCGGCGGCCCCGCGCTCGCCGCGCTTGGTCGTGGGAGCCAACTCCCACAGGACTGAGCGTGCGGATTCGGCCCACTCCGAAAAGGAGTTGGCCAGGCGCCTGCGATGGTCCAGCGGGCAGAGGGCAAAGCTCCAGCCGAAGAGGACCTAAACTTCTGCTCCCCGTTCATTGCGAAGATCCTGGATGCTCGGGTCTCTCCCCAGCTCCCTCTACCCACTATCACGCCATACGACGGCACCTCCGACCCCGCAGATCACATCCATGGCTTTGAGTCGCATATGGTGTTCCATGGAGCATCTGATGTGGCCAAATGCCGGGCCTTCCCGACCACCTTGAAGGAAACTGCTCGGGCTTGGTTCGAAGCCCTCCCTGCAGGTTCCATCTCTTCTTCCTTCCACCAGCTGAAGAAGTCCTTTCAGGACAACTTCCTGGGCGGAAGTCGCAACCGCACACACGCGGCCTCCCTTCTTGTTGTTCGGCAGAAGAAGGGAGAGGCGCTCTGAGACTATGTCAAGAGGTTCCAGACCGAGGCACTCTGCATCCCGCGCTTCGACGTCCCGTTAGCCACCAGTGCCCTCATCCAGGGCACTCGCGATGGCTTCTTGCAGAGGACGCTGGGAGTACCGCAACCATCCACCCTTGCCGAGCTGCTCTCCACTGCACAACGCCATGCGGCGTGTGAGGAGAGCCTGGCTGCTGGCTGAGCAGAGCAGGGAGAATCGTCGGACAAGAAGAGTCCTTCTGACAACGGTTCCGACCGTGATCGGAAGAAAGGACGGTGCAACGGGGATTCACCGCGCCGACCACGCCCCTTCACCGACTACACCCCGCTCACGGTGGCACCCAAACAGATCCTGGCAGAAATCCGGAACGAGCCATATGTTCGGTGGCCACCCAGGATGCGCTCTGACCCCAGATGGCGCAACCAAGAGAAGTATTGTCGCTTCCACCGCGACCACGGCCACGACACCTCCGAATACCGCCAGCTCAAGGATGAAATTGAGTCCCTCATCAAGCGTGGCTACCTTGGACGGTACGTGCGCCATAATGAAGACCGCCAGAGGTGCCGAGAGTGGACTCCCGAACAACCCATCAACAACGAGCCCAACGGGCAAGAAATCAACGTGATCGCGGGAGGATTCGGCGCAGGCGGAGAGAGCACGCAGAGCCGATGCGACTACGCTAGGCGTGTGCACACCGTGGACAGACCTCCGACGCCCCGGCCAGCCCCTTATCCCGCTAATCCCACACGCGCACAGCCCGAGGAGGCCATAACCTTCTCGGACGAAGATCTTGTAGGAGTTACGACTCCGCACACAGATGCGTTGGTTGATTCGGCCACCATCAATCATTGTAGTGTGCGCCGGATTCTGGTAGATAATGGAATGCCCCCGACGTGTTGGCTTATGATTGTTATCTCCTTATGGGTCTCAAAACCGACCAGCTTACCCCAGTAGAGTCGCCTTTGTTCGGCTTCTCGGGGGTTTCGGTTCAGCCCATGGGAGCTCGCCTCCCAATAACACTTGGGATGGCCTCGAGAAGCGTGACCAAGGTAGTGGACTTGGTCATCAGGAAATATGCCCGGCTATAACGCTATCCTTGGCAGAGGCTTGATCGGGTGAATTAAAGTCGTTCCCCTCGTCTCTCCATCAAAAAATGAAGTTCCCTACTCCATGTGGGATCGGTGAGGTCCTTGATGTCAACGTGAGTCTCGTCGGTGCTATGTCCCTCTCCTTGAGAGATAAGCAACCACTCGCAGCTCTGGCTCCTGCTCCTCCGCCAGTCGATCAGCCTTCCACTAGCCGTGGAACCTCTGCTGAGGATTTGCTTCCAGTCCAGGTAGACAACGACCCCGAGCACGTACTATACGTTGGCGCTTTACTAGCGGAAGTTGAGCAACGGAGTTACAAGGCTTTCCTGTTAGCCAACTTGGACGTGTTCGCGTGGTCAGACGATGAGCTACCGGGCATCCCTCCAGATGTGATGACGCATCGCCTCCACTTGGACCCACGGGTCCCACCAGTGCAGCAGAGGAGGCGACTCGTCAACCGAGAACGGCAGACCGTGATCCAGGATCACGTTGTCAGAAGCAGAGCAATTGGGCTCCTCCGGGAAGCCCAGTGCCCGAGGTGGATCTCCAACGTAGTCCTCGTACGCAAAGCCAATGGCAAGTGGCGCGTGTGCGTGGACTACAAGGATCTCAACAAGGCAACGCCCAAGGACAATTTTCCTCTGCCGCACATCGACCAGCTAGTAGATGCTACATCCGGACACGAGCTCCTCAGCTTCTTGGATGCTTATTCTTGTTATCATCAAATAAGCATGCACCCCCCGAACCAGGACGCCACCACGTTTGTCACAGACTTAGGGTTGTACTGTTTCACTAGGATGTCCTTTGGTCTGAAGAACGCTGGAGCGACCTACCAACGGCTAGTCAACAAGATGTTCGAGCAACAAACTGGGTGCAACATGGAAGTCTACATCGACGACATGTTGGTCAAAACGCTCCCGAGCTCTGACCACATCTCCGACCTCGAAGAAGCTTTCGCAACTCTACGGAAGTACAATATGAAGCTCAACCCAGCCAAGTGTGCGTTTGGTGTGCGCTCGGGAAAGTTCCTCGGATTCCTCGTCTCAAATAGAGGAATAGAGGCTAATCCCGAAAAGATCCAAGCCATACTGGAGATGGGCAGTCCTAAGACTGTGCGCGACGTCCAGTGCCTTACCGGACGTCTCGCCGCACTCAACCGGTTCATGTCCCGAGCAGCGGAAAGAAGCTTCAGCTTCTTCAAGTTGCTGCGAGGCCCCAAAGGTTCCTCACAGCAAGGGGGGCATGTACGGTGGATAGAGGACTGTGAAGCCGCCTTCACCAAGCTGAAGGCTTACCTGGTAGCCCCACCTATTCTCTCAAAGCCTGTGCTCGGAGAATCGTTGTTCGTATACCTTTCGGTTACTGAACACTCTATCAGCGCGGTTCTGATCAGGGAAGTGATGATCAGTCTGTCCCCATGTAATTTTAATTACATATTATTTTTATTATTATTTTTGGTGATTAACAAATCCTTCAATGATTTCTAACATATATTCATAAGTCTTAAGTACAAAAAATATACCAAGGTCACACAAACCAATGTTGGTAAGTCTACCTCTCTGAAGCTTTTATCTTGACAAGATCATATTCTCTAAGTCCACATCGACTTCTGTTGAAAGTCATAACGATTTCAATAGAGCTATAACGATTTCTTTATAAGACTAAATGGTGTTTCAATCAAGTCGTTCTCATAACGATTCCTTAAGTTATCGCATCGATTTCTTTAGAATTCGCAACGACTTGCCCGTCGTAACGATTCTTTAAGTTATCGCATCGATTTCTTTAGAACTCGTAACGACTTGCCCGTCGTAACGACTTCGTAGGTTATCATAACGATTTCTTTAGAATCCGCAACGACTTGCTTACCGTAACGATTCCTTAAGTTATCGCATCGATTTCTTTAGAACTCGTAACGACTTGCCCGTCATAACGACTTCGTAAGTTATCATAACGATTTCTTTAGAATTCGCAACGACTTGCTCGCCGTAACGATTTCTTAAGTTGTCATAACGATTTCTTTAGAATTCGCAACGACTTGCTTGCCGTAACGATTTCTTAAGTTATCATAACGATTTCTTTAGAATTCGCAACGACTTGCTTGCCGTAACGATTTCTTAAGTTATCATAACGATTTCTTTAGAATTCGCAACGACTTGCTTGCCGTAACGATTTCGTAAGTTATCATAACGATTTCTTTGGTACTCGCAATGATTTGCTTCTTGCAAAGATCTCTTTAATGCTCATAACGACTTTATAAGTATTCATAACGATTTCCTTGTTGATCACATAAACTTGTCTTCTATAACGATTTGCTCTCTATAATGACTTGTTAGTATCATAATGATTCATAAGTCATATAGACAACGACTTTATGGTTTACATCAACTTGACATTACCTTATCTCTTAAAGCGTTGAATAGTCAAAGTCTTCTCTTATCTATCTGACTGTTGTGTATTTAATAAGGCAGAACGTATCTCTGCATGCATGCAGATGATATCCTTTTTATTATGCATATTCTGTCAACATCTTTTAGAACAAGCTACTTGGCTTTGCTTTTTGGTGAATACTCATGTCAACGTTTACTGACACCAAGAGACAGCCTAGCTGTCTACTGTTCTAGCATTTATTATGTGCAGGGTCCTGAAGACATTCTGTCATACATGTTGGACCTTATAGACCCAGAAGACCCTATCTCTTTGCGTGCTCAAATGGATAAAAGATTGTTGAAGCTTCCAAATTTCAAGCAGTCTAACGTCTATCAACTTAGAGACACCGGTACTTCAACGGCCGTATTTCAAAAGAAGATTTAAATACAAGACAGAAGCGAAGAATAAGCAAGTAACCGAGTGGAGATCAAGTATCTTGCATTCAACATTCAAATTCTTCTGCAAGAAGTCTAGAGCCAAGAATCTCATTCCTCATCATCCTTAGCTCTTCGCTCTCTGTGCTGTAATAGAATTTCTAAGAGAGCCGTGTAGTTCTGAGAGTGTGCCTTGTTTAGATCTTTTTGCTCTCAGTACTTGTTGCTTCAGATCTTGGCTTGAAAAAGCTTGATCTAGGGGCTTGAATTCATTCTATTCTCTTTGTGGTGTTTCCCTTCGTGTGTGAAGGAAGACCTGGTGGGATCTAGGGTGCTGTTTCCCTTCGGTTGTGAAGGAAGACCTGGTGAGGTATCCAGGGTGTGGTTTTTCCCTTCGTGTGAAGGAAGACCAGCTGAACTGGGTGTTGTAGTGTCCATAGGGGGACTGTACCCTAGTTAATGTAATCCTGAGTTGTTGCTCAGGGACTGGACGTAGGACTCCTAAGGAAAGGAGGTCCGAACCAGGATAATTCCTTGCGTTGTGTGATTGATTCCTTGTGGGTTTGTTGTTCATACTAACTGTTACTAACCTACATCAAAGATTGTTTTGTGTATGTTTTTACGTACATGTGTCACCTAGATAGATTTTTTTAAAAGACCCATTCACCCCCCCTCTGGGCTAGTCAACCGGGCAACAAGTGGTATCAGAGCGAGTCTCTTCGACAAAGAAAAGATCCAACGATCTGAAGAGTAAAGATCCATGGCAGCCCAAGGTCACAACGAAGGTCAGTCTGTCAACCGACCACCATTGTTCGATGGAGAGGATTACACATACTGGAAAACAAGAATGGAGTACTTTCTGCAAGGCCACGATTATCAGATATGGTCCATAGTAGAAGAAGACGATCTTCTGGTCACAAATGAGAAAGCTCAGTGGACAGACGATGATAGGAAGAAGATCTCGCAGAATTGTAAAGCAAAGAGTATTCTGTGCTGTGCCCTTAGTAAAAAGGAGTTCAACAGAGTCTCAGCCTGCAAATCCGCAATGGAAATGTGGGAAAAAGCTCAGAATCACCTATGAAGGCACAGACAAGGTGAAGGAAACAATAATAGACATTCTTGTAGCACAGTACGAGAGATTTCAAATGCAATCAGGTGAGTCCATTACCCAAATGTTCAGTAGATTTACAGACACTACAAATGGGTTAGCTGGACTAGGAAAGACCTATGAAATGGGAGATATGTTCAGAAAGATTCTTAGATCCTTACCATCCTCATGGACCCCAAAGGTCACAGCTATTGAAGAGGCTAATGATCTGAAAAGGATGTCTTTGGAAAAACCCATTGGGTCCCTTATGGCCCATGAGATCAATATGGAAAGGCTAGGAGAGTCCTCTAGCAGAAAGAAACATTCAAATGCTCTTAAAGCAGAAGAAGACAAGTCAGATGAGTCATCAGCTGAAGATGAGAACTCAAGTGGCTGTGAAGATGAAGAAGCCATGCTATCAAAAAGGTTGCAACGCATTCTAGCAAAGAAGAAGAAGTTCCAATCTGGTAGAAGACACTTCAAGAGAAATAAAGACTTCAAGAAACTAGATGGAAATGATCAAAAGAAGAGTGAGCCCATATGCTACGAGTGCAAAAAGCCAGGACATATTAAAGCTGAATGTCCAAAGCTCAAGAAGCCTGAATTCAGGAAGAGAGAGAGCTCCAAGAAGTTCAGGAAATATAAGAAGAAAGCTATGGGAGCTGCATGGAGCAACAACAGCGACTCAGACAGTGAGTCAAGCTCAACCAGTGATGAGGAAGAAGCCAACCTGGCTTTTATGGCAAATACCGAAGAAAAGGTAACCTCTGACTCATCCTTTGATTCTTGTAATGGTTCAGATTCCGATAGTTTAGAAGAAGCTTTCAATGAATTATACAGTAAATATAGAGAAACAACAAAATTGTTAAGAGTAAGCAAGAAAAATAATACTTGTCTAGAAAACACAAACTCCGATCTAAAATCAGAAAATGATCAATTAGAAAGCCAAATAACTGAACTTAAAAGGAGAAATGAACTGCTATGTGATGATCTAAAAGTTAAAAATGAACAAATAATAAAACTAGAAAAACAAGCAAGCTCAGATCAGCTGAAAACTAAAATTAAGACACTTACAGATGAAAATATTAAGTTATCTAGCACATTGGAAAAATTTACAAATGGTAAAAATCTTTTAATATTAAAAGGTGCTAGAAGATCAGGAAAGAAAAAACATGGATTAGGATATACACCTCCGGATAATGAAGAAACCATAATCTATCCTAAAATATACCCGACTCCAAGATTTGTACCCGAACAAGATATAGCATACAAAGTTAAGTTCAAATATATAGAAAAAATAACCAAATTGTCCTGTTATAGTCATTGCAACAAGTTAGGACATATCATAACAACATGCCCAACAAAACATAAGAAATGGATAATCAAAGGTAAAATCAATGATACTAACCAATCAGGACCCAAAAGAATTTGGGTACCTAAAACTTGATAATTTTATTTCAGGGTAACACTCAAGCATCCAAATGGTATTTGGACAGTGGGTGTTCAAGGCACATGTCAGGAAATCAGAAGCTATTCACCAATCTCCAAGCTGAACAAGGAACAGTTACCTATGGAGACAATGGGAAAGGCACAGTAATTGACAGTGGTTCTGTGAGCAACAAAGGAAAGATAGTCATTGAAGATGTATTGCTTGTCAAAGGGTTGAAGCACAACCTCATCAGCATCAGCCAGCTTTGTGACAGAGGTCATCAGATTCAGTTTCAAGAGTCAAAGTGCAGCATACTAAAGGATGGAGCTATAATCTTCGAAGCCAATAGGGAGAAGAACCTGTATGCGCTTCATCTTGAAGAACTCAAGGATCAGGATGTTTGCTTGGCAGCAAATAAAAGCCAGTCAACTGAACTATGGCACATAAGACTTGGTCATTGCAGCATAGATGGCATGAGAAAATTGCTAAAGAAAAATCTTGTGGAAGGTCTGCCAAAAGTCAGTGCAAGGCGTTTGTAGATCCTGTGCTAAGGGAAAGCACACCAAAAGCTCCTTCAAGTCGAAAACGGTGGTAACCACCTCAAAACCCTTAGAGCTCCTTCATATGGATCTATTTGGGCCAATGAGAACTACCAGTCTTGGAGGAAAGAACTTTGGATTTGTCATAGTCGATGATTACTCAAGATTCACATGGGTATCATTCATAGAGCATAAAGATGACACATTTGAAAACTTTGTTAGTTTCAGCAAGAAAGTCCAGAAGGATCAGAAGTTCAGCATTGTTTCTATCCGATCAGATCATGGTGGGGAATTTCAGAATGAAAAATTTGCTAAATTCTGTGATGATCAGGGGATTGAGCATAACTTCTCAGCGCCAAGGACACCACAGAAAAATGGAATTGCTGAGAGAAAGAATAGAACTCTATTAGATATGGCAAGAACCATGCTATCAGAATATGGTCTGCTAAGGTATTTTTGGGCCGAAGCAGTCAACACAACATGCTACATCATCAACAGAGTAATGATCAGGCCAATCCTAAAGAAGACTGCATATGAACTGTTCAAAGGAAAGAAACCAAAGATCAGTCACTTCAAGACATTTGGATGTCCTTGCTTCATCCACAACAATGGAAAAAGCGACATTGGTAAGTTGGATGCCAAATCAGATGAAGGCTTCTTCATGGGGTACACCTCTAAACCCAAAGGCTATAGAGTATTTAATAAACACACTTTATTAATTGAACAGTCTGTACATATTATTTTTGATGAAACTAACTCTTCCTTGAGAAATGAAGAAGATAGTGACAATGATGATACAGATGAACTGTCCAAGAAACTAAAGAATACATCAATTGAGAATAAAGATGATCCACCTCTGGAAGACATGCAACAAAAGGAAATTACACATGAAAACCTTCCAAAGGAGTGGAGATACAAGAAAGATCATCTACCTGAGAATGTAACGACCCGAGAACCCGACCCTCGGCCCACGTCGAGGACCCGATTTTCGCGGTCGTCGCCCACGGATCCGGGGACCCGGAAGGGCTATAAACAACGTCTAACAGGATATGTAACGGAAGTAAACGTCAACTGCTAAACTAGAAGCGTACGGGCGGAAACAGAAAAGAGAGAGAGATCGCTGTGTACCGCTCTAAGTACAGTCCTAACGCACGCACACTAGTACAAGTAAGGCAGGGGAAGAACAAGTCCCTTAGGGGCATACCCCGAGGGTGACGTACACTGAGAGGGGGAACCACTGCTAGCTACGAGGACCAAGACTACCGCCCCGTCTCCTCCGCCCGACGCGCGCCCTGCCGCTGCTGGGAAGACTCACCTGGAAAACAGAGGGATGAGCTTCACAACAGAAGCTCAGTAGGGACTACCAATCTCCTATTGGCTCTAAACAGGCAGAGGAACATATATAACTATTAATAAAGGAAAGACGGCAGTTGATATCTTTCTACCTACAGAAGGAAATGCAGAAGCAAAGCTAAAGCTAACACGGTACGGAAAGTACTCTCGGTCGGAAACTCCGTACGACTGCTCGTCGTGACCACCACACGGCTAGTAAAACACAGACGGAGGGAACTCCGCCTGGACAAGAAACACTAGCTACGGGAACAACACCACTAGTCAGACGGTCAGGTGCGTCCACAGACGTCTTATCCTCGACCTAGGTCCTGACCCTCGCGTCTCGTCAGAGCGAGGTAGGACACAAGTACAACAACAGTAACCGCCGTAGTCTGGCCGGACTAAGGTCCCACGCCTGGCCTCTCTAAGCGGTTCCGGGGCCGCAAAGAGCGAGGCAGTGAGAAGAAGGACTGGCTGGCCTGCGCCGGGTAGAACTCCTAACTGTCCTCGGCATCCCAGACCACCCACGAGAGCTCTGCAAGCGACTCACACGCCACTGTCCTAACCACCGTTTTCCCCTAAGCTCCGGAGTCCGCCTGGTGGCTGCCAACTCGAGCACACTCGTAGCCCGGAGTACTCCCTCAACGGGCTCCCGAGGACGGGGGTCCCAGGCAACGGTAACAACCTCTCACACGGAACAAGCCCTCAAGTGCCGAGCACCGGGCAAAAGACTAGTGTGAGACCGTACTAGGGAACTAGCACAGGTGCCACGGCACAGTAAAGCGAAAACGGAAGCGGCGGAAGCACAACCTGCCTCTGGACTGAGAAGGCGACATAGGCCCTGTCGCCTTCAAGAAGGCAACATAAGGGGTGTCGCCTTACCAGTCAGATGGCGACACAGGGTATGTCGCCTTCAGGCAGTCGGGGGTTCCGGAGACTCTTCTTCCGGGAACCTCCCCAAAACGGGAGAAACACTACACACGGGGGAAGGGAGCATGTTTATCATGCTAGAAAGCCATTAAACATACAAACCACCCTCGAACACCCCAAGAACATGGATTCTACGCTCGGAGGAAAACCTCACTCACACGAGCATGGAGTTCTCACACTCCCCAAACCCCAATCACACGAGAACCACGGTCTAGACGGGGAGGGGATCATGCTTAGGGCGAAGGATTCAGATGTCCCTACCTCCACGCGAAGAACTCACCGTTGGGGTCTTCTCGTAGGTTTGGCCGTCTCCTCCTCGCACCGCACGGCACGAACACAACCCCTGCACGAACGGAGCGACACCCTCCTCAGCACGGCCGCCTCAACACGGGGGAGGCACCCCAAAACCGTCGGAAGCTCTGAGAGGGCGAGAGAAAGAGGGGGGGAAAGGAGAGGCGCGAGAGAGGGGGAAAAGGCTCGGGCGCCCGGGCTTTAAGCCCGCGGTGCTGAGAAGGCGACATACCCCATGTCGCCACGGGAACCAGAAGGCGACACACCCCCCGTCGCAACCCACTGACAACGGTCAAATCTCGAAATTCGAAAAAGTGAAAGGCGACAGCCATCTTGTCGCGTTCACCCGACACTGCCAGAGCCGTACTGACACAAAGGACGCCCGTCACGTCTGTCAGACGGCGTCTGGGGCGACACGATGGGAAGGCGACATAGGCCATGTCGCCTTCAAGAAGGCGACATACCCCATGTCGCCATCCATCAAACCAGAAGGCGACAGTGGGTATGTCGTCTTCAAGAAGGCGACATACCCCCTGTCGCAATCCCAAGCAGAACCAGACATCGATGCGATCGGAACCACGTCGCGACAGTCGCCCTGCCACGACCCAGAGGACGGGGCCAAGGGGGCCGGGGTGTTACAACCCTCCCACCTTAAGACATTTCATCCTCGAAATGAAAACAACTCGGTCTCAACCTGGAAGACGACAAAAGGGGAGATCACCACATACCGATCAATCAAACAAGTAAGGAAACTGCTCCTGCATCTCATCCTCGCGCTCCCAGGTGGCCTCGCCACCGACACGGTTCTGCCAAACGACCTTCACCAGCGGAATCTGCTTCCTGCGCAGTTGCTGAACTCTGCGGTCGACAACACTGACCGGGTACTCTGGCACTGACAAGTCTGGCACTACCTCCAGCTGCGAGTAGTCCAACACGTGCGAAGGATCTGCGACGTACCTCCTGAGCTGAGAAACGTGAAACACACTGTGCACACCTGCTAGCTCTGCCGGAAGACTCAACATGTAAGCCACCTCGCCGACCCTCTCGGGGATAGGGAAAGGCCCGACGTACCTCGGACTGAGCTTTCCCTTTCTGCCAAACCTCATGACGCCCTTGGTCGGCGAGACCCACAAGAAAACCAGGTCACCAACACTGAACTGTAACGGTCTCCTGCAGACGTCTACGTAACTCTTCTGTTGCTCTGCGCTGCCCGAAGCCTCTGCCTGATCAGACTGACTGTCTCTGCATACTGCTGCACTAACTCTGGCCCCAAAAGCTACCTCTCACCAACCTCGAACCAGTGAAGAGGTGTCCTGCACGGGCGACCATACAACGCCTCGTATGGTGCCATTCCGATGTTTGAGTGATAACTGTTGTTATACGCGAACTCCACCATCGGAAGGTGCGACTCCCACGTGCCGCTCCAGTCTAAGAAGCACGCTCTCAGCATATCCTCCAGTGTCCGAATGGTCCGCTCTGACTGACCGTCTGTCTGCGGATGGTACGCTGTGCTGAACCTCAACTTTGTACCCAGTGCTCTCTGAAAACTGCGCCAAAAACCTGACGTGAACCTCGGATCTCTGTCGGAGACGACTGAAACGGGGATCCCGTGCAACGAAACAACTATGTCCATGTACAGCCTGGCTAACCTGTCCACTGACCAGGACATCCTAATCGGAAGAAAGTGCGCTGCCTTGGTCAAACGATCCACAATCACCCATATACCATCGTGCCTCTGCGGAGTGCGGGGCAACCCAACCACAAAGTCCATGGTGATGTCGTCCCACTTCCACTCGGGAATGGGCAACAGATGCAGCTCACCACCAGGACGCTGATGCTCGGCCTTCACCTATTGATAGGTAAGGCACCGAGCAACAAACTCTGCCACGCCCCTCTTCATCCCTGGCCACCAGAAGGACCTCCTCAAGTAATGGTACATCTTGGTAGAGCCAGGATGAACAGCATACCTCGATCTGTGAGCCTCTGACAAAACTTCCTGACGAGCCTCCTCTGGAACGAACAAACGACCTCTAAACCTGACTTCACTGTCCTCGTCGAGCTCCACATCTAGCATCTGCAAAATGTCTGCCAACTGAGGGTCTGCCTGCTGAGCCTGCAACACCTGCATGAACACTGACGGCCGAACCGACAAACTGCTCGCCACTGCACGGTCTCTGGTCCTCGATGGAATGAACACTCCCTGAGACAGCTCCTCAAACAGTCTCCACTCTCTGACCATCAGCGAACTCAAGCGCACGCGCCTACTCAACGCATCGGCTACAACGTTAGCCCTTCCTAGATGATAGGAGAGGGTTAGGTCGTAGTCCTTCAAATACTCCATCCAACGGCACTGCCTCAAGTTCAAATCCCTCTGGGTGAAGATATACTGCAAACTCTGGTGATCAGTGAAGATCTGAAAAGCCTCGCCATACAGGTAGTGCCTCCACAACTTGAGAGCAAACACCACTGCTGCCAGCTCCAAGTCATGGGTGGGGTAGTTCTCCTCATGCTTCTTAAGCTGCCGAGAAGCATAGGCAACGACCCCACCGTGCTGCATCAGCACGGCACCCAAACCTGACCTCGACGCATCGGTGTAGACCACTAAACCACCGCTGCCCAACGGCAAGACCAACACTGGCGCTGAAGTCAACCTCGTCTTCAGCTCCCGGAAACTCTGCTCACAGTCCTCTAACCAAACAAACCTGACGTCCTGTCTAGTCAACCTGGTCAACGGCGCTGCTATCTTGGCAAAATCCTGAATAAACTCCGGTAGTAACCGGCCAAACCCAGAAAACTGCGGACCTCTGACACCGATGTGGGCTGCTCCCACGACAACACGGCCTCCACCTGGCAGGGTCCACTGCCACACCAGAACCTGAGATCACGTGCCCGAGAAAGTGCACCTCCCTCAGCCAAAATTCGCACTTGTCGAATTGGCATAAAGGCGGTGACTTTGCAGGGTCTCCAGCACGATCCTCAGATGCTCCTCGTGCTCCTCTTCAGAAGCCGAGTAGACCAGAATATCATCAACAAAAAAACAACAACAAAGCGGTCTAGGTACTCACTGAACACCCTATGCATCAGATCCATGAATGCTGCAGGTGCGTTCGTCAGCCCAAACGGCATCACGACGAACTCAAAGTGACCGTACCTGGAACGGAAAGCCGTCAAACCGACATCTGACTCTCTGATCCGCATCTGGTAGTATCTGGATCTCAAGTCAATTTTCGAGAAAACTCGGGCCGACTGCAACTGATCAAACAAATCATCGATCCTCGGCAACGGGTACCTATTCTTCACAGTGACCTGGTTCAACTGTCGATAATCGATGCACAAACGAAGACTACCATCCTTCTTCCTCACGAACAAAACAGGCGCGCCCCACGGCGAACGGCTTGGACGAATGAAGCCCAGCTCAAGAAGCTCCTGCAACTGGCGCTTCAACACACGCAGCTCTGCCGGGGCCATCCGGTAGGGTGCCTTGGACAAAGGCATCGTACCGGGCAAAAGCTCGATGGAGAACTCTACCTCCCGCTCAGGCGGCAACCCAGGTAGATCCTCCGGGAAGACATCGGAGAACTCAGAAACAACCGGCACATCAAAAACTGAAGATCCGTTAGGCTCCAAAGAACAAACCGAAGCAAGGTACGCCACACAGCCATCGTGGATCAAACGGCGAGCTCTACACAAGGAAATAAATGGCCGACGGGTAGACAGAATACCTCGGAAGCAGAGAACGGGCTCTCCAGGTATCCTAAACCGAACGGTCTTCCGCTGGCAATCAACCACAGCCGAGTGAGCCTCCAACCAGTCCATGCCCAGGATGACGTCGAAGTCGCACAGCTGCAGTGCGTACAACCTGGCCGGCAACTGGTGCCCCTCAACCTCGACTGCCACACCCTCCAGGTAACCAAAGGAACGCATATAGTCACCACACGGGAGATCGACCAATACGT
The DNA here is from genome assembly GCA_014218235.1 of Colocasia esculenta. Lineage (NCBI taxonomy): Eukaryota > Viridiplantae > Streptophyta > Magnoliopsida > Alismatales > Araceae > Colocasia > Colocasia esculenta. Next base: position 202,367,350 of record CM024753.1, read on the forward strand.
CACACTGCCTCTCGGAAGCGTGACAAGCAAGAGACTCATAGAATTCCTCGGAAGCAAAACACAAAGAAGCACCGGGGTCGACCAAAACACGAGCGGCTCTACCAAGGATAGGTAGAGTACCTATAACCAGGTTTGACGCCTCTGCCTGCTCCCGGGTGAGCGCCATCACGCGACCACGACCACGCCCACGCTGCGGCGCCTGTTGGGGCTGCTGCTGCTGTGGCAGCGGCTGCTGGGGGTACTGCGGCTGCTGCTGGTACCGCTGGTACTGCTGCGGCTGCAGAAACTGCTGAGCCTGCTGCTGGTACTGCCCCCGCTGCTGCTGACGCGGTGCCTGCTGCTGGGGAGGGTACTGGTACTGAGGCGGCTGCTGAGCGTACTGAACTGGCTGCTGCTGCTGCGGGGCTTGCCCCATGGGGCAATCCCTCCTGAAGTGGCCCGGTAAGCCACAAGTGTAGCAAACTGGCTCCTGACCGCCCTGCTCATCTCCTTGGACAACTGACTGCTCTGCAAACCTGGACTGGCGCTTCTGCTGCCGACTCCGACCGCCCCCGCGAGTAGACAACTTCCTAAACTGCGAGCGAATTCCGGCGCCGCCGGAACTACCCGAGCCGGAGGAAGAGGAAGTCGCACTACCGCGGCTGCCTGCCGGACGCTGGTAAGGCGAGGACCTGGAAGAGGCTCCTCCCTGCTGCTGCTGCTGAGGCTGCCAGGACTCTCTGTCCAAGGCGGTGGCCTTCGCCACGGCCTCTCCCAAGGTGGTACACATGTGTGCCGTCACACCCCACCTCAGGTCTGGTCTCAGTCCTGCTATGAACCTCTCTGCACACGCCTGATCGCTGCCTGCGACATGAGGCACATGCCTCAACAACCGGACAAACCTCTGGTGGTACTGCGAAACTGTGAGGTCGTCCTGAACCAATACGTGGAACTGGTCCCGTCTCTCACGTCGAGCGTAGTCGGGGAAGTACTCGCCGTGGAAGACCTCCGAAAATCGCTGCCAAGAGATGTGATCCAACCTCTGCCCCTGGAAGTGAGTCTGCCTCTGAACTCTCCACCACTCATGGGCTGCTCCCTTGAGCTGGTACACTGCCAGTCGAACCTGGTCCTCCTCAGCGCACTCCATCGTCTCGAAGATGCGCTCCAACTCATGGGTCCAACTCTCTGCCTTGTCTGGATCATACTCACCGTGGAACATCGGTGGCCGAAGGCGCAGGAACCTCTCGAGGAGAGCGGTCCTGTCCTCCGTAACCGCCGTCCTCCGCCGCCCGGCCCGAGTACTCCCAGTGCCCGACCGCTGCTGACGCTCTGGCTGCTCCACCTATGGCTCTACCTGCTGCTCCGGCACCGCTGACGGGGGTACCGGAAGCTGAACACCTGCTGCTACCTGCCTGGGCTGATACGCTCCCTGGTACAAGTTCCTAAAGAACTGCTCTGCTAGGGGAAACCAGTCTGCGTACTGCTGCGGCTGAGGCTGGTACTCCTGCTGCTGCTGCCCGCCTGCCGCTGCTGTTGCCGCTGCACCCTGAGGCTGTGCCACTGACTCATCTGCCGAGACCTCCTCCTGGACCTGCCCCTGCGCGGGCATCTCGGACTCATCCTACTGCTCAATCAACTGCCTAGCCTGACTGCACCTACGCGGAGCCATGTCCTACACGACACACAACCAACAAGGGTTAACAATACCACTCGGGCGGCTAGGAGTGTACTTGTACTACCGTTGGGACTTCCTGTTGCAGTTCAATTCCATTACAAGTCCTGTCAGACTCAAGCTCTGATACCAACTGTAATGACCCGAGAACCCGACCCTCGGCCCACGCCGAGGACCCAATTTTCGCGGTCGCCGCCCACGGATCCGGGGACCCGGAAGGGCTATAAACAACGTCTAACAGGATATGTAACGGAAGTAAACGTCAACTGCTAAACTAGAAGCGTACGGGCGGAAACAGAAAAGAGAGAGAGACCGCTATGTACCGCTCTAAGTACAGTCCCAACGCACGCACACTAGTACAAGTAAGGCAGGGGAAGAACAAGTCCCTTAGGGGCATACCCCGAGGGTGACGTACACTGAGAGGGGGAACCACTGCTAGCTACGGGGACCAAGACTACCGTCCCGTCTCCTCCGCCCGACGCGCGCCCTGCCGCTGCTGGGAAGACTCACCTGGAAAACAGAGGGATGAGCTTCACAACAGAAGCTCAGTAGGGACTACCAATCTCCTACTGGCTCTAAAAAGGCAGAGGAACATATATAACTATTAATAAAGGAAAGACGGCAGTTGATATCTTTCTACCTACAGAAGGAAGTGCAGAAGCGAAGCTAAAGCTAACACGGTACGGAAAGTCACTTTTTGGGGCACGTGATCTCAGGTGAGGGAGTTTCTGTGGATCCAGCGAAGGTTGAGGCAGTTTTGCAGTGGGAGAGTCCCAGATCTGTGTCTGAGATTCGTAGCTTTCTGGGTTTGGCAGGTTACTACCGCAGATTTGTTCGAGACTTTTCTCAGGTTGCTGCACCCTTGACTCGGTTGACGAGAAAGGGAGTTCAATTTGTGTGGTCGGAGCAGAGTTTCATAGAGTTGAAACGACTGCTTACGTCAGCGCCAGTTCTTGCCTTACCTTCAGGTGAGGAGGGTTTTAAGGTTTGCACAGATGCTTCAGGTGTTGGTTTGGGTGCGGTTCTAATGCAGCAGGGCCGAGTGGTGGCTTATGCGTCTCGCCAGCTTAAGCCCCACGAGGAGAGTTACCCAACCCACGACCTAGAGCTTGCAGCTGTAGTGTTTGCTTTGCGGATTTGGCGTCTTTACCTGTACGGAGTGAGTTTTGTTGTCCGTACCGACCACCAGAGTTTGAGATATGTGTTTTCTCAGAGGGATCTGAATATGAGGCAGCGTCGATGGATGGAATATCTGAAGGACTATGATTTCAGCATTGAGTATAAGCCTGGAAAGGCGAATGTAGTTGCAGATGCCTTGAGTAGAAAAGCACAGATGAGTCATCTGATGCTTAGAGAGTGGCAGTTGTGGCAGTCTGCGACAGAGGGATCTTTCAGAGTTTCATCCAGCCGTCATCAGTGTGTGTTGGGCAGTTTGTTAGCAGCTCCCGCGGTTGTGAGACAGGTTGCTGAGGCTCAGCAGGCAGATCCCGAGTTGCACAGTGTGTTGCTTCTTCCAGAGGTTGAGCTTTGTGAGGACGGGACTGTTAGGTTCCGAGATAGACTCTATGTTCCTGTTGAGGAGTCTATCAGGAGAGTCATGTTGCAGGAGGCACATGGTTCCAGGTACTCTATTCATCTAGGGGCGATCGAGATGTATCACAGGTTGAGACGTCAGTTTTGGTGGCCTGGGATGAAGAGAGACATAGCGGCTTTTGTTGCGAGGTGTTTGGTCTGTCAGCAGGTGAAGGCCGAACATCAGCGTCCGGGAGGACTTGTGCAGCCATTAGAGATTCCGATGTGGAAGTGGGACCATCTTACGACTGACTTTGTTTGTGGTTTGCCGAGGACAGCTGGAGGTTTTGATAGCATTTGGGTTCTTGTGGACAGATTGACGAAGACTGCCAGATTCTTGCCTGTCAGGACTAGTTGGGGTGTGAGTAGATTGGCCGCGTTGTACGTAGAGCGGATTGTTCCTTTGCATGGAGTGCCGATCTCTATCGTGTCAGACAGGGATCCTCGCTTCACTTCTGGGTTCTGGCGCAGTTTCCAGAGAGCTTTGGGGACAGAGTTGGCTTTTAGTTCCGCCTACCACCCTCAGTCAGACGGTCAGTCAGAGCGGACTATCCAGACTTTAGAGGACATGCTTAGAGCTTGTTTCCTGGAGTGGCAGGGGTCGTGGACAGTTCACTTGCCATTGGTTGAGTTCGCATATAATAATAGTTATCACTCCAGTATCGGTTTGGCACCATATGAGGCTTTGTACGGACGACCGTGTCGCACTCCTCTTGACTGGTTCGAGGTTGGCGAACGTGTTGTCACGGGACCGGAGTTGGTTCAGCAGTCAGTTGAGGTAGTTCAGCTTGTGAGACAGAGGCTTCAGTCAGCTCAGAGTCGGCAGAAGAGTTATGCAGATCAGCGCAGACGACCGCTCGAGTTTCAGGTAGGAGACCAGGTGTTTGTTCGTGTGTCTCCTATGAAGGGAGTGGTGAGGTTCGGTAAGCGTGGGAAGTTGAGTCCTCTCTTTATTGGGCCTTTTACCATTTCAGAGCGTGTCGGGAGTTTGGCGTACAGACTTGAGCTTCCGTCAGAGTTGGCAGCAGTGCACGACGTGTTTCACGTGTCGATGCTTCGGAGGTATCTTTCTGACGAGTCTCACGTTCTGCAGAGTGCAGAGTGGTCTGAGGTGACTCCAGTGTTGACTGTACCAGAGTTTCCGTTGCACATTGAGGATCGCCGAGTTCAGAGGTTGAGGAACAAGGCAATCCCTTTAGTTCGTGTTGCGTGGCAGCGGCACTCTGGTGGTGAGTCGACATGGGAGCGGGAGGACGAGATGCGCGAGCATTTTCCGTACCTCTTTGGTGAGTCTTCTTCTCTTTCCTTGTGTTGTTTGAATTTTGAGGACAAAATTCCTTTAGGGGGGGAGAGCTGTAAGGTCTCGGGTCTTTAGTGGATCCTTATTGGGTCTGTAGTGGTTCTGTGTGGTCGACGACAAGACCATTGTCGTTGACTTGGGGTTGACGGCCAGAGCTTGCCGTTGAGTCTGAGTCAGCGTCCAGCGATGTGGACGTCTGAGTTTGAACTCAACGACAAGCTATGTGGACGTTAATCTGTAGGCGGTTCAGTTGGCGGCCAGGGATCTTGACGTCGACTAACCAGTCCTGTTGAAATAGGGCAGCCCGAGAGCAGAGCTTCTTCTTCTCCTTTCCTCTCCTTCCTTCCACCTTAGCCTTTTCTTGATTCCTGTAGCTTCTGTTGAGTGATTTGAGCTCGTGGGAAGCCCCTGGATCGTGCGGCGTTGCTAGATCGGGCGGCAAACGCGAGGTTTTGGCGTGATTCGCGAGGAGTCCTCGGGGGAATCCTGCGCGATTGGTGGCTGTTTGGGGATTCTTAAAGCGTTCTAAGGTAGGGACTTAACCCCTATAACCCTCCCCAGCAAACCAGCATGTCCAATTAAGCAAATTGGTGTGTAATTTATGGTTTAGGGTTTGGGTTGTATCATGCCGGGATTTGGGTAAATTAGACAATCTAAGTGTTAGAATGTTTAGTTTAGATGTTCTGGTAGTGTAAACTGATGTGAGGATGTGTTTCCCTCCATCAGTCAGAATATTATTTAGTATTTCTGCCCTTTTGGGACTGATTCGGGTCAGTTCTGGGTATGGGGAGCTGAAGATATAAACGTCCACATCTGTTGACGTTGAGATCTTCAGGGGTGAATTAAACGACAAAGTCGATTGCCATTTAGTTCCTCTTAACGACATAAAGGTTGCCGTTTACCCCATGTTGGCGGCAATCGATGTGGCCGTTTATATCCCGTCTCCCAGCAGACTTAAGTTGTGTGATTAGAGGCGATTGACATGTGATGTCCGCCCTAATAGCACATATGGGCCAGGCTTAGAGTGTGACTCCGCCTGTGCATAGTAGTAGTTGTTTGTGGCACGAGGTGTTTACTACTGTACGGGGTTTCAGACGTTGAGTGTGTTCCGTCTGTTGTACGCGCGTTGCGTTACCGTGTACCCGTTTCTGTTGTGTTACCTAGGCGTGGGTGCGACTCCGTCTAGACGACTAGCGTGTGGTTGTCCTCCGCTAGTGAGCCGGGACATCGAGTGCGACTCTGTCCTGTGCGTACTCCTTGTGGTGGTTTTGAGCCGGTCTCCGTGGAGCCCCTTCTCTACCGCTAGGGTCAAGCGTAGGGGAAAAACCGGTCGTGGACCAGACGCGAGAGAGAGCGTCTGTAGTGTGCACACGTGGCTGGGGTTGAGAGCCTCTGTGGTGACGGGACGCCGAGCCACAGACCCTAGCTGAGTCCTACTTGCTGTGTGTGTGAGTGTGTGTTACTGAGCCGCGTGGTTTACAGTTTTGTGTTGTGATGCGACGTGTACTTACTTTCAGTTTTTACTTTCCGCACTTTAGTTTTGTTGCCGGTGGGGTTACTTTTCCCTACTGGGTCTCTTTTCTTGAGACTCACTCCCTTCCCTTTCAGGTGGGTCTTCGTCGACTCCCGTTCCAGGCGAGTCTAGCCACTCCGATGTTGGTGCTCCCTAGCTGCAGTGAGTAGTACCTTTTTGTTGTACTTCTGTACTTTGTACTTTGCTCAGACTCTGAGTTGTAAATGATATGTTCATATAGTGAAATTTTACAGCTTTGCATGGTGTGTATTTTCTTACATATAGTCTCCTCGGACTTTCACTTCCTACCCTTCCGAGCTTGTCTCGTGGGTTAGCGGGTCAGAATTCGGGTTATTGGTTGTTACTGGTAATGCGGATTCTGGGTCGTTACACACGCCACTGTCCTAACCACCGTTTTCCCCTAAGCTCCGGAGTCCGCCTGGTGGCTGCCAACTCGAGCACACTCGTAGCCCGGAGTACTCCCTCAACAGGCTCCCGAGGACGGGGGTCCCAGGCAACGGTAACAACCTCTCACACAGAACAAGCCCTCAAGTGCCGAGCACCGGGCGAAAGACTAGTGTGAGACCGTACTAGGGAACTAGCACAGGTGCCACGGTACAGTAAAGCGAAAACGGAAGCGGCGGAAGCACAACCTGCCTCTGGACTGAGAAGGCGACATAGGCCCTGTCGCCTTCAAGAAGGCGACATAAGGGGTGTCGCCTTACCAGTCAGATGGCGACACAGGGTATGTCGCCTTCAGGCCAGTCGGGGGTTCCGGAGACTCTTCTTCCGGGAACCTCCCCGAAACGGGAGAAACACTACACACGGGGGAAGGGAGCATGCTTATCATGCTAGAAAGCCGTTAAACATACAAACCACCCTCGAACACCCCATGAACATGGATTCTACGCTCGGAGGAAAACCTCACTCACACGAGCATGGAGTTCTCACACTCCCCAAACCCCAATCACACGAGAACCACGGTCTAGACGGGGAGGGGATCATGCTTAGGGCGAAGGAGTCAGATGTCCCTACCTCCACGCGAAGAACGCACCCGTTGGGGTCTTCTCGTAGGTTTGGTCGTCTCCTCCTCGCACCGCACGGCACGAACACAACCCCTGCATGAACGGAGCGACACCCTCCTCAGCACGGCCGCCTCAACACGGGGGAGGCACCCCAAAACCGTCGGAAGCTCCGAGAGGGCGAGAGAAAGAGGGGGGGAAAGGAGAGGCGCGAGAGAGGGGGAAGGGGCTCGGGCGCCCGGGCTTTAAGCCCGCGGTGCTGAGAAGGCGACATACCCCATGTCGCCATGGGAACCAGAAGGCGACACACCCCCCGTCGCAACCCACTGACAACGGTCACATCTCGAAATTCGAAAAAGTGAAGGCGACATCCATCTTGTCGCGTTCACCCGACACCGCCAGAGCCGTACTGACACAAAGGACGCCCGTCACGTCTGTCAGACGGCGTCTGGGGCGACACAATGGGAAGGCGACATAGGCCATGTCGCCTTCAAGAAGGCGACATACCCCATGTCGCCATCCATCAAACCAGAAGGCGACAGTGGGTATGTCGTCTTCAAGAAGGCGACATACCCCCTGTCGCAATCCCAAGCAGAACCAGACATCGACGTGATCGGAACCACGTCGCGACAGTCGCCCTGCCACGACCCAGAGGACGGGGCCAAGGGCTCAAGGGGGCCGGGGTGTTACAGAGAATATCATAGGTGATCCATTTGTTGGGGTAAGAACAAGAGGTAACATGATACCTTGTGATTATTTAGCATTTGTTTCTCAAATAGAGCCAAGGACAGTCAATGAAGCTCTTGGTGATGAATCTTGGATCTTGGCCATGCAAGATGAACTAATCAGTTCAAGAGAAACCAAGTATGGTCACTTGTTCCTAGACCATCAGACCATCCAGTTATTGGCACCAAATGGGTGTTCAGAAACAAATTGGATGAGACTGGTGTAATCTTAAGAAACAAGGCCAGATTGGTGGCTCAAGGCTATTCCCAAGAAGAAGGCATAGATTTCGATGAAACCTATGCACCTGTAGCTAGACTTGAGGCTATCAAAATATTACTTGCATATGCATCAGCATTAGACTTAAAACTATTTCAAATGGATGTCAAATCTGCATTCTTAAATGGTTTTATAAAAGAGGAAGTTTATGTGGAACAACCCCGGGTTTTGATGACATAGAATTTCCTAATCATGTTTTCAAACTTCATAAAGCTTTATATGGATTAAAGCAAGCACCTAGAGCCTGGTATGAAAGGCTTAGTTCTTTTCTTCAAAAATATGGTTTCAGTAGAGGTCAAGTAGATAGCACTCTTTTCGTAAAATCAAAAGTTAAAAGCATACTACTTGTACAGATTTATGTAGATGATATTATTTTTGGATCTACTGATGAGTCCCTTTGCAAGTATTTTGAAAAGTTGATGTAGGGAGAATTTGAGATGAGCATGATGGGAGAGCTCAATTATTTCCTTGGACTACAAATCAAGCAAGGAAAAGAAGGAACTCACATCTGCCAAGCAAAGTACACAAAAGAACTCTTGAAGAAATTTGGATTCGATAATGCCAAGCCACTGTCAACACCAATGAGTACATCAACTAGGATGGACAGTGACAAAGATGGTAAGAAAGTAGATCAAAAGGCCTACAGAGGTATGATAGGTTCACTACTTTATTTAACAGCTAGTAGACCCGATATTCTATTTAGTGTATGCATGTGTGCTAGGTATCAAGCAGATCCTAGAGAATCACATTTAATCTCTGTAAAAAGAATATTTAGATATTTAGCTAGAACTCATGATTTAGGTCTGTGGTATCTAAAATCTTGTGAAATCAATTAGTAGGATACTCTGATGCTGACTATGCTGGATGCAAAGTAGATAGAAAAAGCACCAATGGTTGTTGTCAATTTCTTGCAGGGTGTTTGATATCCTAGTCTTCAAAGAAACAAAATTCAGTGGCACTATCTACAGCTGAAGCTGAGTACGTGGCTGCTGGAAGTTGCTGTACACAACTCCTATGGATAAAGCAACAACTTGAAGATTTTGGATTAAATATCAAATCGATTCCACTATTGTGTGACAACATCAGTGCTATCAATCTCACCAAAAATCCAGTCCAACATTCAAGGACCAAGCATATTGAGGTTAGATATCATTTCATTCGTGATCATGTTGCAAATGGTAATATTGAAATATCCTTTATTGATACAAATAGTCAGTTAGAAGATATTTTCACAAAAGCCTTACCCGAAGAGAGATTCACATCTCTTAGAAGGGAATTGGGCATGTGTAATTTGTGAAAAGATTTTCGCTTGAAACTGGTACAAAAATTTTCAGATTTAAGTAAATTTTCCCTCCATAAATTTAAGCAAAAGAAATTCACATTATCCTTCCTGGCCGCTCTTTTATTAAAGTCTGTTTGAATAGTTAAACTCTTTTGTCGCTTTCTACTGCCTTTTGGCGCCTCACTTTCCACAGCATTTATTTAATTACAAAAATCGATGTGGGAACGTTTCATCTCCCATCTTCTATCTTTTTCCTCTTTCGTCTGGTTGCCTAAGCCGATGCCCTAACGACTCGGACATCGACTCTCTGCAAGTTTGAAGCTCTTCTCTCCTTCCCGCGACAAATTTCTTGAGGGCTTTCACTCCTTCTTCCACCTCAATCCTCCAGAAAACGTTCTCACTTGAATCCATGGACGCATCCGTCATTTCCGGAAATCTGGGTGGTTACAGCGCCGAGTTCCTCTCTCCTGAGCAGCAGGAAAGGTTCACGTTCGTGAAGACCAAGCTGTGTGGAAATAAAACAGTAGATGTTGCTGATCTTGAGAAGAACGGGATGCACAGTGTTGTAGCAGCCATAAGCAGGATGAAGTGGTCAGTTATTTCAACCTTCTCTGAGGTAAGCTATCCAGACCTCGTGAAGGCATTCTATGTTTGCTTGAAATCAGAGACAGATGGGTCTGTGACGTCTTCAGTCAATGGTATCCCCATAAAAATTGATCATGATCTTCTGAAGATGTTGTTTGATGTAAGCACAACCGGTCACAGCGGAGTCCACTCTGTGGATACAAAGGTAAAGGGTCTCGGAATTATTGGACCTGAGTATCGTCTGAGAGATGGAAAAATAGATATCAATCAAATGAATGCTTTCAATCGTCTCCTTCACTTTATAGTCTGTCAGATAATCGCTCCCAGAAGTGCAACATTTTCAACCTGTACAAAGGCAGACTCAGATATGATGTTCTGGGTCATACAGAACAAGGAGATAAACATGGCCGATGTAATGTTAGAAAGGATGAAATTTGCTAGTGATCAGATTTGGGATACCAAGAGCAAGCTCAATGTTTCTCTGCCCTATGCTCACCTGCTTACCAAGATTTTCAAGTTTTTTGGTATTGATTTGTCAGGAGCAGTTGTTGAAAAGATGGGTCAAGCTATTAGGTCCAGAAATCTAAGGAAAAGTGGTTTCTCAGTTGTAAATGGTGTTTGGTCTAAGACCTCCATGGCTGAGGGAGAGGCCATTATGGAAGAAGTTCAGGAAGTTCAGGAAGAAGTGCAAGCAGCAATCGCAGAACCAGTAGCTGTAGCCCCAGCTGTGCCAGAGCAAGAAGAATTAGCATCTGCAGCAACCCCTGTCTTGGAATCAGCAGCAGAAGAGTCAGCAACAGCTGTAGACTCTCTTTTTGTAGAAGAATTTCCAGAAGAATCAGCAAGAGTAGCTGTGGAGAGTTCTAATGAAAGAATTGAGGACATCTCTCCTGAGGAAATTATCCCCTTTGTGTCTACAACAGCAGACCATCTACCCACCTCTATTGTAGACTCTATACTTAGAGGGGTAGTGGACTCTATTCTCTCCACCCCAGTCACTTCAGAGACTGGTGGTTGTTCCGTAGAGGAAGTTGTGGCATCTGGCCACATTGCAGAATCTGTAGCAGCTGCACCAGTTCAGGAGGAGCAATCAGGTGCCCCAGAAGATGTCTTGATGGAGGAAGCTCCTATTCAAGGGGAGCACCCTTGTGAAAGACAAGAGGTCACAGAAGAAGCAGCACTCACTGATATGCCTATGGGCAGTGTGCCTGCTGAAGGAATCTTTGCCAGTTCACAAGGTGATGGCACTCAGGGGGAGGAACATGACAATCCCCCAGGTAATGATGCTAGAGATGGGGAGACAGCCAGCTCCTCAGAATCAGATGATGATCAGCAGCCTCCAGCTTCAGAGGCAAGGGATAAAGGAAAAGAAGTGGTTTCCGATGTTCCACTCTTAGCAGATACTCCTTTTGAGAGGCAGGTGAAACAGAAAATAGTCATAAATTCGAAGCCTGTTATTGAGAGATTGGATGTTCAAGGTACAATCTTATGCTCTCTCCAATCAGATGTAAATTCCATTTTCATGAGCCAAGCTTCATCTTCCAAGGAGATTTCAAGTATCAGAAATGCCATGAAATGGTTCAACAACGAGATGGGCAGCATGAAGACAATGCTCTCTGAGATTCTGAAGGTGGTTGGAGCTCAAGTTACTCCTCCTCATCCACCTCCTGCAACTCAAGTTCCAGAATCAGGGCCATCAGGGTCATCTGTTCCAGTGTTCGGACCATCAGCAGCAGCAGCAGCAGAGACAGAGGTCAATGAGCAAGGGTCTTCTGGGCCAGCTGAGCAGGATAAAGGGCCTCCAAGGCATGCTGAGAAGATTTCAGGGCCATCAGGGCCATTGGAGTTTGAACCTGTGCAAAATTTGGCTGAAGAAGCAGTTTTGGTTCCCGAGCCTCCAGCTCCCACTTCTTCCTAAACACCAGTTCCTCAATCTCCACCTTCATCCTCCACTGCACCTCTTGCCCCACAGACTTTCAAGAAACCTCAACCTAGACCCATCTCCTCACCAACACCCTTTCCCTCTCAATCCACCTCCTCTCCTGCCTCATCTCCTGTTTCTTCCACCATTGTTTCAACTCTACCATCCTCTCCACCTGAGCTTCCACCAGCATCCTCTTCTGCAGGGCCCTCTTCTTCTGGCCCTTCTACATCAGACACTTTTACTCTTCCTACTGAAACTCTTGACTCTATTTTCAATCCACCTACACCTCCCTCCTTCATTTCCATTATTCTTGAGGGTGCCCAACTCGCACATGTGCAAATCCAGGATATCAAGGATGAATTTGAAGTAGCAATACTTCGTTCAGTCCTGGCTGTTGGAACCCACACTCACAGGACAGGCTCTTCTAGTCTTGTCTCTAAAAAGAGGAGACTCACCTCCACTCATCCTGTCTCTTCTGAAACTTGCTATCCTCCCCTGTGGTTTTCCCTCTCTATCTCCAACAAGCAGAAACCTATTTATGAAGAATATCTTCAAAAGGTAGTTTTTGCCCACATTTTTGGCCTTCCTTTCCAAAATCCTTCTGAACATCTCACCACTATCTTTCCTTATACCCATCTCTCTAAGGCTCATCAATCCAAAGTCTTCTCCATGACTGAAGCAAAACTGAAGAGCAGTGGGCTCGGAGCCATAAAGATCTATACAGTCAATTCCGTCGAGCTCAAGCTGCCAGATTTCCCCTTAGGGACGCTCCTCTTCCCCTTTCTGAATGGTTCCAGATCCACCATAAAAATCTATTTGGCCCCTTCATTCAGAAAGAAATCAAATTTATCCGGCAGTATCAGATGTATAGTAACTACTGCTATGTACATCGCCTCCCAGAATCTCAGTTGGGTCAATTTCGTGCAGCCATCAGGGCCCTCAGCTCAAGCGCAGCTCATACTGAGTCCCTTAAGGTTGATTTTGCCACCTTGGTTATTCCTAATATAGTGTTCCTTCCCCCTCTCCATGCCTTGATTATGGAATCTTCTGTGGGAACACTTATCTTTAAGCGAGCTGCAAGGGTAATGGCCAGATTATTTGTGCAAGATGGCCGTGACTTATCCTTCCCCAGATTCATCTTTCGGCAGTATCTTCAGGGGCATATCAAGGCAGATGTTCTGGCCCCTATTCTCTCTGAATGCGAACGGTTGTCTCCTGAAGAGTGGCAGAAGCTTTATCTGTTGTCTGCTCAGCAGCTCAGCGATCTAAATGCCTCTCAGGCCAGTTCAAATCAACCTCTCTTGTCTCCTGGTGAATTTTTGGATGCCAACTCTCTTCACCTCATCAGGGACTCCTATCTGACCTGGGTCGAAAGATACAAGGTTTTCTTTGCTTTAAAGCAAGAACTTAGGTCGCTTAAGATTGACTATCCCCTCAAGATTGAAGCTTTCCTTAGGTTTGCCAGCTTTGGGTCCTTCTTAACTTACAAGTTAGCCCTTGGCCGTGTTAAGTATGGGGACTTCATTTCAGATCAAAGACAGCTTCATATCAAAAGGATGGCTCCCACTATGGGACCCTCCTATCAAATTGACTTTGGGGCCTTTCAAGACTTCTTTGAAGACTAGGAACGCCAGGCAATCCCTGTACTCAAGCGTTTTGGCTCCCTGTTATCCCCTGCTTATTACTTATCTGTAAATCCTCAAAACTAATAAATATATGTTGGTTGTCTACCCTTCTATCTTTTCTCTTCATTCTTTGTCTCAAAATATCTTTTTGTTTAATGACAAAAAGGGGGAGAAAATTAGCATGTCTGAAATACATTCCGGAAATATACATGCTTATTGTTAAAATTTTGTCATCACGAAAAAGGGGGAGATTGATGATCAGTCTGTCCCCATGTAATTTTAATTACCTATTTATTTTATTATTATTTTTTTGGTGATTAACAAAATTTCTTCAATGATTTCTAACATATATTTCATAAGTCTTAAGTATAGGAAATATACCAAGGTCACACAAACCAATGTTGGTAAGTATTACCTCTCTGAAGCTTTTATCTTGACAAGATCATATTTCTCTAAGTCCACATCGACTTCTGTTGAAAGTCATAACGATTTCAATAGAGCTATAACGATTTCTTTATAAGACTAAATGGTGTTTCAATCAAGTCGTTCCCATAACGATTCCTTAAGTTATCGCATCGATTTCTTTAGAATTCGCAACGACTTGCCCATCGTAACAATTCCTTAAGTTATCGCATCGATTTCTTTAGAACTCGTAATGACTTGCCCGTCGTAACGACTTCGTAAGTTATCATAACGATTTCTTTAGAATCCGCAACGACTTGCTTGCCGTACCGATTCCTTAAGTTATCGCATCGATTTCTTTAGAACTCGTAACGACTTGCCCGTCGTAACGACTTCGTAAGTTATCATAACTATTTCTTTAGAATTCGCAACGACTTGCTCATCGTAACGATTTCTTAAGTTGTCATAACGATTTCTTTAGAATTCGCAACGACTTGCTTGCCGTAACGATTTCTTAAGTTATCATAACGATTTCTTTAGAATTCGCAATGACTTGCTTGCCGTAACGATTTCATAAGTTATCATAACGATTTCTTTAGAATTCGCAACGACTTGCTTGCCGTAACGATTTCTTAAGTTATCATAATGATTTCTTTAGAATTTACAACAACTTGCTTGTCGTAACGATTTCGTAAGTTATCATAACGATTTCTTTGGTACTCGCAACGATTTGCTTCTTGCAAAGATCTCTTTAAAGCTCATAACGACTTTATAAGTATTCATAACGATTTCCTTGTTGATCACATAACTTGCCTTCTATAACGATTGCTCTCTATAATGACTTGTTAGTATTCATAACGATTTCATAAGTCTATAGACAACGACTTTATGGTTTATATCAACTTGACATTTACCTTATCTCTTAAAGCGTTGAATAGTCAAAGTCTCTCTTATCTATCTGACTGTTGTGCATTTAATAAAGGCAGAACGTATCTCTGCATGCATGCAGATGATATCCTTTTCTTATTATGCATATTCTGTCAACATCTTTTAGAACAAGCTACTTGGCTTTGCTATTTTGGTGAATACTCACGTCAACGTTTACTGACACCAAGAGATAGCCTAGCTGTCTACTGTTCTAGCATTTATTATGTGCAGGGTCCTGAAGACATTCTGTCATACAACGTTTGACCTTATAGACACCAGAAGACCCTATCTCTTTGCGTGCTCAAATGGATAAAAGATTGTTGAAGCTTCCAAATTTCAAGCAGTCTAACGTCTATCAACTTAAGAGACAACGGTTACTTCAACGGTCGTATTTCAAAAGAAGATTTAAATACAAGACAGAAGTGAAGAATAAGCAAGTAACCGAGTGGAGATCAAGTATCTTGCATTCAAACATTCAAATTCTTCTGCAAGAAGTCTAGAGCCAAGAATCTCATTCCTCATCATCCTTAGTTCTTCGCTCTCTGTGCTGTAATAGAACTTCTAAGAGAGCCTGTGTAGTTCTGAGAGTGTGCCTTGTTTAGATCTTTTTGCTCTCAGTACTTGTTGCTTCAGATCTTGGCTTGAAAAAGCTTGATCTAAGGGCTTGAATTCATTCTATTCTCTTTGTGGTGTTTCCCTTCGTGTGTGAAGGAAGACTTGGTGGGATCCAGGGTGCTGTTTCCCTTCGGTTGTGAAGGAAGACCTGGTGAGGTATCCAGGGTGTGGTTTTTCCCTTCGTGTGAAGGAAGACCAGCTGAGCTGGGTGTTGTAGTGTCCATAGGGGGACTGTACCCTAGTTAATGTAATCCTGAGTTGTTGCTCAGGGACTGGACGTAGGACTCCTAAGAAAAGGAGGTCCGAACCAGGATAATTCCTTGCATTGTGTGATTGATTCTGTGTGGGTTTGTTGTTCATACTAACCGTTACTAACCTACATCAAAGATTGTTTTTGTTCATGTTTTTACGTATAGGTGTCACCTAGATAGATTTTTTTTAAAGACCTATTCACCCCCCCTCTGGGCTAGTCAACCGGGCAACAGGAAGAAGCGACGGCACAGCACCCAGTATACTACATCAGCAGGGTCCTTCAAGAAGCCGAAAGAAAAACTCGCCCTTGCTCTGGTCACGGCTGCCCGGAAGCTTAGGCCCTACTTTCAGGCCCACACGATCACGGTTCTCACCGATCAACCGCTGAAATCTATCCTTCAGCGGCCAGAGGCTTCCGGTCGGCTTATAAAATGGGCCATTGAGCTAGGTGAGTTCGACATCAGTTACCGTCCAAGGACGGCCATCAAGGCACAAGCGTTGGCTGACTTCGTCGCGGAATGTACTCTCCCTACCGAGCAGGACCCTCCACTGGCCGACGAGCCCCCGTGGGAGCTCTACGTGGACGGATCCTCTTGTGTCACAGGGAGTGGAGCTGGCTTGGTTCTCACCTCCCCCGAGGGGTTAGAATTCCAATATGCCCTCTGGTTCCGCTTCGCTGCCTCCAACAACGTTGCCGAATATGAAGCATTGTTGTCTGGGATCCGAATGGCCAGACACCTCGGAGCCCTTCGACTTAGGGTCTTTAGCGACTCTCAGTTGGTTGCCAGCCAAGTGAACGGACAGTTCGAAGCAAAAGAAACTCGCATGGCGTAATACCTTCAACAGGTTATGTGATGGCCCTGGATATTTATGCCCATTAAGGCTCCATATCCAGATCCGCCTCCCGCGAATGGACCGAAGTCTCGCAAGGGATATCTCATACAAGTGTTCAGTAAGAGTATAAAAGACAACTACACAGTATAAGACACAAGAAATACATGTGTTCATACCTGCATATAATAATTTACAACTGTCCCATCACATTATTACATGTCCAATTAAAAAGTAAAACTACCTGGGGCATACCCCGAGGGAGCACAAGCTCGCATAACACTAACTAACTACAATTCAACTGCTGGTGGTACAAGTCTGACACAACGCCGCTGCAAGCCAAACACATGGCAATCCCTGAAAAGAACTGTAGGGGAGTGAGCTTCAACAAGTCACAGGCTCAGTAGGGGCCACCCAAGAACCACAACAACTAAACAGAAGAGACCTCAACCTCAAAGGGTCTCACAGGCCACACATATAGTCAAATCACGTTCAACTTACTTTGACCAAGATTAATCAACAATTAATATAAACATAACAATTAACGTAAACCACGAAAGGTAAAAGAGAACAACTGGACTAGCACAACACTACTAGTCCGCCCAACCACTGGGAACACCTCAACCTTAAGCCTCACTGGCAGATCACTGCCCAGGCTCCAAGTTTCACAGGCAAACCATTGCCTCGGCTACAAGCCTCACAGGCAAATTACCCACGTCGGGTAACCGAACTGGCATTGACTTGCCAAGTCCAGCACATATTGGAACCACAACGGGAAACGTACTTTAACCAAAGTATACAGCATGTGTGGAAAGTCACCTCACGACCTCCAGGCATCTATACACAAATACTGGTTCATTACAATATTTGGAGAGTTGGTACACATTGTACCACAACACAAAGCCAACCCTTAAGGGGTATACAAAAAAAACACAGCGCAGGGGTAGCAGGACTGCTAACCAGAAGCTAGTCCGCCATACCTTAAAATCATAATACAACGGAAAGCTACCTTTACAAAGGTAAATTACAAGAAGTGGAAAGTCCTACAATACGACCTCCACAGAGCACAGTTTCTCTTCACACCTGAAAAGATTGGTACACAGCGTACCAAAGAAACAAATACCCACAAAGGGTACAGGTACCTACTACCACGAGGTACCACCACAAAGTCTCAGAACAACGGTGCTAACGACGGAGCACACCATAACCAGTGTATAACGTCGCGTGCTTTTCGGATCCATGCGGATCATGTGTGTAATGGTTGTGATGGCCGTTGTGAGGCCAGTGTGAGTTGGTTGTGTGGAATGTGTGGTTTGGAAGTGTGGTTTGTTCAGGTGAGGTGCAGGTTTGGTCCTGAAATGAAATAGGACCTGCTGCAATTGAGATGGAGTTGGCGGCCAGGTGTGGCCGTTGACTTGTTGGCGTCCAGGTAAGTTGCCATTGACTGCATGAACTTGGCGGCATAAGATGTGGACATTGATGGTGGCGGTTGCCTTAAACGGCAGAGGGGTTGACGCCAACCTGTGAATTCTGCAGGTTATAGGGTCACCCGAGGGCAGGTTTTCCACCTGGTTCTCTCTTCCCCTTGCCCCAGCATCACGCCCCTGCATCCCTAAAGCTTCCAACAGGTACAAGAGAGTGGTTGGAGGATCGTGGGACGTGTGGCGTTGCCGAATCGCGCAAGGAAACGTCGTGGCGTGGTGCAATTGCCGTGGGAGCTCGTGGAGGGTTCGGTGTGAACCGGGAGATTTCGTAAGGTTTAAGCGTGTTCAGAGGTAGGGAACGAACCCTGTTAGATCCGTAGGATCATTAAAACACGACTTAACCACCTGAATTAGCATGTTTAATGCATTTTCGGATTAAGTTGCACCATGCGGAGATAATGGGTGGTTTGATGAATTTGAGTAGTAAAACATGTTGTTATAGTTTAGTTATAATGTGTGGATGTTAGAAAAACTATTTCCTTATGTTTTCCCATTGTTTTAACGATTGTAAAACCTGTAGAATCGGTTTAGGGTTTCTGCAGGAATAGAGGCTGAAGATCTTGGCGTCAACATCGTTTGTCGCTAAGTTCATCAGCTGGGATATAGACGGCCATATCCCTTGTCGTCTACTTCCCATAAGCGGCAGTCGATGTTGCCGCCAACTTGTGTATAAATAGAAATGGCTGAATATGGTATTTATCAATAATGAATGGTGCGTTGGCACCTGAGGTGCACTGAGTGCACATGGTTTCTGTGTTTAGCATACGGGGTATGCAGTTAGTTACTCACCTTCGAGATTACGTGTTGTTCACGCGAGTCCAGTTGGGTTCACGTGTGGTGGACCGTTGTTACTTGAGGTTTACGTGAGGTTTCACGTGGTTTGTGTGTGACGTGCACGTGGTTTTGTGTACGTGGCGAGTAGTACGACGCCTACCGTGGTTACCTCTCCAGTTGGGTGCCCCAGGTTCTTTGTGAGCCAGGCTGTTAGCTCGGGGCTTTGTCCCGGTACTTGTGTTGTACCGTCGAGGTCTGTGTCGTCTGACTTGGACACCCTCACTCTTGTGCTTGAGTTGTACGTCCGGATGAGGGAAAGACGACAGTGGGACAGTGACACTTGTGTTTGTCTTTAGTCACTTGTAGCGCGCTCGTAGTTGGGGGTACGGACACCAGTATACGTACTGGACCCCAGCTAGTCCTTTTCCAGTGCCTCACTCCAGAGAGTTCCGGGCCAGGATCTCTAGAGGTGTCAGGCATGGGCCTGTGACCGTGTGGTCCGCAGGTGGTGGTGTTTAGTTGGTCTCCACAGTTGCTTGACCTTTTCACGTGGAGCGGCAGCTGTACCTTTCGTTCTTGGCTGCGAGACTGAGAGGTAGACATATGTTAGCTTGTCTGAGTCAGTTTCTGGTGTCGCGAACCAGTTCACGTGGCTCGTGTTTGGCTGTCTCTACTTTAGCTTGTACACTTGTACTGGTTTGCCGTTTAATTATTACAGTTGTTTTTCGTAGTCGACAGACGGTGAGTACTTTTACAGCTTTCACATCCTGCTTAGCTGTTCTATAAATTGTTGGTACTGTTTACTGCTTTTGTACCTGTGGTTTTGGTTTGCTCGATTTTGGGAGAGTTCCCTACTGAGCCAGTGACTAGCGAGGCTCACCCCTACCCCCACAGGTGAGAGCGAGGAGGACGTTTCACGACCGTCGTCCAGTTCAGAGCCGCGCCGTAGCGGTGCAGGGTCGGTACCTCCAGCTGTGTAGTAGCAGCTCCAGCAGTGTGGTGTAGTTAGTTGTTTATTTTCTTCAGTTGTACCTCGGGGTATGCCCCAGGATCTTGTACTTCCTTTCAGTTATGTGGAAATATGGCTATGTAATTTGTGATATATATATATATATATATAATGAGGTGTGTTCCTTTATGTTTACACAGACTGTGATTTGGTATCCCTTGCGAGGCTTCGGCCCGTTTGCGGGAGGCAGACTCGGATCAAGTACGTTATCGGTTTAACGGGCTTGGCCGAGGTGTTCCGCCACAGTTGGTATCAGAGCAAGGTCCGTGTTAATATAAGGGAACTAGAAAGATACATAGCCTTATTTCGGTCTTTGTACACTGCTGGTAGGGACCCTGGTTTCTGATAATTTGTTGTTTTGATTTTTGTTTGGTGTTTTGTTTATGTAGAAATTTCTGAAATGGCTGATAGAAGAGATTGGGGTGGTGGAGGAGATGATCCAGAGGAAAGTACCCAGCGTATGACAGAAAGAATCTGGGAAAGCCTCACGGATATTCGGACAAGGATGGATCAGCAGGCGCCGGTACCACCAGTTGCAGTGCCACCCGGGGATGGAGAGACTGTACCTATTGCTCCAGTCCCGTCAAGAGTGGAGGTGCCTTTTGTAGCACCTGTGCCACCACCACCACCAGTGTTATTAGCAGAGGAACCAGTGATGCAAGTTGAAAAGTTTCTGAGATTGCAGTCACCTACTTATTCAGGAGGGCCGAATCCAGATACAGCGGAGCACTGGGTTCATGAGATTGAAAGAGTGTTTGCAACTATGAGGTGTCCGGCAGCAGATAAAGTTGTGTTAGCTGCTTATCAGTTGAGAGGTTTTGCGTTAGAATGGTGGCGACTGAAGATGCAGACCACCTTCGCAGGCAGGACAGAAGAGGCAATCACTTGGTCAGAATTTCTAGATGTATTTAATGATACATTCTTTCCGATTCAAGTGCAGCAAGTGAAAAGAGAGCAGTTTCGGACGCTCCAGCAAGGTAACTCTTCAGTTTTAGAGTACCAGATGAGGTTTATGGCGCTCAGCCGATATGCACCTTATGTTGTATCAGATAATAATATGATGGTTGAGTATTTTATTAGAGGTTTGAGAGTGGAGTTGCAGGATGCAATAGTACCTCTCATGTGTAAGACAGTGGAAGAAGCAGCCCAGAGAGCAGCTACTTTGGAAAGGTCTATTCGGACTCGTTAGGTGAGCGAGTCAGGTTCAGGTAGTTTTCGGCTACCGCAGCAGTCAGTGGGTGCAAGTAAGGGTAAAGCACCAGCAGGACCTTCTTCATCAGGCTTTGGGAAATGGGGTCAGAAATTAAAGCAAGCATTTAAAGGCAAAGGAAGAGGATGGGGAGGTCGTCAGCAATTTCAGCAAGGCCGAGGTAGGCCTGAGGTAGAGGAGTCGCAGCAGAGTACTGCCAGGCAGCCCGTTACTCCACCAGGATATAGATGTTATAATTGTACTCAGCCGGGACATTTGATCCGCAATTGTCCCTATCCGAGAGAGTATGGGTATGGAAGAGGTGTGCAGCAGCAGCAGCCTCAGCAGTTTCAGCAGCCACAGTCAGGTCGTGGTAGAGGAGCACCGCAGCAGCGAGGAAGAGGCCGGGTTATGGCTATCACCCGAGCCCAGGCGGAGGCATCGAATATGATAGAAGGTACTTTACCTCTTTATGATTATTCAGCAAGAGTCTTATTTGATTCGGGTGCCTCTCATTCTTTTATTTCTGAAGAATTTCTGGATTGTATGGTTCATCCTTTAGAGGAAAAGTCTTGTGAGTTAGTAGTGGAGGTTCCTTCAGGTGAGTTCCTGCTCACTTCGAGCTATGTAGATGAAGCTCCTGTTATGATTGAAGGAAACCAGATGTCGGGTCGGTTGTATGCCCTGCAGTTGTCTGATTATGATATTATTTTGGGTATGGATTGGCTTGAGATGTATGGAGCAATGTTAGATTGCAGAAAGAAAAGGATCAGGTTTTGTCATCCTAATGGTGTAGTATTTGAATATCAAGGTATGCCTTTTTATACCTCTAAGTTTCTAATTTCTCTAATTAAAGCTAGAAAGTTGATAAATGCTGGGTGTGTGGCTTATTTAGCCTCGGTAAGTCTGGTAGAAGCTAGTCAGTCAGTGGAAGCAGTTCCCGTGGTTAGGGAATTTGCTGATGTTTTTCCTGAGGATTTGCCTGGTTTAGCTCCACATAGAGAGGTGGACTTTACCATTGAGTTGCTGCCAGGTACCATGCCGATTTCTAAAGCTCCATATCGGATGGCACTAACAGAACTTAAAGAATTGAAAAAGCAATTAGAAGAGCTGTTGCAGAAAGGGTTTATTAGACCGAGTCATTCCCCGTGGGGAGCGCCGGTTTTATTTGTGAAAAAGAAAGATGGAAGTTTTCGGATGTGTATTGATTATAGAAAATTAAATGATGTGACCATTAAGAATAAGTACATGTTGCCAAGAATAGATGATCTGTTTGATCAGTTGCAATCAGCAAAGGTATTTTCTAAAATTGATTTGAGGTCCGGGTACCATCAGTTGAGAATTAAAGAGGAGGATATAGATAAGACAGCTTTCAGAACCAGATATGGTCACTATGAGTTTGTGGTTATGTCATTTGGGTTGACTAATGCTCCTGCAGGTTTTATGGATCTAATGAACAGAATTTTTCATCCATATTTAGATCAATTCATTGTGGTCTTTATCGATGATATTCTGATTTATTCAGCATCTGAAGAGGAGCATGCAGCTCATTTGAGGTTTACTCTGCAGTTGTTAAGAGATAACCAATTGTTTGCTAAATTCAATAAGTGTGAATTTTGGTTGAAAGAAATTCAGTTTCTGGGTCATTTATCTCAGCTAAAGGAGTAGCAGTGGACCCAAGTAAAGTGGAAGCAGTGATGAGATGGGGAGTGCCTAAGACAATAACCGAGATTAGAAGTTTTCTGGGATTGGCAGGTTATTATAGGTGCTTTATTCAAGATTTTTCTAAGATTGCAGCACCTATGACTAAATTGACCAGGAAAGGTGTGCCTTTTGTGTGGTCCGGTGAATGTCAGAAAAGTTTTATGGAATTAAAGAAGAGACTTACATCGGCACCTATATTGACATTACCGGCAGGGAGTGGTGGTTTTGTGTTGTATACTGATGCTTCAAGGAGAGGGCTTGGTGCAGTGCTTATGCAGCATGGCAAAGTGATAGCTTATGCGTCCAGACAATTGAAGCCGGCAGAAGAGAATTACCCCACTCATGATTTGGAATTGGCAGCAGTTGTGTTTGCCTTGAAAATGTGGAGGCATTATCTGTATGGCGAGAGATTTGAGATCTTTACAGATCATAAAAGCTTGAAGTATATCTTCTCGCAGAAAGATTTAAACCTTCGCCAGCGCAGATGGATTGAATATTTAAAGGATTATGATTTCAATTTGGCTTATCATCCGGGTAAGGCCAATGTTGTAGCAGATGCCTTGAGCAGAAAGGCATATGTAAGTTTGATAATGATTAAAGAATGGAAGCTGTATGAAGAGATAGTGGAGAACTCCTTATATGTGCCCAGTAGTCAGCGACGGGCAATACTAGCTGCTAGTGCTGTAGAGCCATCTTTGTATTGGCAGATTATTGAGGCTCAGAGAGCAGATATAAATTTAGCTGAAATTGTGAAAATGGAAGGAGTTACCATTGATGATAATTGTGTGGTCAGGCTCAGAGGTAGGTTGTTTGTTCCAGCTGAAAGAGAGGTAAAGCAGCGAGTGTTGGAAGAGGCTCATAAATCTAGGTACACTATCCATCCGGGTAGTACTAAAATGTACCATGATTTGAGAAAGCATTTTTGGTGGCCTCATATGAAAAAGGAAATAGCGGAATTTGTTGCAAGATGTGCTATCTGTCAACAGATTAAAGCAGAACATCAGAAGGCTGGAAGTTTGTTGCAACCGTTGCCCATCCCACAGTGGAAATGGGATGATATTGCTATGGACTTTGTGGCAGGTTTACCAAGATCGAGTTCCGGGCATAATGGAATATGGGTATTTGTTGACAGATTAACCAAGGTGTGCAGATTAGTGGCAGTCAGTATGTCTTGGACAGTGGACAGATTAGCAAATATTTATGTTGAAAGAATTGTTCCACTGCATGGTATCCCGAAGACTATTGTGTCTGATAGAGATCTAAGATTTACTTCTGGTTTTTGGAGAAGCCTGCAAAGAGTAATTGGTACTGAGCTGAGGTATAGCTCCGCTTATCATCCCCAGACAGATGGTCAGACAGAGAGGACTATCCAGACAATTGAAGATATGTTGCGAGCTTGTTGTTTAGTTTGGGGAGGTAGTTGGGAGCATCATTTGGGAATGGTTGAGTTTGCCTATAATAATAGTTATCATACCAGTCTTGGGATGGCACCGTATGAAGCTTTATATGGAAGGCCATGTAGAACCCCAATGAACTGGCATGAAGTAGGAGAAAGGCAATTAGTGGGTCCTGAATTGATTCAGCAAACCACAGAAATAGTGAAGCTTATTAAAGAAAAATTGCAGGCAGCTCAAAGTAGGCAAAAGAGTTATGCAGATATTCGGAGAAGACCACTTCAGTTTGAAGTGGGAGATTTTGTTTTCTTGAAAGTTTCCCCAAGTAAAGGTATTATGAGGTTTGGTAAGACTGGAAAGTTGAGTCCAAGGTATGTGGGACCTTTCCAAGTAATTGAGAGAATTGGGGAAACAGCTTATAGGCTGGATTTGCCAGCAGATTTTGCGGATGTTCATGATATATTTCATGTCTCTATGTTGAAAAAGTGCATTGAAGATCCAACTCAAATAATCAGATATCAAGGTGGTGACCTAAGGCCGGATATGACTATGCCAGAGTATCTGGTGCAGATCACAGATCGAAAGATAAAGAAGCTGAGAAATAAAGAAATCGAGTTGGTTAAAGTGAGATGGGAAAATAGGTTGGGTGGTGAGGATACCTGGGAGTTAGCCGAGGAGATGGCTAAAGGGTATCCCTATCTGTTTGAATAAGCTTTTGTATTTCTTTTTAGATGATAGTGCTTGTAAAGTGTATATGTTAAAGTTGTTTAACTTTGAGTTGTGTTATGAATTTCGAGGTCGAAATTTTCTTTTTAGATGATAGTAATGTAACGTCGCATGCTTTTCGGATCCATGCGGATCATGTGTGTAATGGTTGTGATGGCCGTTGTGAGGCCAGTGTGAGTTGGTTGTGTGGAATGTGTGGTTTGGAAGTGTGGTTTGTTCAGGTGAGGTGCAGGTTTGGTCCTGAAATGAAATAGGACCTACTGCAGTTGAGATGGAGTTGGCGGCAGGGTGTGGCCGTTGACTTGTTGGCGTCCAGGTAAGTTGTCGTTGACTGCATGAACTTGGAGGCATAAGATGTGGACGTTGATGGTGGCGGTTGCCTTAAACGGCAGAGGGGTTGACGCCAACCTGTGAATTCTGCAGGTTATAGGGTCACCCGAGGGCAGGTTTTCCACCTGGTTCTCTCTTCCCCTTGCCCCAGCTTCACGCCCCTGCATCCCTAAAGCTTCCAACAGGTACAGGAGAGTGGTTGGAGGATCGTGGGACGTGTGGCGTTGCCGAATCGTGCAAGGAAACGCCGTGGCATGGTGCAATTGTCGTGGGAGCTCGTGGAGGGTTCGGTGTGAACCGGGAGATTTCGGAAGGTTTAAGCATGTTCAGAGGTAGGGAACGAACCCTGTTAGATCCGTAGGATCATTAAAACACGACTTAACCACCTGAATTAGCATGTTTAATGCATTTTCGGATTAAGTTGCACCATGCGGAGATAATGGGTGGTTTGATGAATTTGAGCAGTAAAACATGTTGTTATAGTTTAATTATAATGTGTGGATGTTAGAAAAACTATTTCCTTATGTTTTCCCGTTGTTTTAACGATTGTAAAACCTGTAGAATCGGTTTAGGGTTTTTGCAGGAATAGAGGCTGAAGATCTTGGCGTCAACATCGTTTGTCGCTAAGTTCATCAGCTGGGATATAGACGGCCATATCCCTTGTCGTCTACTTCCCATAAGCGGCAGTCGATGTTGCCGCCAACTTGTGTATAAATAGAAATGGCTGAATATGGTATTTATCGATAATGAATGGTGCGTTGGCACTTGAGGTGCACTGAGTGCACATGGTTTCTGTGTTTAGCATACGGGGTATGCAGTTAGTTACTCACCTTCGAGATTGCGTGTTGTTCACGCGAGTCCAGTTGGGTTCACGTGTGGTGGACCGTTGTTACTTGAGGTTTACGTGAGGTTTCACGTGGTTTGTGTGTGACGTGCACGTGGTTTTGTGTACGTGGCGAGTAGTACGACGCCTACCGTGGTTACCTCTCCAGTTGGGTGCCCCAGGTTCCTTGTGAGCCAGGCTGTTAGTTCGGGGCTTTGTCCCGGTACTTGTGTTGTACCGTCGAGGTCTGTGTCGTCTGACCTGGACACCCTCACTCTTGTGCTTGAGTTGTACGTCCAGCTGAGGGAAAGACGACAGTGGGACAGTGACACTTGTGTTTGTCTTTAGTCACTTGTAGCGCGCTCGTAGTTGGGGGTACGGACACCAGTAGACGTACTGGACCCCAGCTAGTCCTTTTCCAGTGCCTCACTCCAGAGAGTTCCGGGCCAGGATCTCTAGAGGTGTCAGGCATGGGCCTGTGACCGTGTGGTCCGCAGGTGGTGGTGTTTAGTTGGTCTCCACAGTTGCTTGCCATTTTCACGTGGAGCGGCAACTGAACCTTTCGTTCTTGGCTGCGAGACTGAGAGGTAGACCTGTGTTAGCTTGTCCGAGTCAGTTTCTGGTGTCGCGAACCAGTTCACGTGGCTCGTGTTTGGCTGTCTCTACTTTAGCTTGTACACTTGTACTGGTTTGCTGTTTAATTATTACAGTTGATTTTCGTAGTCGGCAGACGGTGAGTACTTTTACAGCTTTCACATCATGCTTAGCTGTTCTATAAATTGTTGGTACTGTTTACTGCTTTTGTACTTGTGGTTTTGGTTTGCTCGGTTTTGGGGGAGTTCCCTACTGAGCCAGTGACTAGCGAGGCTCACCCCTACCCCCACAGGTGAGAGCGAGGAGGACGTTTCACGACCGTCGTCCAGTTCAAAGCCGCGCCGTAGCGGTGCAGGGTCGGTACCTCCAGCTGTGTAGTAGCAGCTCCAGTAGTGTGGTGTAGTTAGTTGTTTATTTTCTTCAGTTGTACCTCGGGGTATGCCCCAGGATCTTGTACTCCTTTCAGTTCTATGGAAATATGGCTATGTAACTTGTGATATATATATATATATATATATATATATATATATATATTATATATATATATATATATATATATATAATGAGGTGTGTTCCTTTGTGTTTACACGGACTGTGGTTTGGTATCCCTTGCGAGGCTTCGGTCCGTTCGCGGGAGGCGGACTCGGATCAAGTACGTTATCAGTTTAACGGGCTTGGCCGAGGTGTTCCGCCACACAGTGAGTCTCCGCTCACCAACCACAACTACAACCGTGCGAACACCAGGGCACACCTTAGTGAGGAAGCCCTCAAACAACGAGTAACAACACAAAAGTCACAATTGGTAGTAAAGCACGAGTCGGAAAGGAACGACACCACCACACGGGAATAGACTACTGGCTGATCAGGCCAGTATCCAACCCGGACAACACAACACAAGAACAACCTCTCAGTCTCGCAGTCACGGACGAAAGGTCCAACTGCCGCTCCACGAGAACAAGTCAAACAACTGTAGAGACCAACCAACACCACACCTGCAGACACACAGCTGCAGGTCCATGCCTGGCACCTCTAGGGTCTCTGGTCGGAGCACCCTAAAGTGAGGCACTGGAAAACAGGACTAGCTGGGGACCAGTGTCGACTACTGGTGTCCGTACCCCGGCCTACGAGCGCGCTACAAGCGACCAAACACAAACTCACACAAGTCGATGTCCCACTGTCGTCTTTCCCTCAGCCGGACGTACAACTCAAACACAAGAGTGAGGGTGTCCAGGACAGAAGACAAGACCTCAACGGTACACACAGTACTGGGACAAACCCCGAGCACAACAAACACACGTGCCTGGCTCACAAAGAACCTGGGGTACCCGACTAGAGAGGCATTCCGGAATAGGCGCCGGACCACCATACTCGGCAAGCTCAAACCATGATATATATATACACATAATCTTTAGTTATAAATCACGATATACTTGCGTTAGGAATAGCTTAACAACAGTCACTATGTGACCCTCAAGATATCCTATACCAACACATACACAAACTTACTCATATAACCCAATCTTGCCTATCATTGGTCACCTCGTGACCTCCATAGTAACACACGATATTTAACATGTAATTCATTATATTATTCCTCGAAAGACAACAACAAACTAGGGCTAAGTCGGTGTGGACCTTCACTGCCCAAACATTACAATATAACCACATAAACCACATTATAATAATCATAATATCGACCTTTAGTCATGCTTACACATGCATGACATCCGAATCATAAAAACACTTCCAAATCTTGGCTAGGCTCACATAGGAACCTCACTGCCATAACACCACAAACTAACCATAATTTTTGGAATACAATTAACACAATAACGTACGATGTGTCATGCACACACAAACCACATGCCCTGAGAGCAATCCAGCCCTCAAAACCGCGACGTGATGAAGAGGGAACACTGCCTCTCGTCACCACACACCACCGCAATGCCGGAAAAACACGATCCAACGCATGGATTGGCCAAACCACCCTAAAACCCGACAGAAAGGAAAACCTCCCCAAAATCACGATTCCATGCAAATCACACGCAACAGGCATGGAATAACACACAAAAGAAGCTAAAGGGTTTACGTCCCTACCTCAGAAACGCATATAAACCCCAATAGAACTTCGATTCACACCGAACCCCCAGGAGCTTCCTGCGAACACCGGCCTTCAATACGTCATTTCCCGCCTGATCTGCTGCTGCCACGCGCACCACGGCCTTCCCACGTGCTCCCGTCGGCCTCCGAAAGTAGTGAAGAGGCACAAGGGTGAAGATGGGGGAAGAGGAGGGGAGAAAGTGGGGAAAGAAGAAGGCTCGGGGTTGCCCCTAAAAACACAGGCGCCTCAGGTTAACGTCAACCTCTGACGTCGTTAACTGAACCGCCACAACTAGGCGTCCACCTCTCTTGCCACCAAGTTCATGCAATGGAACTCACTAGAACCAACGGTAGACATCCACATCGATGGACACCAAGAACATGTTAACGGCAGCACCCTTTCCGCCAACACACAGTCGACGTCACACACCTGGACGCCAACACACTGTCGACGTCAGCATCTCTAGGCGTCAACAGGCACAAACCCTCGACCCAACCCGGTAAGGATCCGAGTCCAATGAACCTGGGACGTCACAGCGATGAACAAGAACACGACACACAACCCTATCGCAACAAGGACCAGAACACGACGCAGGTCAATGTCGCGACCTGAACCAGAGAACCTGTGGGCTATTTTGGCTAAAACCGTCGGCCCAGAACACCCACAAACACCAACCAAGGCCACAACCAAGGCCCAATGACCCACATTGGCCAAGGGCACCACACTGGACCCACTAAACACGGATCCATGACGATCCGAAAAATGCGCGACGTTACAATATTATCACTTAAAAAGAAATGTCGTCCTCGAAATACAAAGCAAATCACAACAAACCGGATTATCACCTAAAAAGAAACAAAACCATATATAGAGCAAGTAGGATACTCTTCCTCTGTATCTTTCTCTTTAATCATCTACGCTAACTGATCCATCTGTTCATTCCCATGTTTGTTTTGCCTTTCCTTTCTTTTCAATTCATTCCACAACTGCCTTATTTTATAATTTCAATCTGCTATTTCCTTACCTTTTATCCGTAGGAGATTCTGCCTTGCTGGTGGCACTTTATCTCCTTGGACTGAACCTACTTTCACATTTTTTCCGGCTGTGTTTGCAGCATTTCTTTCCGAGCTATTTCTTTTTGCTCAAATCCTTTCATTTTATTCCACTGCCTTTGGATGTTCTTTTGTGTTAAACCTTGCTTAAATTCTCGAGTTTCTTAATGCCATTCCATTACTCACTTGTCATTGCTAGCCATTATCCTGTTTCATCTGCATTCACATACTTAACTGTCTGACCTGTGGGTTGCGATCCCACCACACTTCCGTTGCGCCACTCTGATCACACTGAACATTTTTACAAAATATTCCACAATTTCTGTTCTCATTATTACTTTCAATTACTTTCTTCTGGCTTCAACTGTATTCATTTCTAACTTTAACTGCTTCTCAAATCATCTTATTCAATTAATTCAAGCTGAAAATATTACTGTAATTTCTGATCTGCTAAACCATTATTAACATGTTGTATTCTTCATATACATTTCTTGCTTTACTGACATTCTCTGGCTAATCTCATAATTTTGTTGCATAATCTTTCCAAACATTCTTTAATTAGTTTGTTTCTACTTCTACATCAAACTCTGGAATATCTTAATTACAGTCCATTTCTGCTCTATTGAATCATTTCTTTGCACCGATATGCAAACTCTAACTGACATTTCCTGACTCATCTAATTTTATTCACTTCATCATTTGCTAAATTCTTCTTTTATTCATTCTGCTGCCTGACTAATCTTGTTGTACCATTCATACTATAAATCTTTCTAGTATCTAATCATCCTTCTTTAAAATACAGCAAAAACTCAAATTTGAATACCAATTTTTTTTTAAATATATCAACTTGCTCTGTCTGCTTCCCTTATTCCATTAAATGATCTTTTCTCAAATAACATAAATATCACAATCTGCCTTGTTGTTTCTCTTAACTCAATATTTCTTAATTGCTTCTTCATTAATGCACTTCTTTCCATTCTATTTCATTTGCCTTGAACTCATTCCAATATACTTAACTTTAATTTTGATTTTTCTCAAACTGCTCATAGTTACTAACTTTCACTGCTCTTATCTTTAGCACAGCAATCTTCACTAACTCTCTCTTTAGAATTCCTCATAACCTACCATTCATCAACTAAATATTTCTCTTGTGCAATTTCCAGAAAATCATATTGCACACTGATTCTTCTTCTCTCTCTCTTTGTTCAACTGATCCTTTCTGTACTTATTTATACGAATCCTTATATCAAACTTCATATTACCATCATTATTCATAACAACACGTTTTCTCAAATTTCTGATCTCAGGCACACTTAATCTATCTGCCATAAATCACTGCTCTTCTATACCGGTACTTTTTTTTTTTTAAAGTTGATCTGCCTTACTTAATCAGGCCAAATTTTTCATAACACAAATCACATTCTCATTCATACTATTTCTTGATATCATCTGACTCAGATCTCTGATGCCACAATACTTCTGCTGAGGTTCTCAACTATATTTTGCATATTTAATTACTTCTAACACACACACTGACATGTTCCTCATTACCTTGTTACCATATACCTGTCTCTGCTAACTCTGTATCTCATTATAACTTACTAAATTCCATATCCAAACTTGTCAATCTCCTCAATTCCTTTAACTGCGAATCTTTAATAACCAAACTGATCTATCACAAACCAGCACGCTAGTATAATCACATAGATTATACCACCTCTAATCACATCAACTTTCAATAACTGCTAACAACTAAATTTCTCAACACAAAAACACGTTTTATAGAACAAAAACTCAGATAAATACTATCTTAACCAACACAAAACCGCAGACTGACTACCAGCAGTGCACATTAATCCATGTATTGGGACATTGTACTTTCAATGTATTTTCATATTCTAACTGGACATTGCTCTGATACCAACTGTGACGGCCCTGGATATTTATGCCTATTAAGGCTCCATATCCAGATCCGCCTCCCGCGAACGGACCGAAGTCTCGCAAGGGATATCTCACACAAGTGTCCAGTAAGAGTATAAAAGACAACTACACAGTATAAGACACAAGAAAGTACATGTGCTCATACCTGCATATAATAATTTACAACTGTCCCATCACATTATTACATGTCCAATTAAAAAGTACAACTACCTGGGGCATACCCCGAGGGAGCACAAGCTCACATAACACTAACTAACTACAATTCAACTGCTGGTGGTACAAGTCTGACACAACGCCGCTCCAAGCCAAACACACGGCAAGCCCTGAAAAGAACTGTAGGGGAGTGAGCCTCAACAAGTCACAGGTTCAGTAGGGGCCACCCAAGAACCACAACAACTAAACAGAAGAGACCTCAACCTCAAAGGGTTTCACAGGCCACACATATAGTCAAATCACGTTCAACTTACTTTGACCAAGATTAATCAACAATTAATATAAACATAACAATTAACGTAAACCACGAAAGGTAAAAGAGAACAACTGGACTAGCACAACACTACCAGTCTGCCCAACCACTGGGAACACCTCAACCTTAAGCCTCACTGGTAGATCACTGCCCAGGCTCCAAGTTTCACAGGCAAACCATTGCCTCGGCTACAAGCCTCACAGGCAAATTACCCACGTCGGGTAACCGAACTGGCATTGACTTGCCAAGTCCAGCACATATTGGAACCACAACGGGAAACGTACTTTAACCAAAGTATACAGCACGTGTGGAAGGTCACCTCACGACCTCCAGGCATCTATACACAAATACCGGTTCATTACAATATTTGGAGAGTTGGTACACATTGTACCACAACACAAAGCCAACCCTTAAGGGGTATACAAAAAAACACAAGCGCAGGGGTAGCAGGACTGCTAACCAGAAGCTAGTCCGCCATACCTTAAAATCATAATACAATGGAAAGCTACCTTTACAAAGGTAAATTACAACAAGTGGAAAGTCCTACAACACGACCTCCACAGAGCACAGTTTCTCTTCAACACCTGAAAAGACTGGTACACAGCGTACCAAAAGAAACAAATACCCACAAAGGGTACAGGTACCTACTACCACGAGATACCACCACAAAGTCTCAGAACAACGGTGCTAACGATGGGGCACACCACAACCAGTGAGTCTCCGCTCACCAACCACAACTATAACCGTGCCAACACCAGGGCACACCTTAGTGAGGAAGCCCTCAAACAACGAGTAACAACACAAAAGTCACAATTGGTAGTAAAACACGAGTCGGAAAGGAACGACGCCACCACACGGGAACGGACTACTGGCTGATCAGGCCAGTATCCAACCTGGACAACACAACACAAGAACAACCTCTCAGTCTCGCAGTCACGGAAGAAAGGTCCAACTGCCGCTCCACAAGAACAAGTCAAACAACCGTAGAGACCAACCAACACCACACCTGCAGACACACAGCTGCAGGTCCATGCCTGGCACCTCTAGGGTCTCTGGCCAGAGCACCCTAAAGTGAGGCACTGGAAAACAGGACTAGCTGGGGACCAGTGTCGACTACTGGTGTCCATACCCCGGCCTACGAGCGCGCTACAAGCGACCAAACACAAACTCACACAAGTCGATGTCCCAATGTCGTCTTTCTCTCAGCCGAACGTACAACTCAAACACAGGAGTGAGGGTGTCCAGGACAGACGACAAGACCTCAACGATACACACAGTATCGGGACAAACCTCGAGCACAACAAACACACGTGCCTGGCTCACAAAGAACCTGGGGTACCCGACTAGAGAGACATTCCGGAATAGGGCTGGACCACCATACTTGGCAAGCTCAAACCATGATATATATATATATATATATATATATATATATATATATATATATATATATATATATATATATATATATATATATATATACATAATCTTTAGTTATAAATCACGATATACTTACGTTAGGAATAGCTTAACAACAGTCACTATGTGACCCTCAAGCTATCCTATACCAACACATACACAAACCTTACTCATATAACCCAATCTTGCCTATCATTGGTCACCTCGTGACCTCCATAGTAACACACGATATTTAACACATAATTCATTATATTATTCCTCGAAAGACAACAACAACTAGGGCTAAGTCGGTGTGGACCTTCACTGCCTAAACATTACAATATAACCACATAAACCACATTATAATAATCATAAATCGACCTTTAGTCATGCTTACACATGCATGACATCCGAATCATAAAAACACTTTCCAAATCTTGGCTAGCTCACACAGGAACCTCACTGCCATAACACCACAAACTACCAATTTTTGGAATACAATTAACACAATAACGTACAATGTGTCATGCACACAAACCACATGCCCTGAGAGCAATCCATCCCTCAAAACCGTGACGTGATGAGAGGGAACCTTCCTCTCGTCACCACACACCACCGCAATGCGGAAAAACACGATCCAAGCATGGATCGGCACACCACCCTAAAACCCGACAGAAAGGAAAACCTCCCCAAAATCACGATTCCACGCAAATCACACGCAACAGCATGGAATAACCACAAAGAAGCTAAAGGGTTTACTTCCCTACCATCAAAACGCTATAAACCCCAATAGAACTTCGATTCGCACCGAACCCCCAGGAGCTTCCTGCGAACACCGGCCTTCAATCCGTCATTTCCTGCCTGATCTGCCGCTGCCACGCGCACCACCGGCCTTCCCACTTGCTCCCTCGGCCGCCGGAAGTAGTGAAGAGGCACAAGGGTGAAGATGGGGAAGAGGAGGGGAGAAAGTAGGGAAGAAGAAGGCTCGGGTTGCCCCTACAAACATAGGCGCCTCAGGTTAACGTCAACCTCTAACGCCGTTAACCGAACCGCCACAACTAGGCGTCCACCTCTCTTGCCGCCAAGTTCATGCAATGGAACTCACTAGAACCCATGTAGACATCCACTTGATGGACGCCAAGAACATGTTAACGGCAGCACCCTTGCCGCCAACACACAGTCGACGTCACACACCTGGACGCCAACACACTGTCGACGTCAGCATCTCTAGGCTTCAACAGGCACAAACCCTCGACCCAACCCGGTAAGGATCCGAGTCCAATGAACCTGGGACGTCACAGCGATGAACAAGAACACGACACACAACCCTATCGCAACAAGGACCAGAACATGACGCACAGAGCCGTCGCCTTAAGAACATGTCGCAGGTCAATGTCGCGACCTGAACCAGAGAACCTGTGGGCTATTTGGGCTAAAACTGTCGGCCCACAACACCCACAAACACCAACCAGGCCACAACCAGGCCCAATGACCACATTGGCCAAGGGCACCACACTGGACCCACTAACCACGGATCCATGACGATCTGAAAATGTGCGACGTTACAGGTTAAGAGCGAGCCGAGGGCCTCCTCTACTTCGAAATCATTCACGTTCCGCGGGAGCAGAATGCGCGGGCCGATGCACTTGCCAAGTTGGCATCTTCAGGCGATATCACCCCTTCTCGCTCCGTATTCATCGAAGAGCTCGCTTCACCAAGTACCGACGTGGATGTAGCAGCCATTGAGTCCGGCCCTCCGGTTCTGAGCTGGATGGACCCTCTCTTGGCCTACCTACTTCGAGGCGAGCTTCCGCCCCATCAGGGCGAAGCCCGTAAGACTAGGCTGCATTCTCAGCGGTTCACCCTTATTGAAGGCAAATTGTACCGACGATCCCTTTCATGACCTCTCTTATGGGCCTCACAGCCCCGAAGAGGCACTTTCGGCCACTGAAGAGGTTCCGAAGGGCTGTGCGGAAGCCACTTGTAGGTAAGAACGTTAGCACGCAGTATCATTCGAGCAGGTTTCTGGTGGCCTTCTCTGCAAAAGGATTGTATGTCCTTCGTTAGGAGGTGTCCAGAATGTCAGAAGTTCGGGCAGCTTATCAAACAGCCTGCTAAACAGCTTTCACACCATGTTTGAGCCACGCCCTTTCGCCAGATGGGGTATTGATATCTTGGGCCCCTTCCCAGAGGCCCAAAGACGAAAGAAGTTCCTGTTCGTGGCTATCGACTACTTCACCAAGTGAATCGAAGCCGAACCCGTTGCCACGATTACCGAACAAGCCGCGTGGAAGTTTGTTTGGAAGAACATCCTCTGCCGGTTTGGCGTACCAAGGGTAATCACTTCCGACAACGGAAAATAGTTCGACAGCACCCTCTTCAAACGAAAATGCTCTGAGCTCGGTATCTACAACCACTTCACCTCCGTCTCCCATCCCCAGGCAAATGGTCTAGTAGAGAATGCCAACCGCACATTGCTGCACGGGATCCGCACACGAGTTGAAGTTGCAGGTGGATCATGGATCGACGAGCTCCCTAACGTGCTTTGGTGCCACCGAACAACGGCACGAGTGGCAACCGGAGAAACGCCCTTTCACTTGGCCTATGGCTCAGAAGTTGTCGTGCCTTTGGAAGTGGCTCTTCATACTCTCCAGACAACCCATTTTGACAAAGCCGCTAACAACCGCGCTCTTCGAGAGAACCTTGATATGTTCGGCGAATGGCAGAGTGACGCCAGCATTCTCCTGGTCTCCTATCAACAACGACTCGCGCGATACTACAATGCTCGAGTTCGAGAAAGGCTTTGTGGAAATGGAAAATTATCAATTTAAAAATCTATTTATCATGTTGCTCTTTTCCTCATGTGCGCATTGTAAATTCAAATCCCGTTGGATGCTACATGAGCAATGGCGAGAGATGACCTTACAATTGCAGAGCGCGGGCGTGCCGTCACCGAGGGACCAATACATGGTCTGCCTCCGAGAGTCGGAGGGCTTTAGGTCTGTTGTGCGCACCGTTTGACTTCATCAAACGAAAGTGATTGTCGGTCCTGAACCAAGATCCCGCCGTTGCCTGAACACGTTAATTACATCTCTTTTAGAAAGAGAAAACCCTTGATTAATCGCCAGAATAGAAGGTCTTATGGCCTAAGTCGGGACATCTGATAAAAGCGCAAAATAACTACAAGAGTGCAGTTAATTTGCAAGAGATTTTGACGTGTGTGTGTGCCATTCATCTTTTAAGGTCAATTGCATACTTGTTCATTTATTGTTCTTTTGTCTATTGTGCAAAAATCTTTTATTTGGTAATGCAAGAGATTTTGACATGCTTTGATTGTCATTGTTCTTTTCATGGTTCAATCTCATTTGACTCTTATATGCCCAAACATCGTCATGCACAATCCATTTGATTCGGCAAGCAAAACGATTCGGCGGCTAAAACCATTCTGCGGGAGCGATTCGGCAAGGCAAATCGGCAGCCAAACCCCATCTGCACGGGACGAATCGACAGGGATGAATCGGCAGCCATACCCATTCTGCAGGGGCGAATAGGCAGCCAGACCCATTCTGTAGAGGGCGAATCGGCAGGGGCGAATCGGCAGCCAAACCATTCTGCAGAGGCGAATCGGCAAGAGGTGAAATCGGAGCCCACTGTTTCACAACCAGTGATTCGCAGCCCTTGCCATGCCAAAACACGGGAAAACGGAGGATTCAAAGGCCGGGTTGGAAAGAAATGGCATCCAAACCATGAAAGGGTTCTGTTCAATTCCAGACAGGGCGTGGGAATTAAGTTATCTGGCCCTTTTGTCCAAATGTCAAATCATGGTGATTCTGCGGCCCTTTGTGTGCACAGTTCTCAAAATCCAGGAATAATCTGAGCATCCAGTTGGCTGACAGACCATTTACCCTGCAAGGAATCCATCTATGGGCTTGAACGGGGTGTGGGTATTATTTACCCAACCCTTCATGTTCAAAACCGCAAGAAACAGCGAATCAGCAGCACTTTGGGGACACGGTTCTCGAAATCCAGAAATGTTCTGAGCGTCCGGTCAGGCTGACGGGCTATTTAACATATGAAGAATCTGTCTATAGGCTTGAACCAGACATTGGTATTGTTTACCCGACCCTTCATGTTCAAACCGCAAGAGACAGCGAATCGACAGCACTTCGGGGGCCCGGTTCTCAAAATCCAGAAATGATCTCAGCGTCCGGTCAGGCTGACGGGCTATTCAACATATGAGGAATCCATCTATAGCTTGAACCGGGCATGGGTATGTTTACCCAACCTTCATGTTCAAAACCGCGCAAGAGACAACGAATCGGCAGCACTTCGGGACACGGTTCTAAAAAATCTAGAGATGATCTGAGTGTCCGGTCGGGCTGACGGACTATTTAACATATGGAGAATCCATCCTGGGCCTGAATCGGGCATGGGTATTGTTTACCCACCCTTCATGTTCAAAACTGCAAGAAACAGCGAATCAGCAGCACTTTGGGGGCCCGATTCTCAAAATCCAGAAATGATCTGAGCGTCCGGTGGGGCTGACGGGCTATTCAACATATGAATATTCCATCTATGGGTCTGAACCGGGTATTGTATACCGAACCCTTCATGTTCAAAACCGCAAGAGATAGCGAATCGGCAGCACTTTGGGGCCCGATTCTAAAAATCCAGAAATGATCTGAGCGTCCGGTCGGGCTGACGGGCTATTCAACATATGAAGAATCCATCTATGGGTCTGAACCGGGCATGGGTATTATATACCGAACCCTTCATGTTCAAAACCACAAGAGACAGCGAATCGGCAGCACTTTGGGGGCCCGGTTCTCAAAATCCAGAAATGATCTGAGCGTCTGGTCAGGCTGACGGGATATTCAACATATGAAGAATCTATCTATGGGTCTGAACCGGGCCTGAATATTGTATACCGAACCCTTCATGTTCAGAACCGCACGAAACAACGAATCGGCAGCACTTCGGGGGCCTGATTCTCACAACACGTGCAGAGTTTGGGCACCCCGTCGGAAACACATGTCATTTGGCATGTAACGTCGCCTTTCATAAACCTGAACAGGGCCCAGGTATTAATCACCTGACCCTTGGTGTTCAAGGTCTCATAGAAAAGCGAATCGGCAGGACTGTGACAGTGAAATACAGCAGTGGCAAGGGGATCC
This sequence comes from Colocasia esculenta, assembly GCA_014218235.1. Lineage (NCBI taxonomy): Eukaryota > Viridiplantae > Streptophyta > Magnoliopsida > Alismatales > Araceae > Colocasia > Colocasia esculenta. Next base: position 202,406,009 of record CM024753.1, read on the forward strand.
GGACAGTGCTTTGGCTGCTCTTAGACCCATCAAAGGAGGCACATATATGGCCTTATATGACCCCCTTGGATTGGGCCTTCAACATCACAGTTGATGCACAAAAATCCGGATAAAATAGCATCAAAAAAGGGACCTATTGCAGCAAACATACCATGGCAGTGGGTAATTTCTCATAGGGTGCCCTTGTTGGGCTGAGAAATACTCAATGGCCCTCCCCAATGTCCCGTATGAGTAATGGGGTGGTCTCATGCAAAATAAGAAAAGAAGATTAAAAAAAAACACATGGTAAAGAGCAGACTTATTTATCACATATAGAGAGCATTCCGGTTCCATGTTAAAGCACAAGAAAATAGAACTGAAGCAAAAAAGAAAGGGGGAAGGGGAAGAGCACACAGATCATATAAAAAATATATGAGACGGGAGGGAATCTTTTCACTATTGAGAATATGAGTTACATGAGAGGAAGGGAAACATAAGACAATGGAAAGGAACACACATGGTGACTGCCGTGGCAGTCCCCCTCTTCCTCCTCCTCTCTCTCTTCTCACCCTTCTTCTTTTCTTCTTTCTTTTTTGCTTCTCTTGTTCCCGGGAACCAGGTGGAGGCCAGCCCAAGAGGCTCCCTTGTTGCCCAAGCTTCTCTTCTCCTCTCTGCTCAGCCTTCTTGCCCAGCCCACAGCAGCCAACCGCCCTCCTTTTCCCTTGCTCTTTTCCTTCACGTAGGCAGCCACCAAGAAGCCCTCACCCTTCTGCTAGTAGCCAACACCAAGAAGCAAGAGAGAGCTCTCTCTTCTCTCTTCTCTCTTCCTAACCTCTTACGCAACCCAGCAGGAGATGCTCTCCTCCCTTTGCTAACCGCCACCTCCATAAGAAAAAAAACCCCCCTCCTGCTCTCTTCCGTAGCCAGCCAAAGGAAGCTAGCCAAGGAAGCTTCCAGCCCCTTCTGTCCCCTTTTTTAAAAGGAACCAGCAGGAGACCTCTTCTCCCCCAGTCCTTTCGCAACCCAGCCACTTGGAGAGGAAACTGCCAGCCACCCTCTCCTACTGCTGCTGCAGCAGCCTTTTGTCTGGGTAGTGGGGTGGTGCTAAGTTTGCTTAGGCTCACCTCCTTACCTAGGGTATATGGGCCACTAGGTAATGGACTTTTAGATGGGCCTTTCAAGAGGTTTCTTAGTGGTCTTTTAGGGGCTGTTCCTGGATGGGTTGGGCTGCTGTGAAAAGGCTCAAATAATTTTTTTTGGTGCCCATAAATGCCCCCCACCTACGAACAGTGCAAGCGAGAAACGAGTGGCGCGATGTTCGCAGGTGAACTTTTGTAGATATTAGCAATCCCATTGACGTGCTGGCGATCTCTGTTTTTTTTAGTTGACATTGCGATCTCGAGATTGGCGGTCAACGAGAACCACTGTGACCACATCTTGCTAAGTTGGTGAGTTCATTGAATCAACAGCCTATAAGTTGGTGAAGATTGCTAGGCTGGAAGCTTTTTGACTGTTGGAAGTATCGAACTAGTGGCAACCTTGAGCTGGTGGGAGCACCGCACTGATAGCCTTCTTGATTCGGTGGAAGCTCTAGACTGGCAGCTTCTTCGAATTGCTGAGATTTTCGACCCCATGGGATGTCTTGAAGGCATGAATTTTGAATCAGTAGCCTCCTTGAATTGGCGGTTTCCTTGAACCAACGGGAGCCCTAAATCAATGCCCTTCTTCAATTGGCAAGGCCATGTGAGCTGGTGGCCTTCACGGGTGAATCGTCCATTGGGTTATGTTGGTCTATTGTATGAGCCGATGGGGCATGCTAGCTTGATTTGTGAGCTGGTAGCTCTTTCTAGGCTCAGTAAGTGGCCTTGCCGCTTCCTTTCCTCTGAACTATCTTGCCAGCTGTTCGCCTTGGATGTGCAACAATCTGAGCATGAGGTAGTGTTGAGGCCTCTGTTGGGGGGAAGTAGACTACTTCCACACCATTGTTGATAACTGTGATGACCAAATCACCGTCTTGGAGATTTTGTATCCTATCTCTCACGGCAATGCCAATTATCAATGTTGCTTTGCTCATAGCTAGATCAATGTGCCCTTGTCTTCCTCTCTTGACTTTTGTTGTGTCTGGGTATCGACATGTTTCTTCAATATTCTCCACCCAGAAATTTGAAAACTGTTAGAACACATCATCTGTTGACACATGCTTCGTTGGTTGTCGACCAACTCTATCAGGAATTTCCCTCCAGAGACTTGAAATTTGTTAAAATCCACTTCGCATACAATGAAGTTTTGCTTTGTCCCCTATGAGATAGAAATCCAATTGGAATGAAGACAATTTCAGCTAGCACGAAGATGAGCTTTGGCTGGCACGAATACGAAGAGGAGCCTCGGCTAGCACTGACATGAAAACGAGCCTCGGCTGGCATTGGCATGAATATGAGCTTTGACTGTTGTGAAGATAAACTTCAACTGGCATGAAGGCGGGCTTCGGCTAGCAGTGACATGAAGACGAGCCCCGACTGGCATTGGCATAAAGGCGAGCTTTGGCCGGTACTGACACGAAAATAAGCTTTGATTGTCGAGTACCACTTTTGTCAGGATTTCCTTTCTAGAGACTTGAAGTCTGCTTGCCTTTGGCATCTGTCTTTAGATCCTTCTTTTTTATTTTCACATTATCGAATTGAGCGCCCTTTCGGATTTTCACCCAATCCGACCCCCTCTTGCTTTTGCCTACGCGCCCTTTCGGGTTTTCACGTAGCGGGGTACCCAATTTTGCCCATGGCGCCCTTTCGGGTTTTCGCCATGACCGGGTTCTAGCTCTTTTTACCCTTGTCCATGGGAAACCTAGACAAGTCCAGCGAGGCATCTCTATTTTAAGCCTCTTTTTTTAAAAAATATATATATATTATAAAGAGAGATTCATGAGTGGAATAGAACTCAACCACCCATCATACCATGATGTTGGTAGATGGTGTGAGGTTATTTGGGTCAATTGCAAAACGGAAACCTGGAAAACCTATGTACTAACTTCAACAAGGGTTCTAAAGGTAACATCTACTGGTCAACCAAGGCAAGAAGTCAAGGCTGGGCTTTATTTGGAATTTTGAAAGGTAGAGTTATCTAACCTAAGGTCCTACTTGGCGAGAGCAAGTATATATAGACGTGAGGCGTAGATGCGAGAGACGCTTGTCTAAGTTTTGAGGCTTCATTTTGACCAGAGAGTGCATAGCTGAATTCAAAGAATGTATAGCAAAATGAGATTTCTTGAAAGAGCAGGGATGGAACTCCCCTTTCTTTCTATTTCGACATTTTAACTTCATTCATTTTCCTTTTTTTTTTACCACATTACTGACCCAAGCGCCCTTTCGGGTTTTCACCGGAGTCAGCCCCTTCTTGCTTTCGCCTACGCGCCCTTTCGGGTTTTCACGTAGCAGGGTTCCCAATTTTGCCCACGACGCCCTTTCGGGTTTTCACTGTGGCCGAGTTTTTCTTGTCCTTTTTACCCCTACTTGGCAGTGAAACCAGAGTAGGTCCGACGAGCATCTCTATTTTTAACCCTTTTGCTTATCATTTTTTTTTAGACTTTTGACACGGGTCAAAGTGTGTTGACACCTGCTCATGACCTGCGGACTACTCCGTTGGCCTGGTTTTATCTTCTGGTTATATGATCATGTTGACACCATCAACTTCAAGACCCATAAATAACTTTGTTGGCCTGGTTTCATATTCTGGAGACACCAGTTGTGTTGATGCCATCAGCTTCAAGACCTACGGGAAACTCCGTCGCCTGGTTTCATCATCTGGGGACGTCGATTATGCTGACGCCATCAGCTTCAAGACCAACAGGAAACTCCGTCGGCCTGGCTTCATCATCTGGGGACGTCAATTATGTTGACGTTGACAGCTTCAAGACCCACGAATGACTTCGTTGGCCTGGTTTCATATTCAGGTGACGTCGTTTATGTTGACACCATCAGCTTCAAGACCTACGGGAAACTCTGTCGGTCTGGTTTCATCATCTGGGGACGTCGATTATGTTGACATCGACAGCTTCAAGACCCACAAATGACTTCGTTGGCCTGGTTTCATATTCATGTGACGTCGTTTATGTTGACGCCATCAGCTTCAAGACCTACGGAAAACTCCGTCGGTCTGGTTTCATCATCTGGGGACGTTGATTATGTTGACGCCATCAGCTTCAAGACCCATGAATGACTTCGTTGGCCTGGTTTCATCATCTGGGGACGTCGGTTATGTTGACGTCATCAGCTTCAAGACCCACGAACAACTTTGTTGGCCTGGTTTCATATTCAGGTGACGTCGTTTATGTTGACGCCATCAGCTTCAAGACCTACGGGAAACTCCGTCGGTCTGGTTTCATCATCTGGGGACGTCGGTTATGTTGACGCCATCAGCTTCAAGACCCACGAACAACTTCATTGGTCTGGTTTCATCATCTGGGGACGTCGATTATGTTGACGTCGATAGCTTCAAGACCCACGAGTGACTTCGTCGGCCTGGTTTTATCATCAGGTGACGTCGTTTATGTTGACGCCATCAGCTTCAAGACTTACGGGAAACTTCGTTGGCCTGGTTTCATATTCAAGTGACGTCGTTTATGTTGACGCCATCAGCTTCAAGACCTACGGAAAACTCTATCGGTCTGGTTTCATCATCTGGGGACGTCGGTTATGTTGACGCCATCAGCTTCAAGACCCACGAACAGCTTCGTTGGTCTGGTTTCATCATCTGGGGACGTCGATTATGTTGACGTCGACAGCTTCAAGACCCACGAGTGACTTCGTCGGCCTGGTTTCATCATTATGTGACGTCATTTATGTTGACGCCATCAGTTTCAAGACCTACGGGAAACTTCGTTGGTCTGGTTTCATATTCAGGTAACGACGTTTATGTTGACGCCATCAGCTTCAAGACCTATGGAAAACTTCGTCGACCTGGTTTCATCCTCTGGTGTTGGAATTGATGACCTGCAATGAATTGGAGTGACCAACAATCAGGGGCAATCTATTTGGAGGTATAAGGTCAAAACCTTTTCTTTTTAATGGTTGCCAAATGACGATTTGAAAAAAATGAGTTTGAATTCATGAAGGCATGGAAGCCCGATTTCAAATTGTGGGGACGTGAAAGTCCGATTTGAAATCATGAGGGCGTGGAAGCCCGATTTTTTGAAAGATGTGGGAACAAAGCCCCAGTTTGAAATCATGGGGGCAGAGGAGCCCGATTTGAAAGGTGTGAGGACGTGAAAGTCCAATTTGAAATCATGAGGGCGTGGAAGCCCGATTTTGAAAGATGTTGGCACAAAGGCCCAGTTTGAAATCATGGGGGCAGAGGAGCCTGATTTGAAAGATGTGAGGACATGAAAGTCTGATTTGAAATCATGAGGGCGTGGAAGCCCAATTTTGAAAGATATTGGCACAAAGGCCCAGTTTGAAATCATGGGGGCGAAGAAGCCCGGTTTGAAATTTGTGAGGGCGTAGAGGCCTCGATCTTTTTATTAAACATGTGGGCGCTAGGGTCCCGCTTGAAAAACATGATTTTGAGTTTTGAAACATGAATTTTCAAATATGACTGACGCATCGTTATTTCGAAAACGTCAATTTTATAATTTGACTGGAAAATTGTTATTTTTTGAAATATGATTGGCAAATTGCCCAGTTTAAAATATATCTTTTGAAACATGATTGACAAATTGCCAGTTTTGAAATATGCCTTTTGAAACATGATTGAAAAATTGTCAGTTTTGAAATATGTCTTTTGAAACATGATTGACAAATTACCAGTTTTGAAATATGAGTTCTTTTGAAATCATGAGTGGCAAACTTGTCAATTTTAAAATATGACATTGAGAACATAGTTGGCGAGACGCCACTTTTTAAAATATGGGTTCTTTTGAAATCATGAGCGGCAAGCTTGCCGATTTGAAAACATGACTCTTGAAAACAGGATTGGCGAGTCGCCACTCTTGAAATATGAGTTCTTTTAAAATATGCGTTCTTTTGAAATCGTGAGTGGTAAACTTGACAATTTTAAAATATGACTTTTAAAAATATGATTGGCGAGTCGCCACTTTTGAAATATGAATTTTTTTTAAAAAAAAATCATGAATGACAATCTTGCCAATTTTAAAATATGACTTTTAAAAAAATATGATTGGCGAGTCGCCACTTTTGAAATATGAATTCTTTTAAAATCATGAATGGCAAGCTTGCCAATTTTAAAATATGACTTTTAAAAAACATGATCGGCACATTGCCACTTTTCAAAATATGAGTCTTTTGAAATCATTGGAAGACAAGCTCGCCAATTTAAAACATGGGTCTTGAAAACATGATTGACAATTTGCCAGCTTTTTTTTTCTTTTTTTTTTGAAATGTAGATGATGCTTGCATAAGGATAAATCCTTCGGCAGTTTTATTAAAGATCCAGAAAAAGTATATGCACTCGAAATCCGGCAAGAAAATCAATGCGTGAATATGAACATAAGCGGTGAAAGCCCAGTGCGATATGATCATGCGGGCTCATATCATCGCCCTACAGAAAACACGCAATCTTGTTGATGTATTATTTGTCTCAAAACCATAGTCCGACTAGCGGTATGGCTGACCTCTTTATTTTTTTGATGCTCGTCGTCGACAATAGTACCTCAGGTGGCCATAAAAGAGTCAATTGAGACCGTCTCGATGATCGAGTCTCATGCTGGGTGGTTGGTGTGACCACCTCAGCAAGCTACTTCCTTTGTTTTTTTTTTCTTCTTTTTTTGTCATCATTTTTTTACTCATCATTTTTTGTAACTATTTTTTTATCATTCTTTCTTTTTTTTTTCTTTTTTTTGAATGAACATTTACATACATTGACGTTACATATGTGATCAACACATGTCCCTGGAGTAACTCATTTTTTGATGAGCTGATCCTTGCTTGCTTGCTTGTGATCGGCCGAAGATCTCGAAGTTCCCCCAGGGTGTACGAGCTTCATCTGTGCATCGAGCCTCTTGAATTTCTCATGCTTTTCTAGCTCGTATATCATGGCATGCATATGCCCCCACATTGGTTAGTATAAGCTATCGTATGCTTTTCTTTTCTACTGCATTGGAGCCCCATGAGATTGCGGCGGATACACCAGGTACTCGCCCACTTGCAGTTCTTCCTTTTTTATCAAGGACTCAATTTGATCTTTAAGGATATAGCAGTCCTCTGTAACATGCCCCGGCAGTTGATGATATAAGCAGAATCGGGGATTGTTTTTCTTCTTGATATCTTCTGGCTTTTTAGGCTCGAGTGGGACAATTTTATTATGTCGTTGCGCCCATTCAAAAAGAACCTGTGTCTTATCTTTTGGGAAGGAGTAAGGCTTCTGCAACTTCTCTTGTAGCGGAATTTTCCTTCGCCTTGACAATTTGTCAAGTGAGGAACTGGCTTCCGCTTCAGTAACGTCTAGAGTCTGGACATGCCTCTTCCTTTGGCCAGTAGTATCAGTAGAAGAGTACTTGGCGAGGAATGCCTCAATATTAGTGGCAACATTATTCCATCGATCGAACGTTCTGATGTCGATGCCACACATTCTATTTAAAATCTCCTTTTGCAGGTTGTTCTTGCATATATTGACAGCCTCTTCTTCAGATAGTGGCTGCTTGTATTTCCTGCAGACGTTCATCCACCGTCGGATATAGTCTTGGGCTGGTTCCCCACCTCCTTGAGAAATGGCATGTAATTTAGTCGCCGAGATTGCTTCCTCAACCATATAGGGGCCCGCTTCAAGTACTCCCTGTCTGTCTAGTCTTTCTGCCATGGGCTTGACAGGACGATTTGAATATGTGCACCTACTTGATAAGGACCTACAAACTGTCGGCCCACAGGTCACATTTCTCATCGCCTTCGTATGGTGTATATCATGAACCCCAGGGCATGGAGCTGCACTGTCGCAGGGTGTAGCGTTAATGCTACCACTCATCCCCGTCAGCTTCATCAAGCTATTCACCAGTGCTGGATCCGCCAAGCTTGGGCGGGTATGGGCCGGTTGCATGGACACCCTCTCAACTTGTGGCTTTAGGGTAAACTCTTGGCCTCTTATTGAGCAGGTCTCCGGCCGTTTCGGAGTCATTTGATATGGGTGTGTGAGCGAGATGCTCTCAGTGTGGGCTGGCATCGACTGTGACAACCGTTGGCAGAATTTGGGATGGGTTGGTGTCGCTTTGCAATGCTTCAACCAAGCCTTCAATTTCTTTTGACGCCAAGATATATGCCTCTTTTTCTTGAATCTGCTTCTTCAGCATTTCAATCTCCAGTTGATATCTTTGCGATTGAGCTACCCTGACAGGATTATCTGCAGGTATGCGGGGAATATTAGCCAATGGCTTAGAGCCGCATTCCTTTTTGATATTTGAGCAGGTCTTATTTGGAACCTCATTGATGGGATTGCTTGGATCAGGGTCAATCCTTTCTCGTACCATTTGAGGAGCATGAGATGACTCAGACTGCTCCCTTAATGCCAGGAACTCAACAAAAGATGGTATTTTGCCCCCAGCTTCTTGATTTTTGTACATCTTCAGTGGAGGTGGAGCTTGCATACCTTGGATCTCATGTTCTAGAATCTTATAAGATGCTTCTCCTCTGAGAATAGTCGTGCGATTCATCAGAGGTAGTTTTTCCCATCTTCTTCTGGATCTTGTTATAGACTCAGGGTTTGACGATCCAGTCTGATTCACCCCTTTGGAATTATGGTTGATCTCTTCTCCTTCACCATGTTTTTCATATCTGGCAAGGATGATATAGTGTTGCAGGAAAGAGTAACAAGCATTTTCTCTCCTCCTCCTCTTAGATCTTCTCTTTTTCCTTTCATGCTCTATTGGTACTTGCCCCCAGAGCAGTTCTTCTCGGGGTTGAGACATTTCTTGTTCATTGTTTCTTTTAGCTTCATCATTTCTAGCTCCTCCCAAGGTACATATTCTTGTAACTGGACAGGATGCCTTTCGGGTTATTCATATTTATCCGACTCATCTATTAATGCTTGCAACTGTTCGAGTGATGGGATGCCCCCTCTGTACAATGGTAGAGGTATCCGCCGCCTTCTGTTGCTAGTATTTCTCATGGAGATCACTCGGGGCTTCGCCAGATGCGATACTGGAGTGACCGTTGGCGGAGATGGCTGAGGTATCATCCCTCGAACATGCATCTGTGGAGTAGGCTTTTTGGATGGCTCCCTCATTCCCCTCTGAGGCACCTTCTTCCAATTCTCTTGATTTCTAGTAGAGGCAAGAATGCAATGTTCATAACTCATCTGCGTACTAGCTTCAGAAATCTCTTCCGACAGTTGTTGGTATAATGATACCATATTAGCAGTTGGCTGTCGAATAGGGGCTTCATGTGGTTGAGGTGGGTTCAACTTATATTCTCCCATCTGCAGCTGCCCCTTCTTGATCAAAGATTCCATGATGTCTTTGAACACATAACAATCCTCTATGTTATGTCCCAAGACTTGATGATATGGGCAAAATAGAGGATCATCTTTCTTTCCCGCTTCCTCGGGTCTTTTTGGTGTTGGAAATGTAATCTTGTTATAATGAGTGGCCCATTCGAACATGTTTTTTGTTTTCTCTTTGGGGAAAGAGTATGGCTTCCTAAATTTGTCTTGGAGAAGCATATTCTGCCTTGGAGTCTTAGGCTTGGTGCCAGAAGACCCAACACCCTTCTGTTGTTCAAAGTTTTTTAGATCGACAGTGTTCGCCTCTCTTCCATTAGACTTTTTATTGGCTGGCTTGTCCTTTTGTTCCATTGATGTATTGTTGGGATATCTCGCCATATAGGCTTCAATTTCCGCTGCCACATTGTTCAGTCTGTTGAATGAACGAATTTCCATCCCAATCATTTTTTCCAATAACTCTCTCTTCAGGTTCTGTTTGTAAATTTGCACCGCATCTTCATGGTGAGGAGGGCGCTTGCATCTCATACTAAGGTTCCTCCACCTTGGATGTAATCCAGGGCAGACTCATTGGCTTTTTGTTTTGTTGCATAGAGTTTGGTAGCTGTAACCTCCCTTTCTGCAATGTAGAACCTTTCTCTAAATTTCTTTTGCATGTCTGCCCAGTCCAATATAGGCCCTGTTGGCAGGCCAGAATACCATTCAAATGCTAGGCCCGTCAAGGAGGAGCCAAAGAACTTCAGTAGGTAGGACTCATCAGCGGCCAGGTCGCCCATCACATTGATGTAGTAGGCTATATGCTCTTTTGGGGATCCTTGCTCGTTGAATTTGTCAAACTTTGGAGGCTTAGTAATCCCCGATGGCAGTCTTTTCACAGCATGATGTGCAGGGTATGGTACCCTATACACATCAAAAGGAGCATGTTCTCCATCACCCCGCTCAGCGAGCTTCATTTCAATCATTTGTTCCACCATTAGCTTGTTGATGGCGACAGGGTCCACTAGCTGGAGATAGGAGTGGGCCGGCTGATTATCTGGAGTGTTGATAATGGCCACCGGTGGCACCGGGGGTGGCTCTTGGTTTTCAATTTGCTGCTCAGGAGCGTGAGCAGGCAGTGACTGTTGCTGCATGGAATGGTCTTGTAGAGGCTGATATGGCTGCTGGAAGAACTGCGGCTGTAAGAGTTGGCATTGAGCCTGCGGATGTTGCTGCTGAGCAGTAGCTACAGGTGATTGTTGAGGCTGTTCATTTACTAGTTGTACAGTAGTGCGCTGGGCCGAGGCTTCGATTGACCCTAAGGTCCTTTGAGGGGTTTCTCCCGGATCTTCGGCCTCTCGAGCTATATGCTCTTCAGTCTCTTTACCTTTTATTTGTCGTTTAAGTGCCTCAATTTCAGCTCGATATTGCTGTAGTAGCTCCAGGACAGCTGGATCTAGGGGTGTGGCAAGAGGAATCTCTTGTGCTGTGCCCCCAGGCGTCATTTCCGGCGGCGGTGGCGGGGGAATTTCACTATTGCCCCCACTGCCTTGGCTGGTAATCACATTGGCAGTAATTGTCGTCATTTGGGTTGGGGAGGTGCTAACTCCTCTGTATGCTGCTGTTAGAGCTGCTGCAGCTGCTCTTCTTCTTGTAACGGCATCGGGCCTCTCAGCCAGTTCCGCCAGCTCTTCATCATCGGTCAGCAAGGCTCCATAACGGCTTCCTATGCCAGCCATGTGACATGCAAAGATTTTAATGTTCCCGTTTCGGTCTCTTTCGACCCTTCGGGAAGTTTGAGGACGAAAGGATAACCTTTCAAAAACTGATACCCGGGGTTTGGCTCTCCCGGTCTGTTCATGATCGTGTTCGCATGGAACATTGTTCTCGTCAGTACTGCTCTCAGCTTCTGCCTGAGGAGCTCCTTTACCTCTTTGCATTCTCGCTTGCCGCAGCGGGGCATTCACGATATGGGGGATGCGGTTGTACATGACATGTGTTGCCCCCTGCCGATCATATGTGGTTGAGAGCGTCGGTAAGGGAGAACTTTCCCGGATGGGTGGAATATGGGCGGACTTCCGCAGCTCTACCTTCTTGTTGTGGAAGCGGGCATAAGCACATGCCCCCCCTTGCCGAACTCTGGCGTTAAAGCCCCTGGGTAGCCGATGATAGTCCGGGACCCTTTTAGTAATCACTTCTTTTGGTGCATTCTTTTCTAATACAGGCCCTTCCAGCCTAGGCTTTTGCACTTTCTTAGGTCGCCAGACCTGTTTGAATTTGATGGGCTTTGGGAGCAACTTGCCCTTGAAGGTGGTGTTTATTTCTTCTTTGCTTGTTAAAGCTTGGAAAGAGTTCTTTACGGATACTGTTGGCATGACCCGTTTTGGCACAACCTCGGTTCTCTTTTCTTGCAAATGGATTCTTAGATCTCCAATTCGCACGCTTTTCCCTGAGGCAAAGACCTGTGCACGACGAGTGATGATGTTCTCAACCTCCTTTGCCCGTTGAAAGTGTATGTTGGCTCTTTTCTCTTTATTCTCATTGTTGCCACGCTTCACGTGATGCACGTGGCAGCTTAGCTATTCAGTGGTCTTTTTGATTTCGATTCTTCACCCAACTTCAGCTTCGGCTTCAGCTCTAGCCTCTTTTTTGACTTCCAGGTGCAGGATGTCAACGAATGCAACCCCCAAGAAGTTGGGGAACTCCACCACCGGAGGAAAGCTCCCGAAACGGGTCGGCACAGCGAGGTAGCCGTACCTGGCATGGTCTTGGACAACTAGCGGTCCGAAACGCACTCCAACCATCGCTCTGTTAGTACCTGTTAGCCAATTCAAAATGATAGTCAGTATTGATCACGTAAGGCCACACGACTTCCTATTCTGGCGAAGAGATGAAGGGAAGCTTGGTCCCACCGGGCGTGCCACGCTGTGGAAATGGAAAATTTATCAATTTAAAAATCTATTTATCATGTTGCTCTTTTCTCACGGCTGCGCATTGTAAATTCAAATCCCGTCAGATGCTATATGAGCAATGGTGATGAGAGATGACCCTACAATTGCAGAGCGCGGGCGTGCCAGTCACCGAGGTGACAATAAATGGTCTGCCTCCGAGAGTCGGAGGGCTTTAGATCTATTGTACGCACCGTTTGACTTCGTCAAACGAAAGTGAGTGTCGGGTCCTGAACCAAGATCTTGTCGTTGCCTGAACGCAACGATGTTAATTACATCTCTTTTAGAAAGAGAAAACCCTTGATTAATCGCCAGAATAGAAGGTCTTATGGCCTAAGTCGGGACATCCGATAAAAGGCACAAAATAAAACTACAAGATTGCAGTCAAATTTGCAAGAGATTTTGACGTGTGTGTGTGCCATTCATCTTTTAAGGTCAATTTGCATACTTGTTCATTTATTTGTTCTTTTGTCTATTGTGCAAAAATCTTTTATTTGGTAATGCAAGAGATTTTGACATGCTTTGATTGTCATTGTTCTTTTCATGGTTCAATCTCATTTGACTCTTATATGCCCAAACATCGTCATGCACAATCAATTTGATTCGGCAAGCAAAACGATTCGGCGGCTAAAACCATTCTGCGGGAGCGATTCGGCAAGGGCGAATCGACAGCCAAACCCCTTCTGCACGGGGCGAATCGGCAGGGATGAATCGGCAGCCAGACCCATTCTGCAGGGGCGAATCGGCAGCCAGACCCATTCTGCAGAGGGCGAATCGGCAGGGGCGAATCGGCAGCCAGACCCATTCTGTAGAGGGCGAATCGGCAGAGGTGAAACGGCAGCACTGTTCACAAGCCAAAGTGATTCGGCAGCCCTTGCCATGCACAAAACACGGGGAAAACGGAGGATTCAAAGGCCGGGTTGGAAAGAAATGGCATCCAGACCATGAAAGGGTTCTGTTCAATTCCAGACAGGGCGTGGGAATTAAGTTATCCGGCCCTTTTGTCCAAAATGTCAAATCATGGTGATTCCGCAGCCCTTTTTGTGCACAGTTCTCAAAATCCAGGAATAATCTGAGCATCCAGTTGGGCTGACAGACCATTTACCCTGCAAGGAATCCATCTATGGGCTTGAACTGGGCGTGGGTATTATTTACCCAACCCTTCATGTTCAAAACCGCAAGAAACAGCAAATCGACAGCACTTTGGGGACACGGTTCTCGAAATCCTGAAATGATCTGAGCGTCGGTTCAGGCTGACGGCTATTTAACATATGAAGAATCTATCTATAGGCTTGAACCGGGCATGGGTATTGTTTGCCCGACCCTTCATGTTCAAAACCGCAAGAGACAGCGAATCGGCAGCACTTCGGGGGCTCGGTTCTCAAAATCCAGAAATGTTCTCAGTGTCCGGTCAGGCTGACGGGTTATTCAACATATGAGGAAACCATCTATAGGCTTGAATCGGGCATGGGTATTGTTTACCCAACCCTTCATGTTCAAAACCGCAAGAGACAGTGAATCGGCAGCACTTTGGGGACACGGTTCTCAAAAATCTAGAGATGATCTGAGTGTCCGGTCGGGCTGACGGGCTATTTAACATATGGAGAATCCATCCATGGGCCTGAATCGGGCATGGGTATTGTTTACCCAACCCTTCATGTTCAAAACTGCAAGAAATAGCGAATCGGCAGCACTTTGGGGGCCCGGTTCTCAAAATCCAGAAATGATCTGAGCATCCGGTCGAGCTGACGGGCTATTCAACATATGAATAATCCATCTATGGGTCTGAACCGGGCATGGGTATGTATACCGAACCCTTCATGTTCAAAACCGCAAGAGACAGCGAATCGGCAGCACTTTGGGGGCCCGGTTCTCAAAATTCAGAAATGATCTGAGCGTTCGGTCGGGCTGACGGGCTATTCAACATATGAAGAATCCATCTATGGGTCTGAACCGGGCATGGGTATTATATACCGAATCCTTCATGTTCAAAACCACAAGAGACAGCGAATCGGCAGCACTTTGGGGGCCCGGTTCTCAAAATTCAGAAATGATCTGAGCGTCCTGTCAGCTGACGGGCTATTCAACATATGAAGAATCCATCTATAGGTCTGAACCGGGCATGAGTATTGTATACCGAACCCTTCATGTTCAGAACCGCACGAAACAGCGAATCAGCAGCACTTCGGGGGCCCGATTCTCACAACACGTGCAGAGTTTGGGCACCCCGTCAGAAACACAGGTCATTTGGCATGTAACGTCGCCTTTCATAAACCTGAACAGAGCCCAGGTATTAATCACATGACCCTTGGTGTTCAAGGTCTCATAAAAAGCGAATCGGCAGGATTGTGACAGTGAAACACAGCAATGGCAAGGGGATCCGGACAGTACTTTGGCTGCTCTTAGACCCATCAAAGGAGGCACATATATGGCCTTATATGACCCCCTTGGATTGGGCCTTCAACAATCACAGTTGATGCACAAAAATCCGGATAAAATAGCATCAAATAAAGGGACCTATTGTAGCAAACATACCATGGCAGTGGGTAATTTCTCATAGGGTGCCCTTGTTGGGCTGAGAAATACTCAATGGCCCTCCCCAATGTCCCGTATGAGGTAATGGGGTGGTCTCATGTAAAATAAGAAAAGAAGATAAAAAAAACACATGGTAAAGAGCAGACCTATTTACCACATATAGAGAGCATTACGGTTCCATGTTAAAGCATAAGAAAATAGAACTGAAGCAAAAAAGAAAGGGGGAAGGGGAAGAGCACACAGATCATACAAAAAATATATGAGAATGGGAGGGAATCTTTTCACTATTGAGAATATGAGGTTACATGAGAGGAAGGGAAACATAAGACAATGGAAAGGAACACACATGGGGACTGCCGTGGCAGTCCCCCTCTTCCTCCTCTCTCTCTCTCTTCTCACCCTTCTTCTTTTCTTCTTTCTTTTTTGCTTCTCTTGTTCCCGGGAACCAGGTGGAGGCCAGCCCAAGAGGGGCTCCCTTGTTGCCCAAGCTTCTCTTCTCCTCTCTGCTCAGCCTTCTTGCCCAGCCCACAACAGCCAACCGCCCTCCTTTTCCCTTGCTCTTTTCCTTCACGTAGGCAGCCACCAAGAAGCCTCACCCTTCTGCTAGTAGCAGCACCAAAGCAAGAGAGTGCCTCTCTCCCTTCTCTCTTCCAAACCTCTTACGCAACCCAGGAGATGCTCTCCTCCCTTTGCTAACTGCCAACCTCCAGGAAGAAGAAAAACCCCCCTCCTGCTCTCTTCCGTAGCCAGCCAAAGGAAGCTAGCCAAGGAAGCTTCCAGCCCCTTCTGCCCCTTTTTTTAAAAGGAACCAGCATGAGACCTCTTCTCCCCCAGTCCTTTCGCAACCCAGCCACTTGGAGAGGAAACTGCAAGCCACCCTCTCCTACTGCTGCTGCAGCAGCCTTTTGTCTGGGTAGTGGGGGGGTGCTAAGTTTGCTTAGGCTCACCTCCTTACCTAGGGTATATGGGCCACTAGGTAATGGACTTTTAGATGGGCCTTTTAAGAGTTTTCTTAGTGGTCTTTTAGGGGCTGTTCCTGGATGGGTTGGGCTACTGTGAAAAGCTCAAATAATTTTTTTTGGTGCCACAGGTGTTTTTTCGAAGGAGGACTGGTTGTGCGCCGATGCTCGGCATCTGATCCCCGAAGAGCTGTCAGTAAACTCGCCCCTAAATGGGAAGGACCTTATCAGGTCACCCAGGTTCTCGGGAAAGGTTCCTACAAGCTCGCAACTCTCAGCGGCGAACCCATACCAAGAACCTAGCATGCATCTAATCTAAAGGCTTATTATTCATAAGAGCCTCTTGATCGGCATCCTACTTCTCTTCTTCCCGTTCTTCTGGTCGGCTTGAGATGATGACTGGCGTATCCTTATTATGAGCTTTTCAGCTCACAAGGACAAGGTGTTATCTCCAAGCAAGAGGCCGTTCCACATAACACCCCTGGTCGGGACCTCTTTTCGGTTCCTAACGACCTGTGCGGTATTTGCGAACCCTTTTAGAACGGCCAACGAATTCCGATTCGAGCGAGAACAACAGTAAAGGGAAGAAGATAGAAAAAATGAAGCCAGTTACCAAAAAGGATCTATTCAGATTCTTTACATGCGAAGGCATGTTCTGGAAAAGTTACAAAACAGCAGGGGACAAACGCATTTAGGGGACATGTTCGGAGGGGCCGGCCCCATCATCTGCAGGAGGCATTCGTCCAGACTGGAATTGTGCAAAGCGCACTCCATCCAACAGTGCCCTTCCCAGCTTCGAGGCCCACCTTGTAACAACGGCCCCGAACTGTTCCAGGTCCTTTTTGAAGTTCGGACCTTCTTTGTACTCCTCCACTCCTTGGGCCTTAGCTTCGGCTAACACCTTCGCAATTGCCTCCTTCTCGGCCCAGGCAACGCCAGGTTTAGCTCAGACACTTGGAGAGCGTCCTTGAGGTTTTTTACCTCCCCTAGCAGCTCGGCCTTGCGAGTGTGATGCTTGGTGACCAGATCGTCGCAGAAGGCCGCTTCCGCCTCCCACATCTGCCTCTGACCCTGGGCGCGTATAGCCAATTTTTTCAACATGCCCAAGGAGTTCATAACTCCGTCGACCAGCACCCCCACATCAGCGTCATCGGCATCAACACGCTCGGCAGGACATCCTGGACGATAGACCCCGCTAGATTGCTCGAGGGACACCTTCGGACTGAGCGACTAGCGACACGCCACCTGTTCCAGGTAGGACGCGGTGGGACTTGGAGGAAGGAGCCTGGAAGCGTCTCCTCCTAGACGACCGAGCGCCCCTTCCAGCATTGCCTTCGAGGGGAGCTCGGACGACCTTCCCCTTAGCACTTCGGTAAGCGGCCTCCAGTCCTCCTCGGAGTCGGCGTGCTCCTCGGTAGTCCCGCCTGCTGCTCGTCCGAAAGGCCCGTCTCCGCCAGCAGTTCTAGCAACCATCTCTTGGCCCTCTGTAGGTTGGGCCGTCTCTTGGATCCCTCCCTCCTTGGCGTGAGAGACCTCCTCATTACCCTCAAGGACCGAAGTAATTGTCTGCACCGTCGTTGCAACAATCACTTCACTGGGGGGCAAGGGGTCCTCAGCTAGGGTTGCTCCTACGCCCGCAGCAGTCACCTCCGCAGCCCCAGAAGCCGCTGCCACTTCGGGGACGTGCTCCTCCGGCACCTCAATGCACGGAGAAGTCTCCTCCCCCCTAGCAAGGGATTCCTCAACCTCTTCGTTCCTACGAGCAGAGGTTCCTATATCGCCACCAACGGCGTCTTGCTCGGCGCCGACAGTATTTGAAGCCCTCGAAGGCGCCACTTCATTGGAGCGGCCCTTAGGGGGGCCCCGGGGCACGGAAGATATCGTCTGCTCCCCGGTAGAGCTCCCTGACCCGTCACTTAGAATGACGAGCCCGAGTTCGGTCGCCAATTATTGGGCAGCTCCGGGCCGGGATCCGGAGGGCCCCCGCGGCGTTTCCTGTTCGGTCGTCTCAGCAGCCTTGCACTTCTTGTGCATCGTCAGCGGCTCGATGTCCTCCTCCTCCTCCTCGCTGCTCCTCGCTTGCCAGTGGTGCAGCACGGACTAGCTTCTTCTTCTTCCGAGCTCGAAGCTGGTCCTCGGTCTCCACACCCTCATTCACAACCGGTACTGACTTCTTCTTCTTCGAGGCAGGTGGCTGGCTTGCCCCCTCACCCTCCTCAAATGAGGATCGTGGCATGACCACTGAAACCACCCGCATGGTGGTCTTTTTCTTCAAGCGAATTTTTTCGGGTCGCTTTTCAGGGACCCATGTGCTCTCCGAGCACCCCCCGCCAGGGGCAGGTGTCACGAGCGCGGTCGTCACCATAGAAGGAACCCTCACTGCAGAGGGGACCCGGACAACTGTAGCAACATCGTCTCCCTCGAACACCATGTGACGAGTGATCGATATCTTTTCAGCGAAGTCTTCGTTGGCCTCTTGATCCCGACCAGCGGCCAACTCGGCAGCAACTATAGGAAGAGAAAGAAAGCGATGGTCAAAAAATGATTGCCGTTTTCGGCACACTCGCGACATCAGTTCAGGCGCTTACTCCACGGCTTGCTTAGACCACGCTCGACGAGGGTAAATTCGGTCAGGTAGCCTTCGTCGTTCCTTACTCCTGCTCGAAGTAGGCTGTCCGAAGCCCTCGCTTCGTCTTGGATCAACTTGGGGAACTCATCCTTCCGCGCCATTTGGATAGTGGTCGGAAATCCCCACTCCGCGCCGTACCGGCGCCTGACGAAGAACAATCGCTCCGACCAACCCTTGTTGTTGGAGTATTTGCTCGACAGG
Source organism: Colocasia esculenta (assembly GCA_014218235.1). Classification (NCBI taxonomy): domain Eukaryota; kingdom Viridiplantae; phylum Streptophyta; class Magnoliopsida; order Alismatales; family Araceae; genus Colocasia; species Colocasia esculenta. The sequence continues at coordinate 202,424,671 of CM024753.1, forward strand.
TGGATATGCATCCTATCGGTGCGATGCTTGGCGTAGTAGACGCTCAGCCCCGATGACTGCGAGGCGGTGAGCTTGAACTGAGATCAGAACACTACCGTCGAACTGCGGATCTCCTTGATCTTGCAAATGACGCCGAAGATAGAGATGTACCTCCAGAGTTGGGCGTCAACTGGATGGGTGAGATTCCCCACCAGTTCAGCAGCGCCTTCGCCGTCTCCGACAGCGGTAGCCGGAAACCCGCCTCCATGTGATCAACGGAGAGGAGAAGGCAGCCTGGCCTGCTCAACAAATACAACTCCCCCTCCTTGGCGTCGATAATCTCGTACTCGTCGCCGATGCAGAAGCGCTCCTGGAGACCCTCGTAATTAGGGGTGTACAACGGTTCGGTTCGGTCCGGGTTGGCCATTTTTGACCAACCCGAACCGAACCGAACATACATCTCAACCGAACCGAACCGGAGTTATTTCGGTTCGGTTCGGTTCAAACCGAATTTCTATATTTAATTAAATATAATTAAAGTTATTAATATTTATACAATAAAATAAGAATAAAATTCAAAAATATACATATTTATATGTAAATTTAGTCATATAATTACATTTTAAATACTTTAATATAAATATTATTATAATTATATTAAAAATCGATTTATTCGGTTTATACGGTTCGGTTCGGTTTCACAAATTGTGAAACCGAACCGAACCGAATTTCGGTCCAAACCGAACCGAACCGGCCAATTCGGTTTGGTCCGTTTCGGTTCTTCGGTTTGAACCGAAATTTGAACACCCCTACTCGTAATGGCAGTATCGCGGCCCATGAGCCGCGGCCACAGTAACTCCGCTCGCTCTAGTAACTGCTGCAGCCTTTCCCTTGTCCGCCATCACCAGAGGTTGAAGGAAGGTTGAGGGCACGGAGAGCGCGCGAGGAAGAAGAAGACGAAGGAGGAGGAAGCAACCGGAGCTTGAGGAACACGCAGTCTGGTTCTGCAGGAGATTTCGAAGGCGTGGTTCCCCGCCTTCACCCCCCCCCCCCCCTCTTCCTTATAAGGAAGGCGGGGTGCAAAAATCGAAACAGCCAAACGGCGTTCCCCCGCTCCAAGACACTTCTCAGTCGTACTGCAGACGCCCGTCCGATTGGACTGCGTGACAACCACGGCTCGACACGACCCCCGCTCTCATCATGGGGACTCCTCTGTTTTCGAGGAAAAACCCCGAACGGCGTCGCTATTTAGCCGTTCGGATCTCCGAGGACGATACCGCATTTAATACAGAGGAGACATTCGATCAGGAAGCCACCCTCGAGTGCCCCGATTCCCAAACCACTCAAGGGCGTGGGGGCAAGTGTAGTGGCTATTTCTAGCCACCTAGGCCTATCATTACCCACCAACCCCTGTAGGAAGACGTGGCCCTTCCGCGGGGCGCCACATGTCCTCGGAGATCGGTCAAGGGTCCCAGAACGCTTCCGTAGCGTCCAAGCACTCTCAAGCTCCCAAGAGTACATCTCCGGCCATCCTCTACCCCGAACAGTTGTCCTGTTCGGGTCGTGTATCGCCAACCGAGCAGGGGTCACCTCTAGGGATCCCTCGGCTTGTTCGGCTCAGACGCCTGCTTGCCGAGCAGGTCCTGCTTAAGGTGTGCCTCAGTCCCGCTGGCACGTCTATTGCCCAAGCAATGTGCACCGAGCAGCAGGCATAGGTTCCGAACAGCATGCCTGCTCAGAACCTCTTGCCGAGGGTATCCGAGCAGCCCCTTCACGTCCACACGACGGTTACAGTAGACGCGGGCCACGCGCCCCACGTTCATAGAGTGCATTAACTGCAGGACCTCCCAACGGGCGCCTCAACTCGTAACTCCCCACCGGGGGTGCTAACCGGCGCACCATCTCCGGCGTCGTGGAAGGGTGTTTTCATCCCCCTCTCTCAACACCCTTGCCTATAAAAGGCACAGGTGAGCCTCCATACAGACGTACGTGATCTTACTCACACTGCCCTTGTGCAAGCCACACACGAGAACCCCTGTTCCTTCTTATCTATTCAGGCTTCTTACTGACTTAGGCATCGGAGGGTTCTCCCCGATTCTTCAATCGGGCCTCCCTGATCTCGTTCTGGTGACTGCAGGCATCTGTCTGCTACCGACGTCCGTCCTCTCTCTCCATCCAAGTGTAGGCCCGTTTGGTTTCTGCCCAAATAGGGAATCATCTCCACACATATCTAAGCATGTAAAAAAGGACCTCATATTTAAGGCCTTCCAACTTTATTAGATATCCAATATGGGACAAAACTTTACACACACACACACAACCAAACAAGGAGAAATGCTGGAATTCAAAACAGAAAATCAACAATCCCCCACAAATTCAAATCATTTCGGGCGAAACAAAAACATGTCCTGAGGCTTGTAGTAACGAGCTTTCAGTGGAGATACCTTCCGGTTTGAATCTTCACCTAAGTACACCAATTTTATTCACACAGGTTTGAAGTGAACTAAGTCTTGAACTTAAACCTTTTATATGTGAAAATCAATTGGCAACAACTCATCACGGGCGACGGTTGAATCCTTCTGGGTTGGTGCATTACGGCCATGCCACCGAATCTTGTTTCATAAGTGTTAAGGAGAGTTGCCTAAACCCCCACACTGCGGCCACACAGTTACACTTACATAGGTGAGTTCTCCAAGGATGTACTGCAAGCATCCTATCATGAAGACCTTGACTCATTAAGAGCCCTAAGCTCATCCTTACTAGCAGTCAAGCATCTATCCAGGGAAGAAACTATGAGATTACATCTCAATTAATTTATGCTTATGGTTCACCTTATAGCTTGTTTAAACCACATTGAACCTACTTCTTGGGATCTCCAATCAGATAGGTGGGTTGCTGCTATAGATGAAACCAGAATAGGCCTCAGTCCCATTCCCTTACTGGATCTCTTGATTTTCTCAGAATCAAGTCCTTTAGTGAGTGGATCAGCAACATTGTCCTTTGAACTTACAAAGTCCAAGGACACCACTCCTTGAGACACTAGCTCACGAACAGATTTTAATCTTATTTGTACATGTCTCTTCTATTTCTGGTTATATTTGGAGCTTTTAATCTAAGCTATTGTTGTTTGATTATCACAGTTCACCAAAATAGGAGGAATTGGCTTCATAATCAAGGGAATTTCAGTAAAAAGACCCTTTAGCCAATCAGCTTCAGTTATTGTGGTATCCAAAGCACACAATTCTGCCTCAGATGTAGAACGGGATATAATCGTCTGTTTACAGACCTCCAAGCAACTGCACCACCTCCAAGTGTAAAAACATAACCAGTAACACCTTTACTCAGCAGTGTCAGCAATCCAACTAGCATCACTATATCCCTCCAGGACTGCAGGAAACCTCCCATAGCACAAGTCCAAGGATATAGTTCCTTTCAGGTATTTGAGTACTCTATCTAATGCATCTTAATGTGTTCTGTCCGGACAGCTGGTAAACCTGCTTAATTTTGTTACTGCAAAAGAAATATCAGGTCTAGAACAATTTGCCAATACATTAAACTACCAATTATTTGTGAATATCGCAATTGAGACACAGCCACGCCACTCTTATTCTTGTGGAGAGTCTTTGAAGGATCATAGGTGTGACAACAGATTTAACTTGGCTATAGCCATATCTCTAACACTTTCTCAACATAGTGTGCCTGAGAAATTGCTATTCCATCAGTTGAGCGAGTCAACTTTAGCCCCAAAATCACGTCAGCACAACCCATATCCTTCATATCAAACTTACCACTCAAGAGAGCATTTGTCTCATTAATAATAGAAAGGTTAGTTCCAAAAGGCAGAATATCATCTACATATAAACACAAAATAATACATTCATCTCCTTTCATTTTAGCATACACACATTTATCAGAGTCATTAATTTCAAAGCCAAAAGATAGCATAGCTCTATCAAATTTTTCATGCCACTGCTTTGGGGCTTGCTTCAAACCATAAAGAGACTTGACTAACTTACAGACTTTATTCTCGCTTCCAGAAAGTACATATCCCTCTGGCTGATCCATATATATTTCCTCTTCAAGATCTCCATTAAGAAATGCAGTCTTGACATCCATTTGATGGACCTCGAGATGATATATGGATGCCAGTGCTATCAGCACTTGGATTGTAGTAATTCTGGTAACAGGAGAATAAGTGTCAAAATAGTCAATCCCTTCTTTCTATTTGAATCCCTTAGCAACTAGGCGGGCTTTGAACTTATCTACTGACCCATCAGGTTTTAATTTTCTCTTAAACACCCACTTACAACCTATGGTGGTACAACCAGGAGGCAAATCTACCAACTCCCAAGGGGCATTAGAGATAATAGAGTCCATTTCACTTTTAATGGCCTCTTTCCAGTGCTTAGCTTCAGGAGAAGCCATAGCATCTCTATATGTCATAGGATCACCTTCTATATTGTAGGTGACAAAGTCTTGGCCTAAATCCTTAGACACATGTTGCCTCTTGCTCCTTCTCAATTTTGTACACTCACTAGATTCTCTAATCTAGAGTGACTTGAGGAAGGTGCACCCACCAAGGATAATGGGACCTCTACAGAAGTAGACTCATCTCTAGTTGAAGTAGAAACACTAGAAATAGATTGAGGTATTATCGTCTTCATAGGACATATATCCTCAAAAAATGTAGCATCACGAAGTTCTACAATAGTTTTGCATCTATTCCAGAAATTTCTGATTTAATAATCAAAACCTATATGCAAAACTATTCTGAGCATAACCCAAGAAGATACCATCCACAATCTTTGAACCAAGTTTTTTCCTTTTGTGTTCAGGTACTAGTACCTTTGCAAGGCACCCCCACACTTTAAGGTATTTCAAACTTGTCCTCCGACCCTTCTAAAGTTCATATGGGCTTTTAACCGTTGACTTCATTGGTACTCTATTTAACACATGACATGCAGTATATAGAGCTTCCCCCCACATGAAGTTGGGTAACCCAGAACTGCCTAACATGGAATTAATCATATCTTCAAGGGTTCAGTTCTTACATTCTGCTACACCATTAGATTGAGGACTATATTGAGCAGTAACCTCATGAATTGTACCTGAATCTTGACAAAAATTTTGAAACAAATTTGAGGTAAACTCTCCACCCCTATCAGACCTTTATTTGTTTGATTTTCAGCTTCAGATTTAAACACCACAAATTATCTAAAGCTTCATCCTTAGTTTGCAGCAAATAAACATAACAATACTGAGAGCAATCATCAATAAAAGTAATGAAATACCTTTTATGATCTCTTGTTATCACACCATTAAACTCACAACAATCAGTATGGATCAATTCTAAAATATCAGAATCTTTATCAACTGATTTAAAGGTTTATGGGGTTGTTTATATTGCACACAGATTTCACATTTTTTCTTAGCATTCATAGCATGCTTAGGAATCATGTCAAGATTCATCATTCTTTTCACAGTATTAAAATTAACATGACCTAATCTATCATCCCACATCATAGATTCAACATTATATGAGCAACCAACATCATCAAAAGTATCACTAGATTTATTTAAAGAAACACATTCAACATTTAGTTTAAATAAACCTTCATGAAGATAACCCTTTCTAATAAAGGTTCCTAAATGTACCAGTACAACTTTATTACATTTAAATATCAACTCATAACCAGCACGAACTAACTTAGAACCGCTAATCAAATTCCGTCGGACCGTTGGAACATGATGCACCTCATGTAGTGACAGGACCTTTCCTGAGGTAAACCTCAGGTCAACACGTCCCATCCCAAACACCCTAGCTGCAGAATGATTCCCCATGGTCACGGAAGCACCTTCAATTACCTGATAAGTAAGGAAGGCAGAGCGATCAGCACAATAATGCACATTAGCACCTGTATCAACTAACCATTCATTAGGTTGATAAACTAAATTTAGTTCGGGGTTAAAGGAAACAAACCCATCGCTGGTGCCAGCACTAGCAGTCACAACATTGACTTGTGCCTTGGTGTTGGGTACATTGCCTTGGTTCTTCTTCTTGTCCTTTCGCTCAGGACAGAACTTTGCAAAATGTCCAACTTGTCCACAAGCCCAGCACGGCTTAGTTCCATCCTTCTTTTGAATCTTCGGTTTAGGTTTCATTTTGTTCTTCATTTTCTAATTTTTCAACTTTTTCTTCTTGTCCGAAGAGGTTACCACCACATTCGGGCATCCCCTTATCATCATCCTTTTGTTGCTTTTGATGTTCTTCCTCAATATTTAGGGCAATCATCAAATCTTCTAGAGAGATTTTACCTCTCCTATGTTTTAATGTCATGCCAAAATCTTCCCAACTCGGAGGCAACTTCTCGATGATAGACAAGACCTGAAGTTTCTCGGGCAATGGCATATCTCCCTCAGCAAGACCATGAATCAGAATCTGGAATTCATGGGTCTGCTCAACCACAGATTTTCCCTCAACCATCTTAAAATTCAGGAACTTCCCCATAGTGTACTTCTCTAAACCAGAATCCTCAGAGTTGTATTTTTTATCCAAAGATTTCCATAACTCTTTGGCCGAAGTTGTGGAGCAGTACACATCAAATAGTGCATCGGAGAGGGCAGACAAGATTCTCCCATGGCAGAGATAATCCTTCTGTTTAAAACTCTCTATGGCAGCACTACGGGCAGGTTCCTCTTCATCAGTCGAAGGAGGATCTGATTCTATAATGGAGAAAAACCCTAGCGTAGTAAGCCAAAATTTCATTTGTTGTTGCCAACGTCTGAAGTTCTGCCCGGAAAACCTCTCGGGCTTGGCGCTAGCCTCATCAGACCCCGATGCCTTAACATTCATCATGTCTATTAATGCAATATATTATCTAAAATTGTAAGAAAATTGAAGCAGGGATTTATGCAATAGACAGATGATACGTTCACAGAGATCAGAAATGTTTATCTAGTTGAAGTGCCGGCGTGCCGACTGTCTTTAGAGAATATATTGCCGCCCTACGGTGCAGAGGCTCGCTGGCAAAATCTTCTCAAGATCCGACAACCACTCGCGGTGTTCGTAGGTGCACTCCAACATGAATGTCGCCCACGGAATCAACCTCAGATCGCCTCAGAAAAAGCATAGGACATGCACGATGCGCAGCGGAACAGAGCGGGACGAAGTAGCGCTCGGGGGAGCAGCAGGGCAGTAGCGCGTACGGCAGAATAGCAGTGCGCACACACAAAAGCAGGTGCCCTTACGCCGCCCTTACTAACGAGAAAGGCACAGCACCGCCTCGAGCAGCAAAAAATAGGAGAAAACGTAGCGCACAGCAGCAGGCGCATACGGAGACAGCAACGCGACGCCTGGAGTTTGCACAGGGCAGGAAGACGTGCGAGAGAGAGAGAGAGAACAAAGCGGCGCCTTTGTTTTCCCCAAAATCGTAAAAAACCTCACGTCGGTTCGGTTCCAACAAAATCCTAGGAAACGAAACAGCAAAAAGAGAAACAAAAGGTAAAAACGCAAGTGGCAAAACCAAGCCGGGCCCGCCAGTGCGAGGCCCACGGGCTGGGGATTTGCACCCCCCCCCCTTGCGCGCGATAATCGCGTGCGTCGCGCCCGGTTAAAGGGTTCCCGGCTCGGGCCCCCCGGAACCACCTGGTTTGGGCTCAGCCCGCGCGTACGTGTAAGTTCCCTTAACATATCTAAGCATGTAAAAAAGGACCTCATATTTAAGGCCTTCAAACTTTCTTAGATATCCAATATGAGACAAAACTTTACACACACACACAACCAAACAAGGAGAAATGCTTGAATTCAAAACAGAAAACCAACACCTTCATCAGCTCCCGAATCCGCTTGGGCGTCGCCACAAAAACCAACGGTAACAACAGCAACCCTCGAAGCCGCCGAGCTGCTGGATGGCGTTGATGAACCATTGGTGAAGCTCCGGTGACCAGCGTCGTCGGGATTTGCGCTACAGCCGCTCTTTCCTCCTACGCCGTCATCACTGCCAACTTTTCCACCTCTGGTCTTAGAATTTGAGCTCGTCGCTGGCGTAGTCGGCGCCTGAGCTGGCAGGTGCGCCGCCTCTACGGGTTCTGGTGGTGGAGAATGCTTCTGCGGGTGGAAAGGGTGGAATGCGCCGGTGGATTTGTTCGGTCTTTAGTCTCTCACATGAGATAACTCCAAAGAGATAAGGACTTCATAACCTCGAGAGTCTATTATATTAAATTTTATATATAATTATGGGGTTATGTTAGATCATATCACACACGCGTGTCTTCAGATCAGATCGAGCGAACATGCGCGTGATGGCGCGACTTGACTTGACATATTTTTACTTCTTTTTGCGTTTTGACCCTTTCTTGGAGAGATTGGAGTTGTTTTGGGTTCTCTGAATGGGTCCATTCTTTTGGTCTACTCGGACGTTAGGTGCTTGATATTGTGATTAAGTCTCCTAATCATAGTTATCCGATCTTTGAAGCATCTTATCAACTCTTAGAAAGAGGAATCGCTTGCTGTGCTATCGCCCTCCCTCTCGCTCCTCTAACGATGGCAACGACTTCGTCTCGTCGACTGCACCTCCCCCCGGCGTCGTCGCTGCGTCTTCGTTCGGCTGCACGGTCACGTTTCGCCAATGTTCGATGCACTTCCTCCGTTCCCTATTTTCCCTTTTTATAGAAGAGAATTAGGTTTTGTATAGCATTGTTTACGAGATTAGAATAAATACGATTTCTAATCTCGTAGTGGTAGTCATATTTTGGGAGAAGATCGCTTTACCCGACCCACTATTCTTATGGGGGCGATATCTTCTCTAAAGAGAGTCTCTTTAGAGACGCTTCTACTACATTAATATTATTTTTATTTATGTCTACTTATAACATGTTCATTATTACAATCGATCCTATGTATATTATATTTTAGTTGTTATTATTTAGATTATTTTTATATACTTATTTAATATGATTCTACGTGTACATACTTTATCCGATTTTTATCATAACTGTGCTCTATTACACACTATTTTTCTAACACATTGGGCCTCCAAGCATTCATGTCCTATAACTGTCCACATCAAAACAGACCAATGATGAGGAAGAACAAGAATTTTGATTTCTGTAAGCTCGTGAAATGGAGGTTTTTTCCTCGATCGAAGAAGATGAGCAAGCTTACGGTGTGTCCTCCTTCTCGGGGAAGGGGGTGGGTATTTGGCTGCTGGCTCCAGAGTTGGACCGATCTCAGCCAGTCTCGCACGTCCTCGGAAGTCGTCTCCTGCGACTTCTGTCTGTTGGCGGCTGTAACAGATCTCTGGTTTCTATTTAAACAACTCATTTTTACATTTTTATTAGTTCTACATCAGAAGTTTTTAAATTTAATTTTTATATATATTTATAAATTATATATATTTATTTCTTTTAAAATAATTAAATAAAGAAAATATATGTAAAATATATATATAATAAAAAATATATTAAATGTATAGAATTATGCATGTGGAATGTACGGAAAAGTTTTTAGATTTATATAAATTTATGTTATCATTAATATAGTATTTTTAAATTAAATAGAACAAATAGAAGAAAAAATATTTTTTTAATATTTCATAAAATGACTATTAAAAAGTGTCAAACAAAAAGATCTTAAAAAACTCAATCCTAAAAAGGTCACATGCATAATGCAATTCAAGTAATTAAACATCAAAATTATAATTAATTTTTTATATTTATAGTTTATTTTTTCAATATTAATTTATTTCATCTTGTTGCTGGAATATTGTAGTTGTGATCTTGTGTAGGTAGTGACTTCTTTCTCTAAAATGTTCTCTAAATTTTTATTTTAGAGTTTAGCCCCCGCCATTACTGAGGTGTTTCTTGCAGGGCCGTTTGTAGCTAGACCTTCTTGTTGCTCCAGAGTAGTGACTTCCTTCTTGTTGCTCCCGCCATTTTGAAAACGATCTCCAAGCCGCTTTTGAAAAAATGGAGAGAGACAACACATTCTCTCCATCTCTCTCTTTCTTTGTGAAATCGGTTGCACATGGAAGCCGAGGGCGACAAGGGTCGTTTGAGAATAGAGTGTGGATCTTCTCAATAGCTTGGAGGATTGAACTCACACAATCACTTATCCTGAGACGCCATGTGTAGAAGACTTTTGGAAAACCGAGACTCTCTCCATCTCCCGGTTACTCCTTCACCCCCCAGCCGATTCCTCGTTCACCCCCCTTCTTTTCCCGCCTTCTACCCCCAGTGCCTAACTTTGTTTAAAAAAAACACAAAAAAGGGAAATCAGTCATGACATTTTCTTCTTCTTATATTAATATTTATATATTTTAAATAATAATAAATTTTATATATTTTAATAATATTTAACATGTTATCAAAAACATAAACAGTAAGACACACCATAACTATTTAAATAAAATTAAAATATTCATTTAGATTTATTAGAGATTATAATTTTATATCTAAACGATGTTCAATCAAGATGAAATTTTAAACACAAGTTAATTAGAATATAATAAAATTTATGGTGTTTTATTTTTTTAAATAAAATTTTGTCTGATAAAATTTACTCTAAAAATTATATCCATGCACAATAATTCTCGATAATCTCATATCTAGAATCAATATATATATATATATATATATATATATATATATATATTTAGAATTATGGTGGTCTTGGATCTTAGTTTCGTTACTCAAAGTTCGATAAAGTCTTGTCGGTATGCACACGTATGAAAAGTGTGTCTCGAAATCAAATGTAAGAGTATTTACACCCATAATTCATGTGCACTGTTGCATTCATGTAATTATGTGTGTATTCAGGTGATTATGAGTGTATCTATGTGTTCTGTGTCCAAACAGAGAATAACTCATATGTATGGTTGCATTCTGGTGATTATTGGTGTATTCAAGTGATTATGGGTGAATCCAGAAGTTCTGTGTCCAAATAGAGAATAACTCATGTGTATGGTTGTATTCAGGTGATTATGGATGTATCCAAGTGTTATGTGTTCAAACAGAGAATAACTCATGTGTATGGTTGTATTCAGGTGATTATGGGTGTATCTAGGTGATCTGTGTCCAAATAGAGAATATTTTATGTGTATGGTTGTATTCAGGTGATTATGAGTGTATTCAGGTGATTATGGGTGCATCCAGATATTCTGTGTCTAAAGAGATAATAACTCATGTGTATGGTTGTATTCGAGTGATTATGGTTACATTCAGGTGATTATAGGTGTATCCATATGTTCTGTGTCCAAATAGAGAAAGACTCATGTGTATGGTTACATTTTGGTGATTAGGGGTGTATTCAAGTGAGTATGAGTGTATCTATGTGTTATGCACAAAATCGGTCGTCCGACTATGTGAAAGCGGTTGTTCGATTCTTGACTTTCTCAGTGCAAGACAACACTGGCTAGGTCGGTCGACCGAAACATCCAAGTCGATCATTCGACTTCCTAATCGCTGCGATGCCAACCTATATTGGCTATGTCGGTCGACTGATTTTGCATAATCGGACGATCGATTCCAATCGCGAGCCCAACCAATTCATTCCGGTCGCGATTGACTTAGTTGGTAGCAACCCAAGCTGGCTCCTATATATCTTGGGGTCATCAACAATAGTCGTCTACTTGCTCATAATCACCTGAATACACCAAAGTACAACCATACACATGAGTTATTCTCTGTATGGACATAGAACACACCTGAATACACACATAATTATTTGAATACAACCAGACACATGAATTATGGGTGTAAACACTCTTACATTTGATTTAGAGATGTGTGCACACCGACAATACGTCATCGAACTTTGAGTAACGAAACTGAGATCCAAGACCACCATAATTCTCAAAAAAATATGTTGATTCTAGATATGAGATTATCAATAATTATTGGTACACGGATAACGAGATTAATTCAATTTAATAATTTTTAGAGTAAATTTTATTTGACAAAATTTTATTCCAAAAAAAACTAAAATCACCATAATTTTTCTTATATTCTAATTAACTTGTGTTTAAAATTTCATATTGATTGGACATCATTTAGATATAAAAAATATAATCTCTAATAAATCTAAATGAATTAATTTAACTTTATTTAAATAGTTATGATGTATCTTACTGCTAATGTTCTTGTTAACATGTTAATATTATTAAAAATATATAAAATTTATATTTTAACTTTATTATTATTTAAAATATATAAAATATTAATAAAATTATACATAAATATTAATATAAGAAGAAAAAATATCATGACCGATTTCTATTTTTTTATGTTTTCTTCTAAAATAAAGTTAGGTATTGGGGGGTAGGAGGCGGAAAAGAGGGGGGGTGAAGGAGGAACTGGCTGGGGGGTGAAGGTGTAACCGGGAGATGGAGAGAGCCCCGATTTTCCAAAAGTCTTCTACACGTGGCACCTCAGGATAAGTGACTGTCTGAGTTCAGTCCTCCAGACTACTGAGAAGATCCACACTCTTAAGAATAAAGATGATCTTGTCGGAGATTTTAATACCCAAAATTTTTTCTAGCCCATTGCCAAGAGGACTTTTTTAGAAAAGCCCTCACCCCCCACCACACCACCTAAAGGCAAGAGGGGTTTTCTTACAAAAAATCCCTCTAATACTTATTGGGTTCCCTCCAACCCGGTAGTGAGAGGATCTCCTCTCCAGTTGCTCGCAATAGCAGTAGGTCTATGGTCGACTTAGCCGGCTAGATTACTTAGAGCACCTGCACCTCTCTCTCTCTCTCTCTCTCTCTCTCTACCTATTGAAGAAGGGGGTCATAGTTAAAAAGTGATATTTTTATGATTCTAATTTATTTTTAACCATATTTCACATATAAGAGGGTTATTATTTTTATTGCTTATCGATGTAAGCAAAGATAATTTATTAACTTGAATAGTCAAGTTATATGAATTAGAAACTAAACTAAAAACCAAAAGAACCCAAATAGTAAACACCTTACCAAGGTTGCGAAACCATTAGCCGTCAGATGAATAGAACTTTGTTTTTTGGCCGCAATTGCGCCGGTGGAACTTCTTAAGATGCCCGGTTGTCGTTGCTTCTCTAGGGCTACACATCATCATCTTCCCATTCTTCCTGCTCGCTCCCCACTCCCTGCTCTTCGTCTTTCTTCATCTTTGCGCTATTTCTGTGTTTGCAGTCCCACAGAAGCAACAACAGGAGCACCATCACCACCACCACTATCTGGAATCTAAGATACTTTGATCAGGCTGCAGGTAGAAGAACATGTCGGCAGCAGCTCGGGGTGCAATGGCACCCATCGTCGAGTCCGAAGTACGCATCGCCATCTGCAGCCGCAGTGAGGGCCAGAGGTGGTGGCGACAGAGTTGACATTGGAGGGCTGGTGGTGGCAGCATCGTACAATGGCAAGTTGGCTTATAGGATGGTCGGCGAGGTCAAGGCCATGCTTCTGCAAGCATTGCAATGTGCGATTTGCTGCTCTCACGTTCGCGCCATCACATCACCTTTCTATTAGAAATTTTCCGTGCTTTTGTAGATAGGGAAGAGTGAAATGGGATCCTTTTGTTGCTGCAAGGCATCGACATGGGCATATTCGAGGTGCAGTCGCAGAAGAGGAGTGAGATTGAGGGCCTGGTGAGGTCGCTAGAGTCCAGGAGTCCGACCTACAACCCAATAGATCATCTTGATCGGGTATGCCCATGGAAGAACCATGGATCGAAATTGCAATCTGACATATAAATCTTGCGAGAATTGGTCAGAGATATGATAGTCTGGCCAGGGTGTAACGACCCGACCTCCCGGACCCCCCGCCAAGGACCCGAAGGTCACGCCGCCACCCACGGATCCGAAGACCCGAAAGGGTTAGAATTTAGTCCAGTGAGATAAACAATGAATTCAAATAACTATAACAAGAAAGTTCGTACATTTAATAAAGAATTTATGTACAACATGTCCCAAATAAAAGTACAGGTACATAAAGAAAGGCGCAGTCCTTAAGGAGCATACCCCGAGGACTTGCAAAAAGACCACTCTCAACTCACGCTACAAGTGCTCACGCTCACAACTCACACTGCTGGCAACGCGCAGTGCAACCAATTGCTACCACAACCGTCCGGCGACAAACTCCTGCGACAGCGAGTCCCTACCTGAAGAGAGTAGGGGGGTGAGTCTCGCGAACAAGGCTCAGTAGGGATCACCAGTCCCTTACCAGCCAGAGCAGCAGGAACTCCAACAAGCGGAAGCAAAACTACTCTACAAAGCAGTAAAGCGAGAAACGCCTAACACAGAGTACTACAAAGTAGCGGAAACAGAGAAACGCCTAGACCACAACCCAGGTCAGGCCAAAGACGACTCCCGCAAAACCAGCGGAGTCAAACACATGCGGAAGCAACTAGAGCAATGCCACGACCCGCAACCAGGGTCGGGCCAGAGCAACACAATGAGGAAGCAAACCCTCGGCACACACCCGCTGAGACAAAGAAGCTCACGGAAACACCGAAGCGACCAAGTGAGACGAGAGTCTCATGACACAAGCACCAACGTCACAGACCTCCACGAGGTCGGGAAGGAACAACCATGTGTCACCACGAGAGACACCGAGCAACCACGTGAGAAGCAACGTCTCACCACAGGCACGACCACCTCTGACCTCCACAAGGTCGAGGGCCCACAAGCAGAACCACCCTGCACCTCGAACACTCCACGAGGTCAGGGAACTACACCTACCGGTGCCACCACGAACGGCACCAAGGAACGGGTTACAGAAACAGCAGTCGGGTGTCAGCACTCGACACCCCGAGAAAACTCGCAGAACAGAAACCACTAAACACGGCCCACGAGGCCAAACTAACCAAGCCCACGACACTAGACACGGCTAGGCTACAACCCTCGTGCAAGCTAGGGCAACGAGAAACACATTCTTGGAAACAGCATGAGAAACACCGTCACGCAAGAGCACACAAGCCACCGCCACAAGGGCCTTAGTCCAGGTCTCCCCTCCCGTCGGAGTGAGACGCGTGGACTAAGCAACCACAACCACAACCACCGCAGTCCGGCCGAACTGCGGCCCCACGCCTGACCTCCCTACGTGGCTCCGGAACCAACGCAGAGCGAGGCAGTGAGAAGGACTAACTGGTCCGCACTGGAAGGGCACCCGCACCACCTTGGAGACCCAAACCAGCTAAGAGAGCTCTACAAACGGCTCACGCCGCTGCCCCCACCATTTTCCCCTTCTGCTCCAAGTCTGAGACTTGAGCACGCCCGCCGCCCAGAGCAACTCCCTCTAACACAGACGTGCGGGGCTAGGGGTCCCAGGAAATGGTAACAACATGTCTCACGGATAAGCCCTCAAGTGCCGAGCACCGGGCGAAAGAGAATTGGCATGGCAAACACCAACAGAAACAGCACCACGGGCTCGTAACCCAGACAAGCCCAGCGGCCACAGGCACGTACGACACCGCTTCCAGAAACCCCCAGAAGGGCCGTCGGCCAGCGCCGGCACTCACGGCACGGCCCGAGAAACTGGAACACCACCAGGCAGAACAGAAACCAATGCTCTGCTAATAATCAATTGGCAGCCAGACCATCAATTATTAGACAGACGCAAGCCTCCTAACGACGCCGCTAGGACACGGCTACGAAGGTGTCACCTTCAGTTAGTGAACGCAGGGAGGCAACCTGTTGCGTTCCCACTAGAAGGTCCTAAGGGCACACCCTACCCTGGGCACACGCCGACACGCCAACCGTAGCCACGGAAACACCTGAGGCAGACAAGGTCTTGTCGCGCCCTACTAAGCCGTCGCGATACCATCGCGACGGTCAGGGCCACCGCGACAAGACCTGTTGTGACGGGGAAGCGGAACAAGGCAACAGTGCTGTCACGACAGGAAACCAAGTTGTGACACCCTTGTTGCGACGGCTGACCAGGCCGCGACAGCAACATTGTCGCGACGGCCAATCGGGTCGTGACATGACCCTTATCACGACGGCCAACCGTGCCGCGATAAGGTCGCATCGGACCGGGGCGACGCCTTCTCTGATGTTGCGACGCCCTCGACGGTCGCGACATCAGCTGGAAGGCAGACCGCCGGGATACCACATCCCGGGATCTCCCACACATTACAAATCACACAACCATGGGGAGAGGAGCATGGTGAAAGCTTTAAAAGCA
This sequence comes from Colocasia esculenta, assembly GCA_014218235.1. Lineage (NCBI taxonomy): Eukaryota > Viridiplantae > Streptophyta > Magnoliopsida > Alismatales > Araceae > Colocasia > Colocasia esculenta. The sequence goes on from CM024753.1 coordinate 202,440,810, forward strand.
TGCATTCCACGAAGTGGACTCCCAATTCACACCAACAAGGAAGGGCACAAGAATCCCTACCGGAGAACGAAGAACCAACCCACAAGGGGCCTTCATGACGCCACGACCTCCTCCTCCTCGCTCCACGATGCCGCTCCCGAGCTCCACACGAGCCGCCAACGCCACCAAGCTCCAACCACCAGAGAGGGGAAAGCTTTCCCCCTCGGAAAGGAGGAGGGAAAGGAGAAAGGGAAAGAAAAGGAAAGGGGAAGCCGGCCAAGGCTTTTAGCCTCCGGCCCCTAGAATGCGACGGGGCGGGGCGTCGTGATACAAACCTTATCGCGACGGCCGCTCAGACCGCGACCAGAACACACCCATCCCTGGGCGCCGCGACAACCCGACAGGTCAGTCTGCCACGCCTTCCACTCTGACAAGCGTCAGACGACCAAAAAGTAGAAAGCAGTCGCGACCTGTTGACCGGGCGCAACAAGAACGCGACGCAGAAGGCGGTCACAACAGGGATGACTGTCGCGACGGGCACCTCCGTCGCGACAAAGCCAGTCATCCCTCACACAACGGAAAGCCGGAAAGCTCGAGATATTACACTGGGCGACTTGGTCATTGGGGGGGGGGGCACCGCGGAAAGGCATCGACATAGGACATCATGTGCCAGCCCACCTGGTGGGGGAGGCCGACGAAAGTGAAGTTTGTGTCCTGATCTACCCCGATCATGAAGACATCAGATAGGGACGTGAGTAGGGCATAGATGGAGGTGTGGGAGACCTCGATGGTGTTCACAGGAGCGATCATGAGGGCGAAGTTGACGCCAGGTCGACCATGATTCTGCGTGTAGCAACCTTGATTTTTGATATCTTAAATAAAGTAAAATTTTAATTTATAAATGAGATAAATAGATTTAATTAAAATAAATGAGAAGTAAGTGAAATAAAAGAGAATTAAACCAAGCCCATTAAGTTAAATCAATAATGGGTTGTGTGAATGGCTCAAATACAAATTAATGGGCATAATTAAGAGAAGCCATAATGGGATGGGAAATAATTATCCCAATTTCGTATGTAATTAATTAATAAATAGTAAAAGGTTAAGGTAAATACTAAATAACCCATATTTATCCAACACAAGAGCCCACATCTCATCCTAACCCTTTGGCCACGAAATTAGGTCTCTTCCCTACCCATTAGGTGGATAAATAGTGGAAAAATAGGTGATAAATATGAGTTTTCGTAGTTGGAAGAGAATATGAGAGTTTTATGACTTTAGACTCTATTAGCCATCAAAACACCCCAATCTCGACCCTATCACCCCCTAGATCGTTGTTGGAGCTCTGGAGGACAAAGGAGAAGGCTGTGGACGAAGGAGCAAGGGAGAAGAAGGCTTGGAGTAAGGAGGGTTTTTCTATTTTCGTCACCAAACTAAGGTTTTCTTTACTTCAACGAAAGGTAGGCAATCTCTCAAGCTTAATTCGTGTAAAAATTATCCTAGGTAGTCTTCATGATCCCCTTCAAGAGCCCTCTTATTTCGCTCCATTTCGTTCATCCCTGAGAGCGAATTTAATGTTTCAATCTATGTCATGTTCATGCTCCCGAAACCACTTGTTTGCTTTAAATCCATGCATGTACTCAATCCCATGCCTTGAATTTAATCTCATAAATACTACTTGTTATTACCTTTCAAACGCCCCTATTTGCCCTAATTTTCATCTTGTATTCATGGCAAATTAAATCGTTATTCCTTAACTATGCATGTTTAGGTTAACGAAAAGTAACCTAGTCAAGCATGCTCTATACATGATTTTTTCCAATTATGTGACCAAAGATAGAACTCCATGTCTAGTTTCATTTTAAATTGATTTCATGATTTTTGGAGCACTTTGTGATTTTATATCGAATTGTGATGTGGACTGTGTCATGAAAGGAGGGATGGAACCCACCTGGAAAGGGGGAAAAAGCTCTTTTCTGGGTTCGGGCCACCTTCTGGTGTCGCGACGGCCCGATCCGTCATGATCTCAGAGGGGGTCGCGACACAGGGATCCGTCACGATCTGAACGCGACGGGTCAACATGTCGCGACCTGCCCCCGGTTCACCCCAGCACCCGGTTCAGCAGAACGTGACCGGACATCGTGTCGCGACCTGCTTGCGACCGTTAACCCCGTCGCGGCCTGAATCCCTGAACGCGCCGGTCTCTGGCGTCACGACCTGAACGTGCCATCAAAGGGCGTCACGATGACCTTAACACGACACCCCTGTGCGTCGCGACCTGACTGTTGCGACCAGAACCCTGATTTTACCATTATAACCCTGCTATTTTGCCATATAAACCTTGTTTACCCTTAATTAAGTTCTGTCATGAGTAATTTCGACTTATGAATTAATAATCGGCAATATTACATGAAATTAGTTAATTTAAAAACTATATGCACAACTATACATGCTCTCTTGATTTCTTACACTTCCACACTCTTAACCATCATGTTTGCCATTAAACTATGTTAAATTATTCAATAATATATTTGGTAATTTAGTAAAATAAATTACTAAATTTTCCTATTTAAATAATTACACTTGTCTTCATTTTACTCGCACGTTTTATATACCGTTACCGTTTCCCTCGGCCTTCGAGCACTCGAGGCATGTCGGACCTTAGTTTTCTACACACTCTCTTGGCATGGACCACCTCTCCATCGGGAAGACTCTTGACTGTACCAGGGACTCCTTGTCAAGGCCTCCGTAAGTCTTCTTGCCTTTGGCGCACGTCCTTAACCGACGAGCTGGTTGTACCCTTAACACCCGTTACACCCCTAGGGATCAATATGATCCAAATGACCTTAGTGAGTTCTCTCTTACCTCGTAATCATGCCGAACCGTCTAGCCTGTGTTCATAGCATGACTAGTGGGCAGTGGTGACTTCTACCAAACTGTCGGTGCCCGACCTGGTGCCGTGCAACTGTTACTATCGTGGCTTAACGTTATTTTAAAATTATACCCTTATCTCATCTACTTTCCTGTTATTCTCCTCTGTTCACTTTCACTTTGTACTCTCATCTATTTTGTCTATTATTCTCATCTATTCTTGGTACTCTATTTGGCCATCAAATTGATTGTCTAAAATAACAAACATGACTATGCTAGGCAACATTATAAGGGCCTGATCTGGTCCTTGGGAGGAGCACCTGAAAGGCTATAACTCGCGGGGGTCTAATGATCTGAGTGATGGCATACACCTAACGCATGACACGCAAGATTTGATCTATGGCAATCAATCAATCATTTATTTGTTACTTGAACTCGGGGTTGAAAGAATACCGACCCATACTTGCTATCGTGACCAGTTTACTTGCTATCATGACTATATTACTTGCTATCTCGTGATATGGCCAATTCTTGTCATGTTATACTCTCGTGAATGTGCTATTGTTTCACGTTATCTTGTTACATCGTTCTCTTGACTATGCATGACTTCTCGTTCTCATATCCTGCCTCATAAAGACATTAATTACTTAAAGCATGTTTGTTCTCATGAGATATTAAGTCCTACTGGGCGTTATTCGCTCATCCTGCATATTTATTTCATATGTTCAGGTGAGTCGGATGGAGATGACCACACTCACGAGGAGGGAGACGAGGATATTGCTCAGGAGTGACCCGATCAGCTATCATGGCGTAGCAGATAGTTAGATTAGTAGTCATTTAGTCAGTATGTATTAGTTTAGATTTCAATAAAGTACTTTGGGCCCTAGTTATGGCTCTGATCAGTTGATGTAATAGTTAGTTCATGATGTTTGATAGATTATTAATGAAATTGGAGTTATTTGATATTATTCCCATTTGTGCAATGATTTGTTATTTATTTCTCGCTCTGTACTATTAAATAACTATAATTTCGCTCCGATATTCCGCGTCGGGGTATTACACTGCGTCTGTTGCGAATGACCACTCCAGCCTAGGGTTCGATGGTGGGCCGACAATAATGGGGCATAAGAGGATGACCCGATGTGCACCGAGGCCGGAGGCAGCGCATGTCAATACAGCTACAGAGAGGGTGACATCAAATTGGACCAATGGAGACTTTGTGGTTTGAAATTAGCGATAGTTGCAGGTGGTTTGCGGTTTGTCGTCGTCCTGGGTGCCACCACAGGAAGTCCTATAAGACTTGGGCATCCAGATATTATGTGATCTATGAGCAGGCGCGACATTTCCCGACTTCGTGTTTCTTCATCGAACCCGGCGCCTGCTACATCTCCAAAGTTGGGGACCTCCCGTTGTCATACCCGCAACCATCTCAGAAGGGCCATATTCGGAGCATGTATACTACCGTAGAGGCCCGTGTTGCTGGCGAAGGTGGAGGTGGGGAAGCCAGAGATCATGAGAGAGAGAGAGAGAGAGAATGGTGTAGACTTGCAATTGGAGATAAATAACTCATGCAAGAGTGGATGGAGAGAGAGGTGTAATAGGCACATCAGGCCAAACAAGAACCGTTGACAAACTGGAGAGAGAGAGAGAGAGAGAGAGAGAGAGAGAGAGAGAGAGAGAGAGAGAGAGAGAGAGAGAGAGAGAGATTACGACGGCCATACCTAGAGAGAGAGAGAGAGAGAGAGAGGTTGCTCATAGTTTACGACGGCCATACCTGTGAGGGTGGAGAATAGATAGGTTCTTGCGATATCTGTTTTAAGATTAAAAAAAAAACAGATGAACCTAGGTGAAGGTGGAGAATAGAGCGGTTATGGAGGGGGAGAGTTTAGGCGGAAAAACAGATTTAGCGCATGAAAATTTGATGTGGTGAGTTGAGATCACGATGGAGAGAGGGAGAGGTTAGGAGAGTTTTGCTTTGGTGCTGCCACGTTGACTGCTTCAAATTGTATTATATATATATAATATAGATAAGATACAGAATTTTGAAAAGAACTTTCAGATAATTTAACGCAGAAGTGAAAATAGATATTCAAATTTTTATAAGATGCAGAAGTAGAAACACTCAATTTTGCATCCACTTTTTCATTTTTATTTTTGATAACTTTTTAATATATATTATATAATATTTTTATAAAAAAAAACTCCTCAATCTCAAAGCTTTAGCTCTTAAATTTTTAACTCACTTTTTTTCTGACAGTCTTCATACCTACATATATTGACTATCAATTACTCAACCATTATATATAACTACATGATTTTACTATATTAATTTGATCTTCTCATACTTCATTGAGTAAGGGTCATTATAATGTACGTGATAGAGAAGATATAATTAGGGATGTTCACTATTTGGTTCAAACCGAAAAAATAAATCGAATCGATCGGTTCGGTTTAAAAATAAAATAAAAACTCAATTGGTTCCAAACCAAACCGAAAAAAAATACAATTTGGCTTGGTTTCCAAACTCTGTAAACTGAACTAAACTGATTAATTAGAATTAGAATAATAGGCCTTTAATATATATATATATATATTTGTTGAATATATATACATAAAAATATGTATTATAGAATGTAATATGCTCATTAATATTTAATGTTTTATTTCATATTTGTTTTGATAGTGATTTATTAGAAAAACATGTGGTTAAAATCTTATTTGAGACTGATGGATTCTAAAAGCCCATTTATTCTTAGGTTCAATCAAACCAAATCGAATCAAACTAAATCATTTCGATTTGGTTTCAGTAGAGTTTGGTTTGGTTCGGGTTGGCTCTATATTTGATTTGGTTTGTTAAAAATCTTCCCTAAACCAAATCAAATCAAACTATGACCACCCTTAGATATGGTAGAAGTGATTATTAAATTTACATTTGAAACTATTCATGAATTTAATAATCAATGTACTTATAAATTTATTATAATTATATAAATATCGTTGTATCTAAAGTTTCTATTTTGTTTCTGTCTTCGTTTCTATTTTTTCGACTTAAAGTGAAAATAGATGCGGAAACAAAAATACTTTTTTTCTTTTTTCGTTTCTGACATCAAAAATTCTTATAGGAAATATAAATGAAACACTTATTTCCTATTCCGACTATGACCTGTTGGCAGACCTAATACTGCTGCTGTCCTCAACGTTGTGGCCACCATTATGGCTGTGTTGGTGATCGTGCAGTCGGCGGTCGCCTAGATCTTCCTTGTTGTCTGCTTCCAACGAGGAGCTCCACATGGGAATGAACTCCTCGAGCATGGTTGGGGTAGTCCAGCGGGGTTGGAGTAGTGGGGATGGAGGGTTTCTAAGCTGGGGGCAGCGGTGGGGGAAGTAAGTTGGGAAGAAGAGGGTTCCGATCATGCGATGCGCGTGGGGGAGTCTGAGTGGTTTTGGTGGTTCAAATCGGGGGGGGGGGCACGAACTCAAGGCTCCAACGAGTGATGTCGGAGATGTTGATGATTTCGTGCAGAGTCACCGAATGTCGAAGAAGAAGGAAACGCCCGGTTGGGGGGCATGGAGCCTTTAGGGATTCATTCTTTAACATAAGAGAAATATTATTCTCTGGCAGGTGAGGGAGCAAATGTCTAGATGGAAGAGTTCAGTGGCCTCTGATTGGTTGCTTAGGGTGCAACATAATTCCCTACAAAAAGTAGCATTTAATATTTGTGAGAATCTAATAAAATATATAAATGGAACAAATAGTTACATAAGGGAAACAAATAGATAGTTAACTAAAATTGACATAGTTTATTTCACTTATTTAATTATTTATTTCACTTATTCATCTATTTGTTTCACTTATAAATGAATCAAATCGATAGATAAATAAAATAAATATGTGAATATGTAGAATAAATAGATGGATAAGTGAAACAAAATTATTTGTTCTATAAGAGGAATAGATAGTTAGATAATTAGAAGAAAATAAATGTGTTTCACTTAATTATTTATTTATTCCACTTACGTACTTATTTGTTTTATCTATATATTTTATTACGTTCTGATAATCATTATATGTTAATTTTTATGGGGAGTTCTGTTGCACCCCAAGCAACCAATTAGAGGCCACCTGGCTCTTTTAACCGGACATTTGCTCCCTCATCGCACAAGAGCAAAGTATTACTCTTAATAGAAATCAAATAAGTTAGGGGAGATTTAGGCACTTCAAACCCATCGATTACAAATATATTTTAATATATTTATTTCTTTAGCGTTTATATATCAAATAGATTTTTATGCGAGAGTCAGAAGACTTAGAGATTATGAAATAATAATTATATTTAAAGAATTAATAAGAAAATATGTTTATTTGTAGTGACCAAAAAATAAAAACTAATTCTGTTTAATGGCATTCCTAAAATTGTGATTGCGCAAAAACAACTGTGACAAGATTGAGCTTGATTGAATATCAATCTTTCCATTCATAAGAGAATAAAAATTTGTGGCGAAATATATAGGGGTGTCAACTGGGCCGGATCTGTCCGAATGTTCGGTGGCTTGACCCGATTTTATACAGGTTTGGGTCGGATATTTTAACCTTTTTTGAATTTTGAGTCGGACCTAGAATAAGAGTGGGCCAAGTCCGGGCCCGGGCGGCTCGGTGGCATGATAATTTTTTTAAAAATAATTATACGACGATAATTTTAATGTTCTAAAATTTTTTATTAAAAATTATGGTGTGGAGCTACGTTTAATAACTTAATATTTATTTCATATTTATAACAACTAGAAATAAATTTATCTACATTAGTCTAATATTTATTTTATGCTGTTTTGATTTAATAAACACAAATTTTTTTGTAAAATAAAAATAAAAAATAGTAAGAATATTTCTAAAAAGATAAAATCGGACTTAGTCGGGCCTTACTTAATCATCTCGAGTAGGGCTTAATTTTAAAAAATTGGGCCTTGTCCTGATTGGAACGAGCTCGCGTCGATTGCTTAGAGATTAGGCTAGACCCGAGCCAACCCAAGCTCAATCTAGACCTGGCCCCGGTGGCATCCCTAGAAATATATTAAGTGAATTTCATTTCTTTTATTTTTTAACCGTACCCAAAATGTTTTTCATTGGGTGAGCCAAAAAGTACAAGAAAGGATATTGGTTCCCAAGATCTCTAACCTTGGGCTCATGGATTTCTCTTAGTGTTTATCCTCCCAGCTTCCAACTTGGCCCAAATCTAACATCATTGCTTTAAGTCCAAGTTCAGTTCAAATTTGATTGATTCGGTTAAATCTAACTAATCTATCAAATTATAAAATATAATATTGACTAAAGAAAATGATAACCAATTATTAATATTTGTCGATCAATTTGAATTTTGGTTGATCGAAAATTTAATATTGTAAATCTATCGAGTCTACTCAGGTTGAATAAAAAACTCAAGTCAGACCTAAATTTTCAACGAGCTAAGTTTTTAGACCTGCTTAAAAACCTACAAACTTAAAAAAATGTAATGGCGTGGTCCAATATCAGACTAGGCCTAAGTCAGGTCGACCCGATCCACTCACAACCTCATTTATCTCCATGAATTATTGAATCTTCTACCAATCTAATCATTTATACGTCAATGAGATGTTTATTGTGTGCCATGACTTATAATTAAGATGTAAGCTTTGTCTTTTTTATTGGTCAGTACACCAACAGATATTGGTCAGTATAGGAGGGCTAATTGTGTGATCTATGGTACAAGCTCTAATATGTAATAAATATTTTTTTTCTGAATTATATATATTATTAGAAATAGTGGTAGATTTACTTTATGTTCAGTGGCGTCAAGTGACCTCACTGAATTTTTAAAATTTTATTGAAGGGTTTAAAATATTGTATTATGTTAATTTTGATTGAAATTTTTTTCAAAAGAAGTGAACATTAGATTATAAAATAAAGTCTATGAGTACACCCTAATTTTTAGAGTGACTTTAATGAATAAAATTTATACTTCTGTCACTAATTAAAAATATATACATAATGGGAAAGATAATTAACATGTTTTCTCTAACTTTTTTGGTTTCTCCTTTCACTAATCTCTTATTACAAAAATATTGTAAGACACATCATGTAATAAAATTGACGTGAAATATTTGATAAATAATTTTAATAATTGAAAAATGAAAATAAAAAATTTAAATTCTCAACTAGTAAAATTATTTCTTAAATAATTTATATTAAAGTTATTATAGAGTAAATTAACTAGAAGATCCTATCATATATTTGACTTATTTTTTAGTCTCTAATAGAACTATAATTTATTACAATAGATATTATCTCTTATTATAATATGCGTTAAACTCTGATTAAACTCTGTTATAATAAAAACTTGCCCCATTACAGTCATTGTTAATTAATTATCTTTATTATAAGATATATCTTGTTATAAATATTTCTCTTCATATTTCACGCATGCTTGGCCGTACCACGGCAAATCGCCGCGGGTCCGATCCGGTTCAGTCCGGTCTGTTAAATTTTTTTTTTTTTTCATATCTCTCTCATATCCTGTGTAGTTAAGTGATCTAAATAGTGTCAAATTGAGATGAAATTTTAAACATAAACTAATTAAGAGATGATACAAATTATAATAATTTTACTTTAATTTTTTAAATTAATTTTTGTTAAGTAAAAATTATCCAAAAAATCATTAGATCAACTTAATCTCAACATCTAAGGGATCTAATGGTGTCTAATTGAGATGAAATTTTAAACATAAGTTAATTAATAGATGATACAAATTATAATAATTTTAGTTTAATTTTTTAAATTAATTTTTTATCAAGTAAAAATTGTCAAAAAAATTATTAGGTCGACTTAATCTCAGCATCTATGCATCAATAACTCATGATATTTATATTTTTAGAATCAGTATATATTTCTAGTAATTATGATGACTTCAGATTTGACTTTATTTTCGAAACCAAATATCGTTCCGTTGAAGTGTATAGAGGGTTCGCTGTACCGCGATAAATTCTGTGTGCAGTTAAGAGGTCTAAATTGTGTCTAATTGAGATGAAATTTCAAACATAAACTAATTAAGAGATGATACAAATTATAGTAATTATAGTTTAATTTTTTAAACTAATTTTTTGTCAAGTAAAAATAATCTCAAAAATCATTAGGTCGACTTAATCTCAACATCTATGCATCAATAATTTCTGATATTTTATATTTTTAAAAATAAATATATTTTTTTCTAGTAATTATGATGACGTCAGGTTTGACTTTATTTTTGAACCGAATGTCGTCCCGTTGAAGTACACACAATCAAAGATAGTATCGGAATTATATTAATAATATGAAAATATTTTAAAATTAAAGATAATTATGTTTTATATAAGTGATCATGTTTTACGTATAATTTGCTATCTCGTTTAATTTCTTCGTGTCATATTAATATTTTATTATACATTTTAAGACGTTACAGTTTTGTTTCTATTTTCAAATTCTTGGTGTTGATCTAATAGAATATATTGGTCATATCATGAACAACTTTAATGAAGAGTCCAAAGATTAGATTATCCTCGTTCAGGCTGTAGAGAGGCCGCATTCATTACTAGCTTGGATTGCGATATGAGAGAGAAGGTCAAGAATAATCTAATGTATCTTTAAGCACAAATATATTCATTGATGTGATTCTAGTTGGAGCTTGTAGAGAAAGTCGTGGGGAATAACTTTCATGAAGAAGTCTCGAAGAGATATACCCTCGTTTGAGATGTGGAAGACATGATAATCATATATATCATGATATGAGAGAGAATGTGAAGAATAATCTACTATAACTTTGGACATAGACCTCCAATTGAGGTGATTACACTTCGAAGACGAAGTTGAAAAAGAATAGAACAACTTTGATGAAAACCTCGTGAGCATATCAACCCCTTTTCAAACTGTAGAAGGTGTGATATCTTTGATAGTTCTAGAAGATATGAGAGAGAAAAAGGGAGAGAGAAATAGTGTAAGTATGAGAAGAGATGGAAAGTCTATCTTGAGTTTGGATGAAGAGTTTTCTTTTGAAGTTTACTTATTTTAAATATTCATTGAATCACAAAACTAAAAAAATAAATCAAACAAGTCATTTTCCCACCGTATCTCAACGGTACATTACGGTACCGTACCGTACCTTCCCACAGAAAATACGATACAGCCGATCCGAATAGCCCTGTCAATGGATCGGATCCGGGTCGGATCTTTTGAGATCTGGATCCAGATCCGAAAGAACATGATACTCATCTGATCCGAATCCAAAATTGGGCAAATTTCGGATCCGGATCCTGATCTGATCCGGCTCCGGCATCAATTTTAACTGGGCGGCGCAGTTGGACCGTGGAAACTTCGTCCCCGATGGCTCCTCGTACGGCGGCCTCAACGATCGGTTCTTCTCTCCGCCGGGGAGAAGCCATCGCCATTTCCTCACTTCACTCTTTGTGGTGTGTGTTGGTCATGGGGAAGTCGGAGGAGCTCAGCCCCCTCCTCGCTGCCAAGCAACTAGACGGTGAGGCCGCCGGCCATGGCAACGGCTCCGAGGTCGCGGTGGCGCCCATGGCAAAAAGCGAATGGACGGCGGACGGGCTGCCGCTAGCGCAGGGGAGCTTCCTTGGCTAGCCGGTGGGCCGCGCGCACTGGGACTCTGGCCTCTTCTCCTGCCTCGGCCGCAACGATGATTTCTGCAGCAGGGACCTTGAAGTCTGTGAGTACAACTCTTGAGCCGATCCTGGTCTTGTTTCTCTTTCGATAGCAGGTGGATTCTTGGTAGATCTTCGGAAATCAAGTCCGGGGATCGGGACCGCAGTGTACAGAACAACTTGCAATCCCACAATCTATCTTGTTTAGTCTGTTATGGTGATCGCTGAGACATTGGGAGATTAATTTTGGAGATCACTTTGGGAAGCGTGTTTTCTTATCTTTCTGGTGAAATGTTGGATCTCTAACATTATGCTCACCGACAAGAGGCTTTGTGCTAAGTTGTTGCGGATTTGCAGGGTGGATATTTGTTGTTGTGTGGAAGGGATTCAAGGAGATCGGGGAGGTTTTTATTTCTTGATTTTGTCGACGTCCCTTCCAGTCAGCACGATCGAGCGGACCAACCCATATGGCCGACTAGGGAAGGTTTTCTAGGATCAAGCTAGGGACATTGGAGGGGCTGGGAGCGCATCTTCGATAGGGTCGCCAGGAAGGAGGCCGCCAAGGTAAGGCTGCGGTTTGGGTTACTCGAGATGGCAAGATGCACCAAGGTTCTGGAGGGACTAAGGAAGAGGGCAGCCAGCTGGGATGCGCCGCCAGACCAGGAGATCTACCGGCTGGGGCTGATGGGTCCTCCTCCCGAACAGAACCGGACGACATCCAGGTAGCTGCAGGGACGATGGCAACAGAGGGCCGTCAGCATGCCCGCCTCCCTGCTCCTCTTCTTCTTCCTCTTCCTCATCTCCGGATCGGGGCGCCCCGAAATGGAACCCGCGATTGAAGATTTCAGAGCAGATAGAAGTGCCCCGAAATCTAAAAAAAGAGCTTTTCGGATCAGAGCATATGACCCGAATTTGGTTTTAGTCTCCGAATCTGGATCGAACTTTCGGATCTAACAGATCCATTGACACCCCTAGATTCGAACGATATGACGAACCTTGATTTCATGTTGAACACAGAACTTATTTTACTCAAAACTCCCTCGCCTCCCCTCTTTCATTTCTCGACACTATTCTAGTCAAATTAATCTAATACCTTCTTTACAGTAACGCCTGTCTTGCGCTTAGCAGCCCTGTCCCTGCCAAAAAAAACCTCCATGCTGGCGATCCGAGTCTAGTCGATTAACCAATCAGAACGCAGCATTTGCCCTTACTTCGTCTATGCGCTCAACTATAAATAGCCCGAGTTGCTTTCACCAACCAAACAGCTTGGAGCCGAAAGAAGGCTAGTTCTTGAAGAAAAGCCTTCGTTGCAATCCCTCTCTTCGCCGCCATCGCCATCTGCTTCTTCGACCTTACCTTTTGTAGATTTAGGGTTAGGGTTTGTGCACAACAGTAAGGATGAGCTCGGCGGCGTCGACCAAGGGCGGGCGGGGCAAGCCCAAGGCCTCCAAGTCCACGTCGCGGTCTCAGAAGGCCGGGCTCCAGTTCCCCGTCGGCAGGATCGCCCGTTTCCTCAAGGCCGGCAAGTACGCCGAGCGCGTGGGCGCTGGTGCCCCCGTCTACCTCGCCGCCGTCCTCGAGTACCTTGCTGCTGAGGTGAGGCTTCCTTTCCGTGGCGTTCATGGCTTTTATTGTCTCCTGGTTGAGGTAGGGTTTGTTTGATCTGGTCGCCGTGGTGTTTCTTCGATCTTGTTGCGGTCAGGTGCTCGAGCTGGCTGGAAACGCGGCGAGGGACAACAAGAAGAACAGGATCGTGCCGAGGCACATCCAGCTGGCGGTGAGGAATGACGAGGAGCTGAGCAAGCTTCTGGGGACGGTAACTATCGCCAACGGAGGCGTGCTCCCCAACATTCACCAGACGCTGCTGCCGAAGAAGCAGGGGTCGAGCAAGGGGGACATCGGATCCGCTTCCCAGGAGTTTTAGGAATCTTGGCGAAGAAGCTGCAGAATCTTCGGGGTAGTGATCGTTACTTTAGTCTGGAAGAGCTTTGTTGTTGAGGAGAAGCATCATCCATTACCCTGTGATGGGATTCTGGCTGTCCGGAGCATTAGGAGGTTTTGTAATATTATTCGTGTCTCCGTTATACTGGTTTTTTTAATCTAATGAATTATGAATATAAAAGTGAACGAATGGATAGTTTGATCCAGAAAATTTACTGTTCCTCGTGCGAACCGTGGGTTTTCTCCTTTCCTTCTTACCGGGCAAAGTATTTGGCGAATGGATCAAAGATGCAACTATAATTTGTCGTGATTTGGTGGCCTGACGGTGATGTGGTTCAGCTGTTGTTGTCATATCGATACAGACTCTGTGTGTGTGTGTTTGTGTATGTGTTACTGAATGCTCCATCTTCACCTTTTGATGTATGCTTAAAAAGATTTCTCCTTTTTGTGGTTAAGAATGGGTGTTGAGATTTGACCACAGCGGGCTATTTTTGTGTACGGGAACGCTTGGCGTTGGCGATGCGTCCTCTTCATAAGTTTCGTATAACCTATCTCTCGAGGTTGGAGAGCTCGGAAAGCCCCCTTTAGCTCCGAGAAAGGGCATGACGGCCTTCTGTGGCGGCTGCTTCGTTCATGCAAGGTTGGGGCTGCAGACCGTCAAAGCTGTGACTTCCTCCGACCTGAGTCTTTCTCGATTACAAGCCCTAGAGCAAGTGGACGAGGAATTGAGAAGGGGCAATGAAAGAGGTGCGCTTTCACTTGTGCGGGATCTGCAAGGGAAGCCTGGGGGCCTCCGGTGCTTTGGGTCGGCAAGGCAGGTTGTCCTTCTTATCTTTGTTTTTAAATAAGCGAACTGTTATCTGCGTTCTTGAGATTTTCCTGTCTTTGTGTATCTCGTTGGTTGCCCAGGAGGGAAGCCTCTGGTCTGTTACCTTCTTTTAATCTGATTAGGTTGTGTGTTGTGCGTTTGTGCTGCAGGGCTCAATTTCCTATTTACTTGCTTAGCATGCTTCCTTTACTGCTGCTTTGCTTATTCTGGCGTTTGTTTCTTTTCACTTGATGTTCTGTAAGTCCTTTGTGGATAGTATTTCAATCCTCTGCTATGTTTGTCACCTCTAAAATACGTTTGTTTATGCCAGCCTTATTGTCGAGCAGGAGATGGTACAGTGTTTATGTTGGTGTGGACTGTGTTACTTGAATTATAAGTTTCTATTCTCTTGCTAAGGAGTATGTGAACCTGTAATGAGTTGGAAACAGAAACAGAAATAGGTGCTTCTGCTTCCATTTCCTATATGGAATATTAGAAACTGAAGTTTGTAATTCCCTTTATGTACCCATTTCTGATTTAGAAACAAGTGGAAATGTTAGTATATGTTTTTGTTTCTCCTTCCTACATGCATTGGATGTTTCAAGCTGAGAACTTTATTCCCAGCATTGCATGTCATGTAATTCATGAAATCATAACGGTGTATATAATGTGATCTCTAGCACGTGTATATGTATCATATGTCTACTACATATCTTCGTAGCCCATATATGGACATGGATTCTGATCTGATGGATTGTTTTGAAAAAGAAAAATTGAAGAGAGGAGTGAAGGCAATGGCAGGTGAAGCTGCCTGCCACCAATCGTTTACCTACGTGATCTGGTTACCGACTGGCCAGCAGAAAGCATGATCTCTCCATAGGCACGAGTGAACATGCCATGCCCACAAGTTGGCTGAGGGCGTGATTGGTTGGAAGAGCTTTGCCCGTGTTGCGACCTTCCTCTTTTTTTTTTTTTTCCATTTTACTTTTAAGATGAATTCTCTACTGCCAGCAGATAAAACACTGGGCTGGACTGTTTCACTGCCACATACATGATACTATCCCTTATTGCATAGCTGGCCAAGTCATTCGAGGATGAAAAGCTATCACATTAATCTAGTTAACTGACTCTCATAAAAGGAAGAAAAATATAATTAACATTTAGGATGTGAAATATACTATAATAATAAATTATTAGAACATATATTTTGGAAGATGGATTTGGGAACAATAACCTATTTCTTAGTGAAAGTAGTTTATTTAGGGAGCTCTAAAGTATCGGAAAGGTCCCTTTTTTTTAGTATGTTGTATCCATTTCCGGTACATCATAACCAGATTGGGAATTGTGTATCATTTACAGCTGTAGGTTTTTTTGGTTCTCTCTTTAAGTTATTCATTGATGCAATGTAGTTCTAGGCCTGTTCTTCATTTTTGTTAAGAGCACTTTTGACAAGATTGTTGTCTGTTTGATCGATAAATCAAACATAAAGAGCTCGCTGTTGGAACCAATCTATGTGAATTGCAAATTTAACTTGTGCTCTCCAGTTTTGATCAAAAGTAAATTATTGGCTAAATCTGATTATCAATGGTCAATCACTCTGTTTAAAATTGTTGCTTTGTTGAGAGCTTTTCTGAAATTGGTAAAGTTTCTAGTGGTGCTATTCTGAGAAAGAAACGTTGTTTGTGGCAAATATCGATGGTGAGAACATTAAGCAGGCTTCCTGCAGGTGGACAAGCTGGTCACTTTCCACTGCAAGAGTTACCTGTTGCGGGGTTGGAAGTGCTTTAACTGAATGGGTTCCACAAAAGTAGGCTTACTCAGAATGAAAATGTTGTGAATTAGTTGGTTTTTTTAATACCCCAACAGAAATGGAACAAACATTAGCTGCTTGTTTCATTCTCTTTGATGACTTTGCAGGAGCTGGGGGAGAATGTTCCATCAAAATAAATGGAATGGTTGCATGATAGGGAGATCATTTTGATGCGGATAAGCCAAAATGAGGGTGCTTCACAGATGAAAACTTGGTGCTGTTTAGGAAATTGGTGACTGGGGTATGTGTTAACAGGTACTTGTATTATTTATTGGTTGGATATATGTGTCTAAAAGTACTTGTATGATTTCACGGTGGTTTTATAAGGAATTTGGAATTTCCAAGAGAGGTTTGAAATCAGTGGAGTTCACAGGTAATTGAACTCAACATCTAGCAAAAAACCCTTTTTTAGCAGCCTGTCAGATGGGCTGGTGAATGAGGAAGGACTAGATTTCTTCTGGATGTTGGTATTATAGAACTTATATTCTTGGTACAGGACTATTTAAGCAAGGGCTAACCTGTGACGTGAAAATCAGAGCTAGCAGGAAATGAGATTAGCATTGTTTTTAAGGCCTTGCCTAGGTGACAAGGCGCTAGACAGGTGTGCGTGCTGGTGCCTAGGGGTGCAGCCTAAAAAGATGCTTGCCTTGGTTGTCTAGGCCCAACTAGAGGCCGCCTTACCCATCATGGCAAGAAAAACCATCGTCTTTTTTAGCATGTGATTTTGTTGTAAAAAATGTCCAGAACATATTTCTAGAGGGCTTATTAGTCAAAGGTGGAGGTTATTCTAGAAAGGAGGTCAGAAGACCATCGGACTTCAAGATTTAGATTGTTATTTCTATTTCATCATTTTCTGTTCTTTCAGAACTGCTTTGATGCAATGGCTATGTTTGACAATTGACAAGTGATAGTTTAATACAATACTATATTAGTGTGTTTATTATTGCTTAACAATATTCCAGTTATTTAAACTTGTTGTTTTCATCCAAGTTGACAGGTTTGTTCAGTTTGATTGTCTTATTATTAATAATTATTTTGTTAACATGTTGTTTTCTTATGTTATATTGCCTTGAATCCTTGATACCTTCTTTTACACAGTCATGCTATATCTATCTATATCTATATCTATATATATTTGTGAGTGGCTCATTTATATACATTGAAAAGAGAAGAATGAATGGATATGATATAAAATGGAGTAGTGAACAATGATTAACTCGGCCTCGCCTGGCGTCTCACCTTGGCGCCTGAGCAGCAAGGCGCTAGGCCCCGCCTTGGTTTCCTTAACAACCATGGAGAGTAAGATCTTTCATGGTTGGAGGTGCTTTGTCTGCCACACAATTTTTTGAACAAAAGCTAATTCATGTGGTGAAAATTGGAGCTGGCAGGGTTGGAGGTGCTTTTCCTGCCATAGAGATTTCACCTGGTTTCAGTGACTTGATTGTGAAGGGAGGCTTAAACTCAAAGGTTGGGTTGTTCAGCATGTTGTCAATTTATACGTAACACCTAATTTACAGATTGATATATGGAGGAAATGCTCGTTTTAAGGATGAAGTAGGTTGAATGCAGCATTGCCTCTCAGGGGCATGTGGCATTTTGATTCTCTGGCGTCTGGTGCCAAATTTAAAGAGTTTCCAAATGTAGAGCTGTCTCCTTGCACAAGGGGTATGAATCATTAGCTCATGACAACTGGCACAGTAATAAATATAGATTTATATGGTCTACTCCTACGTCAATCAGGGGAAGGATAACTTGTAAGTTTGCTGTTTCTCTTGTCAGATGAGTTGCCCTATCAAACATCACATATTCCATTATGCTGATGCAAAACTTGTCTCTTTCCCCTATTTGTCGTGCCTCTTTCTTAAGTCTAGGAGTGCATTTGACGATTGCTCTCTGGTTGCCTTCTATTTAAACTAGAGAAAGGCTTGCTACCTGGCCGACCGGGTAGAATTGCCTACGTGAACCCCGGCCGCCCAATCGATCAGGCGGGTGACCGAGCAGTCCACGTAGGCATTTCTACCTGGTCGGCCAGGTAGAAAGCCGAACTCTTTAAACTATGCAAGCAAAAGATCCATTCTCTAAGTTGGTAACTGGTCTAGTCTCAATGACTTGACAGGGAGGAAACTATATGTAATGTGTCAGATGTCAATCTTAAGATGATTGTTTAACAATTAAAATCTCTAGTAAGTCTGAATTCTGTAAGGAGCAAATTTTTTGGAAAAGGTGGTGGAGTACATGTGTTTAATGCATATTTTTCTTTCCTTCAAGGAATGCAACTTGTTATTTGGGTCGAAAGATTAACACGTGGTTGCCTAAAATAAATACTCTTTTTTGAGATAGCAAGTCTGTACCTCCATGTTGGCCAAAATTCTCTGATCTTATTTTATTTAAGAAGGCTAATGATCCGGAAAGTAGTTAATTTTGTCTGAACAAGTGAGGGGCCGGGGGCAGCATTTTCTGTAAAGTGGACGACTGTAATCCTTCTTTTTTCACCAGGTTGGCAGTCACAGGATCCATTTACCCTCCATCTTTAAAGGGAGTGGGGGTTGGCAGTCTGAAGTGATCCATTTGCTCTCTGCATTTTTGAAGGTGGATAGTACCACAAATATATATTAAAGGAAAAGGGAATGTACAAGTATAGGAAGCAAAATGGCCAAAAATAGAAAACCCCCAAAACACCTATACAACAGGGAGCTCACCAAGAAGGTGAGGACCAAGTACCCCTCAATCAGCCCAAAAAGTGGGAAATATCACTGGAGATAAAAGAAATAGTGGCTGCCCACGCCTTAACACTTTTGCATACGAAATCAACAATTGCTCCTTCGGACTGCGACTCCCTCCGGAAGATATGGTAGTTTCTCTCATTCCATAGCGCCCATAGCGTGGCGTGCAAGACATGCCACCACACTATCCTATCTTGCTTACAGGGCCACGGTCTGCCCCAATGTCGCAGCAGACGGCGAGCTTGTGTCCACAAAATGATGCTACAGTTGGTCCTGTGCACAACCTCCATCCAAACCCTCTGAGAATAGGGGCATCCAGCAAAAAAGGTGTTCTATTGACATTTGCTCTCTGCATTGAAAGGGGTTTTTGTCCACACCCCCTTCTTTTGGTTAGTGCTGACACAAGGGGAGTTTTTATCGCCACTTCCTTTACTCATGTATATCCCTTTTTGAATTTAGACAAATTGTGGTAGGATCCACATTAAAAGAAGGGGATCATTTGGGTGTTGCCTATGCAATGCCTAGGTGAGAAGGCATTATAGGCAGGCATCGTGTTCAGGGCTGGGAAGGAGCCAAGCCAGCTTGCAAGTGCTTGGGCTTGGTGTGAGGCTGTGACCTGAGCTCAACTTGGCTCAACTCATGGAATAAAATGACTGAAGCTTGAGTCTATCTCTACTCGCTCCATTGTCTTAGAAACGAGCTTGATCTCGGTTTCTGTATATGTTGTGTGCCTGTCAGCCACTTCCATGGGTGTATAGTTGGTACCAACTACCAAGGAAGGGAAAATTGATGGGATCGGCCTGGAGCAGGCAAACTGGTTGTATCTTTTGCCAAAATTGACCTGAGCCTCACCCTCCAATCCCCGAGGTTCATAGGGTAGGGTATTTTGGATGGATTGGCTTGGGATCGCACCAGATTGGGAATTTGCTGATCCAGCCTCATCACACATTGGTCAACCCCCCCTTCTGTAAAAATAGAAAATATGATAAGAAGAGAAGATGAAGAAGAAAAAGAAAATAGAAAAGCACTGGCGTTGGCATGCTCCCGCTGCCGTTCCCACCTGTTGATGTCTGACATTGTCGCTGCGCCTGCAGTTCCCAGGTTATCATCATCTTGGTACTCCTGTGCCTAGTCCAGAGTCTGAGGAATTTTCACATGAGTTTGTTTTGGTGTCCACACAGACACAGGCCTCCGACTCTTTTCTATTATGTTGACAGTTCTTGTTCCATTTCTGACAAGAAATTCCGGATTGGATCGTGGTCCGGGATTGGACCCCCCCCCCAAACCCCCGATCCCTATCTGGAATTGGATTGGATCGGCTGGGATTGCCCAGGATCAGTGGAATGGGTTGGGGAGGATTGGCCGGGATTTTGTACAATCACCTAATTATTGGTCATTTCAATATAAAATCATGGGGGAGATCCGGATCGGCCCATTTGGAGCCGAATCGGATCAGCTATGGCCGATTCCGATTTGAATCGGGCGATTCCGATTCGGATCGGGCGATTCCGCAATCCATGATATCTGATTGTCATCTCAGCAGCAGTCTCCAAGCTCCTTTCCTTTCACCTTTTTTCTTCTTCTGTGTTATTACTCGGCTCCCCATCCTCCTGTTTTGTTTGGGCCCCAACCTCTCCACCCCACCACTGCTGAAGTCTGTCAGGTCAGAAACCACGTGAACCCTTACAGTTTTATCTTGGTACCTGGGCTAAAACTATGCCATGCTTGTTTTACTGTGGTTTGCCCCTTTTTTCTCATATGGTGCTATTTTAGTTGTAAATGCATCTGTTCAAGTGTCTTGGGCCTCTTGGCTCTGTCATATCATGCCAGTCCAATTCTAAATTTTAAGTTCCACTTGGAAAGTGCTACTGGCAGTTTTACTGTGGAACGGCCAATCATGTCTAAGCATGACAATCATGTTGGATGATTTAAGAACTGGGACTTAGTTTTATTTTTTTAAAATAAAGGACCACATGTTTCCTATTAGTATGTGTTGATTCAATTTTATCTGGATTTTGTTCTCCTTTTCATTTTCAAGGCGAGAGCGTTAACAATTTTCACACTATTTTTAGTTTCTAACCTGTGAAGATTGGCATACAGGTGCCTCAGAGGCTCTATACACTGGACGAGCTGAAATTGAATGGCATTGACACATCATCTTTTCTTTCACCAGTGGATGCCACATTGGGTTCTATAGAAAGAAATCTTCAGATTGCTGCCCTTCTGGGAGGGGTTTCAGCTTGGTCTGCGTTTGATTTTACCCAACTTCAAGTTCTCTTTTTCTCCGTAGGCTTGCTGTTCTTATGGTCATGGGACCTGGTACGTCTTTTCTTGATGTGGTACTCTATCAAACAAATTTATGTTACCACCTTGCTATGTATTTGACTGTTTAGTTAGCCTTCTTGCATGATTGCATCTCTTGTTTTTATGGGTATATTTAGCACATCTGCTATAATATGAATTAGAACTTGTCAGAATCAGAGCATGTCAAGCTCTAGACAAGAGCAGTGATGGAAGTAGTCAGCGGATAGGCACTTTGGATGTGATCCAAGTTTAGGAAAATGAACAAGGGAGTGGGAACATGTTGTGCTGATAGAATGATTAAGATTATCTGGTACTCATTCCATGACATATATAGAGAAAAATCCCTTGGGATGTTGAAGATTTGCTTGCAGTAATGTGGATCCTCCAATTCTGGTATAGTAAAGAAGTTGAGGTTCCATCCACTATTATAATCTCTCATCAGATAACTGCAAAGATCACACCGGCTACAGATACGCGACCATGTGATCCTGAATGCTTTTTGAACCTATGGTGATTTTCTGGTCATGCAATTGTTTGTTTATTACTTACCATGACATCTAAGTGGCAGAATTTTGCACTGGGCGTAAGTGGAATGGTCCATACATATTTCTACAGGCAAATTCGTTTTTTGTATTTTTTTAATCCTCTACTTTCTGTTCTCAAATTCTATCATGATGTCAGCATTAGGTTCTATTTGATCTTCAGGCCCTGCTTCTATCTACAGTTGTTAACTAAGTAGATCTTTTATCTTCTTTTCTTGTTATTTTGTCATTTTGATGTTACACAACCATCTTATGGTGGCAGTTTTTTTAATACCCCTAAAGCTTTTTATCCTCTCATCCTTTCCATTAATGTGGATGGCACTGAATGTACTCAAACTCTGGAATTGGCTAGCGACAGCTGTTTCAGCTGAGATCTCAAGTTGCAATGTATTGGATGGATTTCTTTTGACATCTTTGTGGTTGATAGGGGAAGGGTGGACCTGGGAGCAATGGTAAGGTTGCCCCTGCGTGACCTGCAGGTCATGGGTTTGATTCCGGAAACAGCCTCTCGATTTATCGGGATAAGGCTGTGTACATCGTCCCTTCCCCAGACCCCGCGCCAGCGGGAGCCTCGTGCACTGGGTACGCCCCTTTTTTGTGGTTGATTGGGATCCACCAATGAGCTGTTAAAAGCTGATCAAACACTCATTGATCCTATGATTTACAATATCAATTTTGTGACCTTCTGTTGACAAGGGTGCTCACCTGATTTTAATATCATCAAAATGTTACACCTCTGTATCCTGTTCATCTGAAACAAATTGAAAAACGACACTTGTAAATGCTCCAGTATGTATATAGTATATTGGTTTAATGCTCAGATCATGTCCTTTTTTCATGGATTTCTGCCCCTTTAAACTGTGGGATCCATGAAATTTCCATGCACTATACATTGACTTTATGATGCATATTTCTTAAACTCTTGATGATGCTGATTGTTACTATGGATCATAGTTGTCAAGGCGGACGCCTAGGCGCCGCTTAAGCGCCAAGGTGCTTCCTTAGCCGCCTTAAAACACCTCGCCTTTCTAAGAGTAGAAAAGGTGCCCCAAGGCGCCGCTAAGGCGGCCAAGGCGCACGCCAGGGGCGCCTGGGCGCACCTAGACCCTTTAGGGGTCCGTAATATCCCACTTAGACAGCAGATTCAAGTCGGTTTTCAGGGCTGAGTCCAGCCCGATTCCAAGAAACATCTTATTTACCTGAATATCATTTAAGTAAATGTTATAATTTGTTGTTTCATTTACTTAAGATATTACATGTAAATAAGGAAGTACCCCCCATTTGAATCCAATAAAAATATCAAAAAAATCATATCTCTTACAAAAAAAAAAGTCAACTCTCCTATCGAAGAAGAAAATCACGATTTCGATGATTTTAGCGAAATGTTAACTTTCTAATCTCTCATAATTTGACCTATCTAAAAAATTGATAATTCAAATAAACCATATGGAACACTAAAAATTCAAAGTCCGGTAAAAAAAGTCAAACGTGCATATGGCTTCTCCAAGGGAGCCACTCTCCTACTGACAACACTTAGTCTGTTTGAGATCTCTCAGGATTTGGTCAAACTTAAACTATCATCACCCAAACACATGAGACTTGTCATTTTTTAGTTTCTTTTCAATTTTTAGACATATTGTGGGATTATGTAATGGACTCATTTAGTTTTTACTTGTTTTAAGTGTGTTAAGATATTGCACTTCTTATTTTTATTTAACATATTTACATGTATGTGTATTCACTAGTTTGTTTTAAAAGTTGAAAATTAGTTTTCTGATGATAGAATGATATTTGCACTTCTTGTTCTTATTTAGTGTGCTTATTTATTTGAAGATGTCAATTTAGATTTTTTATGACTTTATGATATATAATGTGAGTTTGTTTACTTGGAGTTTATTTTTTGTTGCTTTCACTGTCTTTATGTCTGTCATATTATGATTTTTTTATTGAATTTTCATCATTATATATATTTATAGATACATAAATATCATGTAAGAGGGACACTTGAAAACAACTCATACTTGGTTCCGTCCTAAACGTCTAGACTCCGCTTAGGCAAGCGCCTAAGCGCTTAGGCGATCCGAGACCCCACCTACGCCTTGGTCGCCTTGACGCCTTGACAACTATGCTATGGATCTCCTTTCTGCTGCTGAACAGTCCTGGAAATGGATGGAGAAATTTTCTTGTTATCCTATGTCCTGAGGTGATAATGTTTTCAAGAAGGCCTAATGGCCAATGGCCAATGAGTCCCAACTTCCATAAGTTTTTTTGTCAGGAACTGATGATGGTGGTTTGGTATGGATCCCTTATTACTGTCGGTGATTTCACATGTAGACATCTTATGAGATACAGAATAGTTCTATAGAGTACTAAGATACAATGTAGATGGTGACATATAAATCCTACCTTTCTTGCCCTTGTCTCTTCTATATTCCACTGAATTAGGTCACTGAGTACTGTGTCATGATTATGAGATGACATTCCTAGTTTATTTACGAGCATTCTGAGACGTTGTTTCATGGCACCTTTTTACATCCTAGCTACTCTGGCTGCAGGTCTCTTTTAATGGGGGTGTGAAGAACTTGGTGCTTGATACTATTGGTCATACTCTCAGTCAAAAATATCACAACAGGGTTGTTCAAGTAAGTCATCCACTCTTGAAGCTTTCTTTTTCTGACCGAGTCCTTAAACTTGGACATATTTACGAGTTCACAAAACCCCCTGATGGGGGGTAGTAATCTATTTGAAGAAAAACTTCTGGTATATAATGAACCTCTTAGCATAATCATTCTGTACAAGAGCCACATAAAGGTGGTGTTTCCAGTTTGCAAGAGTGGTGAGGAGATATAATAATCATATTTACACCTTGTTAAAACCACTTGAACTGATCCTATCATCACTGGAAAGATGATTTCTATCCTGGATCCTGGTTTTTTTTCTTTGAAACAAGTACATTACTGTAATCTTTTAAGCAGATGGTATGAAATGATGTGGAAGTAACCAAGAAAACATTGGTTAAGTGTGTCATAACAACATACACTGTTAATCCCATGGTGCATTTGAATGATGAAAAATGATCCTATGGGATGCACTAACCTTGCAACTGAGCCAACTTTTATCATCATCCAATTATTCTGGTGGAAACTTGCAATTATAGCTATATGGTCTTTGTCTGATCATTTTATGCAAACGAAATTTCCATGAACTGTTTTAGTACCATTTTTTTTTTATAATAATCAAGTTCATGAGGCAAAACATTTACTTGCCATTAAGAGAAGCACTAACTTCCCTTCAGATCCAAGATGGCTCAACCACATTGCTGGCTATTTTTGACTCAAGTGATATGCAAAGAGGATGATTATGCTAAGAGGTTTGTATGGGGATGAATCTGGTGGGCCTATAGTGAGCTCATGGCTCGTGTACAGAACGACCAGATTCATCCCCATAATCATTCTGCCAGATTCATCCCCATACAAACCTTTGTTGAAACATTGATGATATGATGTTATTAAATTTATGCATATTCTACTATAGTGAAATGCATTTTGGGGGAGGGCCACCATGTGCATAACTTAAAATAAAATCTTCACCTGGTTGCAGGAATATTGTTATGCATGGAAAATATGTTTCCATAATTTTGCTGGTCTTTGCTGGAGTAATGGGATTCTTATTATTATTATTATTATTTAAAATTTACTACCTAACTACAGCTCTTTGCAGCATGAAGCTGGCCATTTCTTAATAGCCTATTTGCTTGGTGTTCTTCCAAGGGGTTATACATTGACAAGTCTTGAGGCTCTAAGAAAGGAAGGATCTCTCAATGTACAAGCGGGAACAACTTTTGTGGATTATGAGTTTCTTGAGGAGGTAAGTGTTTTTTTGCATTGTTTTTTTTTCTAGCTTTGTTTCTCTTGCTTTCCAAGTCAGTCAACTTTGGAGAGATTTTTTTAGTTACACTCGTACTCATCCTTTCCATTCTTTAATGAAATTGTGTACTATTGGCCTTGCTTGTTCACTGGACACTTGGTAAGTTATGATTCTGCTGTAATCTTTCTTCTCTGATTCTCTATGGGGCATAGGATTTATAATCCAGTGTTTCTAGTACCTTTCAAAAAAAAAATTCCAGTATTTCTAGCATCTTACAATACTTTCTAACATTCTTGATTTGTACATCTTGCAGGTAGATTCAGGAAGATTATCTGCAATGGTACATCCTCACCCTGTTGTTACCTCTTCAATGTCTGGTCTTTGTATGTTTAGGATGGTATCTGTTCATTGATTAGCATAGCTTGTTTTGTGTTACTAGTAGATAATAAGTAGAACTTGATAATTTTAGAGAATTTAGGATGTTAGTGGTTCTCTTTGCTAAGCATCTTTATCTCTGTATGACATCTTTAGAATCTTCTCTTTAGAATTTGCATTTGTTATGATTCAAATGATTTAATGTATGCACTTTAAAAAAATGATTTAATGTATGCAAATACAATATCTTTGTGGTGGTCAAGTGAGGCCAGTAACCTAGTTGTGAACTGTTCAATGGGAAATATCAAATAGCTACCCATCAGTTACCATATGCCACAGTATGGAACAATTACCGTGATTTGGATCTGGGACCCAGGTTAGGTATGAACCAACTAGTTCAATTTGGGAGAAAATAGCTGAACGATATAATGCAGGTTTAAGATCATAACTCGTGAGGCAAGTGTGCTCAAGGGGGACTGTGCCTTGGCAGGACTTAAGTTTGGTGGGCCTATAGTGAGCTCATGAGTTAATGTAATGCCGCGGAGTCGAGGAGCCATTGTTACTTACAGTGGGAGTAGCAATGAACTGAGTATCTCTACATTCTGAGGGGCAAACCTCACCTGCCACTGAAGGAGCACTGATACTTAACAGCCTGCCTGCCTTTCTATTATTGCATCCAAAGGAAGGAAGCAACTATTCCAGCGGATTCTGCGCCTAGTACACAATCACAAGGTATCTAGTAAGGAGTCAGCTTAATGAATATTTCTTTCTCATCGAGATTTGTTCTTCCAGCAAGTGTTTGAACTTGAATGAAATGCTTGATTTTCATTGGCTTCCATTACCCAATTTTTGAGTCTCTTGTTCCAATCCATATTTTTCCCATGGCTCAAGTTCTACGATTGATAGAGTGATTGATAGAGTGTGAATGCTAACAGAGACCATTATAAAAATCTGTACACGTATCTAAAGGGTTCACCCCCAATTCATAATTAAGACATTGTTAGGATTTAATATGGTTCTGTCAACAGGTGCTGATTAAATACTGGGGAACATTTGGTTTATGTCCTCGGTCTGGTGCATGCCCTCTTGACTGACCGGAGAATGTCGTCTCCTTCGAGTCCAAGCCATTAGTTTTCCATTCTGTGTGGGTGTGCCTTCAGTGAACTCTGCCTCTTATGCTCCCTTATTTCCTATTTCTCATGACTCATTGTTCCTCAGAGAGATTTAGAGAAACCTCTGTACTAGTTTCCTCATATACATAATTGTTTAAACACTGAGATATCATGCTGGCATGTTGCACATTTGTCGTCATGCTCTGCTTGTCACTTGTATGGCATCTGTTCTTGGTTAACCTTTGAGTAGTAAGAACCCACCGTTTCTGTCTTTCCTCATATACATAATTGTTTAAACACTGAGATATCATGCTGGCATGTTGCACATTTGTCGTCATGCTCTGCTTGTCACTTGTATGGCATCTGTTCTTGGTTAACCTTTGAGTAGTAAGAACCCACCGTTTCTCTCTATATAGACTTTAAACAGGTTTTCATCTCTCTGGATAGACTTTAAACAGGTTTTCATGCATAGCACTGGCTGGTGTTGCCACGGAGTATCTTCTTTTTGGATATGCTGAGGGTGGACTCGCGGACATTGATAAGGTTTAGCTTTATTCACTTCACACATGCACATCCACACGTGCGTGCGCGCGTACACATGCACACAAGATGTGCACATATTACCTAGTTTAACTCTCACTCATTTGCCATCCTTGGGACAGTTGGATGGATTGCTTAAAGGCTTGGGTTTCACACAGAAGAAGGCCGATTCTCAGGTAAGATGGGCTGTTCTAAACACCATATTAATCCTCCGTCGGCATGATGGTGCTAGATCGATGCTGGCAGATGCCATGTCTTCGGGGAGGTCGGTGGGTGCCTGCATTGACACAATAGAGAAAGCTATTGAAGGTTCTGATATCTAACCATGAGGTCCTTCCCTGCTTTCCATAGTAACTTGCTTCCATTCTGATCCATTTAGGTATCCAGTGGTGGATCTCCTTCTCTGTTTTGTGAATTCTTATCTTATCACCGTATTCTATGAACAGGCGGTGATGACTAAGAGTGTGTTATTATGCGCTTATTGTGTCTAATGATTATGCAAGAATGCCTTTAGTATTGTAATAGTTGTTCTGTGTCATGCCGACGTAACTTTCAGATAGCATCTAAGAGGAGTAAAGTTTCATACTAGCGTAACTTTCAGGTCTGAAAATTATAATAAGTCAACAAGTGAGAGATAAAAGATAGCATCTAACGTACGTCGCATTATCTCCGTGAGAGATAAAAGATTATATAAGTCAAAAAGTGCAAGTTACAATAAACAAGAATAAATGTGACACAGGTCTCCGGGGATTTATCCTTGGATGTTCGTGTAGATTTTTTTTTCTTCAGTTTGATTGTATTGCTGATTCCCATTGCATTGGTCCAGACACTTGCTTAACGTACAGAGAATGGAACTTGCGTATCAGTTCCCAGGTAGAAATTTTGTGGTGAAGAAGACTAGATCGTCTTTAACTCTCTGTTGAGCAACAAGTTTACGAGGCAGCAACCACCCCCCCCCCCCAAAAAAAAAAAAAACTCAATTTGATATGCCACTTAGAAAATTAATGGTGTTAGGTGTAAAATTTCTTGTATTTTTGAATTTTTTTTACAAAATAACTTATTTAGTATCTCTCAATGAAAATCTTATTCTTAAAATTTCCGAATTTTGGCGTCCGAGATGAGAACTCAGATGCCGTTTTGCTCCATTTCTTTTACGTCTCTTTTCATGCGTGAGTTATGCGTTGCCCTCCCCTTCGACGCACCGTGACACTTCTGCAACTGCAAGTAGGGGTGAACAACGGGTCAGTTTGATCCGGTTCATCCTTATTTTTAAGAAAATTAAACCGATCTGAATTACTACACTGAACCGGCTCGGTTTAGTTCAAATCGAAATATGGCAAAAAAAGAAGTTTTAAGCAGCGCGACCTCCACATGGAGGAGACGCAAAGCTCACAACCACTGTGCTACAAGCAATTTTATGTATATTTATATTATTAATTAATTATATATAAATATTCAACTCAAAAAATATATAAAAAAATATTTTAAACGAGATTTGACTTGCAACCTCCACAGTACCCCACATGGAGGTTGCGCCAACACTGACGACCATTGCGTTACAAGTATTTTTCTTATAAATATATTATTAATTAATTATATATACGATTTCCCGAAATCAAAGTGAATTGTGAAATTCGTAAAATCGGACCGAATGGTTCGTTTTTTCGATTTGAACTATATTTTGAACAACCCGATCTGCAAGGCCTGCAGGCACCTTCGGAGCGTCCCTGTCAACAGGGGTTGCCGAGGGCGTGGCAACGGCATGCCCTGCAGATACGTCCACGCGCTCTCGTCCAGCACTGCGCCCCTCCTTCCCGCTTGCTCCTCCCCCTCGTAGCCGGTGATCAGAATGGCGACGACCGTCCCAGAGGCGGCGCAGGCACGGAGGAATGGATTCCCAGGACGCCCTCCACTGCCACCGGGATTGGCCGCCGCTCGTAGTCCTCTGCGCTGTTAGTCCGTTAGCAATGCGACGGGGAACACGCCCACGCAGCCCGCGACGGGGGCGGCGACGAGGCTCTCCGGGCAGGTGAAGTCTGCGTCGAAAACCTCGAGAGTTGTCGGGGGTGCCAGGGAGAGACGTGAGGTGGCCCGTCCCCTGTAGTCTGCAGAATGTTCAATAGAATCAGAGCCAATTAAACATGCATGTGCTAACAAAGAACATACGAGAGAGAGAGAGAGAGAGAGGAGAGAGAGAGAGAGAGAGAGAGAGAGGAGTGAGCTTGAGCACGAGGATGAACAGCTAACAGAACTGGGATCAGATCGGCCGGTGGTGCAGACAGAGGAGCCACGCTCGAGAAACTTCTTCACGAGCTAGGAGGCCACGAATCTAGCTCCGCCCGTCACGCAGACCTTCCCGTTCTTAGCTGCGTAGCTGGATAGGACTTGATCAGATACCTCAGCCGCCGCCGCCGCCACGATGAATACGTCAATGATCTGTTTCTAGCAGAGGTGGAGATGCTCCGCGCGCCCTTGGGCTGTGGTGGCAATGGAGGTCACGATATATGGTGGAGTGGCCAGTCAAGGGCACGGTGACCGGGCGCCAGAGTGGCCCAAAGATAGTTCCCACAGATGGCGGTTTGGTTGCGCGGAAGGCCGCTGTCGATCGCCGGATCTCGCAGATTCGGGGTGTACCTGACGGACTTCGGGTGGGAGCGGCCGGCGACAGTGGAGGTGGTGGGGATAGAGAAGTCTGGCGCCATGGTGTTGGCGGAGAGCGGGGAGGAGGATGGGGGGATCGAGGTGGTGTTGGCCTTGCGGGCGCCTGAGATGGCAAGTGCATCTCTCCATTCACTGCCGGTATTGAGGACACCGGCAACGGCAGAGGAGGAGCCGGTTAGAGTTTCTTTTGTAATTGTATCCTTTCTGGAAGATATTTTACTGGAAAATAAATATTTTTTTTTTCAAAGGAATTATTTTACATAGATACCAAATAGATAATTATATTTTTTAATTTTTTATATAAATATATTTTATAACTAACTAAACGAACCCCAAACGCTTTGGAGAATCATTCAGCATATCTAGGCAGCCATCTTAAAATCACAAAGTTAAGGAAGTGAAACAGATGAGCATTTGCAACCGAGTAATACTCACTGCGCTGGAAATAGACCATCTCAACAGAAATTTGGAAAATAAAACAATATGTTGGAGGGTATCCTTCAAATAATATTTAAGAAACCTTGATACAGCGTTGGGGGGGTATGATGTATTAGAGATTGAATGCAAAATCTGGAGATTATCTCTGTGCAAATGCTTTCTCATGCCAATTCCACTAAGCAAAGTTACACCATGCCTGGGAAATTTAATCAACCTATACTTGAAGTGCTATTACCCATCTGGTCTAGTTGCTAAAAGATCACGAAGGATTCTGCTTTCTTACCAGTGCTTAAAATCTATCACCAGTAGTCCCCACAAGAGCAGGACCCATCCTTGAAATGGTGGAACCTGTTGATGTCTCTAATAACTATCTCTCTTGAAACAATCTTACATATGAACTTGAATGCAGTGTGACAATCTTTACACACCCTTAGGTTTTTCTTCACTCGAATCGTCGCCCCTTCGGGAGTACTTATTAATCCAAGTGCAACTGCAAGCCTCTCACTGTGGTACGAAAGCAGCTGTTCCTTCTCACTGCGTTCTACATCATGAAGGTCAGCCTCTATCATTGGCACATATCCTGCTTTATTCATCAAATCCCCCAATTCGTCCAATTTTGCATATATTTCAGCCGTCCTAGAATGGCTCCTATCCCCTACTATGAAGGTATGCACCTTATCTTTCAACTCAATCCAGCTCACTGCTGGTTCCTTCTTCACCCTGCTGTCTTTCATCAGCCTTCTGACCTCGGCAACCCTATCCCACATTCCCGATGTGGCGTACGTGTTTGCAAGAAGCACATGAGTACCAGATTTCTCTGGCTCAAGAACAAAAAGTCTCTCAGCAGCTCGCCTGCCCAAGTCCACATTCCCATGGACTCTGGCGGCTGCCAAAAGTGCGCCCCATACAGATGCATTGGCTTCAAAAGGCATGCTATCAACAAGTTCCACAGCCTCATTCAATCTACCAGCACGACCAAGGATGTCGATCATGCACGCATAATGTTCTTCTGTCCGTTCAACTCCAAACGTCTCCACCATGGAATCAAAATATTGTTTGGCCTCACTCACAAGACCAGCATGGTTACAGGCACAAAGAACACTGGTTAAAGTGACATGGTTTGGAGCCACACCGTCTGCAAGCATCTGATGGAACAACTCCAGAGCCTCCTTTCCATGTCCATGCTGAGCATATCCTCCAATCATTGCAGACCATGAGACAGTTTCTCTATCTTGTATCTCAGAAAAGGATAAGCTGGCATCCTCAATGCTACCGCACCTGGCATACATGTACACTAATGAATTTCCAGCAAACTTGTCCAGAAGAAACCCAGATTTTGTTGCATGAGCATGTATCTGTTTTCCTTGTTCATAAGCAGATAAACTAGCACAAGCATTGAAGAGGCTACTGTAGACAAAAGCATCTGGCTTGAGTTCTTTGTTCAATGCCTCTAGAAAGAGCTTCAAACCTTCCTCCGCTTGCCCACTTTGCGCATATGAGGAAATCATAGATGTGAACGCCACCACGTCCCAAGATGGACATTCCTCAAAAACTCTTCTTGCATCATCAACATATCCGCACTTCCCATAAACATCAACAAGACCATTGATTACATGAACATCGGATAGTAATCCAAATCGAATGGCCAACGTTTGCACCTGCCCACTTAGAACCCCATCTTGTAAGCCGGCGGCTGATTTAAGGACAGCAGATAGTGTAGTCCTATTGATGCTAAGTTCTTCCTTTCTCATCTTTGTAAAAAGGGACACAGCTTCCTCATGATTCCCACTGTGGGCATACCCTGAAATCATGGCATTCCATGTAATCTGATCATGCTCAAGCATCGAATCAAAAAATGCCCTGGCCTCTCCAATGCAATCACACTTAGAAAACATATCGATTAGACCAACACCCACAAACACATCTGATTCACAGCCCATCTTTGTGAGAGCGGAGTGTATCTGCTGACCCGCATCCAACCTCTCAGTACCAGCACAAGCTGTCAGCATACTTGACAATGTGAACATGTTAGGGACAGCAGCAGATCTCTTCATAGCCCCAAACAAATCCAATGCCCAGCTGTAGCACCCATGAAGCACGCATCCAGCAATGAATGAATTCCATGACACTACATCCGGACAAGTGATCTCCCCAAAGGCCACTTCAGCACAATCAAGGTCCCCCAGCTTGGCGTACATGTCCACCAGCGCATTGGCCGTAAAAGCATCGGAATTGTATCCGAGTCGTGTCAAATAACCATGAACAACACTTCCCCAGCGCAAGTCCTGAGAATCCGTGCACGCATTTACCATGCTTGACAGAGTGAATTCGTTAGGACTCGTTCCCCCGGACACCATGTCCCTGAACAACACAAATGCTTCATCGATCAATCCATTCTGCACGTGACTTGACAAGATTGTGTTCCAAGAGATGACATTTCGGCCTGCAACGCCATCGAACAGCTTCTGAGATTCCGATACAAGGCCAAACTTGGCATAGAACGTCATGAGACTGTTGGCGACGAACACATCGGACTCAAACCCTGTAACAACCACGACCCCATGGATCTGGAGCCCAGCCTCAAAATCGAACAAGCCCGAACAGGCCTTAAAGAGGCTGGGGAACGTGAACTCGTTGCACCGGGCGCCCGAGGAGTGCATGCAGCGGAAGGCGCTCAGAGCCTCGGCGTTGAGCCCATTGCTGGTGCATGCAGAGACGAGGGCCGACCAAGAGACCACATCCGGGTTGGGCAATTCGTCGAACAGCCGACGGGCCAGGCGCGGCTGCCCGCATCGGACGTAAAGTCCGACAAGGTGGCTTCGGAAGGGTGCAGACGCAGGGAAGAGGAGGCCAGCCTTGGCGAGGTGGGCGTGGATCTGGGTGCCATGGCAGAAGGCCCCGGGGCCGGCGCATTTGGATAGGAAGTTGGAGAAGGTGGCGGGAGTCGGGGAGGAATGGATGGGCTCGAGGAGGGAGGTGGGGGTGGCGGTGGTGTCCTTGTTGCCGACAGAGAGGCCGGAGAGTAGGATCTGCTGCTTCCAGTTTAGGTGGAAAGGGACGACCCCTGTGGATCTGGTGGCGGCGGCTGTGGCGGAGGAGAAGGGGAGGGGGAGAAGGGGGAGGCGGAGCTTCATCACCCCATGAGGGCGGGAAGCGTAGAACAGGGAGTAGGAACTCTCACCGTTCCCCTAAATATTTTGTCTTGCATTTATACCCTTCATGAACGATATTTGCATATGTGTCCTATGACGGTGGTCCCCCTTTAGCAGACGGATATAGGCTCCACTCTACCCCAGGCTCCCAGCATTGGGACAAGTGGGAGGGCCCAGGATGTGGTATGGAGATTACGTAGACACAGGCTTGTGAATAATTTTGTAAGAGTAATACTTGCTACATATCAAGACATGTACATCTTCTACTGTCAAAAAAAGACATGTATATCTTCATGTGATTGGTCTATGTGATCAAATTTAAAACATTTTTTTCCCCGGTGAAAATTATATCTCCAATCTTTAATTTTAATATAATATCAAAATTACATGAAGATATGCGTGTCAACTTGTGTGCTTGCGTTATCCGTGTGTACGAAGGTGTGCCTGAACCATTTTCAAATGCTTAAACTATACTCCGTAGCACAATTATGCTAGGAATTTTCAATTGTCAACTGATGTATCTGTTGGAAAGATTTAATAGCTTTCCGAACTTGCCTTTGGTTGATCGAAACTTGTATGCACTATAGGTCGTGGCATGTATTTATGTTTAAGATATACCAAATAGTACTCTAGTGGTTACTTCATGCACACTACTTTGAGATTGTAAGTTTATACCTCAAAGAGCATGTTTAAAAGAAATTTCTAAAGGCATTGTAATTGGCTAGTTTTCCACCAAAAAAATGTACTTACGTTACGATTTTGCAATTGCAATATGACCTCTCTTGTGAAGATTTAGTGAGTGGCATGATGCATGTCTTCAATATTATCAACTATTGTAGTGATTCAGTGGTTAAGACTCCCTAATATATACTATTCAGCATAGACGGACTCAGAAAAAATTTCAGTGGGATCATTTCTTTTAGAAAAATTTTCAACCAAACTAATTTAATGAAAAATTTTTAACTCATCAATAAGGTTTTAAAATTCCAGTGGGGTCACGTGACCCACTGGTTCTTCTCTGGATCCGTCTATGCTATTCAGATCTAGGTTCAAATCTCCATGCCCACGTTATTTATGATATATATAATCATATATTTCAGCTACCAACTAATGACATCTAGTGAGAAAAGACCATGACTAAATTGATTTCTATGGCGACAAAGTCGATCTAGCTACGAAGAAAGATACTGTAAACCCAGACAAATAGAGTAGAACTTGTTCAATGAAAGGATTTTGGTTACTAAAAAAACCCAGTTGTGGGGCTAAAAATACACAAAATGAGTTCATTGGCTAGGAAAGAGAAGAGCAAAGACCTATAAAGAGGAAGGGTGATGAGGACCGAAGAGAAAACCACAACAAAGGTAGATCTGTACCAAGGGATGGATAAGAACTCATACGCGATCAAGACAACGCCAAACACCCAGTTCATCCTTTACAGCAAGCCATGCTATGATCAGCATAGAACAATTTTCTATACAGGATCTCACATGGATATAAATTAGTATGAGAACAAATTTACCGCACACTGCAGGTTGCCCGCCCCGTGTCTTGTCCCGTGCCTGCCCAGACACAAGGGGGTGGCAAAACTTTCCCAACTAGTATTCAAAGAACTACTGTAATCCATGCGGCGATAAGATGATAGCCAGTGTTATAGTCAGGAAGGTGGCTTTTGCAATTCGGTCGAGGTGACAGATTCCTTGAGCTTCTTTGCATCACTTTCATTTGCTTGCCATTGGACCTCGCTCATGTTGGGTTTCTCGACGAACAGCATCGTGAACTCCCCCACCTTCTCAGCTTTGCCTTTGCGGCCACTTCTCAGCACAAGCTTATTCCTGTGATAGGAGAAGATGCCATTGGTAAGCTGAACTATGTCGCCGGGCTCAAAAGCCTCACACTCTGTGTTCCATAGCAGGAAGTGGACAGAGGCACTTTCATCTGCCACTAGCGTCATGCATTCTTTTGTTTCTTGGAGCTTGTTCACTCCATTGACCACTACACATTTCTTTGATGCCCTAATGTTCCCTTTCTCCAGTAGTATGAATTTTGTGTTCACAGAGTTGGCAGCTGATGGGACTATGTCCTTTAGGAGAATCATCTTCTGACAAACTGCCAAAAGACATCACGAGTCATACAAATGAGAGCAAACAATGTAGTTGTAGTATCTTAAACGAACTATTAAACCTACCCACAAATCAAAGTTACAATTAATTTTAGCAAAGAAATTATTGTAAATATGTGAAGACTCGAATAGAGAAACACAGAATCCTATGATTTAGGTTAGATGCCGAATATGGACATGGATACAGGTCTCAAGTAACATATATGGACATGCATGACATAAAACTTTGAAATAACATGTGAAGACACCTGGAAAAAGGAGAAGTGAAAGAACTGCAGAATGTGTTTGATCACCTTCTTTTTCCTATTATGAGCTGTATGCTATGGAGCTTTTTATCACTCATTGAAGTAGTATGCGATCAAACAATGTACTTGTATTAGTTTGGTATACTGATTTTCCAATTTTTACTGGTCACCACAATTTTCTTATTTTTATGATTCTGGAAAGCAAAGCCAATGCCAAAACCAGTTTTCTCTTCTTGGATCAGCTGACACAATGAGTTGAGATCTGCCCTATCCTAGATCTTGATCTATTTCTACCCATCTTAAGTGGAAGTACAGACGAAACTATTCCCAACGCCAAAGCTCAAAGAAAAATCCTTTTAATGCAAACATAAATCACTGAATCCATTGTAATGCTGCAAACAATTTGAGACTGGATATACAGATACAGTCTTAGGCAATTCATCGAACATTGTCATACCGTAGATAGACGACGCACTATTGGCCGCCACGGACCGGCTCGCAGGTGTTGGGGATGCTGGCTCAGCGGTATTTGTGTTCGACACGCTGAAGTCACTCGCAGAGATGAATATTGGCGTGGGTGTTGGGCGATGGTCGGTGTCAAGAGGAGGGTGCAGGCGCGGTGGGCAACGGCCTCCGATGCAGCAGGAAAGGCGTTGGCGGTGCAGGCGGGTTTCGCTGGGGCTGCTGTGTTCAGCGGCGTGGGGGCGAACCTCTCGCGGAGGAGGGAGGACGATGGGGGAGGGGGTGGGGCAGAGGAGGTACGCCGAAGAGAGGGGGAAGGGGCTTCGCGCCCGGACCCCGTCGCAGGGTCTGCTGTCGCAGTGCTAGGAAACTTCCAAACAGGTAAATTCTTCGTTGCCTCCTTCATTCAAGACACAACAATGTTTGAAGGACAAACTCATGGACTTCAAGATAAGAAATAAAAAAATGGAAATATGGTATGAGTCCCGACTTGACTCTCTTAAATTATGCCAAAATTCACACGAAAATACATAAGAAAAGGAAAAAAATAGCTACAATAGTGTAAGACTTTTCTCCTACCCTTTTGTCTCGTTTTCTTCGTATTTCGATTAATCTTCTGACTTAAATTTTAAAGAATTTTTTTTAAAAAAATTATTCTCAGAGTTTTTTTAATTAATCTCTAATGTTAGTCGTCGTCTTTTCTCAAATACATAAATTAAAAAATTCACAGAAAGATCCATTGATAATTTTTCAAGATATACAAATTTTTTGTACAGATAAAATCTCTATTATACTAGAACTTTATTTGTGTTAATACTCATATCATATTAACATCATTCACAAATCTATCATGTTAAGTCATGTACATTTTTTAAAATAATATATATTTTCATATCTCTGTTGGCTAATAATTAAAGCATATAGAAAATTATTTTTGTCATTAGGAATTGATGCATGATTAGAAATATTAACATTAATACTTCTGGTCATATATATATATTGTTGTTCATTCTTCAGTGAATTTCCATTGAAAATAATCATTTTTATGGAAAGGTGTAATATCCTGTGTATGAGACTTTAGATCTAGAACCTCTAATTTTACCTTTAAACGTTTGTTTATGAACTTTGACATTCTAGCTAAATATAATCTTTTTACCCCATAAATATAACCATATTTAGTCACCAATTGATGTTTGGTAGTCAACAATCGATATTTTAATCACCATTCGATGTTTTGTAGTCAACAATCGATGTCTTAGTTAGCAATCGAAGTTTGGTAGTTAGCAATCAATGTTTTAGTCATCAATCGATACTTCGTAGTCAGCAATCGATATCTTAGTTAGCAATCGATGTTTGGTAGTCAGCAACTGATTTTTTAGTCAACAATCGATGTCTTAATTAGCAATCGATGTTTTAGTCACCAATCGATGCTTTGTAGTCATCAATTGATGTCTTAGTTAGCAATCGATGTTTGGTAGTCAGCAATCGATGTTTTAGTCACCAATCGATGCTTTGTAGTCATCAATCGATGTCTTAGTTAGCAATCGATGTTTGGTAGTCAACAATCGATGTTTTAGTCATCAATCGGTGCTTTGTAGTCAGCAATCGATGTCTTAGTTAGCAATCGATGTTGGTAGTTAGTAATCGATGTTTTAATCACTAATTGATGCTTTGTAGTTGGCAACCGATGTCTTAGTCACCAATCGATGTTCCAGCCGAAGGGAAACTTCATATATGATGAAGTGAAGCTTCGACTGGTCAGTTTTCATAAGTTGTCGGTTGAAGTGAAACTTCGTATATGACGAAGTGTAGCTTCATATATGACGAAGGGAAGCTTCGACTAGTCAATTTTCATTGTTGTCAGTCGAACTGAAACTTCATATAGAACGAAGCGTAACTTCGTATATGATGAAGTGAAGCTTTGATTGGTTAGTTTATATCACTGTCGATCGAAGTAAGACTTTGTATATGACGAAGTGAGACTTTGTATATGACGAAGTTAGCTTCGGCTGATCCTAACCAATTAACTAGTATGACGAAGTTACTGAACAATGCAAATCTTTTTGTGGATCAATGAAAAATATTATATTCATGAGATAATAGTGTTATTAAGTATATTAAAGATTTTATGATAAGTATAAATTTTGTCATCACCAATATGAAAAATTTAATACTTAGAATGGTTCAACATGAGCTCCCTTTTGTTCTCCAATCTATATGACCATTGTTCAGTAATCGATTGGCCTCCAGTCAAAGTTTCTTTGTTCTCCAATCAATATTTTCCCTATCCTCTAATCGAATCAGAGTTGAGTATAATCTCTTAGTGCTTGTGCTTTTGTCAAACTATTGGCAATGGTTGTCATCATCTGACCCCTTTGGCCTGTCAACTTTCTGACATAGACCCCTATGCTTGTTAGAACAACTTATACCTTTTCTGGAGGTCGCGCTGTTGGCCTGTGAAAAACCTTCCACTCGTCATCCTATCAGTCATCTCCACTAGATTAGTATCTTCTTTTGGTCTGCATGTTGGACAGGTGTCTGGATCCTCTTGTTAGTATTGCCCCACTTTGAACTTTAATCCTTTTTTATAGGCTTGGTGACCATCCACCCAGCCAACCTTCTATCTTTTTCTGTTGGGAAAATTGAAGGTTAGAGCTTGGAGCTATTGCAGCTTCCTGGCAGTGTTGGCCTCCTAGTTTTCAAGTGGAGCTTTTGGTTGGATTTTCTTCCCCACACTAAGGTAGGCATAACCAATCCCTTCATTCACCCTTTTGGAAGTCTCTCTTTATCTCCTCAGTATAGTGAAATTAATGAACTTGCATGTTTGATTCAAAAACTTGATCTGAACCCTTTTCGGGTAACCTTTGAAAACCCTATGCCTGATTGTCTTGGTAAGGTACTTTGACCTCTCTCTCTCTCTAGGGTGGTTAGGACTTCTCATGGTTGGCATCATGCATGAGGGGTCAGCTGTGATGACGATTTCATTCCACAAATCAAACGTGGGTGGTTAGGCTCATTAAGTTGGGCATTTGTTAGTATGCATGTATATGTAACATCCTATTTCGGCAGGTGGTTAGCTATATGTTATTCATCCCCATGAGAGCTTTGTTGATGCCATTCGATTTGTATGAATTTGAATCCCTGCCAAGTAGGGCTGTAAACAGATCCGGATAATATCCGGATCCGATTCAGATTCGTATCCGATTAAGTATATCCGTATTCGTTTAAGAGATATCCGGCGGAGCGGATTTGGATACGGATATTATCCGAATAATAAACAGAGCGGACGCGGAAACAGGAGATCCGCTCCGTTTAAGATCCGACTCGAAACTGAATTAGTTCTAGCCATTAGATCTTAGATCTAATGGACCATACCTAATATATAAATATTATACATATCTAAAACCCTACCTCCCCCTCCCCCAAATCCCATCGGCAAACGACCTAGGGCAATCTAAAATCCCACAACTCTTGCCCTTCTCCCCTCGTCGTCCTCGCTATCGACCGTCGGCGCCGGCCATCCCTGCCCTCCCACCGACGGCAGCCATCCCCCTCCCACTGGCGCCTCCCCGCCCTCCCACCGGCGCTGCCCCACCCCTGTTGACCTCCCCGTCCTCCCACCAGGCTTCTTCTCCTCCCTTCTTTCTCAGTGGTGCGCAGCAACGCGGCGGGCCGCACGGCGGCGGAGCAGCGCGGCGGCAACAGGAATAGGGCGGCGACAGCAGACCGGCACAGCAGCAGGACCGCAGCGGCAATAGGGGGGCGCAGCAGCAGGCAGCGCGGGGTCTTCTTCTCCCAGGTCCTTCTTCCTGACCTTCTTCTGTCTGGCCTCGCATTTTTTTTAATCGTTTGAGCTGCCCTGCCTTTTATTGGCGCATAAGAAAGAGACCTCCTCCGGTGCCACGCCATGCAACCGGAGGATGACTCCTCCAGTCCCCTACTGTGTGTGAGTGAGAGGGGAACAACGGAGGAGGTTGTGTCAGTGGCCCGGGGAAACATCGGAGGAGGTTGTGTCTATGCCCTGTAGAGGGAGGCAGCCACTTGCAGAGGGAGGAGGATGTAGCTGCTGAAGAAGTAGAGACTTCAACAACAGCAGTAGACGGCGATGGCAACAGCGGATGAGCAGAGTTCGGCCGAATCCGACTTTTGTTCTCACCTTCACAACCGATGGGCTTAGTTGAAATCTAAGTATCATGTTGAATTTTTATTATATTTTGTTTGTATGAATGTAATGTTCAATTTAGACATTGTTTGTGAAATTTTTTTTTTTTAGATTTTTAAAAGATTTTTAAAAGATTTTTTAGATCACTTAATAATTTTATTACAACTTATGATTCCGAAGTGGAAAATATCCGTATTCGCTCCGTATCCAAATATTATCCGATTAAAATATCCACTCCGTATCCGAATCTTAAACGAATCGAATACGGATAATCTGATTAACTAATCGGATCGAAAATGGAAAAGCCATATCCGCTCCGTATCCGATCTGTTTACAGCCCTACTGCCAAGTAATCATATTTTCGAAATGTGATACATGCACTCCAGAAAACATGCAACCTGTTAAGTTCCTTATAATGTACTCTTTGCGTAACTTTTGTGCTTCTGTAACTTCTTAAGCTGTGCCATATTCCATACTCTTATGCTTTATATCTTGCTAGTTTGCCAACTGTCTTCCTATAGAACTCATGCCTTTATTTGAACCCATTTCAGATTTTTCACCCTGACGTGGTTCTCTCAACAAGCCAACCCTTTTGCTACGTAAATGCTTCAGGCTGGGCGACCTTAAGGATTTAAAACTGTGTTTAAGTCGTGGCCTTGCCACCTTTTGTAATCATAATTTTTCCTAGCATGTAACTAATGAACAGAGTATGGTATTGTATCTATGTTTGTGTGCACTGGTTTGGTGCAGTGAACTACACTTAATGTGTTTACTATGTAATGCTCTTGTGATTGGTTTGCATAAGTATTTCATGCAGCACAGAAGACCTCCCCATAACAGTGTGTGTAAGATGCTTCCGTTTTGTGTATGTGATTGTCACCTCTTAACCGGCCGGGAGGAGTGTCCCGTCACCACAGAAGGAAATCATAAATTTGTATCACATTTATGGACAAGAATACATGCAAAAAGTTTTGTGCTAAATGCATGTTGATAATTAGTAGTAAGTAGGTTTTTTTGGTATAATTTATTGGTAATCTCACAGATTAAAAACCATTATATTCCTATTATTCACTAAAAAGGAGAAATTTCATTAAAAATTAATTTATATCACTATATTACTTCTAAATTTTAAATGGCTAGTAAACTCATTGCCTTAAAATTGATAAAGCTAGAAGAATTGAACGATACTAATTATGACATATGGCATCAAAAAATTAAGATGACTTAATCCATGACAATATAGAACATATTAACAAAATTTTAACGTTTCTGAATGTTCTAAGAAATAGCTAGTTGGAGCAATAATGTTGGATGATAAAAGCGCCAAAAGTTATATGTTAATGTTCATGGAGGTCAATCTCATAAATTTTTTTTAGACTTATAGGACTATTCATAAAATGTGGGATGCTATTAAAGAGAAGTATAACATCACGACTCAAGTGAATGCTCATTTTACATCAATATAACTCTTGTCGGATGTAAGAAGGTGATAATGTTGTAGAATATGTGAACATGATGATTGTCATGGCTAAAGACTTGTCAATTGTTAGAAGTGCTAATCTACAGAAGGTGCAAGTGGTAACCATTTTAAGTAGTTTGTCACCCTCCCTTTATATGGCTATCACAACACTTATAATGAGTACTACTATTTTGAAAGTCAAAGATTTGCCAACTTGTTTTTAGCAATTGAGCATGATATTATAACTAGCCAAAATGAATTAGAATTAAATTTACATGAGGTCAATGCTACTCACATAGACCAGCTCCAAACACCCACAAAAGCTAGGATCGCTCTATTGGGCCACAATTCAAGGAGAGCAAAATCATAGCAGAAAGAAAAGAAGATTTTTCAAGGTGCTTATTACATTGGTGAAAAATATGGCCATTTCAAGGTAAATTGTCCACAAAGGAAGTACGAAAATAAGGGTAAAAGAAATACTATTTTCCCGTCCATAGGGAGTTTTTGCTTTGTTGGAACAATTAAATGATTCATGATTATTTGTCTTTGGATGGAATACAAGTCCCCACAAAAAGTAACATTAAATACATGTCAGTACCCAATAAATATATAAGTGGAACAAATAGATACATAAGTGGAGTAAATAGATAATTAAGTGGAACAAACTTATTTGTTCCACTCACATACTTATCTGTTCGACTTGCATACTTATTTATTCCACTTACTTATCTATTTGATCCACTTATAAGTTTTTTGTTCCACTTATCCATCTATTTGTTCAACTTATTCACTTATTTGTTCCACTTACATATCTAATTGATCCGCTTATAAGTGTAACAAATAGGTGAATACATATATTTTGTTCCACTTAACTATTTATTTGTTCCACTTATGCACATATTTGTTCCACTTATATATTTTATTGTGTACTGATAGATATTTAATACTACTTTTTGTAGGAACTTGTGCTCCACCTAATACAACAAATCATAAGCCAACTAGCTGTTCTAGTAAGGCAACAACTCCTTCATGAGAGCAAAACATTACTCTTAAGGGTAAACCAAAACAACGAGGAACAAGGAAATGAGAATTGTTGGTGTAATTGAATACAACGTTGTGATAGGAGACAATAATGATTGGTGGATTGATTCTGATGTAAAATTTTTTGATGTGCTTGACTAGTTGGCTTACATTTGAATTGTACAACACGTCTCGTGTTCAATACCTAAGACACGCCTAAGAGTCATATGGTAGAAAGAGTTGGTGAAATTGGACATGCTTAAGGTGGAAGAACAAAAATTCTACATTAGCAGCAAAATCTATCTAGATGTGGAAAGTGTGGAACATAATTGCCTAGAATTTGAAGACACTATCATAGTCCTCAAAGATATTTTTTGAGCCAAATATTAGACATAATTTAATCTCTGTTCATGCATTGATGCATTGATGGAGAATAGTCTAGAAATCTTTTTCTATGATAAATGGGTGTCAATAGAAAAGGATAGCAAGAATTTTGCCATGAGAAAGCTTGTCACAAAATATGATTTATTCTATATTCCTGTAATTGATACTAAAATGTATAATAATGATGTTGGGTTAAATTATTCTTTGTGTTTACCTGAAAATGATCTGACATCTTAGATTGAGTCATCTTAATAAATCTAAAATAGAATAAGTGATAAAAAAATGAATCTACTGCCTTATTGAAAGATAGAATTGTTATCTTGTAAATATTGTATAGTCACGAAAATGACTAAGTACAATATAAATTGAAGGAATTATTAGAG
Source organism: Colocasia esculenta (assembly GCA_014218235.1). Lineage (NCBI taxonomy): Eukaryota > Viridiplantae > Streptophyta > Magnoliopsida > Alismatales > Araceae > Colocasia > Colocasia esculenta. The sequence goes on from CM024753.1 coordinate 202,484,834, forward strand.
TTAGTTCGCATAGATATTTATGGCTCTTTAAGTGTGAGAACATATAATAACAAGGAATAGTTCATAACATTCATAGATGATTTTTCCATATATGTTTATATATCTTATTTTTGCTAAATCAGAAGCACTTAGTCACTTTAAAAAAATATAGAATAGAAGTAGAAAGATAATTGGAAAAAATATTAAGGTGTTAAGAATTGATAGAGGTGAGGAATACACTTTAGGAAAATTTAAAGTATATTATCAAGAGTATAGAACAAACATACATATTACAGTGCCTTATATACTACAACAGAATGATATGGCAAAAAGAAAAAAATTGAACATTAATGAATACTATTAAATGTATGCTATCACATTCATGTCTTCCTAACAAATTTTTAGAGAGAAGTATTGTTCATGACATATTATACTCTAAATAGAATTTCCACTTGGCCTATTGAGAGTACACTTTATTAGCTTTGAAATGGGAGAAAATCAAAATTGAGTCATCTTAAGAAGTGAGGATAAGTGGCCTACGTTGTCTTTCTAAATCATTTAGAAATAAGTTAAACTTTAGAACATTAAACAACAAGTTCATAAAGTATTTTGATAAGTCATCTAGTTATAGATTTTTCTATAATGAGATAGGAATCAATGAATATAAGGGTGCGACATTTCTAAAAAATATCGAAGGAGAGAAATCTCAAGAAGAGGAAAAGAAACCCCTAATTGTAATAGATGATGGCTATTATAATGATATTCTCAAAAATGATTCAAATATTGAGGAATGATCTCATCCAATTACAGAAAGTGAATCTATCCTCTCGATTTAGGTTGTATGTGAACTTGACGACATAACATGATTCTTATTTTTTTTTTCTATTTTTAAACATTTTTCGTGGCATCTTTTTACAAAAATTCATTATAGGGTGTTTGGTTATACTTTTTTAAACATTTTCTCTTTTAAATTTAAAAAAAAAGAAGACAGACATATAAACACGTTTGGTACATAATTTTTTTTTAAAAATTCAATCCTATACAAATCTCTCTCAAAATAAAAATAACTACCAACCATTTTTTTAAAAAAATTACACAGCTCTCTCCCCCCCCCTCTTCTATCGGAACCACCAAACACATCAATATAAATTTTAAAAATTTTGATGTTTTTACCAAAAAGATAACATCAAATTATTATAATCTTAAATTTAAAATAAAAATTGACACAACACAAATTTTTAGGTAAAAATAACTTTTAAAAAAAAAGTGATCCCAAACACCCTATTAGAATATGCAATGTATAGCTGCAGCCATTTTGAAATATTCAGAGGTATTTTTGTTAATTATTAGAAGTTATGGATGCCTAAAACTTATAGCGTTATATATAATAGATTACAGCGATCTATACATGCATATATTTTAATAACATTATTCTAAAAACAAATATTTTGAGCTCATAAATTAAATTTAGCTTTTGTATGTTAGTTCAGACTCGTTGAACATTTGATAGATTGAATTTAAATAATTATCTTATAATATTTAATAAAGTCTGAATTCAAACGGCTTAGGGCACTGGAATGGTTGGGGGGACCAAGCTTCAAACCCATGTGGGGTTAAAAATGAAAACTTAAAAGGACCAATAAAGACATATTGTTACCATGCATGCTGATAAGAAATCTCGCTAACAATGGATGTCATGTATATGATTTGAATGATTTTTCAGAAAAAAATATTTATTACTTTTCTGGATAGATATTCTTACCACTCTACAAATAAGTGTCGGACAGATAGTAAACACTTCTCTTCCCAAAAACATGTTGTCGAATGCTTGCGGAAGTTTGGAACATGTCACCATGTAGTGGCTTGACAATGGAAGCTATATATATTGGCCACAGACGGACACAAGATGAAATATAAAGGGAGGTCAAAATAAGAAGATGTGAAAAAGTAAAATATTTTAAATTTTATCACATGTGATCTATCAGAATAAAGTTTTTTATTTTTTCAAGTCACGAAAATCATCTATAATTGAATCTATGTTAAAAGTTTCAGCAATTTCCTTCTCAATATAGATGATCAAATAATCAGATAAAAAATCATCTTTCATCTTGTTGCGAAACTTGTTCTTAATAATCTTCATAGCTGAAAATAATCGTTCTATTGTAGCTGTGAAAATTAGAAGAGTGAAAATAAGAGTCAAGACTCTGTACACAAGTGAATAGATTTCTGATTTTCTTGTTTTCACCTTCCACTGACATAGATAAGAAATAGTGGACAAAATTTTAAATTTCTAATATTGTCGTACATATTCAAAGTGTTCTAACTGTATCCTCAATTATATCATCTCTTGTTCTGTAAAGTTTTGTGGATAATTTTTTTTGAGATTGAAGAAACTCAAAATTGTAAGATTGAAATCTAAATAAAAAGTGATAAAATTGTAATACCTAAATTTTGCCATACTCAAAATTTTGCAAAGACGACGCTATAGTTCTTCTCGCCCCTGCTCTCTGCGTGTCGCGTAGCGTGCACATTGTACATCCGTTTCTCCTCTCGGCTCTCTCCCTCTTCCTTTCAGCCGAAAATCTCAAAAATATCAAAACCGGAAACACTGGAGGCGGAGGGGTGAGGGGGAGCTTCTGATAGAAACCTAATATTCTATTCTATTGGGGAAGGAGGGAGGTTAAAATTTTTAATTTAGTCAACAATGATGAGCCACTTTGAAAGTTTACAAAGAAACCTAATAAAGTTAACAATTTAGGGGGGGGGGCATATGAGATGGGCCAACTTAAAACCTATAAAAATGAAAATTATGCCCCCCCCCATTGAACGTGGGTCCGCCCCTGACCCTGATATTGGCTGCAAAGTGCGAAAATTTCAGAATGGTAGCGAGGTTTCACCACCTTATAAATGTTCACCTCTGTCTACTGAGTTGCTCAAATACAGAAGCCATCTCAACTTCAAGAGCAGATTATTTATGTGAATACTCATGACCATTATTTTCCACAGGAATGAGGACGCTCGAGGTTCTACCAAGTTCACTGCGGTGGCAGCATGCTTCTAGATATTTGAACAGAAGGTACACCCAACATGATTAATTAAACGGGAAGTCAGAGCTATATGTTCTCCCAGATCATCCATCCAATGGAAGGACTAGAGAGGCCACGGGCATGCTTTCTCGAATTGCTCTTGCTCACTGCGGCACATTTCAAACTCATTTGTGTGGTAGTACATGCAACCTGCATAAGCATCCATCTCCTTGGAGCACCTTTGATGGAGATTTTTCAGCCTGCAGAAGGAAAACACAGGATGCTTCATAAGTTGTTGGTATAAGAACCACAGACTCGATTCAAAGAGATCATAAAATGCTTAATTGAGAATAAAACTACTGAAAAAGGGCGTATAAGATGAAACCAGGAGAAGTATCATGACTGGCTGTCAAGTGGATTTGGATGTTTCTTAACAGACGCAGGCATTTGACCAACCAGGCAGGGCAACTGCACCTTTTCTGCTGAGACATGCATTCGACTGGGGAAGGCAAAAAAGAGGACTACAGGGACGATCAAATTACTAGTTGACAATTAGCAGAAACCATTATTTTGAAGCAAATAAAACTATGCAAACAGTCTTCGCCGCCGCTAGGCGGGTTGGACACAGGGCTGGTTGGGGGGGGGGGGGGGGAGAGGGGCCCCGGGTTTGATCCTGGGGCGGGGCTGGGTTTCGCGGTGGCGGATACCACAGGGCTACAACCCAAAAAAATAAATAAATAAAATAAAACTATGCAAACAGTCTTTCCCATAACTTGGAGAATGACAGAAGATTGGAAGATGATCACATCGGAGCTCCATGAAAGAGGAAATGTTGTCATACAGTGAAATAACAAAAATATAGGATGGACACTTGCAATGAAAAGTTGCAACAGAAAAAAGGAGGTGACAGCTTTTTCACAAGTTAGTCACAGTGCTTTCCTGACAGAAATCAGAGGTGAAGCAAACAGCAAATTTTCCAAGAAGTGGCTGTCACATACACAATCCATGCCGAGAATACAACAAGAGTAATTTTGTCCCTTTTGGTTTTATGTCTCAGTGATAAACTAGTGCAGAAACTGACTCTCAAGCACATGCAGAAAAACTGGCACTTGCACAATCCACGTACAAGTGTCTAGTAATCTTTTAAATCCACGAAGAAAATTACACCCTATGGCTTTTCTTTTATTATCTGAGTGTATCTCTCTCTCTCTCTCTCACACACACACACCCACGGACACTCAAAACATGCTACTTTTCTTTTATTATCCAAGTGCACTTCTTCAAGTACAACCTTCTGTATGTTTAACGCTTGTTGTAACTGTGCTGCTCCTTTTCTTATTCTTAATGATTTCTAAGTGATTAACGCAATTGTTAACCACATTAACACCCTTTTGTTAATATGGGACTGCTTTTTCTTGGTCTTTGTGATTCCTAAAATCGTATACTACATAAATGAGTGCTTTCTTCAAATTGGTAAATTTGGCTAGGACATGATCCATTGTTCTTAGAATCTTACATGTCAATTCTTTGTGTATTATATATATATATATATATATATATATTTTCATACTGCCATTTCTTCTTTCATGGTGAGTTGGCAGGCACAATGAATTGTATAAAATGACTAGGCACTTGGGTGGCCATTTGAGGCTGAGGCAGCCACTGGTCACATTCCTGATGTCTTAACTTCGACCATAAAAGGTTCTTTCAGCCATCTGTTTCTACTGAAAATGCCTAATCCTCAAAAAGCATGTGTGTTCTACCAAATACTTTCCTCTAGATCTTTCTGTCCAGCATCTTGTAGATGATCTTTTCCTTCTTGCATCAATACACAATGAATTACATACATGCTAATCTTCCCTAAAGATTAAAATCTTTCCGATGTAGCTAACTGAATATACTGTTGACCTCTGATAAGCAAATGGCGATGATGCAAAGATTGGATGTGATGCATTTACATACATATCGTACAAAGTGTTTTTTTACATGGAATATCTTGTGAGCTATGTTACTCGTAAGTAGTAACTCAGGGTCATAAGAAGTAAAGGAAAACAAACTCTTGACAGAAACGTCACTAATCACACAACAGGTGAACAATGTGGTTATCATCAGATGACCATTCGATTAATACTCTCTTTTGGCTCCTAATTGTCGTTGTCTATTCTCATGTGCAATTCATTTTGCTTCCTCGTCGTCAATCAATTGATTAATTGAGAATTTCTATGACAATTGTTGTCACCTTATGTTTGGACCTTAACCTTTAAGCACCTTCAATGTCTACCACTTTCCTTGCTTCTCTCAAAGACCCAAATCATACTAGCTAGTTTCATGTACTCAAAAGAACCTGCAAGTCACAAGCTTTTGGCAAGGAGAAATTAAGTGGCTTCCCACGGTCTTGAGGCATTTCCTAGTTCAAGGTCACAGGATAGGCAAGAAAATGGCACCTTTTTCTTACTCATCTTGGGAGATCAGGATTGGATACTACCCCAACAAGCTAGGCAGAAAGAAACTCGTGTAATGTGGCAGAAAGTCGCATGATAAGACTGGGGAAACTAGCTAGTGCATGCTTGTTGATGTCGAGGGAAGTCAACAATATTCTTAACCATAACGATACAATAATCTACATACAATTTTCATTATAAAACGGTTCTATGCTGAGTGAATAATTAAAATAAATCATGGTTGGAAGGGGATTAGAATTCTTTCCCATGTGAATGTTGTTGAATGAGAAACGACGCCAGTAAGGGTAAACCAAAATACCAATTTTTCTCCTTCAAAGGCTTCTTCAACTTATATGTCTCCACCAGAAGAGAGGTTTGGACATCTCAAACGAGGAAAACCTCTCAACAGAGAAAAAGCAGTTGCTTTTCAAGTAAAGAAGCGAAGGATAACGAGAAACAAATGAGAAAGAAGAAAAATCTGCACTCGTATCTAGAGTCCCTTCTCTAAAATCCCAAATACATTCGCCTCCAAATGCCCAATTCGATCAACTGATACTGACCAACAGAATGGCGCAAAGGAGCAGAACGACTCAACTGGGAATCACCCTAGAGCCCAAGTGGATCTCCACGCAGTTATCGAACAAGAATACAGAAAAGGAGGAACTTCCAGTGAGTATCCTTACAAGCCGAGGACGCAGCCTGTGACCTGCCGCCCTTGTCGAGGCACATCTCCGGGTTCGGATCCCTCTTCTTGCAGTTGATGAAGGCCGCGTTCTGGGTCCTGCACTCGGCGCCTATGTGCTTCCAGGATGCCATTAGCACGGCCGACGTGGGAACGGGCTCCCCCTGCTCATGCATCGCCGCGGCGCTGCTGCTGGCCATTCTCTCACTCTCGAGATTCCGATCTCCCTCCGCGTCGCCAAAGGAGGCCGCCTGTAGGCCGTAGCCCCTCCGTTGTCCATCCCTCCGTCTTTCTTCCCTTTAGATACCCTGACAATCCTGGATTTATAGTTTAACCCCAACCAATTCAAAAATTTGACAATTCGTCTCCATGCTGTACAATTATTAACGGGAATTTATTCCGATCCAATTTTGAGCAAGGTGATTAATTTTCGGTCCATAGAGACTTTTTTAACCCGGAACTAATTTCTGGTCCAAAAGTTTCAGTAACTTTTATAACTGCCTCTTTGGTTGTATATCAAAAATAACCCCCCCCCCCCCCTAATTGATAGATATTACATGATGGTGTGGCACTATGCAGTTCGTTAGCAACAGACTGGCTTCGATGCCGAGGATGTTCCCCTAGGGATCGAAAGAGAGGAGTTGAAGCCGGTGAAGTAATTGTGCTAGGTGTAGAGCGTTGTCGTGTTGTCGGCACAGACATTGCATGCGAACTCTAATGGCACTACCCTCGTTAGCCGGTTGTTATTCACAGGCTCCTTGCCACGCCCTGTAGGCAATGAATTCATTAGCCAATTGTGGCTCAGGTCCACTGTCCACCTTGAGACGACGACTGATTTGGAGGGGTGAATTTGTATATATCTGTCACTGCCGCACAACACGGTCGTCATTATTTGGGTGGGTCCTCACAGATCTGCCACCGAGGTAGATCCACACAGTGCCATCGTTGTCACCTAAGAGCCATTTTTTTGTTTGCAATTCGTCGCCGTAGACTTGTGTAGATCCGCACAAGGTCATTGTCGAAGATTCACTGCTTCCCCTCTTCATTCATGCGGAATAGATCGGCCTCTCTCTCTTTCTCTCATTGGTTGAAATCAACAACGATATTTTGAGGTTTTAAAAAAATTGAAACTAGAGTGTTAATAGGATGGGTGTAAAATTAATACTTTTACAGTCAATAGATCTAAAATTATAATTTTTGATCATTAGACTGGAAATTAATTAACTCCTTCTAATTTAGAAAGATTATTAATTTTTTTCTAATTATTATTAAAATAAAGAAAGGTTGATGAGGAGAAGTGGGAGGGAAATATGTGTTGGGCCACTCTCCCTCTCAAATGCGCATGGGCATTTCTTGTTAACTTGTGGAGGAGTTCCTCTGAATGACTTCATGATTGATCATTGGAAGAGTTCTCCAATTGAGAGAGATAAAGAATAAGTAGTTAGTGTATTCATATATTGTAGGGTTATATGGAAGAGGAGAAGGTGGGCAGCTTTAATTTTATACCATAGTGGAGAATGAGGCATAAAGAGAACGACCTTTTTCCTTGAAATGCCTCCAAATATTTGAACTAGCTTGGGACGCATGTCAAGTTTAGTGCGACCATGGCAAGCATAAAAATATTTTTTTGTACAGAGAAAATGAATAGTTGCACAATTACAATATATATTTCTCAATGATCAGAGGACAGAACATGACAAATTATCTGAAGGCGGTACTAGACTCCATGGAGAGAGGCTTTGTGCACTTGTGCAAAGTGCACAAGTGCAAATCACATGAGTATTTTATCCATGTGACATCATGTACATAGATTTTTTACCTATGTGACACCATAAAAATTGATGTCACATAAGTAAAAAACTCATGTGAATTGCACTTGTGCACTTTGCACAAGTGCAATAAACTTTTCTCGACTCCATGTTGCATGCCATTTTGGATGTGATATACTGGAAGATCTATTTTCGAGATCTGCAATGCTATTTATTAAATCATTTATTTGGCTAAATTTTGGATTGGTCGATTGTCTGTACCCCATGTCCCTTAGTTAATGACGGATTTATAATTTTATTTCAGTGAAGTTTTAATAGTACACCTATGTAAATTCAGTTGGATCATTTATGGTAAAAAATTATCTTCCAAAACAAATTTTTTATCTAGTGAAATCATAAGATTCCACTGAATATATATTGATCTGCCCCCATCGATAACCACAATTTCTTTCTTTTTTTTTTTTTTGGTTGGTGTCGGGTATTGAAACCCGATCTTTTCTTTTCCCATTATCCATAATGCCTTAGCCACATGATCTTTCAATGTAATGAATCAGAGCGGAGAAATGACAAATTATATGACCTTTTATAATTTTGTTAAATTTACTTTATAAATTGCTGGAGTAGCTCAGTTGTAACTTGGTTTGGTTAGAGCGTGTGGCTGAGGTCGAACGTTCAACCCCTTCCTCTAGCGCTCCAGTGACCAGAGTAAACAGGAAACAACTTCCTTTTCGTTCGTGGGCCGCTCCCAACTCTCTTTCTTCTTATTGGGCCGGTTATAACAATATATTTCAGGCTCGTCGTTCCACTGAGCAATCCCTTGCGAGAAAATGGAGACAGGATAAATGTAGGCTGATTACTCTTCCATTTTCACATTCCCCAAGCCAACAATCTGAAACTTTGCTTTCGTGGTTACTAGATGAGCAACCGTGCGATGCACGGGTAACATCAAAATTGAAGTAATTACGTTTTTTTATTTATTTAAAATACATATTTATAGAAGAGACATTAAATATCAATTGATAATGAAGGAGCAATGACATATGAAACATTATCTATATATAGAAGGAGTAAATAAAAAACAGATTGATAATGACGTGAAACATTAATGATTTATGGACGAAGTGAAACAAAATTTTATAATGTAAAGTCTGTAAAATATATTATTAACAGAGTCTTTCATCTATCACTCTTCTTAATCTTCAATCATGATTTTCTTTACTCCGATATCTGTATTTTGAAGATAAATGTTTTTTGAAAAAATTGATCTAATCTTTTGGGGGAAAGAATCAGTTATCTATACTATTATAATAAATCTCAGTTCTAAAAGTACACGTGGCAGTATTATAGCGGATGTAAATCCCGCCAAAACTGTGGTATGCCCGTTCTCCTCTATTCTCTGTCTCCCTCCCGCGATGTCCAAAACTGAGGTATGCAAATACCTCAAAACCGGCCGTTACGCCCAATCTAATTTTTTAAAGGCAGACCTTCCTCAAACCGGCGTTCCTTCCTATGTTCTGGGGCAGACCTTCCTTGATTTTTGATGTTCCTTTTTTTGTGAAATTTTTCTCATATTTGGTTTTTCCTTCCTTATGTTCTACCCAAGACCTTCCTTGATTTTTCTTGAGATCTGTAATTAAACATTCCCGAGCCGTGCCTCCCTCCACCTCCTGCTGCACCATGCCTCCCCCCACCTCCACCTTCTTCACCCTCCGCGTTGTACTCCTCGCCCCCTCCACCGGTCCACCCTCTCTTCCCCAACATTTCGGCCACCCCACTTCGCGGCTGGGAAGGGCAGGACGGGGGAGGGTCGCATCGCCGTAGAAGTCCAAGCACTGTTGCTGCCGCCACCAAGTGGCTCCTGCCCCGACATCGAATCCGGCCCCCGCCGCCCCTAGAAAATGGGCCGTGGAAGGCTGGAAGGCAAAGTAGCACTGCAGTTGCCGGAGTACTAGGACAAGGTGGAGATGTAGGCGGTGTTGTAGATGATCAAGATGCTCCTCGGTTCTCCTGCTCTCCCCCAACACTTTGGCCGGCCCCCTTCCCCCTGTCTACTGTGCCTCCCCCTAGAATAGGGCCAGGCTCAACCTGGATATTCGCTTCTTTTTTCTTTATCAAAATACTTATCACCGAGACTCAAGCCTGCCAAAGGTTGGCTAATTATTCACCAGAGAGGTTCTTCTTGGACCGGAAGAAAAAAGGAAATATAGAAAAGGTCCTATATTTGACTTGATTTGATTTGATTCTTTTCATAGAGGTTAGAAGCTAGGGTTGTTTGAATTTTGACTCAAATATCTACCATTCAAAATCAGCATCCAGAAAAACTTGAATGTAAGTCTTCAATGATTTTAGAATACTTATTGCTTATATGACTTGAATATGAAATTGATAAGTCAAACATGTTTATAGTTGTGATATGCATCTCAGAGACATATATCTCAAATTTCAACAGGTTCTACGTTCGCTTCCTGAATTTCCAGGAGCTTCTCAGGCTCTCGGAAACACTTCTTCATCCATAGATTCTATGAGGATTCAAATTTTAAAAGCTGCCATATCAGTGAAGTTATCTTTAATATTTTCTGATACTTTCATACCTTTTATGATCTTTTGGAAATAGTCTCAGAAGGTGGAGATCCAGATAAGCAAAGTTATTAAACAATGGTGAACAAGCCAGTGGATTTTCTGGAAGATCTATTGCAGAATACGGTAGGCCAGAGGTCTATCTGTAATGTAAGTCCTGTTATTTTTTTCATATGAATTGTGTCTAAATCGCTTCCAGATGAATTGTGTTTTCAACTAAACAAATTTCAATAGTAAGGCACCTATATTATCAGTTTGAGAAAGCCAAAGGAAATAACTAGATGATCTTATATTGTTCAATTAGAACATGTATGTGCATATTGCTCAGTTAGAGGATAAATGGTAATTGGCAATATTGATTGAATTGAAAATTTAAACATGCTGAGCAATAACAAAAAGCAACCATATTTGTGCATTTTAAAGTAATCTTTGTACAAACATCAAAAGTAATTTGTTGACTGTCGAGAATGTGAAAAATAAATGTTAGATAGGATTATGTAACACTCTTTAGATCGATGAGATTCTCACCAATATACAACACCAGTGAGAGAAAATGGAAAAAAAAATCTGTACGTAACAGTATGGTTCTAAAGGATGCATATTCACTACACAATTAAACAATCAGGATACCACATTATACTCATAATGCAATATCAGCAGATGGTACCTTTGGTGGTTAAAGGGGTAGTCTGGAGGAAAATGGATAGAAACTAAGAACACACCCCCAGTATAAGGACTGTCGGGGGGTCCCCTTATCGTTGCTTGCCAATGAAACATGTCCTCTGCGCACATGGAAACTACGCCTTTGTTATGCTGCGCACTCGGTACAAGTATAGGGCACTTTCTTAAATAATATATTCTTTTCTCACACTCTCACCAGCCTTCATATCTACCTCCATATTCGCAATTTTCTCCAACAATGTTCTCATCTGCAGTCACTTGCCATCCTTTCCTTACTGACATGCTCATGCCGTCTTTGCATTTCCTGCTGAGCAATAACAAGCTCTTGCATCAGAGTTACATGGCTTGCTGCTATTCTTTGTTTTTCTTAGCCATCTTTTAATGTTTACTGTCAACTGATGTATAGAACTATATGTTCTGCCCATTTAATTTTTATAAAAAAATAAACTTTGATGTGCTTTACATTTCATAGACACCTACACAACCGAACAGAACCATAAAAAATTTCTAATGTGCAGGGAAAGTAGCCTACTACCTAGCTTCTCTCCAATTAATCACTGCCTCAACAGGTATATACTTGTGCTTATTTTTCATTTCACTACAGCCTTGCGATTATGAAGGTGTTATTTACTGTATTTTATTGTGCATTTGAATTTCAAGCACAGATTCTGAACTTTTCCATCTATGTTTTTTACTGGATTTTTAAACTGTGATGTTGCAATATAGATGTTAAGGTTTTTAAATAATTTATGTTTTAAAACCATAGATGCATTAGAACTGGATGTTACAAAATAGAATATCTAAATATATAGTGTTTACAAGCATTAGTCACATGGAACTGGCCAATCCTATGATCCAATGTTCACAATAGAAACATGAGTTCACATGGATGTTCCAATATTTGCTAGATTCAATTATAAAGAGATTTTCTCCTAACACCCATCACAGATCCTCCCTGAATTTTTAGTTTTTGAGTGTTTATGGAATTTCTGTATTAAGCGATGATTGGGAGGTTAATTTTTTATTTTGCTGGGTGTTTCAATACAGATTTTTAAAGAGTTGATAATGATATACAATGTTTCTTTTCTGATTTCTATTTTTTGGTTTTCTGACTAGCTATAATTGTCTTCATTTTGTTTGTGTTTTAATGATTGATAATCCTACTGTCATCCTCTCTGATGGGCATGTCTTATTCTTTTCTAAAATGTCATTCTTCTGTCTCCTATGATTGCCATTAGTTTTTTTCACCACTATATATAGTTTCTGTTGAGAGTTTTAATGTTTACTGTCACTGATATATTAGAACGTTCTGCCCATTTTTTTTTTACTACTGTCTCAGACACTCTCTAATAACTAAAACTAGATATCCTGACTTTTCCGTCAACTGTTATTTAATATGCATGTTTAAAAAGGGAAAATCATTGGTTCTTCATCAGTCCTTTCATTTCAATTTATTGTTTATGGTTTAGGAAGCATGTCAATTATAATGGCCAAACATATTTGATTTCTATGTTTGGAGTGCTAACTTAATGTGTCTCCTGCTTTTACCTAATGTGGGTATAGTCTATGCGAAGTGAACAAATTCCTTCAATCTTTGAAGCCATTTTGTTCATATGAAATTTTTGGGCTGTTGGATGAGTTTTCCTTGTTTACTGCGCATGTCTAGCCAACTCTGGAAATCCTTTGTTCCAACGTTAAGGTGTGTCAGGCGGAACCCCAACTATTGGTGGAGAATCTCCAATTTTCCTCCACCCAAGTTTATGGTGGTTGTCTATACGATCTGCTGGAATTTTTCTTTGAGTATGCTCCCAAAGTTGAGAACATCATTCATACATGTACATAAAGTCTCCCTCATGTAGAAATGTCTTCCTTGGGAGGAAAATATTAAACTCTTATTTGTAAACATTCCCCGTCAAGAAGACACAAATACTTCATTAGTTGAATAACTTGAGCTAAATGAGAGGAAAATGTTAGGAAAAATTAATATGTACCCTTAAAATCTATTGTATTTGGATGCATATTTTGAAAATTTCATATTATATTATACCCCCCAAAAATCGAACAATGAATGTCCCTACCAGTTATCATAGATCTTTGAATATTATGGAATGTTAGCTATTCAATTTCAGTTTATTTGTTTATAATAACCTCCAGTTTCAATAATAATCTTGAATATTATGGTCCATGAGTTTATTGAATGTGAGTCTCTGTGTGTTTTTAGTGGAAAGTTTATTGGGTTTTGTTTATTTAAAACACTAAAAGGTTTTAAGTAGCAGGTTCTTAATTCCAGGTCTATAGTAGCAGGTTTATAAGGATTTTAAGTGGGATTTCCAGGGGACTATCAAAGTTGGGACAACTCAGAGGACATATCCGTTTTTTTGTGTTAGGATTTTCAGTTGTCTGTTGGATATGTCTTGGATATGAGCCTTTTTTGTATGTTTGAAAATTTGAATTTAGGGTGACCAGTAAGCATGCCAATTATAATTGCCAGTTCTTCTCTTTAGAACTTGATGATAACTAGAGTGCTTTGAAAATTGTCTATCTCTCATACAGTTCATATGTTTAATCATTTCATGTGTTTTATGCTTTACGATTAAGAACTTAATAACTATAAAGATTTAGCACATAAGAAAAAATCAGTGCAACAGACAAAGTAATAGCTGTTGTTCTTTACTTTTATGGAATACAGTGTCTCTGTGTCTACATTAATAGTTAGCCTATCCTTTTGCAGAAACCATCATTGAAAATTCTTGAATTATATTTACTTGAATTATGGAATCTGAGGTATAATGGAATTAGTTTATAGAGAGAGATGAAGGGGTGTTGTTCAGTAGTAAAAGGTTTTATTATTCTTTTCCTTAGGATGAGGGATAGTCTAAAAATTGATGTCATTTTGAATGTGAGCTGTCTAGAGCAACGTTCTAATTTAGGGGTTATATTGAAAAAGTAAAGAAAAGGGAGACTATATGAACTGAATTGTAGAAACTTCAAACATAAAGGCAAGCAAAACAAAAGGATAAACAACTAAAGAACATACATGAACGATATTCCTAGCACTCAGCAGTATGAAATCCTTCTCTATCCCCTTCCCTGAATGCATGAATGCATGCATTTCATGTTGTTTTATGCTTTACGATTACAAGAAGCCTTAATAACTAATGAAGATTTCAGCACATAAGAAAAAACCAGTGCAACAGACAAAGTAATAGCTGTTGTTCTTTACTTTTATGGAATTACAATGTCTCTGTGTTCTACATTAATAGTTAGCTTGTTCCTTTTGCGGAAACCATCATTGAAAATTCTTGGAATTATATTTTACTTGAATTATGGAATCTGAGGTATAATGGAATTAGTTTATAGAGAGAGATGAAGGGTGTTGTTTCAGTAGTATAAGGTTTTATTATTCTTTTCCTTAGGAGGAGGGATAGTCTAAAAATTGATGTCATTTTGAATGTGAGCTGTCTAGAACAACGTTATAATTTAGGGGTTATATTGAAAAAGTAAAGATAATGGAGACTATATGAACTGAATTGTAGAAACTTCAAACATAAAGGCAAGCAAAACAAAAGGATAAACAACTAAAGAACATACATGAACGATATTCCTAGCACTCAGCAGCATGGTTTCCCATGATACCATAAAGCATAGCCAAAGTCATGCATTCATGCATTCAGGGAAGGGGATAGAGAAGGATTTCATACCAAAAATGTCACAAACTCTCTGTTCATACAAACTTACTCATCTATGCAATTATCATAAAGGTTTCACGTTTTGTCATTTGTTTCTTCTTAACCCCTGTTCATACACAATCTCTGTTCACACAAACTTCATATTTTTCTATCTTTCTCAAATCGGTCTATTTTCTTTCTTCCAGGCAGTGCTTTGGAGCTTATAGAGTTCTATTCTATTATCGTGTTAGATACTGTAAGCGGAACGCATTACTGAGTAGGTTCCCTTTCCCAGTTTAAGCATTAATTTGTATAAACCCTGTACAGTTTGAAACAAGAGGATTATAATCTATTTGCATGATAAAATCATTGACTATTTTCTAATTAAATATATGCACATCATAGAAATAACAGATCTTTGAATCAATTTTTTATAGGTTCTAAAATGCAAATCTATTTTGATCTTAACATACTGTTGACCATTTTTTTAATTTGGGCTTATCTGAATCTGATATAAAAGTAAATATGTTGATGAACATATTTTTGAGTGCTCAATCATTATAATTTTGTACCCATTAAAACACAGCTCTGTCATCAGTGTATTCATGATGAACTATGCTGTCTTTATTTACCATAGCCTAAGTAGATTTGTTTTCCATCTATTGGCATGAATCCAATCTGTTTTGATGCATGTAATTATGTCTGATTTTGAGTGGATTTTTCAGTGAAAGAGAATTCAACTCTAATTTCTTTGGATTTCAGGTTTTAGCTACTTTTAGAATGATCATTGCATATTAGGAGCAATAATCTACATTCCAGATCAAAGGAGCCCTCTGAACTTTATCTATTTAGTACCCTATCTGCATAAATTTCTCTCACTGCCTCTCCTCATGTTTGCATCCCAATATCTGCATAAATTTCTCTCTCCCTGCCTCTCCTCATGTTTGCATCCCAATATAGAGTAACACGGTCTTCTTCTGCCTCTCCATATCTCAACTGCCATATCTCAAATGGCTGAAAGTATTTTGAAACCAAAGTACAACTGAGATTTCCCTACTGGAAATTAGCATCCCAATACAGAGTAACATGATTTTCTTCTCTGGTCTGAATCAAATTACGAGCACGTCAACCTCAGCAATATAGGAAGAAAAAATATCCTATGCCAGACCACAATGATGCTGACAATCAAAAAGGGCCCAACTCAGATGCTTCAGATGTCATAGAAATAATATATATGTAATATCCGGCTATTAGAGACTACCCCATATGGCACGCAGAAATGAGATAATCATTATATAAGTCGTGCATCTTCATAGTTGTCTTTATATTAATAGGCAAGACAAGATTGTCTACAAGTGAAAATCTCTAATCAACAGAACTAATCTCCTCATCTATGATATGATCCAGTTTCACCAGGAAGTCGATCAACATTAGGTAGATGTCATCAATGCGATGTAGAGGCACCAAACAGCTTCTCTCCGATCTCCTCTGTATCTTGCTTACCTTAGTTAATAATAATCTCCTCTTGGTTCTGCTTTCTGGGCTCTTCTTCCCACTTTTCTCTGCAAACCAGTCCTCCCAGGTATCCCAATGCTCTTCCCTTGCTGCTGTTCATATAAAATTCATTTGATATATTTGCTTTCTTACTATTCATTTGGTTGTGTGTTAAATGAAATTTTGTTTTAATCTTTTTTCTCATGTCAGCTGATAGTTTAATGTGCATGTTAAACATGCTATTACTTCATTTGAGGCTTTTTAAATGGAGGCAAATCATTTGTTTCAGTCCATTTGATTTTTTTTTATGTCATGAGTTTTTAAAGCACATATTTTGAATTTGTATTATATTACCGGGGCTTTCCATTGAAATATTCTAAATATTCTAATTATTTTGTAATTAGTCTTCCCTGAATACTTATTTTCTAATTATCATTGTGCAGGGAAAGTATCTTACCTTTTTCCAACAAGTCCTTTCTAGATCATCTACTTCATGTCCCCAACCAGTGAAAAATGTGATAAAGAAATAAAGAAATTGAACCTAATTGAAAAGTGATAAATGAACTAATCTACTGGTAATGGTGGAAATGGGAGGATACATATCATCACAGAAGCAAAAATAAAATGGGCAAGCACCGTGCAAGAACCATTAGTGCACAAACACAACCCAAATGTGAGCCTGCTACACAGAAGCATGACAGTTTTAAGGAGAAAAGACAACACAACAAGACATATTAACGTCAATAGAGGCACAATACCCTCTTAGGCTGCTTACAGAACTTATTTTAGCACATTATCCATTGGGTTTTATCTTCCGTTGGAAAACATTTTATACTGAAAATTATCAAAGTGAAGTAATATAATTTCTGATGTGCATGTTAATTTGTTTTATGCTTATTCCTAAAAATATAATTTTCTCTATCTGTTTTATAGAGTGTTCTGTTGCATTGAAATTTAAAAGTCAAAGGGGGGACGGCTGGATCTTTCCTTCGGCAGTGTGTGGACAAAGGTACATTTGCTAATCCCTACCAGTTTGATGTATCATTGCTTTAACAAGATCATTTCCTTTTTCTTTAAGCAAATTTCTAAGTTTTCAGAATTATTTGCTTTTTGACTATTCATTATGGTTGTGTTTTAATGATTGATAATCCCTACCAGTTTAATATCTATATGTTTTAATGTGTTTATGTTTCTAATATATATATAGTTTGTATATCTGGGTTTCAGATTTTTTTGTTCTTATTTAGTCTATCCCTTATCATACAAGCTGAAATCTAGACTACTTTTTAGCACCCGCCTCAACATATAATCATCCTAGCCAATTATCAGTAGCAACCGAACTTTCCCAATGTCACTGCCTGCTGTCATGGGTTGTAAAAACTAGATCCATTCTGCATTGGTTAACAATTACATGGATAAGAAAACTAATAAATCAGAAGTGTAGCTTCATAAAGTTATTATGGGCAGGGTAACAGTAGAAGATATCTAATTTATAGACTTTTTGTTAAAATTTAATTGTTTGAGGCTTGAAAAATAGAGTTCTTCTAATTACTTTATTATCATAAGATTAACTCTGATTTAAATAACTGTCTGATATTCCATGGTCATGACACCCATCAAAAGCAAACATACATTATAAATGAATGTGATTGTAGGAGTCAGAAGGCCTGTATACTATGAGCAAGATAAAATCAGTTACTTGAAAATAGTTATACTATGAGCAAGATAAACATGTATAACACCTGTATATAAAAATGAGAAGTACAAAGCAAAACAATATATGACTACTAAAATCAATTTTATAGAATGGAAATCTATGAACAACTACCATGAGAAGTTTAAAGTAAGGGAATCTTACCATTCCAACTGAAGTTGGACGCAGTCTGTCTTCCTGAAATTCATATCAGGAAAATCAATGGAGGTTGAACATTTCCAATTGCTGCGTGATCCTAGGAATTGCTTACTTTCTTATAGATTACATGAATGAAAAATGCCCAGTTTGCTTGAACAGACATATGTTAATCAGAATAAAAGAAGAGCTTAAATTATTCTATACACTGGATTCTCAGAGGAGACAGAATAAGGAAAAAAAAATACTAACTTCCTCGAAAACCTTGAAGTGTGCCAGGAGTCATGGATCCCAAATATGGCTGCCTTTGGGAGATTGAGATTTGCAATACTCATTTCCAAAATCACATGTATATGTCATGCTATTTAAATATGCAGCAAAAGGCTCTGTTTATGTCAGACATTGGAGAACTGAATTAAGAAAGCAAGTACTGCTGAGATTTGCCAAACCAGTACCCTGTTCAATGTTCAGTTTAATACTTCCAACAAAAATTGGGCACTACCAAAACAAATCGATGATGATAAAATTAGGTAAGGACAAAAGGTAGAGTGGTAGATTCTGGAGGGATGAGTTTAAAAAGGATTGGATTGAAAGACCAAATATGTCATAGCTGGGAAGAAAATGGTGTTAGCTTAACCATTTCAAATACTAGCCAGAATCACTATAGATATCATAGTCATGGATCCCTAATATGGCTGCCTTTGGGAGATTGAGAATTGCAATACTCATTTCAAAATCCCTGTATATGTCAGGCTCTTTAAATATGCAACAAAAGGCTCTGTATATGTCAAGCACTTAAGAACTGAATTTGCCAAACCACATCCTGTTCAATGTTCAGTTTAGTACTTTTAGCAAAAACTGGGCATTATCAAAACAAATCGATGATGATAAAATTAGGTAGGGACAAAAGGTAGAGTGGTAGATTCTGGAGGGATGAGTTTAGAAAGGATTGGAAAAACTTAACTGTGTTCGTAAAAACTTAACCGTGTTCTTTGGGTTTTGATGATTGTGCTTCTTTATCTCCTTCATCCTTGATTTATGTAGTTTTGCATGTTAAAATCATACTTTTTTCATTCGTGAAATAAGACAGTGAAGCTTCGCTGGCTGAGCACGATGTGAATAAGATGAGGTTTGTGCTGAGGTTTTTTTTTCTCCTTGAAGGTATCCAGTTTGAAAATTCTTATGAAGTTGGTGTTTTCTCCAAGTTAACAAATGCGTACTGTTTAGTGGCAATTGGAGGTTCAGAAAACTTCTACAGGTTTGTATATTGAGGTTAAATTTCTGCGCCTATTGTGCCTGTAATGCCTTCATGTTGTTGGTCTGCGGCAGTGCATTTGAAGCAGAGTTGGCTGATGTTATCCCTGTGGTTAAAACGTCTATAACGGGCACCAAAATTATCGGGCATCTTTGTGCTGGTCAGTGGTAGTGCAAGGCACTTATGCTAGAATCTTAGGAATGTGGCAGAATAAAAAAATTTTGATTTGTCTTTCCTGATATTTAAATAATAAATGCAAGTAACAAGAATGGCCTTCTCTTGCCACACACTACCACAGACCAAGGTAGCCCATGAGCTGAATAATGTTTATTTGGCCAATTTTTTTAACTCGCAAGACATTTTGTCCAAGGATGATATGTGTTTCTGTGATGAAAGAAGACCTATTCATACAATACTTTTTAAGTTACCGTGAAAATATATTCCTCAATAGGTTTATAGACTTATAGACTTATACGAAAATATATTCCTCAATCAGCACATGTAAACATACTGACTTATAGACTATACGACCATTTAGATTTATGCATGGCTCTGATTTATGCTGGTACATCTCTAGACTTATACGACCAGTTTGTAAACAAAGACAAAGAAAAAAGGTAGTTGTGGAAGAAAACAATATGCGGCCGCCACCTTCAGACCCCACCCTGTTCTAGATCCAGTGTCGATGCATAAGCCAGAACAGCACCTACACCTCCGCCTTTACCTCCTCTGTAACCCCCACCAACACCACTGTCAATGCCTCCACCTCCTCAGGAACCACCACCAGCTCACATAGGTGTGAATTTACAAAAATTCGAACAGAAAAAAAATGAAAAAAAACTGTAAGATTATTTGTGGAATCGCCCAGTAATGTGTTTTTTTTATAGATGTCAATGCCGTCGAAAAGCTTTGCCACTTGTGATCAAAGGTTTGATAGTAGTGATTTAGAATATTTTTTCATTGAAATATACTGCATAAGTTTTAACAAAATTATTTGAGTAGATTGAAATCATTATATGTATCAGAATCTCTCCTTTATGCTGATTCATTCAGATGCATTAAACTAATACCATGTCAACAATTGTTAGAAAAATGATACATTTACTATACATGTGAACTACTATATGATTTGAAAAATAGAGTAGACCTGACATTGAAATAAATTTGAACTATTAAAGTAAACATTATTATATAGTATTTAATTATGCATTGAAAATCATAAGCACATTTGGAAAATGTGGAATGTGAAAAAGGACTTCAGAACACTTACAGCTCTTGGGTTCTTACAGACGATTTCCACAACATCTTTATCACTCAATTGCTCCCGCAGACCATCAGATGCAAATATCAAGAATAAGTCCTGTGATCCGAGTTCACGAATCAGAATTGATGATTCGACACTCATGATGGGTCTTTTCAAAAGAATGAGAGAAACAATTGCTGGAATAGTGGGTCCCTACAAAACTCTGGCATCTTTAAGTGCATGTCTCCAATAGATCTAGACACCTGAGAAGGCCCAAGCATAAGTTTTCTTCAGTTGATGTGATTTTATGGGCAGGAAGCTCACATCAACATGGTATCTACTTTTTTTTCATTTTTAGCACCGGCACCTTGAACAAATTTGTATCACTATGATGAATATTTAAGAACAGGTTTTCAACAAGGGAATAGTTTTTATTATTTGAATCCCCCATATCGGCCTTTGTATATGTTGTATGCCAATGGAAAGGGGGAGATTGACAACTGTAGCAATGTAGCTACGGTGCTTTTTCTTCCTCTTTTTCTTTAAATTTTTATTCACTCTAATTTTTATTATGCTAATTGCAAGACCTGACTAATACCAGTTTGTATCTCTGTGTACGTACGAAGCCAGTACATCAAAATGGACACACTGGGTTCATGAATGTTTCATCTTCACTGATCCACATTCAATATAACACTCATTTCCAAGTACTAAGAGTAATAGTACTACGCAATCATCGACATCCATGTAAGTCCTACAATTTTCAATGACATCTCTCACACTGCTCTTCTCCAAGCAAAGTTTCACTACTATATAAAAGTCATATATGAAAGTCTTCGTAGGTAAGTCAAAATTTGTCCTTTTTGTGTAACTCTCTATAATATTAGCTTCATGCTTTAAGTTGTTTCCCTCACTAATTATTGATGAATAGCATATTTTAACACGTGCATATTACATGTTTAGTTTATGCTTTAAAATTTTTAATGCGAATAGTAACGACACATTATTTCTTTTAGTTGATCTCAGATGTTAGTTGAAATGCACCTGTAGCTAAGGCATTTGAAGAAAAAAGAAAGATAAGCATTGGTCAACTATATATATTCCCCCCATGCAAAAATGTATATTATCAGATATATTTGTGTGTTTTGACATCTGAATGTAGATTGTATGAACTAATTTGATCAATGTTTTATTAATATATTTTATAATATGTTTAATTTAACAAAAAATTTGTAATAAAATTTTATATTTTTATAAAATTATAAATAAATTTTATTTTTATTAATATATATTTAATCAAACACCGTGCATCGCACGGGCAAAGAACTAGTGTTTATAATTGGTCAGTGTGCTCCGATATCTGTACTCATATTGAATAATCTACATATTATAAAATTCACATCATATAAAATGAATATGAAAAGGCTCTAGACCATGTTACGTTTCTTATTTTAGATCATGTTTCTAAATTAAAATTTAAAATTACTGGTAGAAAAACACAATGGTCATTAGCTTATTTTTAATAAACAAATCAATCTCATATCTTAATTCTGATGTAATAATATCTTTGTTATGCTGTTTTGCATTATGAAAAAAGAGTATAATGTTTAGAAAATAATAATATGAATAGAAAAAATTATTTATAAACATTTATAATTTTTAAATATAAAAAGTTATGTTACTATAAAATGTATCTTTATTATGCTGTTTTGCATATGCTATTTTGCATTCAAAGATATAAAAAACAACATATATTGAATGCACAAAAAAACATTTAGAAAATAATAAGATGAATATAAAATATTATTTATAAAAATTATAAATTTAATATAAAAAGTTATGTTATTATAAAAAATAAAAATATGGTGAAGATAGATTTTTACGTTGACTATTTAATAATAGGGATATTTCATACATTCTCTCTAGAGGAATATTTTCCCTAACTTTTCCTATTTATTTATATCTTTAATTTATTTAAATATTTTTTTATTCCAATAATATATATTAAGCCAGTGTTGCTTATTGCGTTGATCATTGAATTCATGAAGAAAAAAAAATTGAGGCTACTTTGGTAGCATGATGTTCCAATCATTTTATTTAAGAATATCAGACATTTATGTAAGATGAAGCTTGATAATAATAAGTCAAATCAACTTACATTTGATGCATAACACTAAAGCAAACCGTATGGTTTCATATCACTAAACTTCATATAAATTTAGCCATATCAATATGTGTATTTAGACAAGTGAGGGTTTAAAATATAATTTTCAAAACGTTTCTGGTCCCTAAATAGCGATGGGGAAAAATTTAGTGCTCCCCTCTGTTCTCTTCCGGCGCCGGCCACCTTCCAGCTGTGTGCCCGTAGACCGGGAGGGGGGGGGGGTGGCTGGAGGAGAGAGGGAGGATTGATGGAGGGGAGCAGGAGGTGCATGTATATTCTTGGTTGTTCTTTTTATTTATTTGGAAGAGAAACCTACCGGTTTTGGAAGAGGAAGACGCGGACTAGCGGAACAGTTGATAGGCAAAAGGCTTGGCTAGTGGAGCCGCCGCAGGCGTGGGAAGTTGCGGCGGTTCTGGTTTCCCTCGAGCAGGGGCATGTCGTGCGGCTGGTGTTTGCTGGCTGGCTGTCCCATGATCCCTAAATAGTAGCGTGAGAGTGTAGGGATTTTTGAGATCTTCTGGGAGGTTGTGATGTTGGGGGGCCTTCAGATTCCGACGAGAGCGCGTGGTGAAGGGGCATCCTCCTCAAACTGGCTTCCGTCATACGAATGTCGAAATGTCTAATTTTCTTGCGCAGGGCGTCGGCGAAAGACATTCGTTGAGGAGACGGAGTGACACCGGCGGAAGAAGATGACGAGGCCGTGACTCCCAAGGGCGACATGGCCTTTGAAGAAGATGTTGGAGTCTCTGGCACATTAGCTTGAGGTGGACTCGGCTCGACGATAGTAGCAGTAAACGCATGGGCAAGCGCAGAAGAGATGCATGGCTCGACGTGAACAGTGCTATGCACAAGCATTGCGTTGTTCACGTGAGAGGCTTCTTTCGACGCGGATGGCTCTGCAAGCGCCGCTTCAGAAGCAAAAGGTGGGGGCCTATCTTGTGGTGAACGGTTGCCATTATCAGAGATAATCGGTAAGGAAACAGCAGGTTCTTGGACACGTGGTGCACCCAGGGGATTTGTTGGGAGCAGATAAACACCCCCAAGGACAAATGGCACACCCCCAGTGGGTGTGCCATGCTTAGGTATTTCTCGCCTGTTGATAATGGAACTCTAGGTCCATTATTCCACCCCCTCTAGATCTGATGTCTCTTGATGTTGAGAAATATTTATTGCACACCTTGGTGTGCGCTAAACATGGCACATTTACTAGAGGTGTTCCATTTGTTTTTGGAGAGGATTATAATATCTCTCCCATCTCACTTTTTCAAATTCCAAAAATAAATGACACATCTTTAATGAGTGTACCTAAGTTAGTATAAAATGTGCACTAAATATTTCTCTTAACAGTCAAGATAGAAGCGGTACTGCCAGCAAGCGGATAAACATATGACGAAGCAGCGAATAGGTAAACCAGCAGTATGAAGTGAGGCCTCGGCCATGGCTGCATGGGAATTGAATAGCTTGGCTCCACGTAAACAGTGCCCTTTGCATGCAAAGCACTGTTCACGTGGAGACCAATGGCGCTAGCAGGGGGTGCTGCATGCACCGGATCGTCATGACACGTTGAAGACCCACCAACTGATGAGATGCCATCAACCGGTGGGACTTCAAGAGAAATATGGGAATAATTACGGTGAATGCCTTCAATAATAATTCCTTTGGAGGACTCTTGTATGATAGGATGACACGTGGGCCTTGTTGAAAGAGATGGCTCTTGAGGAGAACCATCACCACATGTAATGCTTGGAAGAGCACTAGCAACGCCTTCTTGATTTGCTTGAACCGAATAAGGATCAAGTGGCACCTGTTCCAGAGTGGGTGTCTCATTATCGACACCTGGAATGCCACTATTACCAGGCAGAGAATACTGAACAGGCATAACATCTGTAACATTAGCACCAGCCTGCGCATGAGGTAGCGTCTCTTCAAGTACCTCTTCGCCAACAGGTGTAACCGTTTGCACAGTGAGCTGAACAGTCCTGTTCACCGCCCTCCACACTTGGGCAGCTGACCTCGCCGGAGGATGGGGACCATTGCCGGATTCAGGTGGGTGGACGCCGGAGAAACCAGGATCTTGGCCTCCCGAAGGGCTAGATCTCTTGCACTTTGAAGCCACATGGCCAAGACGATGACATGAAGCACAAAATAATGGCAGATTAGGATAGACGATGGGCTGCCAGAACCCATCGGATCCCATCCCAACCCACACTTTGTCAGGTAGTTCAGCGACACATCCAATAGTACACAGACTCGAGCAGCTTGTGATCTTGAGAGATAAAGAGTGTCTTTATCCACTTGAAGCACCGAACCCACACTCCCTGCAATAGTTCTGATCATGGTGTCGAAGAAGAAATTAGCTGGGATGCCGGGGAACTCAATCCACACCGGAACCACCGGTGAATCGGCCTCTGGGGAGAAGTCAAGAGACCACTGAGAAAACTTGAATAATCGACCATGAATAAGAAGGGATCCTTTAAGAAGAACCTGAATAAAGTCCTCACGGCAGAGAAATCTAAGCAACATATGTCGATTGTCCAATGCACTAATCGCAAAATCCTTGGCAAGTTGAAATCTTTGCGGTAGGAACAATCTGATATCATGAAAAGAAGGTCGGCCGAAGGGTGTATGGGCGATAATAGCATGCTCAAGGACCTTACATGAGATCTGAATCTCCTCCATAGAGAAAAAAAGCAGCAGGTTCACCTTTATCCGTACGCGATGGAGGATGAACAGAAACAGGGATGGCTGGGGGCGCCATAGCTCGCTTCACCACTTGCGCAAAGGAGAACATACATGCGCCATCTCTCCAATGATTTATAAGAGCAGGAACAGGAACCGCAGCATCTTGGGGAGATCTGGCCGACGATTCAGCAGGGTATGCAGTAGTCGGAGATGAGCCATTAACCGCAGCAGCAAGAGGAACCCCCCCCGGTAGGCCACCTCCACCTTCTTCTGCTGCCACCGCCGCCGTCACGCGCTGCTGCTGCTGCAATTGGTGTCCATTGGTGCTCCTACGTAGTACGTACCCTTCCCCACCTCTCATAGCTCTACACCCGGCGCCATCAGGGGGATCCCGGCCTCTGCAACATGCAGCTGAAGTTGAGCTCACGGAGCTGCTACTCCTCGCAAGGCCTCGAGGTTTCGTTTTTGCGGCGAGAGGCCCCACTCTGGCCAGATGCGCAGCCTGGCTCCTGCAGGAGATCGCGTGGCAAATGGGACGTGGTTGGTGTTTGGGTCTGTACCGTACCGTCCGAATCCGTGCGGTCGGATCGGTCAAGGCTTGTAAACGATCCCCTGTTAGCAAGGATATCGTTCATAACAGAGCATAGCAGATCCCATTGTATCTCTGGCCTTCCTCATATGATGTATTCTATTTCTTGTGTTTGACTGTTGTAATCTGCCTCCCTGTATTGGCTCTCCAGCTACGCACATCTCAAACATTCTCTGTATAGCTTCTGTTCACATCTATATAAAACTAGAGTTAACTCACTTTTAACTCAGAGTTAACTCCATCTAAAGAGTTAACTCCATCCAAAGAGGCGTAGTGTCCCTGTTTTATATAGATGTGAACAGAGTTAACTTTGGTAGCAGTTTAGAGTTAACTTTTGTGGGTTGGGTTAAAGATGGTTTAAAAGTGAGTTAACTTACCTTTTTTTAACCCACCTCTAGAGGAGGAACAAAGTTAACTCAAGTGAGTTAACTATTTTTTCCTCTCACTCACAAGTATTAAATACTATTTTCTTTTTCACTACAACAAAAATTGGTCTATAGTTACAGATTATAGTTATGATTTTAAATTTTGTAAGTATAAACAAGTTAAATAATTTTTAACTCTTTTCTAATCCTAACTATAACTATACCCTAACTCCTCGAAAAGTGAACTCGAATCACCCTCCAACCCCTCTTGTGCGAAACCCTTCCCCCGCCCTTTTCCCCAACATCAGCCAGGACCCTTCAATCCCCTTCCCCACGCCCTTTTTCCCCAAATCCGCCAGGACCTTCCCCTTCCCCACGCCCATTTTCCCCAAATCCTTCGCGGTGCAGAGGGCAAGGCGAGGTCGGGGGGAAGGAGCGGGGCGAGGAGGCGCTGATCCAGAGCAGGTGCATTGGCGTTCGTTCGATTGCCCCACGGCGCCCGCGTTGGCGTTCCGTTCCCGGAGCGGGACCGCGACGAAGGCGAAGCAGGGCAGGACGGACCGTCGGAGGTGAAGTTCTCTTGCCCGGTGACAAGCAGAGGACGGTCCTGAGACTGCTCTGGTGTTGCCTCGGCAGTCGAGGGCTAATGGGTTCTCTCAGCGACAGGTGGAAGCCGCGGCGTAGGGGTGACGATTGTGTTGGGTTTCATGGCGGACATGAGATCCCAAGATCTGATCACATCGGGCTCGCGCCGAAGGTGGGGAGAGATGCGCCCGGAGGGAGGCGGGGGAGGGGGAGGGGGAGGGGGCGGAGGGTTGCGAGGGGACGGGAGAGGAGTTTGCTGGTGGTGAGATCCTGAAAGGACGCCGGGGGGATCTCGTTGAGGGTGGTAAGCAGACCGTAACTGGTGGAGGTGAGGGAGACGACATGGTGGCTTAGGCCAGCGCTGACGATGACGCCGCCGCCGCCCTCCTCGTCGTCGAGGAGCGAAAGGAGGCGCAGCCCATCTGGGTAGAGCTCGAACTTCCCTGATGATCTTCGTCGCCGTTCCTGGGCCTCGGCAGGGAGAGGAGAGGGGAAGCGTGGGTAGGAGTGGGATTTCAAATGTTTGAAGGGTGATTGGCCTAAAAGCGAGGATGGGCTGCGTATTAGCGTGAGAGGAGCAGAGTAGCTACCTCCTAGTTATATGGAGGTGGGCTGGGCGGGAGGTAGGCATTTCAAATGAGGTGGGGGCGGTGCCTGGCCCGGACGAAGCATTGGCATGCACAATGTTCGCGGCCTTTTGGACGGACTTGATCAGGTACATGTGCGTGTACATGATCAGAATATTTTTGCCAAATCTTTAGACACTACAATGGATTGAGCTAAGCCCAGATGAAGCATGAAGCAGATCGCACTTTGCAGGGTATTTACTTTTCTGCACTCTTGGCATTTTTTCTTATTTCTCGTAACTATTTTGTCATCTCTATGGATCGTTCCCTGCAGATTCATCTTATTCTTCCCTGGTTTTCTACTGAACCAGTCGGATCACCAGTCAGGGGCATTATTCTCATTACTGAAGTGAAGAACTCTAATTAGGTAATTATTCTGGCTTGCCATTCATTGTTAGATACGTTAAATCTGAAGTTCTTTTTGACGCCTTTGTTTTTTAAAAATCGATGATATCCCAGATCTTCAGTGATTAGAAGAAGAGTGTTGTATAAGAACTATCATTTTTTATTCATATAAGAACTACCATTTTTTATTCTATGTAGGCTAAACTCTCTCAACTCTCCTAATCAACTGGAGGCCAACAACCAATAAATGTAGTAATCTTCTACCCATTCATATATGCTGTTATTTTTCTGTATGTATGTTGTTCAATTTTTTGCCTTGCAGGGGAAGAAAAGAAGTTTTAAGAGAGAAGAAGCGGTGTCTAAGGTTCATGGCCTAGTGCAAGCCATGACTTACTAATAAAAGGGGAAAAGGGATGGAAGACATTTATAAAAGCTCCAAAGAACCACAAAAGCTAAACACAAATGACTTCCAGTCACATATTCAGTGAGCTCATCATGATTTTGGAAACTCATACATCTTAATTTAAGAATATATCACTTGAAGTGCTTGCTAATTCTTTTTCGCTCTAGGTATTTGTGGAGTATTTTCTCGACAGAAGAATTGGATTCCTTTTATTAATTTGATTGCCTTTGGTTTGCATATTCCATGAAATCCTCAACACAAGACAAAGTATCATCATGGTAAACATAAAAATGTATTCACAAAGAAGTACACTTTTGTTCCAATATGCGTATGGTGAGTACATTCTAATTATATCTATTCTATTTTTTGAATTATATATATTTCTAATAGTGAGTGTTTTTACAGGGGGCATTAGAGCCTTCTAATCTTATGTCACCTCGGGGGAAGCTCTTTAAGCAACCTCCAGTTATGTTGCTTCTAGATTCTTTCACAGCGCAGATCCAACAAGGCTTTTTGGTGAAATTAAAAAGTAAATTTTTAACTTACTCTATCCATCTTAATTGCAGTATATATGTCTGAAAAAGTCTATTTCCTAGTTTTTTTTTCTTTTTCCTCTTTCTATTCTCAATGCATCTGATCAGCTTATCCTAATCCAATGTTTTCACATTAATCTTGAGTTTGGGAGCGTCAAAGTTTCACTTCTTCTACTCAATTTGAAATTAGACTGTAAAAATTTTCAGACATAAGGTAGGTTGTATTTCTCCTTAATTTCTTGCCTGGTGAGTATGACTTGCCTGGTGATTATACTGGGCACCATGCCTGCATGTCCAAAGTAAACAACATCAATAACAGATAGAAAGGTAGGTAGGGATAAGACTCAGGAATTTTGGGAAGAGTTAGCCGATGAAGGCGTCTCCCTTTCACTACTGGAGGCTGCTTTATCCTCTCCCATCTGATCAGGATGCCAAGGGTACTAAAAATCTGATAGTCTTCTGAAGTTTCTAGGAATCATGAAAATTTCTCAATTCTTGGATTTGAATAAGTCATTACTGTCCTGCCAGATGTTTAAAGGTTTTTGAGAAGAAGGATCTGACCGGCCAGCTCAAGTTATCTCCAAAGCTCACCATGATCTTTCTTTATGGCCTAACTCGATGATCTTTCTAGTTCTGCATCCAGAAGACTACGTTAACACAATTGGAATGTCATGTCGACTCTGACCTGTTGATAGTTGATGCATGCTACCTTTAAGAATGGTTCTGGTTCTTTAGCTCTATTGTCAAGATTCCCTCTAGGGTTCATCTGCTACCCTCTCAGCTCATCTTACAACTAATCATGCCATGCTTAGCTGATCAAATTGTTGGGCATTTTTCTAAGGAGACATATATATTGAAGAATATTTAGTAATGTATTGCTAGATTGAAGTCCATCATCATGCTTAACAGGTTAAACCAGTTTCAAAAAAACTGTCTGAAAAAAATATTATCTGTAGATTTTTTTCAGTTTAGTAGAAAAGTCAAAAGCAGTATGCAGAAAACTCTTTAGATAGTAAGAGGAGTGTAACACTACAAATGCTTGTTGTGGATGAAGCAGTATCCTAGTTCTCATATATCTAATGTCAGAGTTGTTTGTTTTATAGATTGTGTTGACATTTATGCTGCAAAGGAAGGGACGAGAGTGAAGAAGAAATAGTTCTATCCCACTTCTTGTGCCACAGGTAACTTGTTTAAATATACATACTCTTGCAGTAGTTCCAATGTTTATGCTCTAAACTTGTGTATATGACTTCTAATTCAATAAATCTAATTTTGTTCTAGGTGCCACAACAGGTCAATGGCACGGAGAGTGGTTTCTTTGTGTTGTGCTACATCTATTTATTCATAAGAGTGCCCCACATTCCTTTTCTCTAAATGACTACCCATACTTTGTATGTTTATAAGAAGTGCCCACATTCCTTAACTTTGTATAATATCATGTATGACTAATGTATATTGTCGTCTTCATTTCAGCTGTTTAATGATTGGTTATAGGATGCCTTATGTATATTTCTGTCCTATCACCCAACGATCTTTTTCTGGGATCTATTGTTATGTTTTTAAATAGCAGCATTTCCCTTCTTGCTAGCCAGCAATCGCCAGATCCCTTTTTGCAGAATAGATGTCAGGTTGGCAAGTGACTAAACAAGGCTTTGTTCAGATCTTGAGATTGTGTTTAGTCGTTTGTGGTTTTCCATGAATGATCTTTTTTCTTTCATTACTGTTCAAAGGAGAAACATATACGTGGGATAAATCTGCAGAAACAACTGAGCCCTTCAATTAGATAGCATGTGGAAATCATTTTTTAGCCATATAGTTTTTTTTCCTTTTCTTGAGGCCTTTCCTGAAGAAAATATCAGTGACCTATGTGAGACTTCATATGGTTTATAAATCCTTTGCTTGAAGGGCTACCAACCTCCCTTTTTTAACAGAGTTCTTTGCCTGTTGTCTCTAGTATATCATTTCTTAGGAGCAATGACCTTCAATCTCTGTAAACTATAGATGCCCTTTTGGTCGTTCTTTTTTTCCCTATTTTAAGAAGACTTCTGTAAAATTAATTTGATTGGATATATGATATTGTTGACGTCTAACTAACGGATGTGTCATATCATTTCATGACAATTACGAGCATGGAGTAATGTTCATATGATGTTCTTTTGCTGTCATTTCTTGGGTATGAAAGGTTGCTCCTCAATCCCGTGTTGTCGGATGAAAATCCATAGTGGAGTGTGCTGGTTTCATGATGAATGGGTGCTCATAGGTTTCAGGTTGATTATGTGATCATATTACAGGACATTCAGAAATTTTTAGAAGTTCTACGTTTCAGTATCTGTTTCCAGTTGTGCAGCGCAAAATTTCTTTTACCAACAAGCTGTCAGAGCCATGATCTTGTTATAGGGAGTGCCGACCTATTATCCTGCCTACTTATTGTGAAGCTCATCTAAGTGTTTGTTCAGGAGTAATGCTTATTATCCTCATCTAACTCATCTACTATTAATGCACCATGAAGAACAAATGCACTTTTTTCTGACAGTAGGCACGAATTGTTAGATGGCATTATTTCCTATCTCTGTTCTTAACAATTGCATTCTTCTTTCTGTATTTAATTACATATGGATGTAGTAGAAGTATGTCTTTTTCATGTTATGATCACATATTATTTCTAATGGTATTAGAGTTTCATTATATGTCAGAAAGGTGGTGAGAGCATGCAGTGAAGGATCATCAAGGGCTCGCGAGCCATGAACAAGCATCGACTTTCAACAGGAGCATTTTCGGGAGGAAATCACCTGTTCAGCTTTGAAACTTATTTTGAGATCAATCTTTTTGTTGGCCATGTATCAACTTGACCAAATGATTGATGAACAATGTCTTTTTGTACATATGACAAAAACTTTGTGAATCTTTCTTATGCAATTGATAGAATGATGATTATCATGTATTGTTTTCTTTTCTTGTGGTTGACAAGTGATGCATGTATAGTGGATCATGAGGATGTATGATTGGATATAATGTAGGCGAATTATATAAATTATGTATTATCATAAAAATATTTTTGTGAGACGGATAAAAATTAAGAGTAAAAGTGAATAGATTTATCACTATAGTTATGAAATATTATAGAATTGTTGTATAATAAAAAATTATACGGTTAAATCTTACAGTTCAAAAGTGTAACAATACAAATAAAAAAGAATGAATAGTTACAGATTTTAGACAGTTACTTACGGTATTTTGCGTAAGTATAAAGATTTAACTTACGGTTTAAATCGATAGTACACGTACATTGACAAACCGTAGCTGGATCATAGCATCGGTTGCTACGCTATCGCTTTAGTGATCGTAAGTAATTTCGTAAGTACAAGTCTTTACTTACGAAATATTTAGTAACACTTACGGTTTTTTGCCGTAAGTATAGTCAATTTGTTGTAGTGTCCAAGATAAGTTAACTCACTTGTTCTTATCAAAGTGTATTTGAGAAAAGTAGGTTAACTCACCATATGATTAAATTAACTCTATTATTACCAAAGCAAAAAATGAGGTAACATGTGTAACTTTGTCATAGATATCTCTATGTGCGCCTGTTCTCTTATCTTTTCAAGGCTTATTGTCTCGCAAACCGGTTGGATGGTTCGGTTCGTCCGGATCGAACTGATACGGTATGGAAGGACCAACCTTGATTTTTAAATTATATCCTCGGTGACGAGATTTTTTTACAGGTTGGGGCATCTTCCCACGACCCCTCCCGGCAGGGCAGATCCAGTGAAGAACATGACTCCACTGGATTTTTAAAATCCCATTGATAAGTTAAAAAAATTACATTAAATTAGTTTAGTTAAAAATTATTTTAAAGAGAGTGACCCCTGAAATTTTTCTGGATCCTCCCCCGATGGTGTGCGCGCAACCCACAGCCGGACGTACCATCAGGGGAGGTGTGCACGAAGTATCACTCAGCGTTGATTACAGCCAGCTGCTAGCCGTTCATCAAATTGGCTGCTCATCACGGGCGCTGAGGCTCTCCCTTTCTTCTTTCACACTGCAGGCTGAACTGCTAGCAGTGAGCAGAGAGCTCAGATCTGGACCGCACCGAGACAATAGAGGCGCCGGAGGGGAACCCACCCACGTCTTCCTCCTTTTTTATTATAGCAGAAAAACAGAGCCACACCATCCCTATCGCTTACTTTTCTGCAGGCCGCCTTCAAGGGCGAATACAGAGAGAGAGAGAGAGAGCGAGAGAGGGGAGAGAGAGAGAGAGAGAGAGAGAGAGAGAGAGAGAGAGAGAGAGAGAGAGAGAGAGAGAGAGAGAGCATGGAGTTGCAGAAGGTGCTCTATATGAACGGAGGGGACGGTGAGATCAGCTATGCCAAGAACTCCTCCCTCCAGGTCATTGTCAGATACCTTTTCAAATCCTTCTAGTGGTTTGGCCGACATGTGTTCTCCTGAGTCTTTCTCTCTTCTCTCTCTCTGTTTAATTTTTTGATCATGTAGAGGGAGATACTAGGGGCGGCGAGGTCTGTCATGAAGGAGGCCCTGCTCGACCTCTATCACGCCGCCGGCTTTCCCGGCATGCTGACCGTAGCCGACCTTGGCTGCTCCTCCGGGCCGAACGCCCTTACGGTTGTGGTTGACGTCGTTGACACTGGAGGAGAGTTGCCGGCAGCTCGACCGAAGTCCGCCGGAGTTCCAGCTGTTCTTGAACGATCTGCCTGGGAACGACTTTAACTCCGTGTTCCGCTCCCTCGAGGCGTTTTACGTGGAGAGGGACAGACGGAGGGACATCCGCCGGTGCTTCATCGCTGGAGTTCCTGGATCGTTCCACGGGCGGCTGTTCCCTTGCAGGAGCATCCATTTCTTCCACTCGTCCACGAGTCTCCACTGGCTCTCTCAGGTTTTGTCTACTATTATCGTCGCCATATCTGTCTGATCATGTTAAAAGTGCACGAGCCCATAGTAATTAATGACGCTAAATATACTCTTTAAATACTACCCCATGATCGCCTAGCTTTCATCTGCTGTTTCTAGATCATCATAGGAAAAGCGATAGAACGACGTAAGTACGCAGTTAATACTGGTAGATTCATATACTGGTATTAAATAGCAGTTACCGTACGGGATTAATCACCGGTAATTTACGGATTTTGCAACTCCGGCGGGGAACCCCTTCTTCTTCTTCTTCTTCTTCTTCTCCTCTCATCCTTCGTCTTGCTCTTCTTGCTCTTTCTTGCCGCATCGGGTTCTTTTACTTGGTATATATCCGTGGCGGCCGTGGTGAGGACCTCCAGCGCCGCGGGGGCTTCCTTGTTCTTCTGGCCGTCGCCCTCGAGCTCAAAGGCCGAGGTGGGGAAGCTCCGGGAGAGGCCGGCGGGGGTCTTGAAAGTGATCCTGGAGGAGTCGTTGTCGGCGAGAGAGCTCCAGATGAGGAGCTCCGTGGACTCCTGCCAGAGGTGGCGAATACGGCCGTCCTCCACGACGGCGGTGACCTCGAAGGCGTAGGAGACGAGGTGGCCGATCTTGCAGAAGAAAGTGGGTGCGGGCCTCTTCTGGCGGAGCCAGACGAAGCAGAGTTGGGGTTGTAGCGACCTCCTCGACGTCCTCGAAGGGGAGGAAGCCGCTGGGGACGTCGTTGAATGCCTGCAGGAGCTCGATGGCCTTCTGGGCGGCAGACAGCGTCGCCCATGTTGATCACCGCGCCTTCTCGGTAGACGTCTGCCCCATGTCTGCACGCTGAACAGCAGTGGCGGAGCCATAAATCACTACTAGAAAATACAATTATACCTATGACAAAAACGTCAGTAATGCGGCAAATATCGTAGGTATATATGTATACCTACGACATTTTCTACTGCTTCGGCTTCGGTCGATAAAGTACATGTGGTAATACTATTATCTCGACAGAGTCGTAGGTAAATACATGTACTTTATCTACGATATTTAATGACGTAGGTTTGTTTACCTACAAAAGAAAATGTTGTAGGTGTTTTATACCTACAACGTTAAATGTCGTTGATTTTTGTACATGAAAAAAAAATATATCTATTATTCCTGCACATATAACATATATATTCACCTGCCTTTCCTATTCATATTCCATTCATAACAATCACATCCACAACATTCACTCATTCCCATTCACAAATCTCATTCATTCATACACTTCATCAACATAACCACATGCATCATATCTTACACTTTATCAACATAACCACATTCATTCATTCAAACATATATGTGGTATTCACAACATTTTTCATATTAATGTCAAATATACATTCACAACACTCTCATTGCTTGCCTCCACTGTCTATGCACATAAAGGAACCAACTGCTTGCCTCCACTGCCTATGCAATCGACTAAGCAATGAGAGTGTTGGCCAACTCAACTTAGGACAACACATCAGTCTGCCAACTTCATTCTTGTGAGATCCATATACTTCACATTCACATTATCTCATTCAACATTGTCATAATAATGCATTCATTCAACACATAACCACATTCATCAAATATTGTGTTTAGAAACTGTTTGCAATATATACATATACCAAATTGTTTCAAAGTGTTTACAAAGTGCTAACCACTAAATAGTGTTCGTTTGCCCTCCACCAACACCTACATAGAAAATATGTGTTAGAAAAGTTTGCAAATCTATAATTACCAAATTGTTCAAAGTGTGTACAAAGTGCTAACCATAAATAGTGTTCGTTTTGCCTCATCCACCAACACCTACATAGAAAGAAACAATAGCAGAAGTTAATAAAGTGCTAGATGATTGTTAGATAGTATAAATTTTCAATAAACAAAAAACTTACATAATCTCGAAACATAGAATATGACTTCCATGGCATCTTTGATTCGAAATCTATGGTCATCTAACAAAACAAGGGAGCATCAGGTTTGTTTGCATAATGAATTGAGACTTCACAGTACACAGTTCCAATCGGTCTTCCCATAACAATTTTTGCTGGATCCATACTTAACAATTCCTTCTGCCACTTGTTCATTCTCAAATCCAGCAATTTCACCTTCTTCCCTGTCATCTGAAATTACATAAAAGTTTGTCATTAATTATAATGGAAAAATATATAAAAATATTATAACTAACTCATGTTGAACAAAAATAAACCACTGTTGACCAGATTTTTGAAAAAGGGTTACTTACTTTGTTGTTCCTTGTACCACTAACCACATTCTGAGATGCAAAAATGGAGAACAAAACTGTCAACTGACAAGCATAGTCTTATTTGAGAATGTGTATCCATTATGAAGTCACTTCATGTATTTCGAGGGATTACCAACTATGCCCATTGCATGTGTTTGTGACCATAGGAAAATCACATAGTTCAAAATTCGTTTAGGAATCTTAGATTCTTATTACCAGTCATTATAATTACATCAACTCACCTAGATAAGGGATGATAAACTCCTCGCCATTGTTGTATTACTGTAGAACAATAATAATTAGAAAGTTTTAAGACACTACTAAACAATAATAAGAAAGTTTGGTTTAGAACTTATACAAAATATGGTATGACGTAATGAAAAAAGTGGCGGGAGCACTTTTTAGAAAGAGATATATGTAATAGAGTGTGAATACACCACATCCTTCCATCCCTTTGTTGTGGTACCTATAACAATTTAAAAACACCTTCAAATGCATTCTAGAGCACAATATAATAATTATCAATATTTTAAATATCTTGGATACCTTTGAACTAAAAGCAGAATAGAAGCAATGCTACGAGAACTAGCCATCTTGCCTGTGTATGATACAACTCTTTTACAAATCTACAATAGAACCACATAATGAACTTGGTTAAAATAAATGTCAGAATTAAGAATGCATCTACAGTAAAAAACTATTACTAATACCTTCTAATTGTTGGCTCTGCTTTCAATGGTTCTAAAATTATAAGAGAATCTAGAAGGATCATGCACGGACTGTAATTATTGTTGAATGAATTTTCCAAGTTGCACAGAATAAGAAGGTTCCAGTGCCCCCCTACAATAGGTAACCTTTAGTACATGCATCCATTTTTAAAGAGGTTAGGAAACCAAGGCGCATATTTCGACAATCTAACCCAAATTCATTGATGGCATCTAAAGCTTTCCAACAAGGAGAATTAGCAGGATGCCTTAACACACCATCTCTGACGTTCAGTTTCATGCTAAGTCATACTTGTAGAAGTTTTAGAAGACATGATAATCTTTGTAGTCTTGTAAAAAGTGGAAAATGACGAAGAATTTGAGGTACTCTTTCTTTTTACTTTCCACTTTATTAGACTTAAGACTTTTCCATCTAGACTCTCACACTTAGGACAACAATCAAAATTCTCATCTCTTTCCAATATAAGATGCAATCATTTGGACATGCGTCAATTTTTCGATAAACATAGCCCAATTTATCAAGCATCTTCTTAACTCATAAAATGATGAAGGTAATGACTCACATTTAGGAAGCAACTCCTTCAACAACATTAACAACATGTCAAAATGCTTGTTACTCCCTCTCCTAAGCATTTAATGTTCATAAATCTAACAAAAAATGAAAGCTTGCTAAATTTTTTGCATCCTGGATAGACTGGTTTTGCAGCATCTTCCAATAAATCATAAAAGAATTTGGAATCCTTATCAAGCTGAATTTCTTTCTTTTGTGGAAAGATATTTGAAAGAAATCATCCAACATTGATGCATAGATGTGTTCCCACCAAAATTTTCTGACATCTCATATGATTATCCTTCACCATAAAATTTTCAAAAGTCTTTGTCTTTTATAACACCATCCATATACAAGTGCTCTTTAACTATCTCTTTTGCCACTTTTTCAGACAAGTGCAATGACACAAGGGCATCTAATTTTTTATCCGGTGGTAAATGTCTGTAAGCAAATTTGATGAATGCATCTACACCATCATATAAACCCACAACATTTCTTGGCAAATCCATCCTACTCAATCCATATCTCTATAAACATGAAAAACAAGTATAATATGTAAGAAACTAGGAAATAAAGTTCAGGCGGGATGAGCAAATGATAATATATTGATAAACTTACCGCATACTTTGTGAAGTACTACTTCACAGTACTCTAATTACTGTCGCTAGCACTGCAGTCGATCGATGGCCGAACGGAAAGCAATTGCACCACTGTAAAAATATTGAAGACAAGAAGATAGACACATACACACTCTCAGACCCACACTGCCCCTCCCCCCTCCCCCATCAAATTATTGAAATTCAAACTTAAATTGAATGATGACAGTAGGACAAAAATATGATATCCAGCAAAGAACAGATAGCAAACTTGGGTGGTCTGGGAAAATTGCATGATATATGATGTTTTTTTTTCTTTTTTTTTTCCAGTTGTTCAACCAAAACATGGGTGGTCATAGGGTTGCTAACACAAGATCAATTTGGGAAAAAAATAAAGATCAGTAAGACAAATAATTTGAAGGCAGCCATTGACATAGGTACACATTTGACATATCGGGATTTAAATTTCCAAACAAACCTAAAATTTACATGATAAAAGTTCTGCCCACATAATTATCTATAAAATTTATGACAAAGAAATACTTTATCATGAAGAAGAAACTCATTGAACTGCCAGCATGACAACGGTTTTCCCATTAGTCCCAAAGAAAGGATGATCAACCTCTCAAATGGCTGAGAACCCTTAGATAATGTGATGTACCTTTCAGAACGTTAGACAGACATTTAAGCCTCAACATGGTAAACATTCATCATATTTATATACAAAGTAAAACTTGAAACATAGTACTGTGCCAATAGTTAATACAATAGGCTCCCATAAACTCTTACCATAGCTTGTTTTTGCGATTCTCTTCTGTGTCCATGTAAATGGAAACTGATTATTTATCCAGAGATAGGGGAAGAGTAAGGTTTCTCAAGCTGCTAATGTTCAAATAAATAACTTATGTCAAGATACACAGAGAATACGACAGAGTCTGCTAAACACCTTGATGTTTGGAGATTTAGGACAACATCAATAGTGTTTGGAATGTGGTATTCCCATGGAATATTCAGCTGATAACAAAAAAATATTGCACTGATAGGAGGATGGTAATAAACAACACAAAAGGTGAACATTGATGGCTATTAAAGAACTACTCTCAACTCAAATAATAAATTCATAGAGTAGAAAATCACAGCATCCATCATTCAAATTACCATCACAATAGTACATACAATCCCAGAAATCACATTAATGAAGCAAAAAAAAAGGACAGCAAAATACCGAAGTCTGCTTAGTCTACCCTTCACACACTGGCCGCGGACTGCTTCCTGGGAGCGGCGACGACGCGATGGAGACAGCAGCGGCGCGACAGCACAGGGCGGTGGCGACGCGATGGAGACAGCAGCGGCGCGGCAGCACAGGACGGCGACAGCGGAGATCACGACGACGGCGACCTCCTCCACAACACAGAACAGAGGAGGAAGAAGCGGGGCGGCGACACCACTCCACCAAAGGTCGCCTGCGGCGGCGACACCCAGCGAGAGAGAGAGAGAGAGAGAGGAGAGAGAGAGAGAGAGAGAGAGAGAGAGAGAGAGAGAGAGAGAGAGACAGAGGAGAGAGAGAGATCAGACAGTAAGTGAGAGAGAGAGCGAACGTGAGAGAAAGCAGAGAAGCGGCGGCGAGCGAGAGAGGAGGAAGAGAGGGTCGGGAAGGGAGAGGGGCGAAGTGGAGGGGGTTGATCACTTGCCAGAAATGGCAGGCCGCCTTCTTCTCCGGATCGCCTTCACGGTCGTCTTCCTCCGATCGTCTTTGTGCGTCGCTTCCTCCGGCCGTCCCCATAAGGACCTCCCTCTCCCTCGGCGATGGTGAGACACAGGCGCCGTTGGCGGAATAGGGCAGAAAGGGGGGAGAAAGCGAAGGCGCGCGGGGGGTTTCGAGCCAGAAAGGGGGAAAGGGAAACGAGGCAAAACGTGTCGGGAGGGAAAATATAAAAAACTTGAAAAAATAGTATATACCATAACATATATTGTGTAGGTATACATTTTAGCTGGCGTAGATATCCTTTAATACTACAACTATCCAACGCGTAGGTTATAGTGTAGGTACAAGTCGGTTTCTTGTAGTGATATTTAGGAGGGATAATTAATAAATTAATTGTTGATAGATACTCAACATAAGAGGAGATAATTAATAAAAATTAAAAACATCTCACATGCCCATCAATTTTCACTAAAAAATTAAGAGAAAATTAGCAACAAATGGTTGGGGGGGGGGAGGGGGGCAATTACCTCGCTGGTCGCCGCTGAACAGAGCAGATTCGAGAAAGGCCGCCCGTCGCAGAGAGAGAGAGAGAGAGAGAGAGAGAGAGGAGAATTAAGATGTGATTGAGACCTGCTCTCGAGACCAGGAGGAAGCGGCAAGATCCGTAAATACGGATGATTAATCCCATGACTAGTGTCATTTAATACCAATATGCATTAATATGTTGTAGGTTTGTTTATGAACTTTAAGTGTTTGTTTGGTATGAGATTAAAAAAAAGAGAATGAGGGTAAATTAATTTAGAGATATGTTATTCTCATTCCTATTCAACTTCTTGTTTGATATTTTTAAGGTTAATAGATTTTTAAAATAATCTCATTTTTTATTTGGTAGAAAAATAGTGTTAGTGTGGGGATATAACTTTTATTTTTAATTTTGGTCATCACTAATCTCTGGTCACACGATTGATGTCATTGTCAGTGATTTTATCTCGCACGATGGGTGCCCCGACTTGCCAGACCAGCATGGGAATGCCTCCACGCCTCTGACTTTCCTGGCGTCGAGGCCTGCAGGTGTCGACGTCGACACCGATATCCCCTTCATGTCCTTTGAAATTGAGTCAGTGCGTCGTCCTCCATCTCCGCCTCCATCTTCGCCACAAACATCTATTCTGGCAGGGTGCCACCTCGTTCGAGGACGAGCCGTCGTTACTCGAGAAGTTAGAGATCAACACCTGACAGATTTGGTGAAAGACGAGATCGATCTTGAACTATGTTCGAGTGAACACCCATCTCCACGAGGACGTCGACCTCTCGAGTCCTACGTGAGATAAGTTATCCAACCGAAAAAGTGGGATAAATTATCCCCAATTTACCGCCACTTTTTTTAAGATATCTTCAAAGTATTTAAATCATGTTTATCTCCATTTTTTTTATGGCACAAATTTGAGATGAATTAACTTAATTCTATCCCCTATTTAATCCCATACCAAACTGACAATAAATTTTTAGGGCCATTGTGATAATATAGATAACGGGGTATAATAATTTATCCTCTTTAGTCATAATTTTGCTTTAATTTGATAGCCTTATTTTGTTATCATCATTTAGGTGACTTTGACATGATAGAGATGAGTATAAATTAGGGCGTCAATGGACCGGGCACGGACTGGAATATATGAGCGCGGCCCAAGCCTGCCTCATCAATATGAAGCTCAAGCCCGGCCCAAGCCCGAGCAATGTCGGGCGGACTGGGCCAGGCCTAAATTTTACAAAATTGTAAAGTCCGACTAAGGTCCGGCCCGAATACTTAATAAAAATTAAATACTAATAAAAATAATTAATTAATAATAGAAAATTATAATCTCATTCAATTAAGTAGAGTTTGATGTTCCTTATTTAATTGTTTGAAAAGAGAGTTTTTAACTTTTAAATAAGTAAAATAGCATAATTTTAACTAAGTAAAATTTAAGATTGAAATGAAAAAAAGAAAAGAGAACGGGTCGCGGCCGGCCCATCGGGCCGAACTCAAAGCCCGAGTTCGGCCCATGGGCTTAGTCGGGCTGGACTTTTGGTCCTACTAAAACTCATGGGCCGAAAAGAGTCTGCGGCCCGGCCAAAATCGGGCAAAACTTGCGGGCCTGTTGGGCCGTCCCGGCCATTGATAGCCCTAGTATAAATCTAAGATAATTGGTGTAAATTCCCTTCTAAAAAAGGTACCATTGATATCCCGTGCATACTCTCATATGTGTTGGTTAATGAAATAACAA
The DNA here is from genome assembly GCA_014218235.1 of Colocasia esculenta. Lineage (NCBI taxonomy): Eukaryota > Viridiplantae > Streptophyta > Magnoliopsida > Alismatales > Araceae > Colocasia > Colocasia esculenta. The sequence continues at coordinate 202,526,792 of CM024753.1, forward strand.
TGAAATGATCTCCAAATATCTTCTACCGTACGTACTCATTTTAATTAGATGTATAAATATCCGTACTCAAGAGAGATTATGTATATCCTTTATCTTGACTACATTCTTTTATTTCTAGTGTGCTTATCTCAATTATCAAAATACTTTTTTAATTATATGGGCCGATAAATGGCAAATGACTCCCTCTATCGAGCTATCAAAGTAGCTATTATTCTTTAAAAAA